>JADLZL010000845.1:0-600704 GCA_015844335.1 Chrysopogon serrulatus | reverse complement strand
GACCAATCTTTATTTGCACGGTTGACGACCCCAGGCGAATCACCAATTTCGGTAGCTTGATTCCAGGGGCCATGACAGCTTTGATGCCATGTATGGCGTACTGTTATTAAGTGCAAAATGTATTCTCAAGACATGTAGGGTTCTTAGCGCTGGGAGATACAAACCCACTTTGCTCGACGCTAACATTGGCCAGATCAAGTACATCTTTCAGTCTTGGGGTGCTCGAGCCACGACATGTCGAATCCATTCGCGATAAATCGGCGGCTTGCCCAAGTTTATAGTTTAGCTATTCAGCGTACTTCGGCTTGATTAATATGCGCTTGATTCCCAAATACATTTGAAGCATTAAAGTCGACCTCTTTGTTCTTTATGATGTCATGCGTCAGATGCTGAGACACTACCCAGTGTGGGGTAAGTAGTGATTCTGCCTTGCGGCGTTAGGAGGGCAGTAAATGTGAGCTTACGTATTTGCGAATTGCTTGAGTTTTGACTTCGTTCGAGGACACCTCGGCCCGATGTAGTACACGATCGCTATACCTTGAGCAGCGTGTCAAGGCTCGTCGCGTTGACGACTGTAGTAGAGACTACCCCGTCGCCCCTTGTTGATGTAGAGGAGGAGGTCCTCGTCGGGTAGCCGGAGGTGCCGTTAAGGCAGGAGAATCGAGGAAAAACCTTTAGCTCTTTGAATCACCTCGTCGCACCTCTGAGATTCCATACGAATTTATCGGACGCTTCGGAGGTAGTCGGAAGAAAGAGAGACGGAGTGCTTTTCTCGAGCTTGGAGATGTATCTGCCAAAACTGCTAAGCAAGCCTTCTGTACTTCAGCACTTGATGTTGGTCGGCGGTGACATCTTTGTTATAGCCGATACCTTCTAGGGAATTTGGTTCAATTCGCGGCTGGCAGCGGTGTTCAAGGAAGTTGATGAAACAAAGATGCACTTGTTTGGGTTGGTTCCATCGATATACTAGGAGTTCTTGAATCTTTTGATCAAGGTCGGCGATAGCAAGCTATCGGCGGTCTTGGTTGACCACGGCGTCGTCGGCGTACTCGGCGTTAATGCTATTTGATCTTTTAGGCATCGCTTGGTGACCCATTTGTCTGCCCGGCATTTTTAGGCCAAAGGACATCGTTATTGTAGCGGTAGAGGCGCCGAATGGATTATGAAAGAAATTTGTTTGACGATCTCGACTCATTTTAGAGCGTCTGGTGATACAGGTAGCGATCAAGAAAGAGAGGAGATTCGCGGCCGGTAGAGTCTCACGACACAATCGATGCGGGGAGAGTAAACGGGTCTTTAGAGGCTGGTGTTTGTTAAGATCTCTAAATTGTAATCAACGCATTCGCCTCTTTATTGCTTTTGACGAGGCCGGGTTTGCGAAGCCACTCGGCGTGATACACTTCTTTGATAAACCGGCGGCTAGGAGCAGTTAATTTCTACCTAATAGCTACTTTTCTTGTTCGCCCAGTCGTGAAGCTTCATGCTTAGGCTTGGCGGAGGATGAGACAACCGGGCGTGCTCGGCATACTTCCTCGGTACTCGGGCATGTCGGTAGGTTTCCATGCGGCGTCCACGTTGTCCCGGAGGAAGGTGACGGCGGCGTCTTTAGGGTCGAGGTTGGCGTAGATCCAGTGACAGGAGGGTCACCGTGCCTAGGTCGATGGTCTTGGTCTCCTTGTTCTTGATGGAGGGAGCGGCGGGAGTTCGTGGCCAGGGATCTCACGAGATGTAGCGGCACTTCCTTGGAGTCGGCGAGCACGCCTTCTATCTTGGCGGTGAGGGGCGGTCGTTGATGAGTGTAGTTTTCTGATTCGCGGCGTGGGCGCTCTTTTAAGTCGACACGGAGGGTGAGCCACGCCACCGGGGAGCTAGCATCTTCATCACGAGATAAGGCGTAGTAAGGGGACCGCCATGAACTTATACAAGCGGACGTCAGTATAGCGTGTGGCCGGTCGAAATGCTGACGTAGAACATCGGGTTCTCCTTGCAGCTTGACTTTGGAGTGCCAAAGCATGCCCAGTTAGGGTCACACTGGCCGCTCAGATGCTTTGTCAGGGACAATGCCCGGAAACGAGGACTTCCGGCGAGTAGGAAGAACCTCTTTTTGGGATGCAAAGGCTCAGGGAGGCGACTTTGGGAGCAGGATGTTCGGGGAGCTTCACGCCGTCGATAGGGCCAGCGTCACGAAGTGGGCCGTTGCCGTCAGGTAGCCGAGCGCCCGGGGTATATTTCCGACCCACTTGGTCCTCCTGCTTGGTGATGGCTGGTGGGACCATGGCGGAAGGTGGATCAGCGATGGTGTTCTCGTGAGCTGCCATGACCCTCCTAGTGGTTAGCTTTCTTGCTCCTCTTGTTCTCCATTGCGGGTGGGGTCATAGCAGGGTTAATGTGCAGCTCTTGGATGGTGTTTGAGTACGGAGTAGTCGGGGCCTAGGGTCATCTTCCTTGCCACACGCAGCCATTCTTGTCATCGTCGTGAGCCGGCGTTGGCGCTTACGGACGTCTTCCTCTGGGAAGAACTTTCTTAGAGCCGTAGCATTGGCGCATGGTGTGCGTCCATTCTTGGATGGGCACTGGAATCAAGACTTTGTCGAACTCGTCGAGGCAGCTTGACTGCAGCGTTGTTAACGTCTCTTAAACGCCACGGAAGCTTGTCGGGCGGTCGCGATTGTCATTAGCGATGATTAGCTTCTTGATCCCTACAGTCGGCGTTGCGGTTGTGGGTCGAGGAGCTCTGCCGGCGGGCGGCATGGAGCTCTTCCTGCGGCCGAGGTCTTTGTGGTGTCCCTCGGCCTCTTCTCCCTACATGCGTAGGGGTAGGCGGTCTTCATCAGGCTCGCCAGGTGTTTCGGGCGTTCGTGAGGCTACCGCGAGGAGTTCTTTGTATGTAAGGCCTCGGATGAAGGCAGTGATGGCATTAGTGTCATTGGCGTTAGCGGCGGTGTGCAGCGTGGAGAATGTATTGCGGAGGCGTCTTGTTTGGGCTGCGCCAACCTTCCAGTCGTGGCGCGTGGCAAGCGATCGCCTGTGTAATATGGTGTCCCACGAAAACTTCGGTAATGCCAGTTATTAAATGGAGTTACTCTTCCAATCCGTGAGCCGGTTGGAAGCTGGGGAGGCCGACATAGCGGGCAAGTAGTTTGCCATGGTGTCTTCCAGTTCCCCGCGGCGGCCTTTCTGGCGTGCGTTTGGAGCCTTGCTCGGGGTTAGCTTTTGCGTCTCGTGGGGCTCCAACTTGTTCAGGGGGATCAGGAAGTGGCCCAGGCCCACCGTGGGACCGCGGCCAGGTGAAGGTTTGGGACCCTCGATCATTGGCGCCAGCCAGTCAGCTCCCGTTCGGCGTCGGGCAGCCTTGGCGCGTTCCATCTCGGCGTTGTAAGCGTCAGCTCGCTGGCGTCGATGATGGCGCGGGCATCGCGTCCGGCGTTGATCATTTCGAACATCGGCGAGCGGTTGGTTGATGGGCCAGATGCAGCGGATTATTCACGCCTCCGTTCTGCAGCGGTTGCGCTACCTCCCGGAAATCATTGTGCGTCGGCGGGACGTCGGGAATCTTCCCCGTCGATGGCGGCAACCCGGGAGGTGGAGGATCCGGACGGCATCTCCGTGGCTGTTCACACACGCAGCGACCTTGATAAAACTTTGCCGGTTTACGAGGTCGGGCGAGTGCCTCGGGATTCGTTAGGCGGCGGCAGCGAGTTAGCGCTTCGAGGTTGGGCGCTACGATTTGTTCGTCGATGTGAACAAACTTCGTCCACTTGAGGTTCACTGTAAGTGGCATACAGGCCGACGCATCTCGGAGGAGGATGTAAGTAAGCCACACGGCTCGGCTTCGGTCGGCGTTGCGCCTCGCGGTATTGGCGATGTCCTTCATCTCGTCATTTGGTGGGTCCCTGCAAATCAGGAGGTGGGGCGGCTCGGGAGCATGAAGAAGATCGAGGCCGGGTATCACAGGAGGATCGGGATTATTTGGGAGCTCGGAATAAAACTACGACAATCGATGTCTGCGGATCCGATCACGAGGCGTCGAATCACGTGCTCAGAGGCGGCGTCCTCGCATGGTGGTGATCGACTTCGTCGTCCTCCGGCGAGTGGAGACGCACCATGTTGGCCGTCGAGGTGATGGGTATCAGGTGGGTGGTCGGCGGTTGCCGCTCGTGCAACTGCTGAGCCGAGTATCATGAGCTCACTTGGTCGGGTGGTGCCACCACGGAAGTTCAGAATCACGTTCCTCAGATTGAAAAGGCCACAAAGAAGGGAAGTTCTAGAATGGATATAGACTATAATGTTCCCTGATCGATACGCAGCTAATCTGAGGAGGGGAGTGAAGTTAGACACCCTACGAGTCTTAGGGATGAAGAGTCATGACTATCACATCTGGATTGAACGCCTTCTCCCAGCAATGGTGCGAGGCTATTTTCTTGAGCATGTTTGGCTAGTCATGGCAGAGTTGAGCTATTTCTTCCGCCAGCTATGTCCCAAGGAGATATCTCTTACCGTGATTGCAGACCTCGAAAAAATAGCACCCGTTTTGATCTGCAAGCTAGAGAAGATATTTCCACCGGGCTTCTTCACTCCGATGCAGCATCTGATTTTGCACCTCCCATACGAGGCACGAATGGGGGGCCCGTGCGAGCACCATTGGTGCTATCCGTCGAGAGAGTTCTAAAGGTTCTTCGGAAGAAATGCGAAAAAAAAAATAAAATCGAGGCTTCCAAGGCGGAGGCACATATCCTCGAGGAGGTGTCCAACTTCACAACAATTTATTATAGTGACAACCTTCTGAGCGCGCATAATCCTCAGCCTCGTTACAATGATGGTGGAAATGACTCGAACCTCAGTCTTTTCCGAGGGCAACTCGGAAGCACGAGTGGATCGACAAACAAGATCTTGCTATATGATGAGTGGCGCGCTATCATGTTCTATGTGTTGACCAACCTTGACGAAGTGGAGCCATATATCACGTAAGTAGTAAACGCACTTGTTCCATACACTAACATTATTTCTTGCATCTAACTCCTATGATCTCGTTGGTATAGTGAATTTCTTCATGTATACTGGCGTCAATCGCGCCCTCCTAACCCGCAGGAAGCGGATGCTCTTCTTAGAAACGGTCTGGGAAATGGCAAACCTGAATTTATTTTATGGCTCAAGAAGAAGGTACCGTCCCATTTAGCTCGCATTTAGTTACATCTTTCGAGTTGCATGCCAACCTTTCGTATGTGGTCTTGGTTTGCAGGCCCAAATTGATACGACTATGACTCCCGAGTTGAGACAAGTTGCTGATGGCTTTGGCTTTAGGGTCAAGTCATTCAGTGGTTATGATGTCAATGGATATCGCTTCCACACAACGGGCTCTGAGCAGCTTCATCGAAATCGAGAACAACAAGTTCAGGGGTTTTTACGCCCGGCCAAGATGGGGTCGAGTATTATGGAAGAGTGCAAGAGATATACGAGCTCACTTTTCATGGTTCAACGCCATTTACTCCCGTCATATTCAAATGCCACTGGTTTGATCCTGCGGTAACGAGACGGACCCATTCTCATCTTGGTCTAGTCGAGATTCGACAGGATACCACCCTACCCGGAGATGATGTATATATTGTGGCCCAACAGGCGACACAAGTTTATTATCTCCCTTATGCGTGCCAAAGCAATGAGCACCTGAAGGGTTGGGATATTGTGCATAAGGTACTGCCACACGGCAAATTACCTCCCAAATGATGACGACTATAACTTCAATCCAAACACATACGAGGGAGAGTTCTTTTCGAAAGCGTAAGGGCTAGATGGGAGGTTCGAGATAGACTTGACCGAAGCGATAGAAATGGAAGTTGGCCAAGAAATTGTTGATGACGAGGACAATGGAGATGAGGTTGAAAATGTGAGACTTACAAATGCTTGAGCGACATCGTTTAGGCAACGACGACGAGGACGACAATCCTCCATTGGGCGGGGTCGAGTACTTTGACATGTTTGATACCGACAATGAGGCTTATGATCCTGATCATGAAGATTATACTTAATACATGTAATGCTATTTATTTATATGATACCTTACATTGTTGTTCTTACAAATGCTTGGGTTTTGTTTATTTAACCTAATTTTCTAATCATGTCTTATTGGTTCTTGTCAAATGCAAAAGCTTCGTTGAAGATGGTGGGCGGCCGGTCGGTGAACCTGTCCTCGTTGTACAAGACAAAAGCTGCGATGGCGGCCGCAGTGAGGGGACCTCCAGGAGGCGTGGGCGGAGGAGCAGGCGTGAGGGAGCCGTCACCTCCTCGGGACCGTGAGCGAGGGACGAGCAGGGAGCAGGATGAGGCCGAGGACGGGTGATAGCTCGCCCCTGACGGACGAGGATGAGCAGGAGCAGGAGCGGGGAGGAGGAGGAGGACGCGGTGGGTGCCTGGTTCTACTTCTTCCGGTACCTCGTCGAGTGTGTACTTACGCGGTCCCGCGAGTCTCCCTACAGTACCACACCCGACGAGGCGGCCAGTGATTCGCCCTGAGGGCCAAAAGTAAGTAACTTCCATGGTATTACTATTTCATATGACATATTGGGAATTGAATTGTAAACTAATGCTATTGGTTAACCACTTTTCAGGGAACGGGTTGGTTGTGGTGCCGGGTGAGCACTCGCGCCCACCAAATAACGCCCCGGGTCTTCTCTCAGAAGACGCACTACTCGGCCCGGTGACGTACGCCGAATGAGGTGCCTCCCGGACGTTCGAGCACTTCCGCCGTTGCCCCGCATCCGGAACACCAAAACAAGGCGGCGCGTGTCTTGCACGAGTTCTGGGTAAGTAACCCTAGCAATCTTAATGCATCAAATTTATTGCACTTATCTTCAAATAAGAAATTGACCCTTTATGTTTGCGTGTAGACTTTTTACAAATGCGAGGAGGGATACGAGGACAGGGGCCTGTGCATGTGTCACTAGGGCCCGCAAGAAGCTCATCACCGACATTCACCACGAGGCGCGTCTCCGTGCCATCGTCAATTACCATGGCATCATCCTTGGGGAGAAGGTCACCAAAACACAAGCGAGGGCGATGACGCCGACTCGGGACCCGAGTACCTCGCGGTTTATAAATGATATGATCTTTCGGTTTACACATGTCTACTTTGATCTACTTATATGTGAAATTGTGACGTGCAGGCTTGCCCCTGGTGGTGCTCCAGCCACCAAGACTGCTGGGAGCAGATCGTAGATAGGTGGTGCGGTCCAGAGTGGGAGGAGACCCACAACGCTAAACGGGAGTGCCGCTTGATGATGCCCGGCGGATCGCACCATCAAGGCGGCCGCAACCTCGCCGGATACGCAAGCGCCTAGGTAAGCTAAGTCGATGATTCTTTGTTGGCATTTCTAACGTCACTACTAAAAAGCAGAGATAAATCCTACCCCTAGCAACAACGTCACAAATGGTCGGTATATAATTAACTTGTCATTAGCAACTAGCCACTTCTTTATTACTAACATTCCTAGACATGAAGTAGGTTGTCATCCCTAATTATATTGCTAGGAAATAATTATAGATTTACATGTATTCAATATGACTAGGTAGAAATAAAAGATATGAATATAAAGATAAGAATATAAACTAAGATCGGTTCTGCAAGCGGACAGATAATTATACCGTTGTAGCATTTTACCTAGGGAAGTCTACCAGGTTGTCGATTTATATTTATACCACTGGGAAGGTCTATATGTAGGACTTATAAACTATAACTTATACTATTAATGTGAAAGGTAAACCATAACTAGAATCCTACTCATAACAGGGATAAGTCACGTGATAAAAGATATATATGATAAATAATGATCATGATCAGTCATCATAAATAGATAAACATCAGAGCTCTTCTAGTCATAACAATAGCTAGCCAATGGATAAACTCAGGAATAAATACTAAGGTAATTCTATAACTACATCAATGAATAACTCTAATTAGTGCAACTACATCTAGCAATCATTGTTAAGTTAACCCTATATCATTATCACATGTAAAGAGGCATCAACTAATGAGGGTATTAAGACACAAGGGTCACCTCCTTCGCGACCGTGCCCATGCTAGTCCTACGTGCGGAGGGTGGACTACGTGAGGAACCAACGCAATCTGTCACACCTTGGGACTACCACATGTCCCGGCACGTCGAGGGTGCACTCGCGAGATAAACAAGATATCTAGACACCACGTCTACATATTGTCTACCATCTACCCAAATGCCGCTTGGGTAAACGCTATACGAACAATTACATGAATTCAATAAGATCAAACCAACTATCCTAGACATATAATCAAAGTAGACAATGACTATTGCAATTAAGAATATATAAGAGATTAAGAACAATGTTGCCTGAATCATAATGAATACAATAAGAGAAAGGTACTAGATCTATACCGAACTCCGCGCTCCGATGACGCTAGGGGCTCCAGATCCCGAAGAACTAGAACTCTCCTACTTCTAATCTAACTAGGCTAAAGCTATGAACTAGAGAGGCTCTGATGAACTAGAGAAGGCTCTTGATGGCTGGATCTCCAAATGACTTGATGCCTTTAGGGAGGGGGTCTACCCCTTTATTTATAGCCTGGTGGGATCGACGTGTGCCGCAGGATCAAACCGACGTAACCAAGGGCCAAGATGATTCCTCGTAGGCGGTGGAGGAAGCTTCCAGAAGGGGGGCCGAAACCCTAGCAGGGGGGCGTCGGGCGGCCCAAGGTGGGGCCGGCCGGCCCCACTTTTCCTCCTCTCTCGGGTCCCGTTGCTTCGGGTGTCTTCTAGATGGTTCCCGAGCCCAATCGTGATATTTCCGTGGCGGATAAGTTTTCGTGCTTATTTTGCACTAGAATCCCTCTTTTTCAGCTTTTTCCAAAATCACCCCGAAAATACGTAATATGCAAAACTCATGGAATTTGTCGATAAAAGCCCTAGACTAGTGTGTTTTCTTGTTTTCATTCGGGTAAAAAGCCCTAGTAAAAGTTGACGCTAACGAGTGTCAACAATACCCCCAAGCTTACCTTTTGCCTGTCCCTTGGCAAACAAACTAAGCCTAGCTGATATTGTCTTTGGATCAGGAGTTGCTACAATGTTGTTATACTTTCCAAGACACACATGCTTTCAAATGAAAATTTTCTCCTGATCAAACAATGAATGCTCTAACCTTCAAACTTACTCATTTCACCTGTAATATGGGGCTTCACAGCTTTTTGCATAAGTCTTGAGCAATCGAAAGATAGAACAATCAAGCTAAGTACTACGTCTCAAATTCTTTGCAATACCAACATTCTCGGAGTTTTTCATAAGTTTTCAGAATAAAACTCGAGCTTAATTGTATGACTCCCTCGAGTCTCTCAATGTATGTGGTATTTGTGGTTCTCTCTTGAGACATTAATGATGTTATCCCTCCTATAGCTAAAGGTATATATGGTGGAGCTCATAGGGAAGGCAATAACAAGGATAGACATACTTGCAAAACATGTATTGTAAAGTCAACTAGTGGATCCACAGAGAATCAAGGCATACAATCAAACCAAGATGTGCATGTGTATGGAATATAATGGATAGGTGCATATGTGTTATTTATGGCTAATTTCTATTTCTACTGTTGCTCTTTGGGAATGACTCTCTTTTTAAAGCTTTTCTCGGGAAAGACATGGGCTATCTTTATTATTTCTTTTTTTTATTTAGGGAGGCGGGCATCTAGTACCCATTGTTTTAATTGCTTGGGACACTTGTCCATCTTTTACTCCCCTTTTCTTTCTTTTTTCTTTCTTTTTTTTTTTCTTTCTTTTGCATAGCCACATGCATCCTTTGAACACAATAAATGAATCAAGAGATATAATCAGGACTTAGAGCATTAAAAAACAGGGGTTATCCTATAGGGTGAGTGTATATTTTTGTGTCCTCTCCCGGTGTAGGAGGTGAACATTTTATGATGAACATGTATGAAAATATGGTGAATGATTACGATTACTCCTAGAATAGGAATAATGCGTATGTGGACTGGAGTGTGTAAGTGTTTCTTGGTTTTAAAAGCATGACAAGACTCTCATAAGGTATACAATACAGGTTGACTGAACTCAATGCAAAGCAAGCATCTTTAAATGTGAAAAGGTTTTCCTATCCTCTAAGATATTAATTTTGGCTTTGGTAGGAATTCACATTTGTCATACAAGAGCTCATCATGTAATTTTTTTTAGATTTTCAAAATAAACCTCCAGAACTTAGCAATGCTAGGAATAAGATAAATAGCAGCTCAACCTTTATGAATCATATCAATCAACTACTTAGACTTAGCGCAAGCTTATGCCTCCACAATTAAGGTTCAGAATAAATTCTCCAATTAAAACAACAATGCTTAGAACAAGGGAGATTTTAAGTTTGGCAAGTAGGTACTTAGTAAGCATTATAACAGAGCAACTATTCATCATTTCCAAGACAAAATTTTAATGTTCATCAGTTTTTAATTAACTCTAGTCTAGACTGACTCTAAACACACTCTAATATAATTAATACTAACTAAGACTTCTTTTTATTGATTTTTAGATTTTCTTTAACCAAAGACTCATAAAAGACTCAACAGGCGTGGACCTTCATGTGCCCACATATTTTTGGTATTTTATGACTATATAAAGTAGACTCAAAAATCGCTTAGGTGTAGTCACCTAATAACTAGGGGATGCTCCTCCCCCAAGCTGGATGGTTGCAATACTTGGTGTAGATGTCCTTTAGAGTGAGCTAACCAAGAAGCGGACCCGATGGGTGCCACCGATAGACTCTCTCCTTGCTATGATGTTATTCTGCATAAATACTCTCCACAAAGAGAAGCCAAAACTTCGAGGCTCGAATTTGTTAACGGGTTAGTCACGACCAAAGAGTAATTGATCACCTTTATGAGCTAGCTTTAATATTGTCTAATTTAAACAGGATTTCACTTTTATCTTATTTTTAAATTTTCTATTTATTATGTAGGAAGTTAAATATGAATGCTATATTTTGTTATTTTTATTTTATGCCACCACAAATGATGTTCCTTCGAAAAATACCATAGGGTATCCACATGGGGCTTTGTGATGCCATAAGTAATGCAGTAAATATTTTTATTGTTTTTATATCTTTTAGTGTGTAAACAAAATTATGCTGCTAAATAAATTGCAAATGCATTTAATGAGATATCTACCATTCTAACCTTATAGCTAGGGTACGGAATTTAAAGTCTACCGACAGGACTTAGATAGAGGAGAACACTTACTCAGTGGGTTCATCGTCTGAGGTAACCTCAGTCAACTCCCCGTTTCGTGGTGATGCCGCACGTGCCTCCTTCCATCTCATTTCCGTCTCTTTTGCTTCTAACCGTGCTGATAACTAGGGGATGCTCTCCCCCAAGCTAGATGTTTGCTTATGGTTGATCATTGAAGCTGAGTGGTCCTCACAGAGGAGCTCATGCTTATAAGAGCAAGTGTTGCCTAGAATACTTCCATCTCATCACCCAAGAAGTTACTTCCTTCACATAGGGGTCAGCTGTATGTCGGAAAGGTGTACTTCAAGTGATGAAGATGGATATTCCTAGATAAGCTGGCTCTTGGAGTCATCCTGCAGAAATCTCTCACAAAACACCAAAACTCGTGGAACGGTATTAGGATAAAATGTTAATGATTAGCCGTTTTTAGAGGATTGAGTGTTGTGGTCGTTTTAAATTTTTATGATAGCAGCATTGCAGCAGGATGCTTAATTAATATTTTTGGATTTTTATGAGTTTGTATGCAAAGAGTGCAAATGCATGATATATATTTTTATTCTGTATACCACCACAGTAAGAACTCCTATAGCTTTTATACTACGAGGGCTTCACATGGGGCTTAATGTTTTTAAGATGCATGAATGTAGCCTAATGCAAGACTATTTATTTTTATTATTTCTATACATTGCTAATATAGAAAAGTAGTCATGCTAAAGAGAGAATAAATCATACGATGCAAGAAAGTAAATATAGATAACTACCGATGTTACCTCACGGCGAGGGTTCAATATTTATAGTCCTTCAAACTAGACTTCTCCTTGCAGTAGTTCATTGAGTACTTCAAGTTGCTCTTCAGAATAAGGATTGAGGTGATGCCTCCACTAGTGGCTCCCAATAGCGGTGTCACTTTCTTTCTTTCTTTTGTAGACATCTCGAAGTCAATCTTATGTGCATCATTATTATAGTTGAGAACTTTCACTTAGAGAATTCGGGGGATTGTCTCCCCACACTTTAATTGAAGTGTGTTCTGCCCATAAAGACAAGGTAGAGATCAAGTGCATGGGCTCTGCTGGTGGGAAAACACCAACAGAACCAGAAATTTATTCATCCTCTAACCTTGGGCACAATAAGATTGATATTATTCATATTGTTCATTTCTATCATGGGTGAGAGGACTAGAAGTATAAATATGGCATTTAAACTTGTGAGATAAAGAGTAAAGACACTTAACTACAAGAAAGACTGTTCATCTTTATAATGTATCAAGAATAATAGATGAAGTATTTATAGATTACTTGGTTAAGACTGAGATTAAGAGAATGGTGCTATGAATAAACTTAGAGAAAAATTCATGTTAAGTTTAATTAGGATGATCAAATTAAGTTGTAACTATAACATGGTTGTATTTTCATTTATTGCATACCAGGACCAAGAGGAAATTAATTGACCACTTATCTTAAGATGTTACCTCCATTATTAGAGCATGATGAAGGGTAAATGAAGTTCAATGGTCTTCTCTCTTTTTTTTCTTGTATCATGGGTTATTCATTAGCATCTTGTCTTGAATGTTGTACTCCTTTCTCACTCTTCAGACCTCCTGCTTCTCTCATTATGTCTTCTCTGCAAGGGGTTAGTGGACAACACATACCTGAAGGAATATACTATTTATCAAAGTATGGATAGTATTTGCCTAAGAGTTAAAGATTAATTTATAGCTTATGTTTTCAACGACTCACCACTATCTCAAAAATTTTGCATCAAGGTTAAAGTGAGGATATTATTTTAAAGCATACCCTTAACCTTGAATTGATTCTACGAATAGTCTCCTAATATGATTTAAACATTTTTTATATAGGAGGGGTTAGTCTATATGTACAACTAAATTCTTATATAAGTATGCTTGATGTTCATAATATTTAAATAATATTCTAAAGCATACTTATAATAGAATAAGGAAGTTTATAGGACTAAAAGTATTTATTCATATAGAACCAAGAATATGTATGGTGAACCACATGAGAATTTTATTATATATATATTTAGCAAGTTATGTTTTAGTATAGCATAGGGTAGAAATGACCAAGATAAATTAGCAACATGGTATGAGATGTTAATTGTAGTTACATGTTGCATGAGGCTTGGACAAACGTACCTCATATCTTCATCCTTCTAAGTAAGTGGTGACGAACTTACTTGAAAGAGGAGGGTTCGGGTCTATTGGAGACGCAATAATGCTCACTTGAAAACTTCTTCTCCAATAGATTAAAGTTGTTCTTTCCTGCAAAATGTTAATGGACACATACCCGAGGGAATAGCAAGATTGAAATACGGGTTTTGTTGTCCATACTCTTTTTTTTGTGATTTTCTTTTATGCTAATCAAGATAATATATGGTTTAAGATTATTTAACATAAATTGTGTCTATCATATTTTATATTGTTGTTGCAATCTAGCATGGTTCAAGGCAAAGATGACTTGTAACAAAAGATAAATTAATACTCACAAGCTGTACTTCTTGTGCAAAGTTATCATCTGCCTTGATTCATCTCATATGTGAATTCTTTTCTTGACTTACCCAGATTGAATTTGAGAATTCTCCTATAGGGGTTAGTCTGACAAAATAACTAGCATCTACTAAAGTGTACTATCAGCTCAAGAATCAATATAGACTCATGTCCAATTTAAATCAGGAAAGGATTTTAACCTAAGCATCTTGCTTAATTCAAAAAACCTTTTAGAAGTAAGATCAGATCACCTTATGATTCAAAAATTAAACTAGACACCATGTCTATTTTAACTTAGGAAAACAGTCAATGCTCAATTTCAAAGGTGTATGAAGGTACTTCTAAACCTAAACATACTATAGCAAATACAAGTAGCATGAAAGTACTGTAGAAGTTTATTCAAGTAGAGATAAAAAAGCATGATTATGGTGAGTTTTTTTTTCTTTTAATTATTTATAAGAATGCAAGTTAGGATGGAACTAAACATGTTATGGATGAAAAACTTTAAACTAAATAAGATAGATGTTTGGATTGTAAAAAGTAAACATGTAGTGGAATGCAAAAGATAACTACTCATGAAATTTAAAGTCCATGAGCAAGACTTTCTCACCTTTATTTGATCATACTTACCATGACTCACGTGCTGGAATTTGTGAGTGATGCAACATCTTTGTTCCCGTCACTTGAGATATGAATTAAAGTTCTGTAACGTCGACCTCTTTCTCCAACATTGGATTTGTTATATTTCTTCTCATTTTGTGGGGGCATGCCGGAAGGTCGTAAACCGGTCGTTTATTACCCTGCATAAGATATTAAAGTAGACAAACAAGGGTAATCCTGCTTGAGCAGGGGTTAATGGTTATTTCGATCACATGCTTAATTATAAGTCTATCAATGTTCTTAATTGCCTAGCTACCTTCCCCGGCAACGGTGCCAAAAATGCTTGTTGGCATTTCTAACGTCACTACTAAAAAGCAAAGATAAATCCTACCCCTAGCAACAACGTCAGAAATGGTCGGTATATAATTAACTTGTCATTAGCAACTAGCCACTTCTTTATTACTAACATTCCTAGACATGAAGTAGGTTGTCATCCCTAATTATATTGCTAGAAAATAATTATAGATTTACATGTATTCAATATGACTAGGCAGAAATAAAAGATATGAATATAAAGATAAGAATATAAACTAAGATCGATTCTCGCAAGCGGACGATAATTATACCGTTGTAGCATTTTACCTAGGGAAGTCTACCAAGTTGTCGATTTATATTTATACCACTTGGGAAGGTCTATATGTAGGACTTATAAACTATAACTTATACTATTGATGTGAAAGGCAAACCATAACTAGAATCCTACTCATAACAGGGGATAAGTCACGTGATAAAAGATATATATGATAAATAATGATCATGATCAGTCATCATAAATAGATAAACATCGAGCTCTTCTAGTCATAACAATAGCTAGCCAATGGATAAACTCAGGAATAAATACTAAGGTAATTTTATAACTACATCAATGAATAACTCTAATTAGTGCAACTACATCTAGCAATCATTGTTAAGTTAACCCTATATCATTATCACATGTAAAGAGGCATCAACTAATGAGGGTATTAAGACACAAGGGTCACCTCCTTCGCGACCGTGCCCATACTAGTCCTACGTACGGAGGGTGGACTACAGAGGAACCAACGCAACTGTCACCTGCGTGGACTACCACACGTCCCGGCACGTCAGGGTGCACTTGCAGATAAACAAGATATGTAGACACCACGTCTACATATTGTCTACCATCTACCCAATGGCCGCTTGGGTAAACGCTATACTGAGCAATTACATGAATTCAATAAGATCAAACCAACTATCCTAGACATATAATCAAAGTAGACAATGACTATTGCAATTAAGAATATATAAGAGATTAAGAACAATGTTGCCTGAATCATAATGAATACAATAAGAGAAAGGTACTAGATCTATACCGAACTCCGCGCTCAGCATGCACGCCGGGCCCGGATCCCGAAAGAACTAGAACTCTTCCACTTCTAATCTAACTAGGCTAAATCTATGAACTAGAGAGGCTCGATGAACTAGAGAAGGCTCTTGATGGTCGGATCTCCAAATGACTTGATGCCTTTAGGGAGGGGGTCTACCCCTTTATTTATAGCCCTGGGGATCGGCGTGCGCCGCAGGATCAAACCGACGTAACCAAGGGCCAAGATGATTCCTCGTAGGCGGTGGAGGAAGCTTCCGGAAGGGGGAGCCGAAACCCTAGCGAGGGGGGCCGGGCGGCCCCAAGGTGGGGCCGGCCCGGCCCCCACTTTTCCTCCTCTCGGGGTCCCGTTGCTTCGGGTGTCTTCTAGATGGTTCCTGAGCCCAATCGTGATATTTCCGTGGCGGATAAGTTTTCGTGCTTATTTTGCACTAGAATCCCTCTTTTTCAGCTTTTCTGAAAATCACTCTGGAAAATACAGAATATGCAAAACTCGTGGAATTTGTCAGATAAAGCCATAGACTAGTGTGTTTTCTTGTTTTCATTCGGGTAAAAAGCCCTAGTAAAAGTTGACGCTAACGAGTGTCAACATTCTTCCCTCACTAACTCGTGATTCTAACTCGTGGTCATTCCTTCACTACTCCATTTCTTGCAGTCTCAGGCCCATGGTGACGCGCCTTGCCCCATCTTCAAGGCATTTGCTATGGCGCACAAGGGCAAGGCGTCGTCCGACGTCTCGTACAACCCGGAGGACCCGCCCGAGGCGTACACCAACGCCAGCGTGCACAGCCGCCTCAGCGAGTACACGTCCGCGGCGAGGACGGTACACGGCGAGGACTACGATCCGAGCACCCAGGACCTTGACCCAGAGATCGTCATGAGGGTGGGCGGAGGAAAGAAGCATTGGTGGTACTGGATGGGCGACGGCGTCATCGACTCGGCCTCGACTCCCACTCTCTCCCAGCTGCGAGCACGGAGCACGGACGCAAGCGTGCCCATACGCCCACGGTCGGCGGCTTCACAGCTCGCTTACGCCACACTCGAGGTAATTCCTTTTGTTGTAAGCTTCAATCGATGACGTTTCAATTATTCTAACTCCACCTTTGCATTACTGCGGGCCGGGATGGAAGCGAGAAAGGAGGGAGGCGTTGGAGCGGCACCGATGGTACGAGCCCGGCTCGAGGCCGAGAGGGGGCCGTGCGTGAGCGCATCGAGGCGAGATGGCCCGGCTCATCGCCTTCCGTCGGCCAGATGGGGGCATGTTCGGGGATGGAGCTCCCACAACGATTCTCGGCTCCGATCGTGCGGCCTCGGCCTCGGCCTCGGCCTCGGCCTCCTCACTTTGGGACTCCCCGTAAGTATAAATGTGTATTGGTTTCGTTCGAACTTTGGTCATCACACGTACTAACCCGGTCTCTTTTTTGTGCAGCCTCGGTCGGCGGGTTCAAACAATCCGGCTTGGCCTACGACCACGATCGCCCACGGCCTTCACCGGGGGACGGGGTGGCCGGGTTGGCGGGGGTGGGCCGTGAGTTGGCTCCCGACGGATTTGTGAGTTGGCCCTTGATCGTGCTTCTTCTCTATTCAATAATGCACTTGGTCCTTATGAGGTTTCGAGACATTTGTGATCGGATTGTGATCGAATTTGTGATGTCTTGTGATGTGATGTGATCGGATTACGATCGGATTTGATATATGTGATGTGGTTGTGATATATGTGTTGTGGATGTCTTTGTGGATGTGATTTATGAGATATTTATGTGATATGTGTACTGTGTATGTGATATATATGCTTGTGTGTGCTGTGATTTAACGGAAAAATAAATTAAAAAATTTATGGTCACTTTGCCGAGTGCAATGACCAAGGCACTCGGCAAAGTGACCATATTTGCCGAAAAGTGCTATGGTCACCGCACTCTCGGCAAAAAAAATTTTAAAAAAACAGAATTACATCTTTGCCGAGTGCCCACGGAGGCACTCGGCAAAAAGAATTTTCAAAAAAATAATTTCTTTGCCGAGTGCACAGGAGGAGGCACTCGGCAAAGAATTTTCAAAAAAAATTTATTCTTTGCCGAAAAGCCACGTTTAGAGGCAGGCAAAGCCGCCGCAAAGCCGCCCGTCAAGGCAACTTTTCTTTGCCGAGAGCCACGTTTTTGCACTCGGCAAAGCCTTTGCCGAGTGCCCGACAAAAAAAGCTCTCGACAAAGAGCCCGTTGCCGATGGAGGCTTTGCCGAGAGCTCTTTTGTCGGGGAGCTACACTCGGCAAAGCCTTTGCCGAGTGCTTTTGGGCCTTTGAGTGCCCAGGGGCACTCGGCAAAGATCCGAATTCCTGTAGTGTTGGGGCTAATGCTTATTCTTGTGTGAGACGCAGCAACATGTTTTTTGCAGGTTGTATGCATTGTTCTTAGGCTATCCGCACCGGGTCCGGGAACCGCGTCGGGAGCGCCCCGTCGGACGGGCAATTCGGATAAACGTCACCGGCGTCCCGCGAGGTTTCCAGCGCCGTCCGGAATCGCGCGCTCCCGCACGCCAAGTTTGGCGCGGTAAGCGCGTCCGACGCGCCTCCGTGGCGCGGGCCCCCGCAGCGTCGTGCCGCGCCTGGTCGCAGTCGGGAGGGAGGGAGAGAGAAGGAGAGGAAGCGGGCGCCCCGCCCGAAGCTTGTCGTCGTCGATATTTATGGCTATGCGTACCGCCGCACCCCCACCCGCACCACCCCAGCCCGCCCGCCACCACCGCGCGTGCTCGCCGGCTGGACGCGAGCTCGCCCGCGGCTGCGCGTTGAACCGTCGCAATGACTAAGCCAGTGCTTTCGCCCGGCGGCACCCACCAGCGCTTGCTTCGCCAGCGCCCTTGTGGCTGCCGGGGAGAGAATATTTTTTTATGGAAAAACCAGAATTACATCTTGCCGCCGCCGTCGATCCGCCCCAGGCGCCGGAAAAGAATTTCCAAAAAATACACGCCTGCCGGTACCCCGCACTGGCAAAGAATTTTCAAAAAAAATTTTATTCTTTGCCGAGGCCACGCCTAGAGGCATTCTCGGGCCGTGAAACCTCGCCCGGCCAGGCCAAGGCACCCTTGCCGGAGCCGAGAGTTCGCCCGGCACTCGCAAAGCCCGGGCAGTGCCTGACAGTTTCCTCGGTGAAGAAAGAAGAGAGAGACGGGGATGGGGAAGGAGGCTTTTGGATTGTGGATGGGGAAGAGAGAGATGGGGATGGGGAAGAGAGAGAGAATGGGGAGGGTGAGGGGAAAAAGTAAAAAAAGTGGATGTGTGGGTCCCACATGGGTATAGAGTAGATATGTAAAGGATGTATGAGTGCGAAAGAATTAGGTATAGAGTATAGAATTTTGATGACCAGGACAGAATATTCCCTTTGGAGGATGGATATAGAGGACGACGAGTGCGGATAGCCTTAAGCATTTTGGTTAAGTTTCACCAAAGATATAAAGGAGCCCTTGAAATTGTAAGGCCGGATTGCATATATGGTGCCATTTCAGCTAGAATCACTATGCACAAGATCAAATGACCTCGTGAACTTAAGAACGAACAATAACACATGAATTTTAGTGCTCTGCAAATGCAACCGTATTTTTATCATATTCATCTTCTTATATACAGACTAAAAACATTGAAGAGAAAGGAGAGGTAAAGCTGGACTGTCCCCCTCCGTCATGGGCGCAACGACCTCCATGAGGGCGCGCCATCCCACACACCCGCACTACGTGCCAAGCGACCTCAGGACACCACTCGCCATCCATGCGAATAATGTCACTGCCATAAAACAAAAAGACGCACTCGGGAGGGAAGAAGCCAAGCCGAGCTCAACGCTAACTGTACAGTGATCAAAGAAAGTTTGAGCAGGAACGATAGATTGTGTTTCTGAGAAGCTTTGCTACAATTAAATTCCAGATACCACCCAAGCTTGTCTATAGCTTATGCCAATGACTACGATATCCAAGGGCATTCCCACCCTCCAACTAGTTTTCACCCCATTGCATGCATTCGGCCAATCATACCAATCTGTCTTATAATATACATACTTGCTCCAATCGAACATTCAACTGCTGTATACTGCACTACACACATGCCTCATAAGTTGACAGTACTTTTCGGACTCCATTTAGTGAGCATCATTATGGTCAATGACTATTACATGATCATGAAATTGGATGTACTTTTTGAGTGAGGGTATGCCCTGCCTTTGAGTAATTTAGGTAATATAGATGGTTATTACTTGAATATGGGCCGTACATATATCTGAGTATGGCATCGTTCAGATTTTTTAAGAGTTCTTCATCAGGTTATATTTATGTGGCACGAGTCAAGTGATCCAAGGACTCAGAGGAAAGAAGCTCAATGAATCATGAATGCATATTGCAGTGGGAAACTTCTCTTTTTTTATTGTAACTGTAATATAGAAATTACCAGATCTATTAAAAATGTTCATTGAGAAAAGATGAACTCTACCGTGCATGTTGCAAAATTGCCATCTTCAGACTTTTGACCATAGGAACCAAGTTTGTGACATACTACTACTAAATCCACAATGGATATCATATCCAATCTCTCTTTTTTCATTTGCCAGACATATATAAACTAGGATGTTAGAACAATTGGCATGAAATGTTGAGATACGACATCGAGCTTCATTAGTTACAATAATACTCATTTCAATGCTGCAGCTCAGATCTGAATAAAGAGCATTTCATTGAACCATAAATTCCCAACTTCTATACCGCTCATATCTACGCCTGGCATATCGGTAGACAAATTGCCATGCCAAAGCTTGTCGATCTGCCGATCCCATCACCTGCCTCTTTAGCCCTTGTACACATGTGATGTCACTCACATTATCCTCAGGATACAACTATCGAATATTGTTCCGTGCAATAACACTGAGGACGCAAGATGGAAATTAATTAAAGTACAGGGAATGTTTGTTGAACCACCAATAAGCTAAAAAAAATTGAATTAGCCATGACACACGGGAAACTGAACCTAGGATTACCTTTCTAGAGTAATAAGTTCGGACAAATTAAAGGAATGGAAAATTGGAAATGTTGAAATTTCAATGTTTCCCAAGCCTACATTTATACCATGGAGGAAGAAGGTAGTCTTCTGTACTGGTATTTTCACAGTTTACTAGTGAAGAAATCACTGCTCTCACTTGCATATTGAATCCAGCTACTAGGGAAGAGGGCACTCTGCTCTGCCTCTCTCTGAACACTGTTCTGGACTGCTGGCAGCTTATGTATTTGGGATTAGCAATGGAGGTTGGAGCCACGGCATGGTGATAAATGACCATTAGTTTTGCATGGACATATCATAACGATTACAATAGCTTTCTTAGCTCTATTCGCTGGAAAGAGTAGTGCAGGCCATGAATGACTTCCTAGATTTTGTTCTAATCTGCAACATACGGAGCAGCCAAAACGTATCAGAAAGAACGAATAATAGAGAGAAAATTAATTAAGTTGCCATATTAATTGTTGCAGAAAATAATGAGACGTGTTGAGAGTAAAACCTTATTAGGAAACAGTCGACTAACAGTGTTTGAATGAACCACACACCACTGCTCTGATGGACTTGTGCGCATACATTATTCCAGACCAACAGTAATGACTAGAGGATTTGTTTTGATCACGATGAATCAAATAGTTCGCTAGTCGGTACTGCTTCAACAGTATCTGCTCCTGCTCATTGTGAGTCGTGATGAACCCCGTTGGATGGCTATTATGCTTGCAGACTGAGATAACGTGCGGTAGTCCTGCCCAGCTTTTACGCAACAAGCACTAGAGCACGTCGCCGACCACCACGATGTGCTGATGGAAACTAGTGTACCTGTCTTGGACTGAGGCCTCAAGGAAGATCATAACTCAGCTGGACATTGTGGATTCTAGATGCCCCTCAAGCCTGAATGCCCTCAGTGACCAACGACAATAAAATCGTCTCTGGTGATGTGGCCGGAACTGACAAGTGTTTTAGTACCGCTCATTCTTGACCTAGTTTGTACCGCTCATTTTATAGGCATGTCTGGGTCATATATATATGTAGTCGATATATCGTATTACATCATCAACGTTACAAGTACCATGCATTGTTGCACATATAAAGACTAGCTACGACGTGCAGTGGGTTCCCAGTTTCACACATGCATGTGATCCCGTCTCCCCACTTTTGAGACACAATTGGTAGTAGGAAGCATAAGTAATACCGTACCAGTATGTTCACATACCAATATATACCAGTGGCTGTATATCCGCATACTGTGTAAATTACTTCCTCTCGGTACACAAATATATGTAAGGTCTTTATCATTTTATTTCTATTTTTTTTTACAAATCTAAGGATTTTTGGGTTCCTAACCTACCTGTCATGCATTTCCTTCGATGATGGCATAAATTCACTACTACTGATATGGTTTCTAGAGACAACTCCTTTTTTTTTTTTAAAAAAAAAGAGGTGCCTCAATCTACAACTGCTTCTAATAATGGTTCTCGAAACCAACAGTTCATTCATGCACTCATGGTGCCATATATAGGCAGTTGCAAGAATTGATGGCGCCATGAGATGGTTGGTGCGGTTCCGAAGGTTAGCAGCCGAGAATCTAATTATAATTGGTTCCAAACACAGCCACAGAAACCCATTGACTATTTTTCCTCCATGCTGTTGAATTGTTAGCAATATCAGGTACGAGAAGAGAAGCTTGTGGAAGAGGAAGTAGAACCAACTATCGGAGGACAGGATTTGAGATTCAGGAGTTCGGTTTTACAATTTCCATATAAACCTCTTATATATAGTGCTACACTGGGCAAAATACTCTGATCGATATTGTGCTACCAAGTTGCAGTGGCTGCCACGCTGTTGTTGCGATGTCCCTGTTCCTGGCCACATATATTGTGTCGCCGCCGTACCTGAAACACAACTTCTCACATTCTTTCTCTAAATTTTATCCCTAGGCCCCTCCAAAAATCGCAACTGAAAATTCTTGCTAATTTTACTGGACCAGGTTAAATCATAAGTTTTCATGAGCGCTGTCGCAAATATAGTACAAGTTAAAAGTTGCATGTTCAAAGAGATTGATGCGTGCTGAAACTAGTCATGCTTTACTCTTTATTGCACTGTAGCAGGCCTATATTCTTGTTTGTTTACGTATGAGTTGAATCTGGAAATTTTTTCTTGGAACAGGCTCTATTCCCTGTGGTAGTGGTACTACAATCCTGCATAAAAAACGGCTACTAGCAATACAATAATTTGATACTTTCAAACTTATCTCATTTGGAACCGAGGGAGTAATAATAACAAAACTAAACTAAATCATCAAATGAAGGGTGCTTTGAAGCTGATCCTCAGTCCTCAAGTGCTTCCATTGTCGTCTCTTTTCAGGAAAGAAGCCAGCCCGCTTGTCAGCATGTGCTCTCAACAGCAAACGTACCTCATATGCTGACAGTACTTTTGGGACTGCAATTAGTGTGAACATCAATATAGACAATGACTCTTTCATGATCATGAAATTGGATGCTAGTACCACTTCATGTTGTTCTTTTGATTAATTTAAGTAATATAAACGATCATTTGGAAACTGGCGGTACATATATCTGAGATTCTGAGTATATATCGCATCGTTCCATGTTTAATATAATATTTAAGTTTATCATCTGGTTAGATTTATGTGGCGTGAGACAAGTGACCCAA
Source organism: Chrysopogon serrulatus (assembly GCA_015844335.1). Classification (NCBI taxonomy): domain Eukaryota; kingdom Viridiplantae; phylum Streptophyta; class Magnoliopsida; order Poales; family Poaceae; genus Chrysopogon; species Chrysopogon serrulatus. The sequence continues at coordinate 577,261 of JADLZL010000845.1, read as the reverse complement.
GGACTCAGAGCAAAGAAGCTCAACGAATGCAAATCACAGTGGAAAATTTTCCTTTTTATTGTAGCATAGAAATTACCTGGTCTATATTACAATATGATCATAGAGAAAGGATGAGCCGTTGTCCTAAACCCGACAGATCACAGGGATTCAACTGTGACTATGCAAAGTGTTTGCAACTAATATGTTTAGATAATGGATAGAAATTCGGCCTTTGTATCCACATGATCTCAGGTGGATATGCACAGTCAAAGTTTACAAGAGCCTTTAGCTGCCATGCTTGGAAACGCGCAAAAGAAAAACAAAGAGAAATAATACTAAGAAATCCAGATAAGACTAAACCTCCAACTTCTATGCCCTTGCTTCATACTTGCATTGATCTTGTGTGGTAGCAATCCTTCGCATCCTCATTTCATTACAAACTCTTGATGTCTGGTCTCAAAGTTGAGGTACACAAAAAGCAAAGAGGATAAGACTAAGAGATCTAGAAAGACTAATTAAGCTTTCAACTTCGTTCTATGCCCTTCTTTCAAACTTGCTTTGATCTTTTGCGGTGGTAATCCTTTGCATCCTCATTTACTTAGAAACTCTTGATGTCAGAATCATCCACTCGGCACAACCAGTAAACAGTTGTTGCACTGGATCGGATGAGGCCTAACAGCCAAACCAATGTTGCAACTAATAAGAAAGAAAAAGATAAATGTTACTGTTCATGTTGTAGCATTTTACATATTCAGACTTCTGAGCATATATAGGAACCAAGAGCTTGGGACAGACTAGTACAAAAGTCGCAGTGGATATCTAACCTCTCCTTTTTCTGTTGCTAGAATATAAACCATGATGTTACAACAATTGTCATGGAAGACTGAGATACAGTGAACCATGCATTCCCAATACCTTCCATGTCTATATGGCTCATGCCTAGTGTATATCCTTATACAAATATTGACATGCCAAGGCTTTTTTTTCTCGCATGACTTGCCTCTCTAACCTTTGTACACACATGATCTCACTCATGATGTTCACATCACACAAAAGACGCATGATGGAATTGAAGTTAAAGTACAGGAAAATGCCATGCAACCTCCAACAAGCACAAACAATTGAATTACCCATGTCACGAAAGAAACCAAAACGAGGACTACCTTTCTAATCTTAAGCTCAAACCAAGTAAGGAATTGAAATATTGAATTATGATTGTTTCCCAAGCCTACTTTATACATTGGAGGAAGAAGGTAGTTAATCCTTCTCACTGGCGTTCTTACTGTGAAGAAATTAAACCGCGCTCTGACTTCAGCTACTAGAAAGAGGGCACTCTGCCACGGGCTCTCTCTCTGGTCTTGTGTTGGTAGCTACTATTTTAGAAAACAAACAAAAACTGCATATATATAGATCAGTAATTTTTATTAGCTTCTGTGGCCTAAATTTATCCACAAATTTTTAATACTTATTACGTACGTTAAGATTTTAGCCCATGTCACTGGTACAAAAATCATTTTTCCTAACACCTTGTTTTTTTCATAGGCGGTTCACAATTTCATGACGTCAGTAGAAAAAATTCTGTGGGTCCATCAAAAGAACCGCCTGTGTAAATATGTTTACACAGGTAGTTCTCTTAACTTAACCGTCTGTGTAAACTGTTCATTTACACAGGCGGCTTACAATAACAACTGCCTATGTAAATAGCATTTACACAAAGGTCCTTATTGTAAACCGCATGTGAAAATTACACAATTAACACAGGCGGTTTTGTATAGAGAACCGTTTGTGTTAATTGTATTTACACAGGCGGTCCTCATTATAAACCGTCTGTGTAAATAGTTTGAAATTAATTTTTTTGAGTTTTTTAGACTTCCTCAGACGAAAAAACTCCCAAAGTAAAAGTTGTAGATCTCGAAAAGTTATGAAACTTTGTAGTTGATAACTTTTTCATTTGAAGTCATCTTTTTATAGAAAACTACGACCCAAATTTTCAAATTTGAAATTCAAATTTTGCAAATAACTTCGGATGGAGAAACTCTTAAAATGAAAGTTGTAGATCTTGAAAAGTTATGAATTTTTGTAGTTTACCACTTTTTCATTTGAGTTCATTTAGACCCTCAAATATTCAATTTTCTGTCGGGTATGTATAATATGTGGGGAACAAAAATGATATTTAGACACAAGTGAGTGTGTGGTGCAGTGGTAAGGGAGGGATCGCGCGAGGCCGAGCTCACGGGTTCAAATCACGCCGGCCTCGTAGCACGTGATTTTACGCACTTCGACAAAGACGGGGTGTGTGCCTCTTCCGGTTTCAAAAATATTTTTTGCCTTTTTAAAAATATTTTTTTGTTATTTTTTTCGTGTTTTTAAGGCAACGATTTTCACAGGCGGTTAACTTAGTCGGCCGCCTTGTGTAAATGTGTATGTGAAAATCGAATTTTCACAGGCAGCTCACAATCCACCGCCTGTACTGTGGTCGATTTATACTGACCCCTGATACAGGCGGTGGGCTGTGGCGCCTGTGAAAATGCTTCTAGCACCGCCTGTAAAAATGTTTTTTGTACCGGTGTGTAGATATGGTTTGGTAGACTAGTGGTGGCCCTAACTTGAGAGTTAACTAAAGTAAATCATTCTTCACAGGATGGAAAAATGCATCAGAAAGCTAATATAAATATGCTTTGAATAAAGAGTAGAGCAACCCATAATATGACGTCCCAGATTTTGTTCTAATCTGCATCCTACGGCACAGCAGACTATAACACAAAGGCGAGCAATAACACAAAGGCGAGCAACTGTGAACTCAAGAGCATAAAGCAGATGAATTAACAATGGCTTCGGCAACAGGAAAGTTGGCGATGATGCGGCACCTGCTCGGTGTCCGTGAACTTTATCCACGTCAGGATTATTATATTAGGGGAGGCAGTAAATTGGACTTAATCTTAACTGTGTAGGCCTTTAGTTCCTGTCAGGTGGTTTAGCAGGAGCGAGTCTTCAGTAGTCTGTGTCCAGCGAAGCCGTGGCGAGTGCGCTCGGTGAACTTGGGCATGAAGCAAATAACGTGCGGTGTACAGGATCGATATGTAGTTTCCTGTTTTTTCGGGTCGTAGGAGTTGTGATCCGAGGATATGATGTGGTGCGGGGTTGATTAGTTTTGCCAGTTAAGGTAAACTGATGACAGGAGTTACGGGAGTTCCCTGTTTCTACCATGAGTTTCTCTTCCGCTTCCGGACTTCTGATCTTACATACCCAATGCCTTATCTGTTAAGATAGTCCTCCTGCCTTCTGTGGGAGTGGATGGAATAGGAAGCATATATGTCCTGGCAACCTCGCTCACACATAGTCCACCACTTTCGCTGTTACCTGAGTATCTCCGTCCTGGTTCCTGCGTGCATGGAAATAGGGAGAACAGGCCTCAAACTGAATCCATTCTTGGGTTTATATGTTCGGGTGAAGACCGACAATCAAAAGGCATGACTGGTTGATCTTCTTTTTACTACTTTCCAATGGCTCAGCAATGTCTTCTTCCCGACTGATGCTGCTAGGTATACTACTATAGCGATCTGCTTTCTATGTGCCTTGTTTGAATCCATGATTAATATGATGCTTGTTAACTTACTTGCGACAAGATCACATGGGCACTTCTCTGATGTCACAAACATGTTGTTAATGTTTTCTGGATTAAATTAGCACAAAATTTTCCTAAATTTCTATCAGAAGCTCCCCCTCCTCTGAACCGATTATTTCTTCGCTTTATAAATTTCTTGCTCAGTACGGGTTCTCAGCCCCTCCATTCCATAAAAAAATTATGAGCATATACATAATATCTCAAGATTAAATCTGCAAAACATTTTCAGACGATTGATAACAAGATATATACAGTAATATTTTATAAAACAAAGTCGAGGACATTCTATTGCATTGAACAAGTACTACACTGGTACCGATAAGTTGCTGCTACAAAGGTGGGGTAATTTGAAGCTGAAGCACGGTTGCTGAAGCGCTTCCACCTACTCTCAATGTCACCACCTCAAGGCCCCAACCTCACAGATATTCACAAAGCAATCCTGATGAAGCTTGCCAGCAGCCAGAGCTCATCCGATCTCACAGCTCGGTGTCCAGAAGCTCCGGCACCACGCACTCAACCTCACAGATGTCCAGGGCAGGGCTGCATTGCCTTCTACGTTTGCTACAATTGAATTCCAGATACCACCCAAGCCTATCTAGCTAGCTCATGGCCTCATGCTAACGGTCTTTGCTTGAGATATCAGATATCCAATGACATTTCCAGGCTCCAGCTGGTGGCCTTCCAATTTCGAAGTCCTACTTCCTGGCCTATCATATCAATCGTCTTATAATATATTCCTACTTGTTCCAATCAAGCATTCAACTGTTACCCTGCAGGCCTGCACCACACACATGCATATCTGAAAACTATGACTCTGAGTTATGAAAGCATGTGCTCTCTGTTAGTGAACATAATAATTCATAAGCTTACAGTTTCGTTGAGACTCCTTTTAGTGAACATCAATGACCCCATTCAGTCTCTTCTCAGGTGTCAGGATAGAACTATACTATGCTTATTCGTTGGAACCACACACCAGAGCACAAATAACTGAATTAACTGTGACAAAAGAAAAAACGAAGCTAGGACTATCCTGCTAGTTCGTAACGGAATTCTGTGCATGTGCCCACAGAATTTGGAGACACGTCTGACATGTGTGCACTGTTTCAAACTTAGCTTGGACAAGGGAATTGAAATGTTCCATTCTTGATATTTCCCAAGCCTACATTATTAAACTCAAAGGAACTTTTATTTTTTACTGGTGAAGAAAAAATCACCGTACTCAGCTGCATGCAGCCCCTAGGAAGAAGGCACACTGCTAGCCTTCTGCTGCACAGCTGTGAGCCTCGGGGTGATGCATCAACTGTATTGGTAGAATTATTAGAAGATTGTAGGTATCACTCTTGCCATCGTGGTCACAAATGTCCACGCTAAAAGTAAGGAAGCAGCACAAAAATTGTGCACTGATTCCAAGAGATCTGGTCCTTCAATTTGAGTTCTTTCTGCTTTTCAGAGTTCTCTCCACACAACAATTCTGATGTCTCACTAGTGATTTTTTCAAAATTTTCGGACATGCTAGGGATGCTAGACATTATCATCGGCAGTGTTTGGAATTGTGGTGGGTGACCGCACATGGGTATCGCGGCCATATGTCCACGGCAGGGGAACCATAACCACTAGTTCATTCATGCTTGGTGTGATTATGAAGGCTAGCATCCTAATGACCATTATTTTTTCGCTCCATGCTGCGGACGTTTTATTTCCGTTTTTCGTGAAATGGAAATGGGAAGATCCCGTTTGGAAAAATGCTGTGGACGTTTGGCAATATGAGGTAGGAGAATTGATGAAGCTTGGGGAAGGGAAGGAGAACCTGCTGTCGCAGGACATGATTTAATATTCAGGAGTTCGGTTTGTGTACCCTCTTACAAATGTTCCACGCACCTCTATATATGTAGCCAAGCTACTTTGCCACACTGGGCCAGGTACTCTGGTATTGCGTTGGGCTTTACTTGTCTCCTGGCCCCAGTTGCAGTGGCTGCCCTGCTGTTGTCGCGGTGTCCCTGTTCACACGTTCAGCTTGGTCGCTGCAGTTTATTTGGCTGCAGATTGATAATAAAATCAAGGTGTATGGCGAAGATCTAAAGTGCACTCTAGTTCTGTTCTTGCAGCCACAGCCAACAGCTGTAGTTGAAACAGTTGTTGCAGTGATAGTCAGAGCTAGTGGGGGAGGAGGACGAAATAAAATCAAGGTGTATGGCGAAGTTCATAACACGAACAAATTAATGAACTTTGCCATGAGGGGCCCTATGCTAATGCTCTACTACTTTATAATCAAAGTATTTTTTCAAGAGAACACGAATAATCAAAGTACCGAGGCATATAAAAAATATAATCAAACAAATGAATAAGCAACCAAGCAGCAATTAGGAAACTGCTAGCTCTTACCTTGCTCGAACGTCGAACCGTCTGCATAGTGCACACAGGACACGGCCACCCGTCAACACCTGCGCACCGCACCGGCCGCAGGCCACGAGCAGTGCCGGCCTTTTCATCTACCGTCGGCGATGCCCGCCGCACTGGTCAAAGCATCACTGACTTCGGGACTTATGCACCGCCGCACTCCTAGACAGCATGGCGAGCAGCAGTGGCACGGATTGCTCGTTCGTGGTGGCAGCAGCAGCAGCAGCTTCTGTTTAATTATTCAATCGGGAAGACGAACGAGCAGAGGACGGCACTGTGTGGCAGCAATGCGATTTAGTCTATCTCATCCCAAACTGCAGTCCACTGCCCACGAACAAGGCCCAAAGGGGCAAAGTGACGCTTCGTCTTCGTCTTCGTCCTCTTCTTCAGCGATTCCGTGGTAGCGTCCTGCATCCAGCCGACCTTGCGTTGAGTTCATGGCTACGATTCAGAGTGGCGATCACGGTGGATTCAAGGTATGGCGACTGCCCTACTGGGCGCTCCACCCCTGGTCAGAGCTACTAGCAATCCTACATAAAAAAGCATCGTCGTAATACAATCCTACATTAAAGAACGACTACTAGCAATCTAATAAGTTGATGTTTTGAAGCTTATAATGGATGTAAAAACTAAACAAAATCATGAAACAGGGTGCTTTGAAGCTTAACCACAGTTGCTCAAGCACTTTCGCCATTTTCAGCCTCATTACGAGATAGATCGAATCTAGCATGCTTGCCAGCACCTCATTCCTAGCCTCATATAGATTTTGCCAAGCACTCCAGATGAAGCTTCCCCACAACAGAGCTCACAACTCACACATCTCGTCAATCGTCTCCTGCTGCATCTCTCGCTGGAACAGTCTCACCAGTCACAAGCTCTGCCATCATACACCTGAAGCCCCACATGTCCATAGCTGGGCCTTGTGGAAGCGGGAGACTTTGCTGCATTGCGTTTTGCCACATTTGAGTCTCTGAGAGGCTACGCTACAATTGAATTCCAGATACCGCCCAAGCCTATCTATGTCAACATCTTTGATATTTCCAGGGGACTTTTCCACCCTCTAGTTGGTAGCCTTCCTCTTTTGACATCCATCTACCCTGGCAACCCATTGCTTGCATTTTGGCCTATCAAATCAGTTGTCTTTATATACACTTGTTGCCATCAAGCATTCAACTGTATCCTGCACCACACATGCATGCATATCGCAAACTGAATTAAGAGAGCATATCGCAAACTGAATTAAGAAAGCACTTGCTCTCATAATTCATAAACTGAAAGTACTATTGGGGCTCCATTCAGTAAACATCCTTGACACATTTATATATTTACTTCAAGTTGTACTTTTAAGTGAGGATTGCCCTGCTATTTTTTTTCTGATGAAAACAAGAGGGTGACAGCTACTGATTAATTTAAGTGAACGAGGAAGTTGGAAGCCGGTGGTGCATATAATTGAGATGGCATCTTTCCGTGTCTCAGATTTCAGTATATCATCTAGATTTGGTAAGTTCCTCATCAGGTTATATGTATCCATGTGGTAAGTTATCAGGTAAGGCACGGAGAAACTTCTTACGTGGCAGTGGAAAACTTATCATTGTGCTAAGTTTATCATTCAAGGACTCACCAAAGAAGCTTGCCGCACGCGAAGTAGAGTAGAAAACCTTTTCTTTTGTTTTCTTTTCTTATTCTAATTAATAATGAAGACAACAAAAAGTTCATTTCCAAGAATTGGCATGCTAATTAAAGCTTGTCCGCTACCTATCGCCTACCCTTTTTTAGCTCATATACACGTTTGATCCCATTCACTTTCTTCTCAGAATTATCCTATGCTTATTTGATGGAATGTGAACCAGAACACACACAACTGAACTAACCGTGACAAAAGAAAAATAAAAATTAGGACCGCCCTGCTAGTAAAGGAATATAATTCTGTGCATGTGCGCACAGAATTTGCTGATACGTCTGACATGTGTGCACTTAGCTTGTACCAAGTAAAGGAACTGAAATGTTTCATTCTCGACGTTTCCCAAGCCTACATTAAACTCTAAGGAAGAAGGTACTCTACTTTGCACTGTTGTTTTTACTGATGAACAAATCACCGTACACAGCTGCATGCAGCGCCTAGGAAGAAGGCACTCTGCTAGCCCTCTGTCTCTCTCCACCCTATATGATCTGGACTTCTGGACCTGGTGCCTTATACATTGACAAATTTATGGTGTTTAGAAATAATAACAACCATTCATTAGTCTGGAGCTAATTCCAATAACAGAGGGGGTACCTATTAGGAGGAACCTTTAAAAAAAATTGTTTATAGCTATGGAAATGCTTCAAAATTAAGTAGAGAGGTAAATATGTAGTTTCCTCTTCAGTTTAATTATCCTAAGAGAATTGTCATGCTCATGCATAGTAGTGTTAATTTAACAAGTCCGATATCATGTATTCACTATATATTGTCATGCACATTCTGTTTATGTGTGTAATACAACGGTTTTCTGTCCTCTGATCTGTTGTGATGAAACGAGAGAGATTTTTTCGCACACAAAATTGGCATGCTCGAGGATCTTCTTGCTGCTAACCAGCCTTGTTGTTCCATTCAGGGGACAAATTCTCGAGAGGGCATCTTCCAGCGCTTCTACTAGCCAGTGTCGACTCTTAGGGCTGTGCTGCTGACCCATCACCGCATCTTGCCTCCGTGGTAGGGCATTGGGCCTTCGGCAACGATGGTGTGGAGGTTGCATGACCCTGTTTAAACTCTAGCCAAATAAAAAATAACCATTCGGTTCAGATCGGAATAGAATCAGTCCTGATTTTATTCCAGCTCATTTTGGTTATTATATTCCGGCCTCTTATTGACCTGGAATCAATCCTCATGTCTTGATTTCCGTGACGAAACCCTCCTGGATCAAGTGACACAACCGGATCCACTCATTCTCTTCCATGAACGAATCCACTTCATGATTCAATCATGAACAACCAAACGAGGCCTAAAGGAATGGTGGAAACTTGAAAATATTTAATTCTCAATGCTACCCAAGCCTACATTATATATACCATGGAGGAAGAAGGCAGTCCTTTGCTCCAGTGTTTTCACAGTTTACTAGTGAAAAATCACTACTATCACTTGCATCCAGCTACTAAGAAGAGGGCACTCTGCTCTGCCTCTCTCTCTCTCTCTCTCTCGACACTGTTATGGACTGCTGGTAGCTTATATATTTGGGATATATTAGCCATTGGAGGTTGGAGCCACACCACATGGTGATAAAGGACCATTATTTTTGCAAGGACATATCATAACAATTACAATAGCTTCCTTAGCTCTGTTCGCTGGAAAGAGTAGTGCAGCCCATGCATGACTTCCTAGATTTTGTTCTAGTCTGCAACATATATGGAGCAACCAGAATGTATCAGAAGGAACGAATACAAGAAGATAAATTAATTAAGTTGCCATATGGTTGCAGAAAATAATGAGAGACGTTGAGCGTAAAAACTTATGAAACAGTAATGACTAACAGTGTTGGAATGAACCACACATCCAATCCGATTTATTTGTGCGCATACATTATTCCGGACCAACAGTAACGACTAAACTATTTGATTTGATTACGATGAATCAAATAGTTCGCTGGTCGGTACTGCTCCAACAGTATCTGCTTCTGCTCATTGTGAGTTGTGATGAACCCTGTTGGATGGCTATTATGCTTGCAGACTGAGATAACGTGCGGTAGTCCTGCCTAGCTTTTATGCAACAAGCACTAGAGCAAGTCATCGCATAGCATGATGTGCTGATGGAAGCTAGTGTACCTGTCTTGGACTGTGGCCTCAAAGAAGCTCATAATTCAATTTGACATTGTGGATTCCAGATGCCCCTCAAGCCTGAATGCCCTCAGTGAGCAGCGGCAATAAGAATCGTCTCTGGTGATGTGGCCGGAACCGACAAGTGTTTTAGTACTGCTCATTTTTGACCTAGCTTGTACCGCTCATTATATAGGCATGTCTGGGTCATATATGTATACGGTCTGGTCGATATATCGCATTACATCATCAACGTTACAAGTACCATGCATGTTGCACATATAAAGACTAGTTACGTGCAGTGGGTTCCCAGTTTCACACATACATGTGATCCCGTCTCCCCACTTTTGAGACACAATTGGTAGTAGGAAGCATAAGTACCAGTATATTCACATACCAATATATACCAGTGGCTGTATATCAGCATACTGTGCAAACTACTTCCTCTCGGTACACAAATATATGTAAGGACTTTATCGTTTTATTTCTAGCTTTTTTTACAAATCTAAGGACTTTTGGGTTCCTAACCTACCCGTCATGCATTTCCTTTGATGATGGCACCACTAGTGATATGGTTTCTAGAGACAACACCTTTTTTTTAAAAAAAAAAAAAAAATAGAGGTGCCTCAATCTACTGTACAACTGCTTCTAAAAATGGTTCTCGAAACCAACAGTTCAATGATGCACTCATGGTGCCATAGGCAGTTGCAAGAATTGATGGCGCCATGGGATGGTTGGTGAGGTTCTGCAGGTTAGCAGCCGAGAATCTAATTATAGTTGGTTCCAAACACAGCCACAGAAACCCATTGACTACTTTTCCTCCACGCTGTGGAAGTGTACGTTAGCAATACATATATCAGGTATGAGAATAGACGGGGAAGCAGAACCAACTATCGGAGGACGGGATTAGCAATACAACTCTGATCGATATTGTGCTTTATTACTTGTTTCGACCCTCAACCAAGTTGCAGTGGCTGCCACGCTGTTGTTGCGATGTCCCTGTTCCTGGCCACATTGTGTCGCCGCCGTACCTGAAACACAGCTAACAGGAAGAGCTTATTATTAGCCACTGCTTCTCACATTCTTTCTCTAATAAATTTTATCCCCAGCCCCCTCAAAAAATTGCAACTGAAAATTCTTGGTAATGTTACTGGATAAGGTTAAATCATAAGTTTTCATGAGCGCTGTCGCAAATATAGTACAGTTAAAAGTTGCATGTTGAAAGAGATTGATGCGTGCTGAAACTAGTCATGCTTTACTCTTTATTGCACTGTAGCAGGCCTATATTCTTGTCTGTTTACGTATGAGTTGGAGCTGGAAATTTTTTCTTGGAACAGGCTCATATTCCCTGTGGTAGTGGTACTACAATCCTGCATAAAAAACGGCTACCAGCAATACAATAATTTGATACATTCAAGCTTATCATTTGGAACCGAGGGAGTGACAATAATAAAACTAAACAAAATCATCAATTGAAGGGTGCTTTGATTGCGTGATCCTTTTTTGGATCAGTTGGTCTAGTCACTCCGGTGGTACCACTCAGATCCTGAGTTCGAATTCTAGTTGGAGCGAATTTCAGACTGAGTTATTAAATGTGGGGGTCTCCCCTACAGTCTTTTCCTCAAAAAAAAATAAAGGATAGTTTCTATCTAGCTTCATCTATCAACTAATAGAATCAGACTAATTATTACAAAGTTCCACTCAAATAAAACCAATTTATATCAAAACAAATATAAATGGAAATGATGTTAAAGTTTTAACTAAACATGACCAATATGCCTATTTGACAACCACCCATTGAAACCAAAGAACTGCAAAGCTGACGTCCCTAGATGTTGTCTGACTGGGGTCAACTCATCTCGTAGATCATCATGCCGCTGCAGTCTTGCCCATTACCGAATCTAGTACGCTCCTTTGAAAAGTACCTGCAGAAAGGATGCAAGATGGAAATTAAAGTACAGGGAATGTTTGTTGAACCACCAATAAGTATAAAACATTGAATTAACCATGACACAAGAGAAACCGAACCTAGGGATTACCTTTCTAGTAATAAGTTCGGACCAATTAAAGGAATGGAAAACTGGAAATGTTGAATTCTCAATGTTTCACAAGCCTACATTATACCATGGAGGAAGAAGGCAGTCTTCTGCACTGGTATTTTCACAGTTTACTAGTGAAGAAATCACTGCTCTCACTTGCATATTGATTCCAGCTACTTGGAAGAGGGCACGCACTCTGCTCTGCCTGTCTCTGGACACTGTTCTGGACTGCTGGCAGCTTATGTATTTGGGATTAGCTAGCCATGAAGGTTGGAGCCACAACATGGTGATAAATGACCATTAGTTTTGCAAGGACATATCATAACAATTACAATAGCTTTCTTAGCTCTATTTCACTGGAAAGATCAGTAGTGCAGGCCATGCATGACTTCCTAGATTTTGTTCTAATCTGCAACGTAACATACGGAGCAGCCAAAACGTATCAGAAAGAACGAATACAAGAAGAGAAATTAATTAAGTTGCCATATTGCTGCAGAAAATAACGAGAGGTGTTGAGAGTAAAACCTTAGGAAACAGTAACGACTAACAGTGTTGGAATGAACCACACACCACTGCTCCGATCCACGCATACATTATTCTGGACCAACAGTAACGACTAAAAGATTTGATTTGATTACGATGAATCAAATAGTTCGCTGGTTGGTACTGCTTCAACAGTATCTGCTCCTGCTCATTGTGAGTCGTGATGAACCCGGTTGGATGGCTATTATGCTTGCAGACTGAGATAACGTGCGGTAGCCCTGCCCAGCTTTTACGCAACAAGCACTAGAGCACGTCGCCGACCACCACGATGTGCTGATGGAAACTAGTGTACCTGTCTTGGACTGAGGCCTCAAGGAAGATCGATCATGACTCAGTTGGACATTGTGGATTCCAGATGCCCCTCAAGCCTGAATGCCGTCAGTGACCAACGACAATAATCGTCTCTGGTGATGTGGCCGGAACCAACAAGCGTTTTAGTACCGCTCATTCTTGACCTAGCTTGTTATACAGCTCATTGTATGGGCATGTCTGGGTCATATATGTATATCATATATGTATACGGCCTCGTCGATATATCGTACTATATCATCAACATTACAAGTACCATGCATGTTGCGCATATAATAAAGACTAGCTACGAGAGCCATGTAATGTTTGTTGCGAGCTCTTTGGAGTATGACTGCGGTGGACCTCCCTGGCCTGAACCTCAGGCCGGGCAAGGTCGTGGAAGCGGAAATTCGCCGGAGATATGGTTTTCCGGTCTGCCATCATCATTCCGCCTCCTCCCGTGAGTTCTTCCTCATCATCTCTTTTGGTCGCTGCAAGTTCCGTCTGTTCATCGCCAATGTTTCTCTCATCCTGCAATCTGTTCTTGGGGGTGACGCCTCAGCTTTTCGTGTTCTCCAACTTGGAGATCGTGTTTTTCGGTTTTCTGTCTCGTCGCCGGCGGTGGGCTTTCATATTTATAAGCTCCGTTCCTTTGAGTGTGTGCATTTCAAGGTCTTTTTCAATCTCTGGCACAATGGAGGGCCAGATTTTCGATCTGAGTATCGTCGTTGGCAGTCTGAGGAAGACGCCAAGTGGACGACGGTTAATCGCCGGTCTGGCCCACCACCACTCACCGGAGCAAATCGTGTTCCGATCAGGGCCAATTCCTTTTCAACTTCAAATTCAAATTCAGGGCAGAGAGACAATTCCGGGAAAATTCCAAGCCGCAATTCCGGGGCGAAATCTTCGGCCCAAATGACCTTTTCTTTTAACAGTAAATTGCCAAGCGTTCTGGGCAGGCCCAATCTTCACTGCTCTCGTTGTCAAGGCGTTGGCCATTTCTCAGCCCATTGTAAAAACAGACCACGTTGCCAGCACTGTTTCCGTTGGGGACATTTTTCTGATACCTGTAATTTCGCGCCTCGATTGGTGCAACCTACCATGTCTGCCTCCCATCCAAAGCCACTGACGGGCGGGCCTTCGGTGGTGCGACGCTTCGCTTCCATCGGTGATATGTCTCAATTCTATACTGGCATCATTCCCCCTCCCCTTGTTACGGTGCCCTGGATCCTTCCAAGTAAACACAAACCTACCGGCGCCTGGAAAATTGCTGCTCCCGACTTCATCGATGAAGCCGCCGAGGTGATACGTGACGCGTCGGCTCTGACGGCGACGACCACCATCCCTCCGTCATCTTCACCTCCACAACGTTCCCTCTCTGTTCTCGCTGGTGAGTCTGCTCGTTCAGTCCCTGTCTCTGCTCCTCTCAAGCACATTTCTCATGTCCCGTGGCAAGACAAAAGCCCAAATGCCTCAACTGCTATAGTGTCATCTTCCTCTTTGCAGCAACCCATGGCTTTCCGGCTGCTGGATCCTGAGCCCTTCATGCCTTTATGGGCTCAGCGCAGACTTGTCCTTGGGAGGCCAGTGATGAGACGTGTTGTCACTGGCCCAATCGTACAGCAGAACAATGACATGGCCATCGCTTATCTCCAGCCAATGCAGCAGGGACCGATCAATTTTATGGCCATCCACAACATCATTGCAGACTTCCTGCGTGACCGAGGTATTGGATTCAGATCCATGCAACCCTGTCCTTTCGGTCAAGCGTATGTTCGTTTCAATTACATCTTTGAGAGAGATGCTCTGATTGCTCTGGGCCCGATTCAGTATGGAAATGGTACAGTCACATTCCTTCCTCATAATGAAGCTTGGAACCTTCGCACTGCTGTCATGACACATGAGGTCTGGATAATGATGCTTGGACTCAATCTGGACTTGTGGACTCTGCCATTGATAGAGAAAGCAGTCTCATCTTTTGGTAGGCTGTTAATTTGGGAAGAGGATAACTTCTATCTGTCTCGAGCCATTGTCAGAGTTAGGGTCTCAAGTTTGGAGGACATTCCCTGGTTTTTTGTGTTCACTGAAGGCAGCAACTTTGAGTCTCCAAGCTGGAGTGTACAATGTGAAATCTTACAGGGCAGACTGTTAGGTGGTGCTCCAGCTGATGAACAGTTTCCTCCTGATGATGATGATTTCAATCCTAACCACTTTGATTTCCATGGTTTTGGTCAGAATGGACAAGGTCCTCCACTTTCACCTGAACTGGACCCTCCCAATAACCCCAACCCTGATCATCATGCTGCTGTAGGTTGGGGTGCCTGGGATCAACCTGCTACTCAAGCTGAAGCTGCTCAAGCTGAAAATCCACCACAAATGAATGATTTTGCTGTGAATGATATCAATGCTGCTTTAGTTGAAGCTCATGGAGAAGCAGGAGTTGTTGAAGTGGAAGAAGTTGTGCAGGCAAATTTTGTCCTTAAGGACCCTGAGCCACAACTTAATGATCAGGTCCTAGCTATGGATGACCTTACTGATCAATCTGAAGAAGAAGTACAGATGCCATCTCTGATAGATGATGAAGTGGAAATGGTTGCTTTTCCAAATATGCAGAATCTCCAACCTATGATAGTGGAAGAGGTCCCTTTAGAAGAGATGGTTGATTTCAATGACTTGGCGCCACAAGCTCCCCTCCCTGATGAGCCACCCATCCTTTTTGAAAACATTCAGTTGGGCTTTGTTGACACTTTTGTACCACCCGTGGATCCAGCTCTGCACTTTGCCAACAAAACTCCAGGACCAAGCCCAAGTGCCATAAGAATGTGGGCCAAATTCTTTAGCAGTGTGGACCAAAGCCTACCTACAGTGTCTATTCCCACCCAGTGGATGAACTTTTTCACATTGCTAATGTTAAAGGACACTAGCTTTGATTGGGCTAAGTCTTTCTTGCAATCTCCAGGTTGGGCTGCAGTGACCAAGGCCTGCAATGGACATGGTACATCTTTCACCTTTTCCCTTCCACGGAATAAACCTTCAGTTTCTATTTCTGAACTTCTTTGTTCTGACTCTAAATCTAATCTTATTATTGCTCCCCCTGAGCTCACACTTTCAGACTCTCATGATACTTTGGCTATTGATGATATCCCAGAGGATGCACTCCTAGACTCCTCAACTCTCCTGCGCAGTCTCTAAAGGATTCAATGAACAATGTAGAAGGCCCGGGCAATTGCGGGAAGATTCCCAAGGTTCGGAAGAAGTGCAGGGAGGATTCCCTTGCTTCCCGGTCAAAACCCCCCAAGCTAGCTGCTTTACCACCAAAAGCTCCTCCTCCTGGGTAAAAGGGGTAAGATCTTACACATCTCTGAAGCGGATTTACGACGTAGTGATCGTCTCGATAATAAAACTAAGGGTTTTCGATCTCCATCCTGTTCTGATCACAATTGTTTGGGCTGCTCTGATCCACCCCTTCTTTCTGCCTCTGTAGTCCGGGAACTGGGTACTACCTTCTGCAAGGTCAATCCTGCTGACCTGACTGATGCCAAGCTACAAGCAAAAGCAAGCAATGGAGGCGCTGTTGGCAGGTCCAAGGCAAAGAAACCCAAGACTGATGACGCTAGGCCAGCAACAAAGCCGTCTGATGGTGCTGGGCCGTCTAAGAAGGACAAACAACAATCTGATGGAGCTGAAACAAGTTCCAAGCCCAAGAGGGGCAGGAAATGATATATTCCTGCATTGCACTTATCTTAGATGTCTAAGATGGTCTTTTGTCTATTTAGAACTTTTGTTAAATGGCTGTAAGACAATGGAAAGTCCTTAGTTGGAACATTAGGGGTATAAATGCAGAGAAGAAATGGAACTCTGTAAGAGACAGAATCTGTGACAGTACTTGTGACGTTATCTGTTTGCAAGAGACTAAAAGATCTCTCTTTGATTCTACTTTCATTCATCAATTTTGCCCCCCCTCTTTTGACTGCTTTGAATATCTCCCTTCTAATGGTGCTTCTGGGGGTTCCATAATAATTTGGAAGAGCTCAATGTTTTCAGGGAACAAGATTTTTGAAAATGAATATGCTATGGCAGTTCTTTTATCTTCCACTCACAATAATGCCTCTTGGGTTCTTACAAATATTTATGCTCCCTGTACTCCCTCTGGTAAAAGAAGTTTTGTTCAATGGTTCAAGAATATCTCTATGCCACCTGATGTTGATTGGCTTGTTGTCGGTGATTTTAATCAGATCGCAATCCGAGAAGATAGAAATAGGGAGGGTGCAGATTATTCAGAAATGTTGCTTTTCAATGGAGCAATAAGTGCTCTAGGCCTAGTAGAGCTTCCTTTAAGAGGTAGAAGATTTACATGGACCAACAAACAAAATCCACCACTCCTTGAGAGACTTGGTAGTTCTTTACTTCAGATGGTTGGACAACTAGATATGCTAACACGTATGTCACTACTACGCCTATGGAAACATCTGACCATGTACCTTGTCTGGTCACTATTGATACTAATATTCCCAGAGGTCATGTCTTTCGCTTTGAGAACTATTGGTTGCAGCATGAAGAATTCCTTCAGCAGGTTCAGTTGGGGTGGATCTCTCCTTACTATATTGAGGACCCAGCAAAAAGCCTCACTGCAAAGTTTAAGAATTTACGAAGGGTACTTGAAGCAATGGGAGCAAAACATCTCCTCTTTAAAGCAAAATATTGATAATGTCAAGTTAATCCTTTCTTTCATGCATATGTTGGAAGAATGTAGAGATCTCAGCATTGTTGAGTGGAATTTCGGGAAGATTTTGGAGGATAAGCTGATCAAGCTTCGCAAAGAACAAAGGACCTATTGGAAACAAAGAGGATCTATAAAGTGGGTTACCTTGGGTGATGCGGTACTAAATTTTTCCATGCTCAAGCCACAATAAAATACAGAAGGAATTTTATTGCTCAATTGTTGGATGACAATGGTAATGTGGTGGTTAATCATGAGGACAAAGCTAATCTTATCTGGCATTCTTTCAAGGAAAGACTAGGCATCAGTACTAATATCTTTTCTGGGTTTGATTTTGCATCCCACTTCCCTAACCCACCAGATTTGTCACAGTTGGTTGTTCCATTCACCACAGATGAAATTGATCAAATTGTCAAGTTTCTTCCTAATGACAAGGCTCCCGGTCCGATGGTTTCAACACGGACTTTACTAAACATTGTTGGCCAATAATCAAAGGAGATTATTACAGATTATGCTTTGTAGCTTCTATGATAACAACCTTTGCCTACAAAGTATAAATGGTTCCCATATCAGTCTGGTACCCAAAAAGGATGATGCTTAGAAAGTCTCAGATTTTAGGCCCATCTCTTTGCTCAATGCCTCTGTCAAGATTCTGACAAAACTCTTGGCTAACAGACTTCAGTTGGTTCTCCCAAGTCTATTGCATAAAAATCAGTATGGTTTTGTTAAACAGAAAAGCATCCAAGATTGTGTCGCTTGGGCCCTTGAATATTTGCATATGTGTCATCACTCCAAGAAGGAAATCATAATTCTCAAGCTTGATTTTGAGAAAGCTTTTGACAAGGTCGAGCATCAATTCATGCTTTGCAAATCATGGAGCACAAAGGTTTTTTCCCCTAAGTGGATTAGCCGGATGAAGGCCATTTTTGAATCGGAACATCGATGTCTTACTAAATGGAGTCCTAGGGAAAGTTTTTTCATTGTAGGAGAGGTGTCGGGCAAGGTGACCCACTCTCCCCCACTCCCTATCTGTTTTTGGCAAATGATTTCTTACGAGACCATCTTAAATCATGCAAAAAACAAAGGGTCGAACTTCATCTACCTCGAAATTTCCCGTGATTCAGATTTTCCTATTCTACAATATGCTGATGATACTCTCATTTTCATGAATGGTGATCTCAATGAGTTGTCACATTTAAAGGATATACTTTTAAGGTTTGCAGATGCCTCAGGTCTTAAAGTAAATTATGAAAAATCAATGATGATTCCCATAAATATTTCAAACGAAAGATTGAATGTGCTAGCCACCTCTTTTGGTTGTGCTACTGGTTCCTTGCCCTTCACTTATTTGGGCCCCCCCTTTTGTCACAGCAAGCCAAGTGTTGCTGACTTTTGGCCCCTAGTAAGCAAATGTGAAAAAAGAATGGTGGCCTTTTCTTCATTCTTAACTGAGGCAGGAAGACTGCAACTCACCAATGCCATACTTACTGCTTTACCCACTTTTGCCATGTGCAGTTTTCAGTTGCCCAAAACAATCATCAAGCAGATTGATAAATATCGAAAGCATTGTCTCTGGCGTGGTTCTGATATCCACAACAAGAAACCATCAAAAGCTGCATGGCCCTTGGTATGTCTACCTAAAGAGGAGGGAGGTCTTGGTGTCTTGGATATAACAGTTCAAAATGAAAGCCTGCTTCTAAAGCATATGCACAAGTTCTATAACAAGCTCTCCATACCTTGGGTGCAATTAGTTTGGGAGAAATACTATTCTAATCACAAGCTGCCTTTCAGTCAGACTATGATCAGAGGATGCTCCTTTTGGTAGCGAGACATTCTCAAGTTGCTCAATAAGTTCAAAAAAGTCCGGCAATTATTTCAGTCCGGGATGGTGCTTCCCATCTTCTTTGGTTCGATCTTTGGACCACCCCTTGCTCAATCGAGATTCCCGAAACTTTTCTCTTATGTCAAGAATCCAAAGATCTCGGTTTACGAGTCAGCCTCTTTTCAATTGCTACATGATTTATTCCATTTGCCACTCTCTGTTGAAGCCTATGATCAATTTCTAGAACTTTCAGATCTGATTCGAGTTTACAGTTATCGACACCAAAGATATTTGGAGCTATCCTTGGGGTACACATTATTCCTCCAAAGAAGGCTTACATGAAGTTTCATTGGACATAGGCAAGTTCTGCTGCTTTCAAATGGTTATGGCGCTCTGCATGTCAAAACAAAAGGAAAGTTTTTTTTGGTTGGTTTTACAGGACGAGTTAGCACCGAGGATCTTCTTCGCAGAAGGCATATGTACTTGCCTAGTTACACATGTGTGCTTTGCCATCTGAATGTGGATGAAAACTTGGCCCATTTGCTATTCCACTGCCCCTTTGCAACAGCCTGTTGGTTTTCTCTGTCTTTGATAATTCCTGGTGCTTCTGATGCAACTCTTATCATCGAAAGTTTAAGAATGCAGATCAATCAATCCTTCTTTATGGAGATTATCGTGACCATGTGTTGGTCCATATGGATGATGCGTAATGATGCAATCTTCAGGGGTATCCCTCATTCAGTCCGGCGTTGCCATGAAGTCTTCAAAAAAGAATTTGCCTTAGTTAAGCTAAGAGCAAAAGCTGAGATTCGTTTACAGTTAGATTTATGGATCAGAAATCATTTGTAACCTTTCTCATTTTCTTTTTATCCTTTTTTGTTTCCTAAGGCTACTCTGTAACTCTGTAACTTTTATGTTTATTTTTTAATAAAGGCCAGTAGGGGATAACACCCCTCCTGTTTCATCAAAAAAAATAAAAATAAAGACTAGCTACGTGCAGTGGGTTCCTAGTTTCACACATGCAGCATGTGATCCCGTCTCCCCACTTTTGAGACATAATTGGTAGTAGGAAGCATAAGTACCAGTATATTCACATACCAATATATACCAGTGGCTGTATATCCGTATACTGTGCAAACTACTTCCTCTTGATACACAAATATATGTAAGGACTTTATCGTTTTATTTCTAGCTTTTTACAAATCTAAGGACTTTTGGGTTCCTAACCTACCTGTCATGCATTTCCTTCGATGATGGCATAAATTCACTACTACTGATATGGTTTCTAGAGACAACTCCTTTTTTTTTAAAAAAAAAAAGAGGTGCCTCAATCTACAACTGCTTCTAAAAATGGTTCTCGAAACCAAAGTTCATTCATGCACTCACGGTGCCATAGGCAGTTGCAAGAATTGCTGGCGGCATGGGATGGTTGGTGCAGTTCTGAAGGTTAGCAGCCGAGAATCTAATTATAAATGGTTCCAAACACAGCCACGGAAACCCATTGTTTCCTCCACGCTGTGGAAGTGTTAGCAATATCACGTACGAGGAGAGAAGCTTGTGGAAGGGGAAGCAAAACCAACTATCGGAGGAGAGGATTTGAGAGTCAGGAGTTCGGTTTTACAATTTCCATACACCTCCAGTGTTCCAGGCACCTATATTGTGCTTTACTTGTCTCGACCAAGTTGCAGTGGCTGCCACGCTGCTGTTGCGATGTCCCTGTTCCTGGCCACATTTGTGTCGCCGCCGTACCTGAAACACCTCACATTCTTTCTCTAAATTTTATCCCCAGGCCCCTCCAAAAATCACAACTGAAAATTCTTGCTGATTTTACTGGACCAGGTTAAATCATAAGTTTTCATGAGCGCTGTCGCAAATATAGTACAGTTAAAAGTTGCATGTTCAAAGAGATTGATGCATGCTGAAACTAGTCATGCTTTACTCTTTATTGTACTGTAGCAGGCCTATATTCTTGTTTGTTTACGTATGAGTTGAAGCTGGAAAATTTTTCTTGGAACAGGCTCTATTCCCTGTGGTAGTGGTACTACAATCCTGCATAAAAAACGGCTACTAGCAATACAATAATTTGATACTTTCAAGCTTATCTCATTTGAAACGAGGGAGTAATAATAATAAAACTAAACAAAATCATCAATTGAACTTTGCTTTAAAGCTGATCCCCAGTCCTCAAGCGCTTCCATTGGCGTCTCTTTTCAGGAAAGAAGCCAGGCCGCTTGTCGGCACCTCGTGGCCAGCCTCCGATATATCCGCGAAGCACTCCAAATCAAGGTTCCCTAAAGCAGAGCTTGCAACTCGCACTGCTTGCAACAGGCTTGGGTGGAGGAAACTAAAAAACTTGTACACGCGACTTCTCTGAGAAGCTTTCCTAAAATTGAATTCCAGATGCCACCCAAGCCTATCTAGCTTATGATATTGCAAAGGCCGTTTCCACCCTCCACCTGGTGGCCTTTCTCTTTCAATGTCCTGCTTCTACTTTGGCACCCCATTGCTCTTGCATTTGGCCTATCATATCAATCGTCTTCTTATATACTTGTTCTAATCAAACATTCAATTGCATCCTGCACCACACACATGGATGCATATCTCAACTGCTTTATACTGCACTACGCACGTGCCTCCTAAGTTGACAGTACTTTTCGGACTCCATTTAGTGAACACTAGTCCATCAACCCGTGCTCACGCACGGACTAACTTTGAGAAACTTAAGCAATTTAAATTCTTATTGGAGAGAAACTTTTTTAGGTTTGATCAAAATTATAGAAAGAAAGACAAAGATTTATGACATCAAATAGATATAAAGAATCTAATGATACTTAGTTGTTGTCATAAATGTCATTATTTCATTATATCAATTTGGTCAAACTCTTGAAAATTTTTGATTCTTCAAAATTTTTAGAATAACTTATAATTTTAGATGTAGGGAGTATAATAAAAATTACTTTATACAATCAACTTTAATTTGAGTCGAGTCTTACACACACATGTATAGAGTTTAGATTTAGAGATATTATTTTTTATAACAACGTATATTTTAGTATTGATATGTTGATCATGCACGTTCATCCAGCTAGCTCGCCATTCTCTCGAAGCATCAACAACAAGAAAGATTTATCCCTGAGAAGTAATGTTATATTTAGGAATGCAGGTATCAGGTGATACTCTAATCTGAAAACAGGATATCGGGTGATGCTCTCGTCATCTGAATAAAAACACAATGATAAAGTGACGATGGCCTGCCTGGTGATCTTCGGGTAGTTCCACAGCCTAGAAGGGACGTACTAGTGGGAGTAACTACTCCTAGGAAGTACGGGTCTGAACTTAAAATTTGTGGGTTAAGAACTAATTTCAAAATTTCTTAGAGAAGTACATTTGTACTTTGGTATTAGCACATACATAATTTTTGTCTCTTTTATGAACCCCGTGATCCTATCGTGTCTTAGAATACCATCGCCATCAGTCACACGCCCTAGACCCATCGTCAGCATGCCCGCCTCCTCTTGCAGTTGCTGGTAGTGCTGCCACACCGACTGGCTCACTACACCAACCATGCTGGCTTGTGCCTGCATACCTGCCAACACTAGGCCATCCCCATACAGTCACACCAGAAGAAATGGACCCAAGCCCCCGCATGTCTATGGACGAGCATTAAGAATGACCCTACATGAGGTTTCATTCATTGTGTTTTGCCACATTTGATTCCCTGAGAAGCTTTTCTGAAGCTTTACAAGCTACAATTGAATTCCAAATACCACCCAAGCCTATGTAGCTTATGCCAACGTGTCCAACATCCAAGGGCATTTGCACCCTCCAGCTGGCCTCTCTATTTCGAATGAAGTCTACCCTAGCCTAGCATGCATTTGGCTTATCATATCAATGAATCAGTCCTAAATATACACCTTTGCTCCTATCGAGCATTCAACAGTATCCTTTACCATGCACATGCATATCTCAATTCTCAAACATAAGAAAGCATGTGCTCTCAGCAGAAAATGTAACTCATATGCTGACACCGCCTGACAGTACTTTTGGGACTTCATTTGGTGAACATCATTATAGGCAATGACTATATTACATGATCACGAATGTGGATGCTCGTACCACTTCAAGTTGTACTTTTGAGTAATTTAAGTAATAATATAAACGTTCACTTGGAAACTGTCAGTACATATATTTGAATATGCATGGCATTGTTCCATGCTTCAGATTTAACTATTTAATAGCTTATCATCAGGTTAGACTTATGTGGCATGAGACAAGTGACCCAAGGACTCAGAGCAATGAAGCGCCCAACGAGTGCAAATTACAGTGGCAAACTTTGTTTTTCTATTGTAGCAGAGAAACTACCTGGTCTAAATTACAACTTGGTCATAGAGAAAGGATGAGCCATTGACCTAAACCCCGTAGATCACAAGAATCTGTGACTATGCAAAGTGTTTGCAACTAATATTTTTTAAATAATGGATAGAAATTCGGCCTTTATACCTACATGACCACAGGTGGATATAAATAGTCCAAGTTTACAAAGCCTTTACCCCTCCAGGATTCAAAACACGCTAAAAAATAATGTTCATTCTAGATTTCTTAGTATTATTTCACTTTGTTTTTTAGAAATAATACCAAGAAATTTAGAATGAACCTTTCTAATCTTAAGATCACATCAAATAAAGGAATTAAAATGTTGAATTCTCAATGTTTCTCAAGCCTACATTATACTATGGAGGAAGGGCACTCTCCTTTGCACCGGTGTTTTCAAATTTTTCTGGTGAAGTAAACACCGCGCTTTCTTACTTGCATGCAGCAACTGGGAAGAAGACACCCTAGCTTCTCTCTCTCTCTCTCTCTCTCTCTCTCTCTCTCTCGATCTGGACCATGTGTTCTGGGCTTAGTATTAGCTGTTGGAGCCACAACATGGTGGTGAATGACCATTATTTTTGCAAGGACATATCATAGATTCATAGCAGTCACAATAGTTTGCTTACCTCTATTTGCTGGAAAGAGTTTTAGGAATAAATGAGCACAAGATTGTGCCTATTTCATCCATAGAGAAGAGGCGACAAAGGTTTTTGGCCCTGCTGCCATCAAGCCACTGCATTATTTCTGGACACGGGGCTTAGGTCTCTGGTTTAAAATTCAGCCGCCGTTAGCCTGTGTTCAGGACAGCAGGCCAAGTAGACCTTCGAGACCGCACACCCAGGCTCTGATATACTAGTATCTACAAAGCACTCTGGATCAGCTTCCCCGCAGCAGAACTCACCTGATCGATCTCAAACTTGCACACCTCGTCAATCATCTCCTCCAGCTCTGTCTCTTCCTAGAACACTCTCACTCTTGTCAGATGCTCTGCCATCACGCACCCAAGCCCCCACATGTCCACAGGCGAACATTCAGGGCAGAGGAAATGACCCTATACATGAGGCTTCGTTGCATTGTGTTTTGCCACATTTGAGTCCCTGAGAAACATTGCTAGCTACTATTAAATTCCAAATGCCACCCAAGCCTATATATGCCAACGACTCCAAACATCCAAGGGCTCCCACCTTCCAGCTTGTCTCTCTCTTTCTTTTTTAGATATAAGAGCTGGTCTCTCTCTTTCGAAGTCCTACACTGGCACCCCATTGCATGCATTTGGCATATTATATCAATCAGTCTTATAATATACACCTACTTGCTCCATCTTGCTACATCCAAGCAATTAATTGTATCCTACAGCACAGTGGACACATGGATATCTCAATTCTCAGACTTGGATATCTCAACAGACTTAAGAAAGCATGTGCTCTCAACAGCAAACGTACCTCATATGCTGACAGTACTTTTGGGACTGCAATTAGTGTGAACATCAATATAGACAATGACTCTTTCATGATCATGAAATTGGATGCTAGTACCACTTCATGTTGTTCTTTTGATTAATTTAAGTAATATAAACGATCATTTGGAAACTGGCGGTACATATATCTGAGATTCTGAGTATATATCGCATCGTTCCATGTTTAATATAATATTTAAGTTTATCATCAGGTTAGATTTATGTGGCGTGAGACAAGTGACCCAAGGACTTAGAGCAAAGAAGCTCAACGAATGCAAATCACAGTGGAAAATTTTCTTTTTTATTGTAGCATAGAAATTACCTGGTCTATATTACAATATGATCATAGAGAAAGGATGAGCCGTTGTCCTAAACCCGACAGATCACAGGGATTCAACTGCGACTATGCAAAGTGTTTGCAACTAATATTTTTAGATAATGGATAGAAATTCGGCCTTTGTATCCACATGATCTCAGGTGGATATGCGCAGTCAAAGTTTACAAGAGCCTTTAGCTGCCATGCTTGGAAACGCGCAAAAGAAAAACAAAGAGAAATAATACTAAGAAATCCAGATAAGACTAAACCTCCAACTTCTATGCCCTTGCTTCATACTTGCATTGATCTTGTGTGGTAGCAATCCTTCGTATCCTCATTTCATTACAAACTCTTGATGTCTGGTCTCAAAGTTGAGGTACACAAAAAGCAAAGAGGAATAAGACTAAGAGATCTAGAAAGACTAATTAAGCTTTCAACTTCGTTCTATGCCCTTCTTTCAATCTTGCTTTGATCTTTTGCGGTGGTAATCCTTTGCATCCTCATTTACTTAGAAACTCTTGATGTCAGAATCATCCACTCGGCACAACCAGTAAACAGTTGTTGCACTGGATCGGATGAGGCCTAACAGCCAACCCAATGTTGCAACTAATAAGAAAGAAAAAGATAAATGTTACTGTTCATGTTGTAGCATTTGCCATATTCAGACTTCTGAGCATATATAGGAACCAAGAGCTTGGGACAGACTAGTACAAAAGTCGCAGTGGATATCTAATCTCTCCTTTTTCTGTTGCTAGAATATAAACCATGATGTTCCAACAATTGTCATGGAAGACTGAGATACAGTGAACCATGCATTCCCAATACCTTCCATGTCTATATGGCTCATGCCTAGTGTATATCCTTATACAAATATTGACATGCCAAGGCTTTTTTTCTCGCATGACTTGCCTCTCTAACCTTTGTACACACATGATCTCACTCATGATGTTCACATCACACAAAAAGACGCATGATGGAATTGAAGTTAAAGTACAGGAAAATGCCATGCAACCTCCAACAAGCACAAACAATTGAATTACCCATGTCACGAGAGAAACCAAAACGAGGACTACCTTTCTAATCTTAAGCTCAAACCAAGTAAGGAATTGAAATATTGAATTATGATTGTTTCCCAAGCCTACTTTATACATTGGAGGAAGAAGGTAATTAATCCTTCTCACTGGTGTTCTTACTTTTTACTGGTGAAGAAATTAAACCACGCTCTGACTTCAGCTACTAGAAAGAGGGCACTCTGCCACGGGCTCTCTCTCTGGTCTTGTGTTGGTAGCTACTATTTTAGAAAACAAACAAAAACTGCATATATATAGATCAGTAATTTTTATTAGCTTCTGTGGCCTAAATTTATCCACAAATTTTTAATACTTATTACGTGCGTTAAGATTTTAGCCCATGTCACTAGTACAAAAATCATTTTTTCTAACACCTTGTTTTTTTATAGGCGGTTCACAATTTCATGGCGTCGGTAGAAAAAATTCTATGGGTCCATCAAAAGAACACGCCTGTGTAAATATGTTTACACAGGTAGTTCTCTTTAACTTAACCGTCATAATAATGTTCATTTTACACGGCGGCTTACAATAACAACTGCCTGTGTAAATAGCATTTACACAGGCGGTCCTCATTGTAAACCGCCTGTGAAAATTTCACAATTAACACAGGCGGTTTGTATAGAGAACCGCCTGTGTTAATTGTATTTACACAGGCGGTCCTCATTGTAAACCGCCTGTGTAAATAGTTTGAAATTAATTTTTTTGAGTTTTTTAAACTTCCTCGGATGAAAAAACTCCCAAAGTAAAAGTTGTAGATCTTGAAAAGTTATGAAACTTTGTAGTTGACAATTTTTTTTCATTTGAAGTCATCTTTTTATAGAAAACTACGACCGAAATTTTCAAATTTGAAATTCAAATTTTGCAAATGACTTCGGATGGAGAAACACTCAAAATAAAAATTGTAGATCTTGAAAAGTTATGAATCTTTGTAGTTCACCACTTTTTCATTTGAGTTCATTTAGACCCTCAAATATTTAATTTTCTGTCGGGTTTGTATAATATGTGGGAACAAAAATGATATTTAGACACAAGTGAGTGTGCGGTACAGTGGTAACGGAGGGATCGCGCGAGGCCAAGCTCACGGGTTCGAATTACGCCGGCCGCGTAGCACGTGATTTTACGCGCCGATAGAGATGGGGGGGGTGTGCCTCTCCCGGTTTCAAAAATATTTTTTGCCTTTTTAAAAATATTTTTTTTTTGCTTTTTTTTCGTGTTTTTCTAGGCAACGATTTTCACAGGCGGTTAACTTAGTCGGCCGCCTGTGTAAATGTATATGTGAAAATCGAATTTTCACAGGCGGCTCACAATCCACCACCTGTACTTGTGGTCGATTTATCTTGACCCCCCTCGTGTACGGTGGTGGGTCGTGACGTCTGTGAAAATGCTTCTAGTACCGCTGTAAAAATATTTTTTTTGTACCAGTGTGTAGATATGGTTTGGTAGACTAGTGGTGGCCCTAACTTGAGAGTTAACTAAAGTAAATCATTCTTCACAGGATGGAAAAATGCATCAGAAAGCTAATATAAATATGCTTTGAATAAAGAGTAGTGCAACCCATAATATGACGTCCCAGATTTTGTTCTAATCTGCATCCTACGGCACAGCAGACTATAACACAAAGGCGAGCAATAACACAAAGGCGAGCAACTGTGAACTCAAGAGCATAAAGCAGATGAATTAACAATGGCTTTGGCAACAGGAAAGTTGGCGATGATGCGGCACCTGCTCGGTGTCCGTGAACTTTATCCACGTCAGGATTATTATATTAGGGGAGGCAGTAAATTGGACTTAATCTTAACTGTGTAGGCCTTTAGTTCCTGTCAGGTGGTTTAGCAGGAGCAAGTCTTCAGTAGTCTGTGTGCAGCGAAGCCCCGTGGGGATTTTTTCTATTTTTTAATCCCTTTTTATAAAAATATTCTAATAATATTCCCACTCAAATAATATTTACACATATAGCCTTTTTGGTCGCGCCGGTAGGGCTAGCGTGACCAAATAACGCTGTCACGCCATATGCATTGGCGTGACAAGATCTTACACATTGGACATAGTTTTCGACGTGGGAAATCTTGTCACGTCAATGCATGTGGCGTGACAGTATGTCTTGTCGCGCCACCGGGAGTGGCGTGACAAGACTGAATTTTCAAAAAATCATAACTCTTCCATACGATGTCGGATGAAGATGATTTTTATATGAAAATTGTAGTTCTCAACGAGATCTACAACTTTCTAGTTTTGAGTTTTTTCATTTGAGGATGTTAAGATTCTCAAAAAAAATCAAATACTTTTTTAGCACCATAATAAACGGGTATAAGAGCTCGTCACTTTTAAAAATTCATATCTTTTTTGTATGGTGTCAAAAAAAGATACTTTTTATATCAAAGTTGCAGCACAAAAGGGATTATTTGGGTGGGAATGTTATTGGAATATTTTGTAAAAAGGGATTAAAAAATAAAAAAAGTCCAAGCCGTGGCGAGTGCGCTCGGTGAACTTGGGCATGAAGCAAATAACGTGCGGTGTACAGGATCGATATGTAGTTTCCTGTTTTTTCGGGTCGTAGGAGTTGTGATCCGAGGATATCATGTGGTGTGGGGTTGATTAGTTTTGCCAGTTAAGGTAAACTGATGACAGGAGTTACGGGAGTTCCCTGTTTCTACCATGAGTTTCTCTTCTGCTTCCGGACTTCTGATCTTACATACCCAATGCCTTATCTATTATAAGATAGTCCTCCTGCCTTCTGTGGGAGTGGATGAAATAGGAAGCATATATGTCCTGGCAACCTCGCTGCTCTCTTACGCACACACATAGTCCACCACTTTCGCTGTTACCTGAGTATCTCCGTCCTGGTTCCTGCGTGCATGGAAATAGCTAGGGAGAGCAGGCCTCAAACTGAATCCATTCTTGGGTTTTATATGTTCGGGTGAAGACCGACAATCAAAAGGCATGACTGGTTGATCTTCTTTTTACTACTTTCCAACAGCTCAGCAATGTCTTCTTCCCGACTGATGCTGCTAGGTATACTACTATAGCGATCTGCTTTCTGTGTGCCTTGTTTGAATCCATGATTAATATGATGCTTTTAACTTACTTGCGACAAGATCACATGGGCACTTCTCTGATGTCACAAACATGGTGTTAATATTTTCTAGATTAAATTAGCACAAAATTTTCCTAAATTTCTATCAGAAGCTCCCCCTCCTCTGAACCGATTATTATTATTGTTGTTGTTGTTGTTGTTGTTGTTGTTGTTTCTTCGCTTTATAAATTTCTTGCTCAGTAGGGGTTCTCAGCTCCTCCATTTCGTAAAAAAAACTATGAGCATATACATAATATCTCAAGATTAAATCTGCAAAACATTTTCAGACGATTGATAGCAAGATATATATAGTAATATTTTATAAAACAAAGTCGAGGACATTCTATTGCATTGAACAAGTATTACACTGGTATCGATCAGTTGCTGGTACAAAGGTGGGGTAATTTGAAGCTGAAGCACGGTTGCTGAAGCACTTCCACCTACTCTCAGTGTCACCACCTCAACGCCCCAACCTCACAGATATCCACGAAGCAATCCTGATGAAGCTTGCCAGCAGCTCGGTGTCCAGAAGCTCCGGCACCACGCACTCAACCTCATAGATGTCCAGGGCCGGGCTGCATTGCCTTCTACGTTTGCTACAATTGAATTCCAGATACCACCCAAGCCCATCTGACTAGCTCATGGCCTCATGCTAATGGTCTTTGCTTGAGATATCAGATCGATATCCAATGACATTTCCAGGCTCTAGCTAGTGGCCTTCCAATTTCGAAGTCCTACTTCCTGGCCTATCATATCAATCGTCTTATAATATACTCCTACTTGTTCCAATCAAGCATTCAACTGTATCCTGCACCACACACATGCATATCTGAAAACTATGAGTTATTTTGAAAGCATGTGCTCTCTGTTAGTGGAACATAATTTCATAAGCTCACAGTTTCGTTGGGAGTCCATTTAGGGAACATCAATGACCCATTCACTTTCTTCTCAGGTGCCAGGATAGAACTATCTATGCTTATTGGATGGAACCACACACCAGAGCACAAAATAACTGAATTAGTCGTGACAGAAGAAAAGTCGAAACTCTAGGACTATCCTGCTAGTACGTAAAGAAATTCTGTGCATGTTTGTACTGTTTCAAACTTAGATTGGACAAGTAAGGGAATTGAAATATTCCATTTTTGATATCTTCCAAGCCTACATTATTAAACTCAAAGGAACTGTTATTTTTTACTGGTGAAGAAATCACCGTACTCAGCTGCATGCAGCACCTAGGAAGGGCAAAGTATAAGTGCAAATTAACCTTTCTATGAGAACCTGTGCAAACCACAGCAAAAAGGTTATTTAAATCCACTAGTAAGGAGGTACAAGGTCAATTGGTTACTGTGATTTCTTCACTAGTAAAAACAACAGCGCAAAGTAGAGTGCTTTCTTCCTCTGAGTTTAATGTACGCTTGAGAGTTAAACATTTCAATTTGTTTAGGCCGTTGGCTGGATAGTGCCCACCTCTTGCGATCGCAGGTAGTGTCAGCCTGACTCGCTCACCTCATTGACCACGTCGGGTCTCGTGCTGTCGTGCCGCCACATTCCCCTAAGAGCTAGCCAACATTACGCCATCCTCCTCTAGCCACATCGATCAAGAGATGGACCAGATGCAGGAGCACATGCAGTGTTGCCTTGGTCCATCTCTTGATCGATGTGGCTAGAGGAGGATGAATGGCTACACGCCGGACAATCTGCAGAAAGTTGGAGGGTGAATGGCCACACGCCGGACAAGAGCAGAAGGAGTCAAGCAGAGAAATTCACCGCACCATGGTACAATTTAGCATCAACGATGACTATGATGGATAATGTGTTTTGACATCGCTGTAAACTTGCCAATTCCAGAGTTGTCATGCATCAATGTAAATTTAACAAGTTTAATATCGTGTATTCACAGCGGGTTTTTATCCTGTTGTGATGAAATGAGAGAGACTTTTTCCACAAGCAGAACTGGCATGCTTGGGGGCTAATGCTTATTTTCTCTGCACCTTTGGTATGCTGACATGTTTTGCAGGTTCTATGTATAAGCATTTTGGCTATGTTTCACCACAGACATAAAGAAGCCCTTGACATGGTAAGGCAAATTGCATATTGGTGCTATGTCATCCAGAATCACTCTGCCCAAGATTTAATGACCTCGCGAACACAAGAACCAACAAGTCGAGTATTTTGGTGCTTTGCAAGTGCGGTAGTGTTTTTATCATATTCATCTTCTGATGCACACAAAGTCTAAAAATATCAAAGAGAAAGGAGTGGCAGAGCATGCTCTCGCCCTCTGCCATGCGCGCCATGATGTTGATGGTGCAGCATCCCACACAATAGTACGTGCGACGCGACCTGCAGACACCACTTACCACACAGATGACGTCGACAACATCGCCATGATACAAAAGATGTGCTCCGGAGGGAAGAAGCACAGCCAAGCTCAATGCTAACTGCACAATGATCAGAGAAAGTTTGAGCAGGAACGGCAGTATGACTCTGCCACTTTGTGTTTTGCCACAATTGAGTCTCTGAGAAGCTTTGCTATAACTGATTTCCAGATACCACCCAAGCCTATCTATAGCTTATGCCAGCGAGTTCCATATCCAAGGGCTTCCATGCACCCTCCAGCAGGTCTTCCTGTATTGAAATCTCACCCTGGCACCCCATTGCATGTGTCAGGCCTACCATATTCATATCAATCGTCTTCTAAATATAGGAGTACTTGTTCCAATCAAGCATTCAATTGTATCCTACACCACAGACATGCATATCTCATAGGCTGACAGAGTGACAACACTTTTGTGTGACCCCATTTAGTTAACATCATTATTATGGGCAATGCCTGTCACATGCATGATCATAAAATTGGATGCTAGTAGCAGCTTGATTGACATCTTTGTATTTCTATTTCAAATTGTATTTCCGAGTGAGCATTGCCCTCTACTTTTGATTAACTGAAATAATATAGTGGCTACTTCAAAACCATATCGTTCCATTATATTCCTTAATTAAATTTAAGAGAAATTTTACAGTATATGAAAATAATAATAGTTGTCTGTTAGTCTTCTAACTAATAATGGCAAAAAACAAGAGGTATCTATTAGGAGAAACTGACCTATGTACAACTACAACGCTGCATTATCCTAAATCCCTAATAGTATATGCTAAGAATATTCCACCTCATGGCCTAAGTTTGGCCCATGAAGCCTCCAGCCCGCTTGTTGCTTTCCCCGTTGCAGGTCTCTAGCTGGGGAGAGCCTCCGCAGCCACCTTGCTAGACCAAGAGATAGCCATCTGGGGGGGTGGGGGAAGAGTAAGGGGAGTGGGAAAACCTTCGCTAGACTGGCGCCACGCCCCAATAGTATGGATCGGTTCCAGTTCTAGTGTCTAGAATCATTGCCAAATGGGTTAGGCAAGAAACATTTTGTTTGAAAATCACAGGAATCATTTCTGAGTATGAGGAGATTGTGGAGTTGCATGCCACTTCGTCCTACGTGCTGAACTCTACTGTTAAATGTTTGTTGTGGGGGCAAACTTCCTGCGCAGTGATGCTTGACAACCGCTAATGCTTTGGACAAGTTTCTGTGTGGGAGAAATGTGATAAGGTTATGGACTTATGGTTATCTCAAACCAGGTTCACATGATTGAGTACATGAGGACGACCGCTATCTGCAGGTTCACGTGCAGAATGTCTGAGGGAAGTCAGACGTCACACACACCATGTCGACGAGATCAAGGAGTAGGAGCTGCAGGAGCTCGTACCATCCCGTGCTTGCAAGATGCCCCACACACTGTGGGCCACAGTGAGACTTTCTAGCTTGAGGCGACTCGTCTCAACCTTGCTTGACTTACTTTCAGAGACAGAGCCGACCAGAGAGCTAGCCTCAGGACTCTGGAGAGTTGGAAGAGAATGTTGTTCATAGATGCGGAGCTTCGTGAGATCAGAGACTCTTGTAAATAGGCTGATGCCCGTGCTTAACTTCACTCTTGCACTTTGCGTGCCTCTGATCTTCTCCTCTCTCTTACTATGCTGGCCAGACTTGTGACAAAAACACTCCTGATGCCACACAAGCCCATAGGCTGCCCGCATACTGAAAACATCACATCCATGGTTCCGCGACACTAAATGATTAGGCAAATTTTACACTATATGGATGAAAATAAATACTTGAACGAAGAGGGCTGCTTCTGTAGCCTAGTACCGACATTATTTCTGAGGACTCCAGCAAGATTTATAAGGCTTCGCCTTCTACCTCATGGATAAAAAAAAAATCATGTTCATGTCCTGCAGTCATGTACACTGAAAAGCCATATAAGCACACATGGCCACTGCAGAGAAGTGCCATATTTTGGGAATGTTAAAAACATTAAATTCAGTTGCCTTGATAAGTACACTTTATTTCCTAGCTACTAGAGTCCGCCAAACTTGTTTTGCATCTCAAGAATATCAGAAATGTGATCAATGTAGTACAGGTGTATCATCACTCTGGATTTGGCCATTTGACATGATTCAGAAAGTCACATTATTTATGTTTGTAAGGAGTTCATAAGAAAATACTTCACAAATAATTCGCGATCAGAAGCTCCATTCATCCATCACACCATTCTAATTGGACTAAAAACTAGAGCTACTTGCGAACCTGCAAAGGAGTTTAGGGTTGACAATTATCAAAATCTGCCCCATTTGTGGTGACATCACATGGTGCATGTTAGAATAATAAATCAGTTGCAAACACTTGTAAATATTTCTAGATCATGTTGTGTGTCTTAGCGGGTAGATTGAGTCACATGTGAACTAGAGTCATGAGTGGTTCATAGCATTTGGCCAGGAGTTGTCTTTTTCATTTGAACGCCAATGCACATGGTGGGCATGTTGCCCACCGTGGGCAATGTGGCGTGAAAGAATTGGTTGCATGGTGAACATGTGCCCAGCCAGTGGGGTTGAACTCGATGTCCAGACTTGGCAGGATGTACGATTGTAGCTTGGATTACAGGATTACAACAATCAATTACTCAAACAGTGGAACAAGCAATCAGGAGAATCATTAATATTTTAACAACTAGATTATTACAACAATATTTCACCCCCCTTAATCTCGCTGCATTGAATCACATTGAAGCAGCGACACGCCTTCATGAGCTTCACTCTCCTGAGCTCCTTTGTCATGATGCCTGCCAGGTGCCAGCTGACCTGCAGTTCCAACATGTGTGTCTCTACCAGCCCTTCATCGACATATTAACAAATTTAGTGATAATGTGTATGTCAATGTAGTTACTCCATGATGCATGGAGTTCTTGCTGTGAGCTCAATCGCACACTGATTGTCAATGAGAAGCTTGAACTGCATCAGAAATTCACCAACCAAATCTCCAATCAATCTCAGCCACACTCCCTGACACATGTTGCTTCAGCTGCTGCAGTATACTCAGGCTCGCACAAAGAAGGGCTACCACTTTCTGTTTTTGAGAAGCCCAACTGATCAGGCTTGAACCATGGAAAATACCATCCAGATGTGCTCTTCCTCTCATCCAGATCTACTGCACGATCACCGACACTGTAGCCAAGGAGTTCTATGTGTGATACACTCTTCTGTTGATGCAACATGATTCAGGATGAGTGTTAACCAGATAGCGAAGACTCCCAACAACACTTCTGAATCTTACTGCATCAACAGAAGGTCCAGTCTTGTTGTGGCTGATTTTGATTCGACTCTTCATGGCTATGTGCCTCTGCCTCAGGTGACACCGCCGCAGATACTATGTTCTCTGTTGTTGGCTGGAGTGTGGAAGCTACTACAGATTTGATCCTGATGCCTCCTAATCCTACAGTGTACTCCTGATGAAAAATACATAGCCCCATTGTTCTTGTCATGACGTCTGAAATCTCTTATATGCCATCCTAGTAGGCTAGTATTAGCATCTTGGCTGTCTGGTGTCTGTGACACTCCTCTGCTCGTGGACGACTGTGAAATCACGTGGCAAATGCCCCCCATCAATTCAGATGCAGGAGTCCTACTAAATAAACTCTGAATCTGCCAAGCCAAGGGCAAAGGAGACAGAGCTCCACTTTGCATTTGCATTAGAGTACTGGTGTTTCTTGGAAGTAGGAGTATTTTATAACGTTGGTTGATGGGTCTATCAAATGCTAGATGTTGGATGATAAATTGGTGTTTTGGTGGGCAGCTTACTTAAATAAAAAGAATCTCTCCAAGGGAAACCCCAAACACACAGCCAGCCCCATCTGTTTCCTCCTAACCTGTACAAAATATCAATCCAATGGCGCCCGTATTTATGCAACTCACCCATATCCATATGTGCCACCAGCTCCCAGTCAAATCCGGGAAGGTTTAGGCTCCGTTCGGTTAGGGCACGATCATGCCAGGAACGGTTCCTGCTAATGAAAACTTATATAAAAATGAATAGCGATTCCGGCCGGATTTGTTTCTGGGAGTGATTCTGTGAAAAACGAATGGGCCCTTAAGGGTGTCCCATCTGTTTCTACGTGCGCACCATACTTTTCGGTTGAATAGCTTTCACTTTTAAAGGTAGGATCCAATTTTTAAGTGTGCCGTTATATATATTTTTTTTGTAATTGATCCAATAACTCAAGAACCATATTGACTTTGTCGAATATATATATCTCGAAAAAGATAAATGCTACTGTTCAAGTTGCAGCATTGTCATTGAATCAAGCCTGGGATGGACTAGCACATAAGCCAACAAGCTGTTCCAATAATTGACGAGCGAGGAGTGCTAAGCTTTGCGCAGGATTGGAGATATACAATATAGTATCTGTTCTTAGTTCCCATATGTAATTGAGATAACAATCTATGATGATGTACTTTACACAATATCTATGACAGTTAAAAATACTCAGCCGCGAATTCACCGATCCGGTGAGGTACGTCAACCAGCAGACCCCACCTTGCTCTGCAAGAAGATCGTGAGATTGACACGTTGAAATGACCCAATGCCAATGGTGTTTTTTTGTCTGCATGTGTTTTTTTTTAGTACACATAGGAAAACCCATAGAGTAACTGCTCGATTTTTCTCTGCATTACAATACACATAGGGAAATTATAATTACCCTGTCGGTAGTAGTGGCAACATATAGAGAAAGTCTTGTTGGGTTTCATGTTACAAACCGGATAAAGTTTTGCACGCTCAAAAAACTTAGTACAACTTGGAAGTGGCGCACCTGGGCTTGGTGCTCTCTGCACATCAAAATACTAGACTATAGCCGGCTACGTAAGGTGAACTATACATCCCTTTGCTGACTGTAAGTGCAACCTACCCATATAATAGTTGGATAATATATGATCCATTTCTCTCATAAAAATTTTAGTTCTTATACGCCTACCTCTTTCTCTTTCATCTTAGCATACAATCCACTTATAACCCTTTACTTTATTCGCTCTAAGCTAACAACGACCACAGTTTCGGCCCACTGTTGATGGCGTAAGCCACACAATAAAAGAGAGAAGTTCAGCTCCCCTGCTTTTACCACTTTTGTTTTCTCTAATACGCAAAAGACTAGGGAGATCTAGGCTGTAAGAACACCTAGCGCGGCCCATCACAGGTATGTTGTTAGTATGGTTATATTTTTCTTAATTACATCTCTTCTTAATTACAATGCTACACAAATCTTTTACCACTTACTTTTCAAAGTGCCCCCCTTAATTAGCTACAGAATATTGTGAAATTACTCCCATTTTAGCCTATGCACCATGTATGGCAGGGGTGGAGCTATACTGTAATTAGTGGGTGCTGCTGCACCCATAATAAAATTAAAAGTGTTTAGAACTAAATTTTCATCTGACAAATTGAAAATCTTTGCACCCACAATGGCAAGTGCACCTCTCTTAGATTTGCTCTAGCTCCGCCACTTATGTATGGGTCAAAATAGTGCATAAATGGTGAAATAATTAGGAGATGCAACAGCATAGCCTTGTATGTCAAAATATTAGACTGAAGCAGATGTCCCAAGATATGATGAATTCAACAAGACCAAAATTGTTTTTTCTACAATGATTCAATTTTTTTTAGAAATCTTAAAGTGGAAACTAGACTTAAGTTCCATCCATGCACATATATATATTCGATAGGAGGAAGAAGGCGAACTGAAAAAGTGAATTGATCAAACAAGCTACTCTCAGTGAACTTTATTTCTGCGCAGAAGTAACGGCATGAGTTAGAGATGATCGATTTGCTTAGCTATATTCCTTCTATTTGCCAGGCAATATGAAGATCACTGGTTCTCGACCTGTGCTGCCAATTTGCTGCTGGCTAACTTTAGCTGAGAAAAGTATAAAAACTCATTAAGCTTATAACTGTAGATCAGCAATTATACTGCATGAGCAAACGAACACAATGAAATAAATTAAGGGGTTGTTTGGCACAGCTCACAACAGCTTCATGAAGCTGTTATGAGCTATTTTTTTTGCCAAACACCTCTTTCCAAAATAGCTTCATGGTTGAATCTATTTTTTGCCTCCTCTCACAAAGAGATGAAGTGGGATGAAGCTGAAAAAAGTAGCTTTTCACAACTTCTCTCTCTTTTTTCTCTCTCATCTATACAAAAAGTTGTGAAGCTGTTTTGCCAAACACTTTTTTCAAAACAGCTTTGCTTTACCAAAAAGTTACCCATAAAGCAGTTTTCTAAAAAAAACTTCACTAGTAAAGTTGAGCTGTACCAAACAAGGCCTAAATAACGTGCTTCAACCTCCGCTTTGCAATATATTTGTCCAGTCCGCATACTTAAGAGACACAAAAACAAAAAGCCAAGTAGTATTTGTGCCTCCTAAAGTATGCGGACAGGTCAAATATTGTAAACTATAACATACTTCTATCTCTAGCCAACATAAAGTAGTTTTCTAAAAAAAACTTCATTAGTAAAGTTGAGCTGTACCAAACAAGGCCTAAATAACGTGCTTCAACCTCCGCTTTGCAATATATTTGTCCAGTCCACATACTTAAGAGACATAAAAACAAAAATCTAAGTAGTATTTGTGCCTCCTAAAGTATGCGGACAGGTCAAATATTGTAAACTATAACATACTTCTATCTCTTGCCAGCACCATCTCAGAGTAGCGAAATATAGGTGGGAGAATGACATAACTGCATGATATAAGTTGTACATTACATTATATCGTTCTTTAACCTCAAGAGCAATATGCAATGTTGCTCACTGCTTGTTAGGTGACGAACATTATTCTGAGTGTCTTCTTAACAGTACTGTACTGATTGTTGCTTTGCCTGACTAAAACTATGAACTCGTTATATATGAACCAAACATATAGAGAGAGAGAATATAAAATAGAGGCTATGCATACCAGCAATGACTCAGTGTAGATAGAAGCTCACGAAGGGATACATCCAGTAGACAACTATATATCCCCGTGACCCCGTCTCGCACAACTTCCTCGCCTGCAATGACGACCTGCCATGGTCGATGCAGAAGACGCCATCTTCTGTGCTTACAAAAATAACATTGGCGTCTTGCGCAACGCCACTCAAACATGGCTGGCTGCCTCTTGGGGTAGCCAACCGGGAGCAGCGTTTTGAGATCGATGACCCTGCGCTGCACCCATCGGCTGCTGCCGGCAGCGCCACCATCTGTCTCCCTTGCCAACAGGTAGAGCATGGTACGTGTCCAAGGACACAGGCAACCCAATCCCAGCCCTCCACCCTCTGACAACGTCGATCAGTCGATGATCTTGTTGCCAATGCTGAGATGGCCCACCGTCGGCAGCTCCATCGACATCGACAGGACGTCGTCCTCTTTGATGCCTGCTGAGATGATGTCCATGGTGCCCAAGCCACGCAAGAGGCCGTATCGGTACTGCAGGATCCCCTGCCAGCAGAGGAAGTAGAGCGAGTCCCCCAACGGCGCGGCGGGGCGATTGTTAGTTGAGGTCGTACATCTAGTGGTCGAGGTGGATGGTGGTGTGCACGCTCCAGTCGCCGGTGTCAGACGCGTAGAAGCAAGCGTGTGCGTCGAGCAGCGAGCCACCCCCGTCTCCGTCCCCGTCCGTGTCATTGTCCCCTCCTCGTTGTCGGCGGCGGCGGCCGGAGTCAGGCAAACAAAGGCAACCACGAAAGGCCCCCCGCTGCAGCCGCGGTGGTCGCCGCAGCCTTCAACCGCAGCGCAGACCACAGCTGGGCGGTTTCCCCAGACATGCGGCGGCACCTGGAGGAGTTCATGCCGCTCATCGGTGGCCAGGTCCAAGACGACGTAGGAGTTGCTTGAGGGTGCCGTAGTCGAAGAAGAGAGCGCGGCCATGGCGGCAGTCGAGAGCGTGGCACTGGCGAAGGTCGGCGGTGGACGGGCGGAAAGATGTGGCGGAGAGTCGAGACGAAGCGGGAGCGTGAAAGGTGGCTGCTGCTAGGGTTGTAGAGGAAGCCGAGCACGGGGGGCCATTGGGTGCAACGCGCGGTAGCGGCCGGCGAAGGTGAGGTCGGTGACGATGCGGCGCCAGGCCTTGCAGACGGCGGAGGCCCAGACGAGCCCCGCAGGATCGTCGGGCGGAAGGCAGAGGAGGATGTCGGAGATGAGATCGTCCGGCAGAGTTTGCAGAGACGGCGCCATTCTGTTCCCCGGCCCGTTAGCGTAACCACGGCCTCCGGATCCGAAGATTACGCATGAAATCTTACCTCTAAACCACATCTGGACGATATCGCTGCTTCCTTCTACATCGATTGTTTTGACCGGAAGGTTCCAAAGTCAAAACACGCTGCTCTGCAAATTTGCTGGCTAGCTTGATTAACTATTTTTTATTACGGAATTTCTAATGGTCAGTTTATTACTTCTTTAATTACTTTTCCTATACAAACGTGGCAAGTTTGACTTACGTCAGGCCACGTGATGGCCGTGTGGTTACATAGCGTCGTATTTGTTCTCCTGTGATTCGTTTACAATTTGTTAATTGTCTTTATGTACAGTATATGCCATTTGTTTTTTTGCGAAGACCCATTCTGCATTACACTCATATATACAAGCGCACACTCACCCCCTATGAATACACACACGCACACCCTACCCCTATGAGCATCTTCGAAGAACTGAGATGAACCGGCAAATCTCGAGATTGACGAAGTCACCACAGGCGCCTCGCTGTCGACAGTAACAAGTCACTTTTACTTTTTGGTATATCACAAATTTATTGTGTATCTAGCAGATATAGTTTATATCGATATAAATAGCAAATTTGATGTATAGAAAATCAAACAGACATAATTTAGAATGAAGAGAGTATTTCGCTGACAGACAAAATTAACCTCTCTTTAGATGCGTCGCTCGCTTCTACCATATCGTCTACGTAAACAGTGATTAGCATAGATATGTCTGTTGCTCATTTGCTTAAACAGTGATTAACATAGACGGGTCCTTAGCCCACATGCATAAATAGTCTGAGATTTTTTTTTTTTTAAAAAAAAGCTGAAACGATCGAGCTGTGCTCAGCCCACTGAACCTGCTAGGTCCTATCCCGCTCACCGCCGCCGCCGCTCTTATCATGTCTACCACAGCAACACAATGATAATGGAAGGTTGACACCACTAGGAGATAGCGATACCCACACACACTACTGGAAACAGGAGGTTTGCCGAGTGTCTTTGACACTCGGCAAACCCTAAAAAACACTCGGCAAACGGTTTGCCGAGTGTTTTTTTACAAAACACTCGGCAAACCGCACACGGCAAAAAAATCCCCGGCAAATGAGAGGTTTGCCGAGTGTTTTTTGTCGGGCACTCGGCAAATCGTTTGCCGAGTGTCTGACACTCGGCAAAGACGCAAACGGACTTTAAACGGCAACGGCGTGTTTGCCGAAAGTGCCAGACGGCCGACACTCGGCAAATCTCAAAGATTTGCCGAGTGTTTTTCCAAAAACACTCGGCAAATGTCCAGGATTTGCCGAGTGTTTTTGAAAAAACACTTGGCAAACCTCGGACATTTGCCGAGTGTTTTTTGAAAAAACACTCGGCAAACTTTGGTCGATTTGCCGAGTGTTTTCTTAAAATACACTCGGCAAACCTTGTTCCCAGGTGACATGCATATGGTCGATTTGCCGAGTATTTTTTAAGAAAACACTCGGCAAATCGACAATTTTGCCAATGCAGTGCAATTTTTTTGTTTCTCCATTCTATCCACATATCACACATATCACATACTGTACAAATTTTAATTGGACAAATCCTACACAACCACTCATCCCAATCCTCTTCTTCACAACCATATCGAGCATGCCTCAGATACGCCTCCGCAGCCTCCGCATCCACCAAACCCTAACCCGATTAGGAAATTGGTGGGGCACTTGTGGCGGGGCTCCTCTGAGCGATCGTTCGCGGCCACCGTGAGAGCTGTAGCGGCTCCCACGGTTGAAGTGCCCAAGATGAATCGGGGCGGAGGAAGGTACGGCAGTGGCGGCGGTCGTTATGGAGGGGGCAGAGATGGTGGCGGTGCTGGGCAGTATGGAGGCAGAGATGGTGGCGGTGCTAGTCGGTATGGAGGGGGCAGAGATGGTGGAGGTGCTGGGCGCCAGGGATGGGGAAGAGGCCGTGGTCCAGGCCGGAACCTTACCTGGGAGCGGACAAACAACCAATCTGAAGCTGGAAAGGATGAAGCTCACAAAGAAGAACAACAGCAGCAAGTGCCAGAAACTGAGAAGATTGAGAAGCAACAAGAGCAAGGGGACAAGAATTGGGATCAGTGGACCAACAAGAACAGCAAGGAGGAAGCAGAGTCATCTCAAGGTATTAAACCGCCTCACATCCCTGAGAAAAGGCTGAATCCAAAGATACCTTGTGAGATTTGTGGTTTCTTTAATCATGCTACTAAGGATTGTAGAAGGCTTTTCTGTGAAATTTGTGGAATGAATAGTCACATGGCTTATGATTGTAACAAATGCATGCCCTGGAACTTTGGTCCTGAGCTTTGTGCCACACAAGTAGAGGAGCAAAGTTTCTTTTTCATTGAAGAAATCATTGACCCCAGAATGGCCAAGGAAAAAGACTGTACTGCTATTATCTCTATCTTAGAAGGGAAAGCAAATGGGAAGGATATTGAAAGGGAATTCATGAATGTTATTGGAGCTGATTCTTGGAAGTGGACAGCAAAATCAATAGCTGAGAACAAGTATATGATGAGGTTTCCTAATGTCAGAGTGCTAAGGGAATGGAGTTATTTTCCTTGCATCACGATGAGGACTGTTGATGCTCAGATGAAGGTTGAAGCTTACACTGCTAAATCTAGTGCCAAGGGAGAGTTGCAACAGGCTTGGTTCAGAATCTGGGGCATCCCTCCAAATCAAAGAGCAATAAGAACTGTGGCAAAAGTAGGAGGCCTTGTTGGAAAGGTGCTTGAGATTGATGAGAAGACAAGGTTCAGGCATGATTATGTGAGAGCTAAGATAGCATGCAGAGATGTTTCCAAGGTGCCCAGCTCTGCAGAGAGTGCTCTGGGACTTGCAATCATGGACTTCCACTTTGAGAGAGAAGTGGAGATTGAAGGAGCCAGCAGAACCTTAAACAGTGGTATCAAGATAACTGAAGGGGATCAAAATCAACCAAACAAGAAGCAGAAATTTGACAGTAAGGCTGCTAAGGGAGATCAGACAGACAAGGGGAATGGGTCTGGTGGCCAGTTGAATACAATGAATGCTGACAAGGGCAGTGGACAAGCTTGTGAGGAGAAGATCATTATGTCTGCACCTCCAAAATTTGGATGGAACAGAAGGCAAACTAATCAGAAATCTAAGGAAGATAGGGATAAAGTATACATACCAGATTCATTTGAAGATGGAGCCTCTGATAGTGACACTTTCAGTGAGAAGATCAGGAAGCTTGAAGGCTTTGGGGATTGTGGTCAAGGATGCTCAAATACCAGAGATGAAGGGGAGTCAAAACAAACCTGGATGGTCAAGGGGGTTGCAAATATGGATCCAACTGCTACTCTCATGGAGAAGGAAATAATATCTCAGGTTGACTTGGAGGTGGACAAGAACAAGGAAAATGCTATGACTGAGTTGGAACAAGATGTGTCAATGCCCATAATCAACTCTCAAGAAAGTGTGATAACTGAGTGTGATGTTGAACAAGTGGAGGACCCAGTTCAGACCTTGCAGGATCAGAAAAGCAATGAAACCAGCAAGGGGATTCAACCAAACAAAATCCTGAGTCAGATTATCCCTGAAGTCAAGAGAAGTGAAAGGCTGTCGAAGGAAATTATGCTCACCACTCAGGAGAAAAATGAAAGAATGGCAAAGAAAAGGAATCTAGAAGGTACTTCTAACTCCTCTACCTCTTTCTCTGAGATGGGATTTGAATCTTTTAAATGCATTTCTGGTAATATGGGTATTCTAGGCAATGATGTTAGTTTGGATACTTTCAATATGATTAAGGATCTAGAAAAGGCTAGACAGGATTTACATTGTAAAAGAAATTCTTCTGTTGATATTGTTATTCTAGATGATGAGAATGAGGAGGAAGTTAATGATAAACTAATTGAATGGTTACAAGATGAAAATTTTGAATCTGAGGAGGAGATTATTTTGGACTCTAAAAAATAGGGGAAATCCTCCTCAAGAAGAGTTAGGATTACCCCTTTGATCAGGGAGAAAACTAAAAAAAACAAGTACAGGAAGATCCTGGCTTGAACAAGTTAGGAGGGAACAAAATAGTGTCCCAAAAATCAAAGAGAGGTTCAAAGAAGAATCAAGTACAGGAAGATCCTGACTTGGAGGACAGGGATGAGGATTCTAGTAATCTTCTCCCTGCGAACAAAAAACAAAGAAAGAAAAAAAATAATAAATGATACAAGGACTGATATGGAACTGTAGAGGCATCAAGAAAAAAGGTGTTTCTACATATCTGAAAAATCTGATCTATCAATACCATTTTGACTTCATTGGATTACAA
Organism: Chrysopogon serrulatus; assembly: GCA_015844335.1. Taxonomy (NCBI): domain Eukaryota; kingdom Viridiplantae; phylum Streptophyta; class Magnoliopsida; order Poales; family Poaceae; genus Chrysopogon; species Chrysopogon serrulatus. The sequence continues at coordinate 532,873 of JADLZL010000845.1, read as the reverse complement.
GAAACTATGATAAAAGATTGTGAAGATTCTCTGCTAAGAAAAATTGACTCTTACCATGAATATCTATGGAAGTGGAATTCATCTAAAGGCAAATCTGGTGGAATTTTAGTTGGCATCAACATCACAAAGTTTGATGTTGGGTCATTTAAGCAAGGTGATTTTATGCTTCAGATGAACTTATGGGATAAAGAAATTAGGGTAAAGTGGAATCTTCTTATTGTGTATGGTGCAGCTCATGAAGAGAGTAAATATGATTTCTTATCTGAGCTTGCCAGGTTCTGTGATGAAAATAAAGACCCTTTAATAATTGGGGGTGATTTTAACATCATTAGATATGCAAATGAAAAGAGCACAAATACTGGTTTACATAAACATTCTGGAGTTTTCAATTCTTTGATACACTTCTTTGAATTGAGAGAAATCATAATGTCTGGAGGTTTATATACATGGACTAATAATCAGGATCCACCGACTCTGGAAAAACTAGACAGAGTTCTGGTAACAAAGAGTTGGGAGGACATCTTCCCTCATGCTATGGTTAAAAAATTACAAAGAGAAATATCTGATCACAATCCATTGATACTCTCTTGTGGATTGCCAAATAAGCTTCCTCATATCCAGTTCAAGTTTGATCTGGGATGGCTCAACATGCCTGAGTTTTATTCCCAAGTTGAAAGAATATGGAAAAAACCTTGTAAGGCCTTGTGGCAGAACCTTCTAAATTATATGGCCCACAAGCACTGACCTTGTCCCTAAGACTTCAGTCAACCATGCTTGAGCACCACATAACCTAGAATGTTCCGTCGGGTGAACCCCCGATAAACCACGTTTCCTCCAGGATCGATACTTACAGAGACATCACAGTATTACAACAGTTTTCATACAAAATACCAGAGTAGCGGAAGACTTACAATAACTTAATTTACAAACTTTTTACAAAACTTATACAAACCAGAGTGTTATTATTACAAACCAGCGGAAGTATCATTATGTAACTTTATTACAAACCACACAACAAAAGTTGCCCTGCCCAAGGCCACTCAATTCACTCCTCATCAGTCACTTCTTCGATAACCGTCATGCAACAAGGGCCGTAGCACTCTTGTCCATGCGGTTCACCTCGCAACGAGGGTTGAACAAACCCCGAGTACAAAAAAGTACTCCATAAGACTTACCCGACCAAAAATTGGGGAGAAGACTTCGGGAATGCTTTGGCTAATAGGAATCAAGGTGAGGCTTTAGTACGATTAAAAGACACCCTTTTGCGAAAAGAGACTAAGCCAGTCCTTACTTTAACAATCACTTGTCAAACACATGCCGGATTCAAAACTCTCATACTCAGACTTTCATTATTACTACGATGCCGGGACTCGGATCACGGCTCCCATATCGTGGAGCACACGACGATTCGAATCGCTTTATATACCCAAATTGGGGCTTCCTAGCCACACGATGTATGCGAGGACTCAATATCTTACATACATCAACTCAACGCTTAGATTTCTCCATACTAGAACGGGTGTACAAAGACACCACCTCACTACGGCCGCTCGGTCACTTCGGCGGTGCGCATCGTAGGATGGGTACACGCTACTATCCATTTTAGTAACGAATAGTCCAAGTGGAGCTTACCGCCATTAGCATGCGACTAGTACTATCCAATAACCTCATGATCCCAGGGCCAAACAACGGACGGTCCTTAACCGACACAAGTGGACGACACTACATCAGGGCAATAGCCCCTCCTGATGCAAGTCACTCCACCGACGTCTCGAGTTACTCATCATCATGTTCTTGTTGTATACCATTGACCCCGTCGGAACAAGGATAAACAACAAGCAACATCAGGTTTTCGTAAATTCCCTTCAGGGAGTATTGTTATCACCTTTTAAAACAATTTATCAAAACCTACACTAGTAGCAAGGCTAAGCGCAACTAAGCATTTCGAAATCAAAACAGGGATACAGGGTAATGTAACAAGGTACGGTACATGCATCAAAGTAGGATAGCACACAACTCCTACACCTAATGCATTATATCATCACATGAAATCATAAAAACTTTTCAAAATACAAGGATGGGTTTGGATGAATCCGGGGCTTGCCTTGGGGCTCGATGAAATGAGGATCGGCTACCCAATCACCAAGATCAGATCCAACCTCTTCGGAAACTGGAGACGGCTCGACTTCCTCCTCAGACCCGACAGCTACACGATAAAGATGCATGATTACAATGCAATAAACAAAAGAGCATGTGATAATGATGCAACGATTATTAGTCGACCTTGAGTACAACTTTCCTTCACGGTACCCTTGCACTAAGAAGGTATAACTAGCGTCGACGACGACGGAATAGCGATACGCAATCAACATGAAATGCCGAAGGTCATTAGGGTTAATGACCTAGGGTCATCACTCAATCCCAAAATCAAGCAACCCTAATGGTGATTAGAGGTGATTACTAATTTATTGACCATTTTCACAGTCGTTGAAAGCCGCTAATTAACTCGCTAATTAAAGATTAATTAAACCCTAATTAATCAAAGAATTAACTAATTAAACATTAACTAAAAAGGGATTAATTAAGCTTAATACAAAACTTAATCAAAACTTAACCAAACTTCATAATTAAGATCATCATACTCTAATTAGCACACAAAATAAAATTCATGATTTTTGGACTTATATTTTATTTATTAAAAATCATTGAAATTGCATTTATTAATTAAAGAAGCAAATTAAAGCATAATTAAATTTTATTGGAAAACCATGGTTAGCATTTTTCCTGGACAGAGAATACCACAAGGAACACATGCATATTTTTCTCACATTTTTATCTGCCCAAAGTAAATTAATACAAAAAGATGAAAACTAGTTTCAGAAAAAGCAAAAAGAAAAAAGGAAAAACATTTTTTTTCCCTCTCCCGGGCTTACTTGTGGCGGCCCAAACGGCCCGCACGGCCCCTGGCTTTACTCTGCGCGCCCGCCCAGCGCTCTCCTCCCTCTCTCTCTCACGACAGGCCGACCCGCTGTCGGCTCTCCCTTCCTCCTCTTCTCTCCCTGGCGGAGCACAAGACGGCGGCACGGCCGGCCACGGCTCTTCACCGGCGACGCCCTCCGACGAAACTAACGCACCGATCGCTCCCTCTTACCGAAATCGCTCAACAAGCTACCCTACGCCCTCTCTCGCTCACCGGAGCACTCGTGGCGGCGGCCATGGCGGCTCGGGGCACACGGAGCTCGTCGGACTCACGGTGTTCCGCCCGGGCTCTGATGATGACAACAGCGCAACCAACCTCATGACTGACTCGGGAGCTTACCACCGGTACAAAACAAAGGGAGCAGCGGGCGTGGATGGGGGTGGAGCAAGGTTAATGGCGGAGGCAAGCGATCGCTAGGGCGTGAAACCGAGGGCCTCGTCGGCGTTCCGGCGTGTCCGGCTGCACACGATGGAAATAAGTGAGCCGATCATGATCAGTAGGTCAAAGCGACGCCAATGGATCACTCGGTGAAGCTTGAGATGCTACGGAGGCCTTGAATCGAGGTAGAGGACTCACGGCGGCGGTGGATGGCCGGAGAGAAAGAAGACGGCGACACAGCAGTGATGCAGACGGCCTCACGGCTCGACCAATGGCTCGGGGCGTGCGCAAGAGTGAGGCGGAGGTGACTGCAGGAGCAATTGGATGGCGACGGTGTGTGGTGTTCGAATTTGGCGGCGGTGTCTACGGCGGCCGGTGGTGAGCAGAAGAAGAAATGGAGCGCCGACGGCCGGCTGAGGGCGCGTTTATAGAGCGAGCGTGGGCGAGACAGTGGAGGACGACTTCGCGAAGGCGGCGAGCTGGACGGCGTCGCGTGAAACGCTGGAAGACGCCGGAACGGCCACGGCGACGGCGGCCGACCGGCCGGCATGGCCAGCCGGGCAGCCCGTCCACCCCCCATACATATAAAGTAGCAGGGGACACCTATTTTTCCAATTTCAAAATTAATCCGAAAATTTGAACTGTTCACAAAAATCTTCCAAAATATCAATTGTGTAACTTTTTCAGCGCTACAACTTTGATTTAAAGAGTTTGGGCAGAATCAAATTAGTTTTTGAATTTGAATTCCAAATTTGAAAATGGACAAGATTCTAACTTTGGGGATTTCAAAATTACTTTCAAATTTTGAATAAAAGATGAAAATCTCCAAAAATAAAAGTTGTTCCATTTCTCAAGGTCTACAACTTTTATTTAGGAAGTTTTTCATGAAACCAAATAATTTTTTGAATTGTAGTTTAAAACTTAAAAGGGGATACTTTGCAATTCAAACAACTTTTTAAATTAATTGAAATTTCATTCAAAAACTTGAAAAACTTTATATACCAAAGTTGTAGAGCTCAAAGAGATGAACAAACTGTATTTTGGAGTTTTTCCCAAATTTTGAATATTTTGAGGTGAAATTATGAAGGGGGTAAAAACACTTTGAAAATCTCCCTTTTTGAAATGATTTTCAAATTGAATCTTTGGGCAAATAAATTATGATGATGTGGCACTTTTCAAACCCAACCAATAGTACACTTTCAAAGTACAAAGTTCATACTTTGAAATAATGCCATTGGTTAGCAACTTTTATTTACAAAATTAATTATGGTTAGCTCACCAAATTTGAAAGTGATATTCAAAATCCAACACTTAGCCTTCATGCTAGGGTTTGGGATTTTGAATGCCAATTTCAAACTTGATTCTCTCTTGCACCTCATTTGATTTAGAAAACTTGTTTAAGGTGAAAGTCGGGGTTAGCCAAGCACTTGCAAACATCACGGTTGATTTTAATTGATTGGTTTTATTTAGGAAATCAAACATGTGAGCAGGATTCAAATTATAAACATAAGCATATGTAATACAAAGGAGCTCAAACAACACCCTAGAATCATAAACTCATTTTAATTGTTTGAATTAGGGTTTTCTAATCATGAATGCTCATGCAATGATGATGATGACATGGCAGGTTTTTGGTTAACGTAACACCGGGTGTTACATTATATTCCCAAAAAAGGAATCTCGTCCCCGAGATTCAAAGTTTAGGGCTAAGTAATGGAAAAGGAAACGTGTCAAGAAAACACATCTTACATGGGTTCATAAGAGAGGTAGAAGGGTTCATATTACAAGTCTCATATTTTTCAGAAAGTCACGATCGTTAGAAACCAACCATGACTTAGGAGAAGGAAGGAAGAAACTCCGGAAAGTGCTCATTCAAGAATTCCTCAGATTCCCGTGTTGCTTCATCCTCGAATGCTGATCCCATTGAATTTTATAAAATCTTCTTATGTGCTCTGCGGGTGACTCGATCCTTTTCGATCAAGAATTTTGACTGGATACTCAACACACTTCGGTCGAGGTTCGACACGGAGATCTTCAATGTCGGTGACTTTGTCTCGGTACTTGCAAACACTTTTTCGCTTGGGACACATGAAACACATTATGCACCAAATGACAATTGCTCGTAGATTCAAACGATATGCTACCTTCCCACATCTTTCCGTAATCTGAAACGGACCAATATATCGGGGTGCCAGTTTACCTTTTACCCCGAAACGGTCGACACCTTTACTTGGTGACACTTTCAGATATACATAGTCTCCAATTTCAAACGTCAATGGTCTTCGTCGCTTATCAGCATAACTTTTCTGTCTGGACTGAGCTATTCTTAAGTTTTCTTGAATCTGTTTTACTTTAGCTTCAGTTTCTTTAACTAGGTCAACACCGAAGAACCACCTTTCGCCGGGTTCAGACCAGTTGAGTGGAGTACGACATCGGCGGCCATACAAAGCTTCAAATGGTGCCATTTTGATACTCTCTTGATAACTGTTGTTGTAAGCAAACTCTGCTAATGGTAGACATTGTTCCCAATCTGAGGAATATGTCAACACACAAGACCTTAACATGTCTTCAAGAATCGATTCAACCTTTCGGTCGACCATCGGTTTGGGATGATAAGCAAAGGTTTGCAACAACGTAGTACCCATAGTTTCATGAAACCTCTGCCAAAATTGAGCCATAAATTGAGTACCTCGGTCGGTGACTATACTTTTTGGAATCCCGTGCAGACACATTACTCGGTCTATATATAATTGAGCATATTGAGGTGCTCTATATTTCTTCTTTACTTGGAATAAAGTGAGCGCACTTGGTCAACCGATCAACAATAACCCGTTGAATTATAACCCTTGGCGGTTCTAGGCAGGCCAACGATGAAATCCATACTAATATCCTCCCACTTCCAAGCTGGAATGGGTAAGGGTTGAAGTTCTCCAAATGACTTTTAAATGCACAGCTTTTGACTTTTTGGCGGGTATCACATCAGTGCAACATATCGAGCTATCTCGATTTTCATTTTAGTCCACCGTAATCTCTGCCTCAGGTCATGATACATCTTATTGCTACCTGGGTGAATCGAGAATCTGGTTAAGTGAGCTTCGTCAAGAATCAACTGTCGGAGCTCAGGGACCTTCGGAACAACTAGCCGATTTTTAAACCATAATACATTGTTGTCATCAAGGCGAAAGCAAGATGCTCGCCTACGATCCGACTTTCTCTCTAATATGCTTGAGGCCTTTGCTTTCTCGTTGAGCGGCAATAATCTTTTCTTGAATAGATGAGTGTACGGTGATATCATTCAGAGTACCCCGAGAAATTATATCAATATTTAATCTCTAACTCTTGACATAGGCTCGATTTTTTGAGTGACAAAGAAGACAGTTGCAATCGACTCTTTTCGACTGAGAGCATCGGCAACTACATTGGCTTTACCAGGATGATAGTGCACTTCAAGATCATAATCTTTGATTAATTCTAGCCATCTTCTTTGCCTCATATTCAGCTCAGACTGGGTAAAGATATATTTCAGGCTTTTGTGATCACTATAGATATTGCATTTATTGCCCAACAAGTAGTGTCTCCATATTTTCAGAGCATGCACAACGGCAGCTAGCTCAAGATCATGTGTGGGATAATGCTCTTCATGTCGTTTCAACTGCCTTGAAGCATAAGCAATAACCCTGCCTTCTTGCATCAACACACATCCGATGCCGATGCCAGATGCATCACAATACACATCGAATGGCTTTTCAATATCTGGCTGAGCGAGGATTGGAGCAGTAGTCAAAAGATCTTTCAACTTATGAAAAGCTTGCTCACATTCAGATGACCACCGGAATTTAGTTTGGTTCTTTAGGAGTTCGGTAATTGGTTTAGCTAATTTGGAGAAATCAGGAACGAAACGACGGTAATATCCCGCCATTCCAAGGAAGCTACGAACTTGATGAACGGTGGTGGGTGGTTTCCAATTAAGAATATCTTGGATTTTGCTGGGATCAACTGCAACACCCTCGGCCGATAAGACATGACCAAGGAATTTGACTTCACTAAGCCAAAACTCACACTTACTAAATTTAGCATAAAGCTGATGCTCTCGGAGACGAGACAGAACAATACGGAGATGCTCCGCATGCTCTTCTTTATTTTTGGAATATATAAGAATGTCGTCGATGAACACTACGACAAAACGATCGAGCTCGGGCATAAACACCGAGTTCATCAGATACATGAAGTGGGTGGAGCATTGGTAAGCCCGAATGACATGACAAGATATTCGTATAAGCCGTATCCGGTGGTGAAGGCGGTTTTAGGAATGTCTTCGGGCCCCGATTCGGATTTGATGATAACCGGACCTAAGATCGATCTTGGAGAACACCTTGGCTCCCCGCAAGTTGATCAAAAAGAAGATCTATACGAGGAAGAGGGTATTTATTTTTTTGATGGTCACCTCATTGAGTGGACGATAGTCCACACACATTCTCGAGTGTGATCCTTCTTTTTTTCACAAAGATAGCGGGGACAACCCCACGGTGATGAACTAGGTCCGATAAAACCTTTGTCCAACAATTCAGTCAACCGAAGTTTTCAATTCGGCTAACTCTTTTTGGGGGCATCCTATAAGCTCTTCGGGATCTTGGGTGCGCATCCCGGCTTTAACTCAATCACAAATTCGACATCTCTTTCCGGTGGTAGCCCAGGCAAATCATCGGGGAACACATCCGAAACTCACGGACTACCGGTATATCTTGAAGTGCTGGCACCGAGGCTGCATTAGCGGTCGTAACCGCTTTCTTGGGAATCGGAAATTGGATAAGGAGTGGGATCGGTTATCGGGTAGCAACACTTAACATTTCTATTCGGGGTATCTATCACAGCGCCATACCGGGCGTAACCAGTTCATTCCGAGGATCACATCTATATTTTGATCCTTCAATACTATCGAGATCCGTGGGATATAAATACCCACCAAGAGATATAGGAATCGAGAGACTACTTCCCGTGTACACATACGCCCTCCCTGATTGCACCATAAACTCATCTTTAATTTCTCTTATGGGAATTTCATGCTTGGTAACAAAGGTGCGGTTGATAAATGTATGAGATGCACCCGAATCAAATAATGTAAGTGCGGGGTGATCGGCAACAGGAACATACCCATCAACACGGGTTCTCCTTCAAGAACGTTCCCTCGACGGACTTGATAGACGCGCCCAGCCTTCTTCCCCCAAGCATTAACCTTCGGGACACGCGGTGGAACACCCCCTGCCTTGACTCGGGACTGTTGACCGCCGGACCCTTGCTGAAATTGGGAAGCATTCCTTTTGGGGTAGGGACAGTTTCGATACGATGCCCGACTTGATCACAATTGAAACACGGGCCGAAACCGGTAGAAGTATTTTGGGGAGCTGGTGGAGTTGGGTTTCGAACACCCCGGGTGTTCGGCCGCCGGGGATAGGTTGCGGCAGCGAGGCGAGGGTACACCACATTGCCTCGGAGCTTGTTGCTTCTTTGGGTGGGTAGCGATAGGGTTGAGGATTTTGCGGCCGTTGTGGATAGCGAAATGGTGGGCGATAGTGCTTGGGTGGGATGATAGATAACTTTCGGCGTTTACGGATTCCGCCCATTGTCGAGAGAAAGCACGTCGCTCCTCACTCTTTTGCTCCGACCGAGGGGATTTCTCATAGGCAATGGCTATATCCACCGCCTCGTAGAAAGTGGCATTGGGGTTTGAGGTAAGGTGGGTTTTGATATCTCCCTTTAAACCCCCGAGGAAGCACTTCTTCTTCTTTATATCGGTATCCACATGTTACGGTGCATACCGTGAGAGGTGGCTAAAGGAGTTCACGTCTTTGCACCACCGATTGTCCACCTTGTTTCGTGGCTAAAAACTCTTCTAACTTAGCTTGCATTACTCCGTCGGGTATAAAATGCTTGACGGAATGCATCTTTGAACACGGTCCAGGTGATTGGCTGGTCGGCTGGCTGCCGTGCAAGGAAATTCGCCCACCATGCAGATGCAGGGCCTCTCAGCTGCTGGGCGGCAAACTTGGGTTTCATCAAGTCTGGACAGCCTTCCAGCAGATCAAACTTCAGATCTATAATGTGAAGCCAATCATTAGCTTCTAGGGGCTCCTCGACCGGTGAACACCGGCCGGGACGAGTATCGGTGAAGTCCGCATATGTGATTTCGTCGTGATTACGACGACCCTGATTTTCACGTGGTGCATTATGATTCTGCTGACTTATCTCCCGTAGCATACGGGCATTCTCAGTGGTGGCGTGGACTAAAGCTGCCACAGCTTCAGCCAAAGACGGTGGTGCTTGTGGTGCCTGAGGGATCTCACCCCTCTCTTGTGAAGAACCAGACATCTGTTATAAACAAGATCGGATTTACTCACAAGCAGGATTTATTAAAATTAAAAGCAACAGTACAAGCCAGTCATACAAAGGTTCACTTATTTATTTTACAAGTCCGCCCATAGGCCGGACACCCCAGGTTGACTATTTAACATATATTACATCTCTCTCTCTCTCTCTCTCTCTCTCGGGGAGCCTCGGATGTCGATCCCTCATCCGGGTCGACTCATTGCCCGCCACGGACTCGGCTACCTCGGACTCCTCGGTCGGTGCTGAGTACGCCTCCGGTGACTCCACGGCACCTAAGTCATCTGCAACGACCGCTTGGCGGTATAAAGGATCATGTAGATTATACGGTGATGGATCTCCTCATGCGAGCAATTTGATACGCTTCGAGGTTCGCCACCGGATCTGCAGCTCCTCAATGTAGTCATATCCATCATTCCTCGATGCATCGCGCCGTCCGACTCATGTTGAAGACGGCGATAGTTTGTTTGGAGCTTGGTGATGACTCGAAGATCCGATTGCTCCCGCCTCGGTGACCCTCTAGCTCGGACTTCACTTCATCCCTTTCGGCAATTGCTATGCTACGCTCCTTGGTGGCGATAGCTAGCTCGGCCAGACAACTCAGCCTATCTTTTGCTTCTTGGTTTTCTTCTTCTCAAGATTCGGCTCGCTTGGGCCGGCTTCAAAGATCGTTGCGGCGTGGTGCCATCTCGGTGATGTGGCACACCCCTAGGACCGGTCTTCTTACGAGGAGTCTGCTTGGTACGGGCCATCCTGTAGAAAGCAAAGATAGAATCTATAAGATTGAGAACCTTAAAGTCAGCAAGAATAGGATTGATTTTACTTAGCCCAATCACTTTGTTTCGAAATTAAATTTTTAAACATGTGAATTAAATATGATGCATGATCGGACCTACGGATCGAGTAAAATCTTTTAAACTTAACATAAGCATACTTTTAGCAATATAGGACAAAAGAGAAAATACATGATATTCCGCTTAAGACTTTTATAAATAGCACCTATGGGGGCTACTAGAAAGAATTAAGACGGAGCAGAAGCAATTTGAACTAAAACCCTATTTTAATATTTAGATCCAAAACATTTTGAAGTTTTTGAAAAGTAATACTGTAAGTATCTTTGTAAGTACCGCTCTGATACCCTCTGTGGCAGAACCTTCTAAATTATATGGCCCACAAGCACTGACCTTGTCCCTAAGACTTCAGTCAACCATGCTTGAGCACCACATAACCTAGAATGTTCCGTCGGGTGAACCCCGATAAACCACGTTTCCTCCGGGATCGATACTTACGAGACATCACAAATATTACAACAGTTTTCATACAAAATACCGTAGTAGCGGAAGACTTACAATAACTTAATTTACAAACTTTTTACAAAACTTATACAAACCGTAGTGTTATTATTACAAACCAAATGAAGTATCATTATGTAACTTTATTACAAACCACACAACAAAAGTTGCCCCCCCCCAAGGCCACTCAATTCACTCCTCATCGGGCCACTTCTTCGATAACCGTCATGCAACAAGGGCCGTAGCACTCTTGTCCATGCGGTTCACCTCGCAACAGGGGTTGAACAAACCCTGAGTACAAAAGTACTCCGCAAGACTTACCCGACCAAAAATTGGGGAGAAGACTCAGGAATGCTGGCTAATAGGAATCAAGGTGAGGCTTTAGCACGATTAAAAGACACCCTTTTGCGAAAAGAGACTAAGCCAGTCCTTACTTTAACAATCACTTGTCAAACACATGCCGGATTCAAAACTCTCATACTCAGACTTTCATTATTACTACGATGCCGGGACTCGGATCACGGCTCCCATATCGTGGAGCACACGACGATTCGAATCGCTTTATATACCCAAATGGGGCTTCCTAGCCACACGATGTATGCGAGGACTCAATATCTTACATACATCAACTCAACGCTTAGATTTCTCCATACTAGAACGGGTGTACAAGTACACCACCTCACTACGGCCGCTCGGTCACTTCGGCGGTGCGCATCGTAGGATGGGTACACGCTACTATCCATTTTAGTAACGAATAGTCCAAGTGGAGCTTACCGCCATTAGCATGCGACTAGTACTATCCAATAACCTCATGATCCCGTGGCCAAACAACGGACGGTCCTTAACCGACACAAGTGGGCGACACTACATCGGGGCAATAGCCCCTCCCCGATGCAAGTCACTCCACCGACGTCTCGAAGTTACTCATCATCATGTTCTTGTTGTATACCATTGACCCCGTCGGAACAAGGATAAACAACAAGCAACATCGGGTTTTCGTAAATTCCCTTCGGGGAGTATTGTTATCACCTTTTAAAACAATTTATCAAAACCTACACTAGTAGCAAGGCTAAAGCGCAACTAAGCATTTCGAAATCAAAACAGGGATACAGGGGTAATGTAACAAGGTACGGTACATGCATCAAAGTAGGATAGCACACAACTCCTACACCTAATGCATTATATCATCACATGAAATCATAAAAACTTTTCAAAATACAAGGATGGGTTTGGATGAATCCGGGGCTTGCCTTGGGGCTCGATGAAATGAGGATCGGCTACCCAATCACCAAGATCGAGATCCAACCTCTTCGAAACCGGAGACGGCTCGACTTCCTCCTCGGACCCGACAGACTACGATAAAGATGCATGATTACAATGCAATAAACAAAAGAGCATGCGATAATGATGCAACGATTATTAGTCGACCTTGAGTACAACTTTCCTTCACGGTACCCTTGCACTAAGAAGGTATAACTAGCGTCGACGACGACGGAACAGCGATACGCAATCAACATGAAATGCCGAAGGTCATTAGGGTTAATGACCTAGGGTCATCACTCAATCCCAAAATCAAGCAACCCTAATGGTGATTAGAGGTGATTACTAATTTATTGACCATTTTCACAGTCGTTGAAAGCCGCTAATTAACTCGCTAATTAAAGATTAATTAAACCCTAATTAATCAAAGAATTAACTAATTAAACATTAACTAAAAAGGGATTAATTAAGCTTAATACAAAACTTAATCAAAACTTAACCAAACTTCATAATTAAGATCATCATACTCTAATTAGCACACAAAATAAAAATTCATGATTTTTGGACTTATATTTTATTTATTAAAAATCATTGAAATTGCATTTATTAATTAAAGAAGCAAATTAAAGCATAATTAAATTTTATTGGAAAACCATGGTTAGCATTTTTCCTGGACAGAGAATACCACAAGGAACACATGCATATTTTTCTCACATTTTTATCTGCCCAAAGTAAATTAATACAAAAAGATGAAAACTAGTTTCAGAAAAGCAAAAAGAAAAAAGGAAAAACATTTTTTTCCCTCTCCCCGGGCTTACTGTGCGGCCCAAACGGCCCGCACGGCCCGGCCTGCTCTGCTGTGGCAGCCCATCCCTCTCTCTCTCTCCTCTCCACGGCGAGGCCCGACCCGCTGTCGGCTCTCCCTTCCTCCTCTTCTCTCGTCCTGAACCTGACGCACCGGCACGGCCGGCCACGGCTCTTCACGGCGACGCTCCTCCGACGAAACTAACTGCACCACCGATCGCTCCCTCTTACCGAACCGCGCTCAACAAGCTACCCTACGCCCTCTCTCGCTCACCGGAGCACTCGTGGCGGCGGCCATGGCGGCTCGGGGCACACGGAGCTCGTCGGACTCACGGTGTTCCGGCCAGGCTACAGTGACAACAGCGCAACCAACCTCATGACCTGACTCAGGAGCTTACCACTGGTACAAAACAAGGGAGCAGCGGGCGTGGATGGGGTGGAGCAAGGTTAATGGCAGAGGCAGTGACTGCGGCGGCGTGAACCGAGGGCCTCGTCGACGTTCCGACGTGTCCGGCTGCACACGATGGAAATAAGTGAGCCGATCATGATCAGTAGGTCAAAGCGACGCCAATGGATCACTCGGTGAAGCTTGAGATGCTCTGTGGAGCGCGAATCGCGGTAGAGGACTCACGGCGGCGGTGGATGGCCGGAGAGAAAGAAGACGGCGACACAGCAGTGATGCAGACGGCCTCACGGCTCGACCAATGGCTCGGGGCGTGCGCAAGAGTGAGGCGGAGGTGACTGCAGGAGCAATTGGATGGCGACGGTGTGTGGTGTTCGAATTTGGCGGCGGTGTCTACGGCGGCCGGCGGTGAGCAGGAAGAAGAAATGGAGCGCCGACGGCCGTTGAGGGCGTTTTATAGAGCGAGCGTGGGCGAGACAGTGGGACGACTTCGCGGCGCGGCGAGCTGGACGGGCGTCGCGTGAAACGCGGAAGACGCCGGAACGGCCACGGCGACGGCGGCCGACCGCGGCATGGCCAGCCGGGCAGCTGGCGTCCACCCCCCCTACATATACTGTAGCAGGGACACCTATTTTTCCAATTTCAAAATTAATCCGAAAATTTGAACTGTTCACAAAAATCTTCCAAAATATCAATTGTGTAACTTTTTCAGCTCTACAACTTTGATTTAAAGAGTTTGGGCAGAATCAAATTAGTTTTTGAATTTGAATTCCAAATTTGAAAAGGGACAAGATTCTAACTTTGGGGATTTCAAAATTACTTTCAAATTTTGAATAAAAGATGAAAATCTCCAAAAATAAAAGTTGTTCCATTTCTCAAGGTCTACAACTTTTATTTAGGAAGTTTTTCATGAAACCAAATAATTTTTGAATTGTAGTTTAAAACTTAAAAGGGGATACTTTGCAATTCAAACAACTTTTTAAATTAATTGAAATTTCATTCAAAAACTTGAAAAACTTTATATACCAAAGTTGTAGAGCTCAAAGAGATGAACAAACTGTATTTTGGAGTTTTTCCCAAATTTTGAATATTTTGAGGTGAAATTATGAAGGGGGTAAAAACACTTTGAAAATCTCCCTTTTTGAAATGATTTTCAAATTGAATCTTTGGGCAAATAAATTATGATGATGTGGCACTTTTCAAACCCAACCAATAGTACACTTTCAAAGTACAAAGTTCATACTTTGAAATAATGCCATTGGTTAGCAACTTTTATTTACAAAATTAATTATGGTTAGCTCACCAAATTTGAAAGTGATATTCAAAATCCAACACTTAGCCTTCATGCTAGGGTTTGGGATTTTGAATGCCAATTTCAAACTTGATTCTCTCTTGCACCTCATTTGATTTAGAAAACTTGTTTAAGGTGAAAGTCAGGGTTAGCCAAGCACTTGCAAACATCACGGTTGATTTTAATTGATTGGTTTTATTTAGGAAATCAAACATGTGAGCAGGATTCAAATTATAAACATAAGCATATGTAATACAAAGGAGCTCAAACAACACCCTAGAATCATAAACTCATTTTAATTGTTTGAATTAGGGTTTTCTAATCATGAATGCTCATGCAATGATGATGATGACATGGCAGGTTTTTGGTTAACGTAACACCGGGTGTTCTGAGCCTCCTCTACCCCGGACAAGATTAGACAAAAGTTAAAACTGATCAAGCAGTACTTTAAGGGGTGGGGCTTCAATGTTCAAGGGGATCTGGAAAAAAAGAAAAGCTATCCAAGAAGAAATTGCCTTCTTGGAGGAGTTGGAAGAATCTGGTTGTATATCAAGAGAACAAATTACAAGGAAGCATATCATCATTTGTGAAAATCTTAAGATGCTTTGGAACATGAAGAACTTTATTGGTACCAAAGAAGTCATGAGAATTGGCTTTTAAAGGGGGATAGTAACACTGAATACTTTCATAAGTGTGCAAATGGCAGGAAAAGAAAAAAATAAATCATTACTCTTGAAAAAGAAGGTGAATTAATTGAGGGAGATGACAATCTCTTGAAGCATGCCACGAATACTATTCTGACCTCTTTGGTCCTGTTCCTCAAGCTGATATACATATGGATCCTAAAATATGGGAGGATGAATACAAGCTATCTATTGCTGATAATGATAGTCTGTGTGCAACATTCTCTGAAGAAGAAATTAAGTCCGCTTTGTTTCAAATGGAAAAAAATAAGGCTCTGGACCGGATAAAATACCCATAGAATTTTTTCAAAAGTGTTGGCATATTGTAAAGCAAGATATCTTGCAACTTTTGATGATTTTCATAAAGATAATGTGGACATAAGCAGATTGAATTATGGCATTATATCCTTACTCCCTAAGGTCAAGGAGGCTAACAAAATCCAGCAATACAGGCCCATTTGTTTACTAAACTGTTTATATAAGCTGATTACCAAAGCATTGACCTTGAGAGTAGAGCCAATTGCTGATAAGATTGTACACAAAGTTCAGACAGCCTTCATGAAGGGTAGGAATATCTTATCTGGCATCATGTGCCTTCATGAGATCTTACATGAAACCAAAAGAAGAAAAGAAATTGGAGTGATTTTGAAGTTAGATTTCGAAAAAGCATATGACAAAGTCAATTGGAACTGTCTTTTTGAATATATGGCCATAAGAGGTTTTCACCCTAAATGGATAGGATGGATTAAACAAGTTGTTACTGGAGGCACAAAGAGTGTCAAGTTAAATGAGAAAATTGGCTCATACATCAAGAGTTTCAAAGGAGTTCGTCAGGGAGATCCTCTATCCCCAATTCTTTTTAACTTTGTTGCTGATTGCCTCACTAAAATGATACATTCAGCACAAAAAGAAGGGCTAGTCACTGGTCTAATTGATCATATAATACCCAATGGGGTGGCTGTCCTGCAGTACGCTGACGATACCATTATCTGTCTGAAAACATGATGTTGATGGAGCTAAAAATATGAAAATGCTCTTATACTTATATGAGATGATAGCTGGCCTAAAAATAAATTTTGACAAAAGTGAAGTTGTGATGATAAATGATGATGGAGGGTGGGGAGAGATTTACGCAGATATTTTCAATTGTCAGATTGGATATTTTCCAATGAAATATTTAGGTGTTCCAGTCAGTCCTATTAGACTGCTTCTCAAGGATTGGTCCCCGCTGATAGATAAAAACAACAAAAAGTTAGACATATGGAAAGGTGGCACTATGTCCATAGCTGGGAGATCCACCCCTGATCTGTGCATCATTGAACAACTCCTCACTATATCAGATGTCAGTATATCTCACTCCAAAAACAATTCTAAAGAAAATTGATGTCATCAGAAGGAGATTCTTCTAGCAAGGGGGTGGTACTAAAAGAATGTACCATTTAGTCAGATGGACAGTAATCTGCAAGAGTAAGAAGAAGGGTGGGCTTGGCATTAAAGATTTGAAAAAAATGAATATCTGTCTTCTCACTAAATGGTGGTGGAAGCTAGAAACAGAAGAAAGTATGTGGCAAGAAATTGTAAGAGCCAAATACATGAAAAAATCTGATATTTTCTCTGTAAAACATAAACTCTCTGATTCACCTATATGGGCTGACCTGATTAAAGTGAAAGACCTATACCTTCAAGGGAGGGGGATTAGGATTAAAAATGGTGAAACAACCAGATTCTGGTTAGATCCTTGGCTCTATGAACTTCCTCTTTGCCAGATAACCCCCATTCTCTTTAAACTCTGTTTGCAAAAAGAGGCCACTGTGGCCGAGGTGCTGCGCGGTAATACACACATATCCTTCTCCAGATGGCTAACTAATGATTTACTAGTATGCTGGAACAATATCATACAAGATGCTGAAGCCTTTCAGCTTCAGGAGGGGAAGGATTTAAAATACTGGAAAATGGGGAAAAAGAAAGGCTTTACAGTTAAATCTTTGTATGATGTCTTGACAAAATCTGAAGAAGGCAATGATCATAAAAACATTTGGAAAGGGAAAGTCCCTCAGAAAATAAAAATCTTTATGTGGTTAATTGCCAATAATGCATTACTAACTAAAGACAATATGATTAAGAGAAAATGGAAGGGAAATCCCCAGTGTGCCTTCTGTGAACATGATGAAAATTCTGATCATCTTTTCTTCTCCTGTACTACTGCAAAAGTGATCTGGATAGTGATTGCAAAGTGTTTAAATGCCACAAATGTTCCACAGTCTTTCCATCAGTGTTGGGAATGGCTTAGGATTTGGTTTCCTAATGGTAAAAATTTATACTTGTGGGGAATGTCAGCTATTTGCTGGGCTATATGGAAGGCAAGGAACAGAATGTGTTTTGAGGGATATGTTATAAGAAACCCGATTGAGATAATATGTCACGCTGCTGCGTTAATGCGTTTTTGGATAGGTCTATATGAGGATGACAACAAAGAGATGCTCATCAACGGGGTGAACACAATGCTCCGGATCGCGACAGATCTTCTTCTCCCCAAGGATGAGGCCGGCGAGAACCAGCCAGAAGCAGGAAAGTGATGTGAGAGTATGACGGCGCAATGGTGACTTCCCAGTTCGAGCAACGTGTCTGACACAATAGTTGGTCTGTTAGCAGCGTCTGAGAGGCTCCTGTTGCTAATTTTGGTTGATGGGATGATGTCTAGATAGTTGGTGACGCTTTTCATTCAGAACTTCCGATGACTCCTGTCAGATCAGGGTCTATCGTTTTCCTTACATGTCCCTGTAATCCAAAACTCTCTGTATTTCCGTTTAATCATGAATGGAAATGGGTTTCCCCGGTTGGAAAAAATTAACACCATCCAATACAATTGAATTTCATTAATGACCAAATCCAACGTATGCTCAAGTCAAAGGGTGCAATCAACTAGCATTGATGACAGCACCCTAGTCATACACAAATATAACAACAGATGCAAACTTCACTGATCTAAATTTTCTCTTGCAAGTTTTAGGCACTACATCACTCATGCAACAGCTTGTGGTCTTCTCAAAGGAGGGCAGCACCGCTCTTGGTTATCTGCAAGGGAACGCATACATAAGTAAACATCATTGACAAGTCAACCATACTATATATCATGGAAGAACATGGAAGTACCTTCTCTTTTCAGGTTTCCTATTTAATCACTAAAAAGTATGTCGATTCAGCCCAGATCCATGCAAGAAGAAAGATCCACACAAGAAGAAAGAGGAGGCTTGGAGGGAGGGTTGAGGACATGCAATTACCTCGCAGTATGACAAATCAGCCTGCACTTGTGGCTTATAAAGTATCAGATCCAGGCCATCTGTCAGGTTTATAAAATTTCAGTATATTAAATACTCATCTGTACATACAGAATACATATGCAAAAAGAGCATACTATACCACCAAAAAAGAAGCAAATTCAATGCAAAACCAAGACAAGCAACACGAGTTGAAAATAAAAAGCTAGTATTAATTAAATAATTATGGGATGACGGGCCATATGTAACAAAGGTCTATCTACTGTTTATGTGAGTAGGCAAGTCACAAATTGATGTCACTGAACAAAGCAATGAATATGCAAAGACATGTTCTACTATAAATTAAAAGTGTTGACCTTCTCCTATGAATCTAACAAACAATGCAAATCTGTAACTAAATTGAGTTGGTTGTACTCCTACCCAGTCACCTTGTGTTACTTACCTGAGATAGATGGGCATGAGCAGCTGTAGCACTGTCATGGACCTGTGGGAAACAAAATAATATATAGCCTAAGTACTCAAAAAATAACAGCTAGTAATTAAATGATGGCCAATATGCAACAAAGATACTGAAGTTTACTAATTTCAATACTAAAAGAATAGAACAGCAAGGTCTGGAAGCCAAGAGCAGGGTCCACTTTTAATGCTAGAGGCTACATGCATGGTGCTACTCAAAATTGTGAGTTTTAATTGCAGCCAGGAATAATAATAGCAGGTTCAATGTTGTAAGCAGCATGCAACATCGCATAACAAAAGTGGGATGCAACCAATCATGCTTTTATTTAGATTTCATCAGAACCCACCAATTAGACAGCTGAAGATACATATACAGTAAAGCCTGGAAGCAAAGAGCAGTGTTCTTTGTATGCAGTGATTATGAATTTTTGATAGGCTTATCATTTGATCATATAGGAAACAGTAATTGTAAGCAAAGAGCAGTGTCCATTGTTATTGCTAGATTGATAGAAGACATGCGTATTTTCCTTGCAGAAAAGTACAGCGATCAACTCAGACATAATACAGTCTAGTGGCAGTGAAGACATGAAGTGATGAAATACCTGATAGTAGTTAGCAGTAGGTGCTGGTTCATTGTTATCCAACTTTGTACTACCTGCCAATACACAAAGTAATTTTTCTTCCAGGCAACATCTATTTATGGGTTCCAATGTCATGATGCAGTTTGATGGATTTATCAACTCATGCGTCACTCATTGCAAAGCATGTAATATAAACGATTTATTAACAGAATGTCAGAATGCTCTTGCAGAAAATTAATCCTCCAGTACACTAAGTACCTACAGTGAACAGACCTTTTCAAATGTAAAACACACAGGCTCACTAAATTGCTTCTAACCTAGTACCAATTTCATATACTTCTATGCTCAAATCTGCTCTCTCGTGTAATCTCAACTCTTTCTGAAAAACAAAAGAGCAAGAGTAGGTACCTAACAGCCAGCACCAACATGCCCTTTCGATTCCCCTCCTACGGTGCTCCTGCATTAAATCCAAGCCAAAAAAAATCAACAGATCCCACAGACCCAAACAAAATCAAAATCCATTGCAACAGATGGCTGTCGAGGTGTTCGTGCTCACTCTGTTCCTCGCCTCGCAATGGCTGCATGACACAGCTAGTGCACAGTCGTGGACAGCAGCCGCATATATCAGTCAATATAAGCACAAGATTTAACATACCTGATTGGATTCAGTGCCTCTGTCTTTTGTCTTTTGCAGTCCACAGGCGCATTGCAGTGTATCCATTTCCATAAATCTTCATGAAGTGCCAAACTTTCATAACCCTCACTTCCCTTCTTGCTTACTCTAAGCCTGCACCCTACAAATGAACGGGACACAGCCACTCACGCAGGTCAGCAGCAAAACATGAAAGTGGTGAACATGACTCAATAGAAATCAGACTAGTTAGAAACATATTGCAGCACATCCAGTATAGAAAAATTCAGAAAGCAAAAGGTTTAGGCTAGGCAATGGCTAGATAACCTAGATGACACACAAAACAAAAATGGGATAAACTTATGATCAGGTTGTCAGACTTCGGAAATTTGGTGCAATTTTGAAAGAAATTAAAACTCAGACTGTACTATACTCTACTGGCAGGCAGATTTATGGATGATACATATCTCAGTGCTACAAAGTGCAATATAACTAGCAAACTAGCAGCATACCTATATCTACATCTATCTGCATTGTCATCGTGGATCTAAGTGAGAAGAATGAGCTAGTGTTTCATTATCCATTGTCTTCAATTAATACTGTATTAACAAGCAGCAATCGTGCAACCATTGGCCACCGGGGCCACTGCCGGACTACAGGTACGATAGCAATTAGCAAGATAGGAGTAGGCATCTCGAGATGACCCAAAATAGCCTAAATTAAAATAGCGTACATAGAACAGCCTGAATCCATTACCCCTCGAAGAGGCACTATGCTGGTGCTGCTGCACCGGGCAGGCAGGCGGGCGGGCGGACGGCGACAGCGCTGAGGCGTGACCTCGACGTGACCGAGATCAACGTGGAGACGGAGGCCGAGGTGGTCCACTGCAGCGAGCAGTCCCGAGAGGCCGAGGTGGAGACGGAAGCCCGGATCGAGGCTAGGCGGCCTCCTCCATGTCGCCCTCCTCCATGTCGCCAAAGGACGGATCCAGGCCGGCCGACTTCATTCCTCCGCATCGCCCTGGACCGGATCTAGGCAGGGCGACCTCCACCGAGCCGCCCTTGGCTGGATCGAGGCCTGGCGGGCAACCTTCATCGCGCATCGATCTGGAGCTCGGCAAGGAAGGGCGGCTGCCGGAGCCACGACCTCCGCGCGCCACCATTGGCCACCAGGGCAACGACCACCGCAGTCGCCCTCAGCCGCCGGGGCTGCGACATCCGCACACGCCGCCGTCGGGGGCGGCGGCGCGGGGGGCGGCGGCGCGGTGTGTGTGCGCGTGTGTGAGGGTGGCGGCCGGTGTGTGTGCGCGTGTGTGTGAGGGTGGCGGCCGAGCTGGTAAAAGGGCTGGGGCAACGGTTTGCCGAGTGCACCGATCTGGCACTCGGCAAACCAATTTTTTTTTTTTTTTTCAAGGTTTGCCGAGTGTCAAGGAGGACACTCAGCAAACCTAGGTATTTTGCCGAGTGTTTTTCAAAAACACTCGGCAAACTTTATTTATTTTTTTTTTTTGCTTTCAAATTTTTTTTTTGCTAAACTTGTAAAATATTGGGCTCACTATATTTGATTCTAGATCTTTTTTATAAACGTTTAATATATAATATTTCTTTATTCCATTAATTTGAATTTTCTCCAAGAAAAGAAAGTTTGCACTATAAGTAGATCCGATTATTGAATTTAATGGATCAAAAAATGGTATTCATATTACTAAGTCTAATTTGCGGTCGTATACAGAGATAGACCAAAATTTCAAACATCTTATTCACGTAACATATCCGGGCAACGTGCGTGTAACGGGTTTTAAAATTCTATAAAATGCAAATAAAGTCTGAAAATCATGAAACTTGGCGAGATGTATTCATTTCATATGCATAGGCTATGCAAAAAAAATGGGAAGGTTTCATGAACATTGGCTCAGAAGATGTTTGGAAACCCAAGCAACAACGAGGATGTTTCATGATTTCATGTGACGCCTGTGTAGGTTTCTAAGCGAGAGCGTGCACACGTACTCAAAATCCATTGTAATTTTTTTCATAGCCTCTACCTACGAAATGAAGACATCTCGCCAAGTTTTATGATTTTCAGACTTTATTTGCATTTTATAAAATTTTAAAAACCGTTGCATGCACGTTGCCCGCATGTGTTACGTGAATAAGAAGTTTGAAATTTTGGGTGTATCTCTGGATACAGCCACAAATTGGACTCAATATTATGAATACCATTTTTTGATCCATTAAATTTAATAATCGGATCTACTTGTAGTGCAAACTTCCTTTACCAGAGAAAATTCAAATTAATGGAATAAAGGAATATTATATATTAAACATTTTCAAAAAGAAGTTCCAGAATCAAATATAGTGGCCCTAATATTTTACAAGTTTAGCAAAAAAAAAATTTGAAAGCAAAAACCAAAAAAAAAAAATAAAGTTTGCCGAGTGTTTTAGAAAAACACTCAAAAAAACCTAGGTTTGCCGAGTGTCCTCCCTTGACACTCGGCAAACCCTTAACGGCGTCACCCCCGTCATCGTTTGCCGAGTGCAATAGTTTGCCGAGTGTCTGACACTCGGCAAAAGAGTGATATGCCGAGTGCAATAGTTTGCCGAGTGTCCGACACTCGGTAAACTCCCCGGTTTGCCGAGTGTTTTTTTTGTTTGCCGAGTGTTTTTTGTCGGACACTCGGCAAACCTCCAGTTTGCCGAGTGTAACACTCGGCAAACCGGGTTGACACTCGGCAAAGGGCCGGTTTCCAGTAGTGACAGCACACACGTCAAGACGTCCATCTGACACAAGGCCTGCCTGCTGATGATAATGGAAGGTGACATCCAGATCCGCAACATGTTAAAGGATGCTGCTGCTGAAGGAAGTTCCAGAAAGATATGTCTTTGCTGCCAATGAAGTGCATATGAAGCTCTGGTTGCCAAAATCATTGGTTTAGTCAAAGATGTTACTAGTTGCATCTTGTAATATTACAACACTATTCGAAAATTTCAAGACAACTTAAGAAATCTGAGAATGGACATCACACAAAATGTGTTATCTTTCAGTATAAATTTTATTTTAGAGAAGTCATTAATATACTTTATTCAAGAGTAGACTTTAAACTTTTCTCTATCCTTCAGGAGTAGACTTTAGACATGTCTCTTCAAACATCTGTTTCTTTAAGAAATAATAAAAATAAAGCTGTAAAAAAAATAAATTTGGGAGCCTTGACCCACCCCCACTTATTTTATTCTCTGTAAATGGATGGATTTGGTACATCACAATGGCACCCCTCAAGTCTCCTCCGTCCCCCCCCCCCCCCTCTTACGCCCCCACCGACGTCAAAATATTAAACCGATGGGGCTATGCTTAGGTACTCCGTTTACCTATAAGGAGGTAATATCTCATAATCGATCCACATCTGTGATTTTTCACAATTTAATTAATTACTAAATAAATTAATAAATTTAAGAAAAACAAAAATAAAAACACCCACATCCCCCTAATCACGGAGGGGAAATCCCGCATGCCGGTTTCAGACTCCTCGCACGCCGCAGCCGCTAGGAGGCGTGGGATCCTGAACTCCTCGCTTTGCCAGCATTTGGAGGAGGTGAAATCCCGCATGCAGCTTCCCCAGCCTCATGTCCGACCCTCCTCACGCAACGCAGCCGCCGGCCAGTGCACTCGCACTTCTTCTTCCCCATGTCAATCTGATTTCTCCCCTGAAACTTCGAACCGAATCTCCTTCAAATTAGGGAAGATAGGAGCGGAAGATAGGAGCGTTCACGGGACAAACGCCTCAGCCGACGGGCCCCGACGGCGGGCGAGACGCCGCTGGACACGACACCGCCGGGCCACGGCGACATTTTTTTCACAATCTGATGTCCTACAAACACCATCTGATGCGTACACACGCACTATGATAGCCTAAATCAATAAGATAAGATTTTCGCATGCATCGGCCAAATCTTAACAACTAAATCTTAAAAAAAGATTTTTAATATTTCATATCTTCCTTATTTACCCTATTTTTATAAAATAAAATTTTAATAAATATTATTACCTCCTAGGAGGTAACAGATGATCGTGACCGTTGGATCGAGAATAAATGGACGGTCCACGCTTATTTCGAGTACCACAGCAAAAAACCAAACTGATGTAGATGCATCCCGAGACACGGTTATCCAAGACACGATTATGAAGAATTCAACAAAGACAAAAATTGTTTCTTGAAATAACTCAAATTTGAAGAAATCTTAAAGTGGAACATAAGTGTCTGGTCCGCGATCACATTCGATAGGAATAAGACAAACTGAAAGGTGAATTAATTAATAAACAAGCTGCTCTCACTTAACTTATTATTTCCCTTGATAGGAATAAGACAAACTGAAAGGTGAATTAATTAATAAACAAGCTACTCTCACTGAGCTTATTTCCCTTGAAACGGCATCAGACTGCGAGATGGTCGATTTGCCTATGGTTATATTCCATCTATTTGCTAGGCCATACGAAGATCACAGGTTGCCCACCGGTGCTGGCAATTTGCCGTTGGCTAGCTTCAGCTGAAAAGGTACCAAAAATCATTAAGATTATAAACACGTTCTCTCTTTTTTTTTAACGAGATTAACCGTGCTACACAAGAACAATCACAATTGCATGAAAAAACGAACTCAACGAAATAATAATAAATACATGTATCATCTGTTATACGGGAAAATATTAATTTTTCTTTGACCTGAAGGGCAATGTGCAATGTTGCTCACTGATTTTTAGGTAGTAGTGAACATTGTTCTGTGTGGCTTCCTAATAGTACTGTAGCAAGAGGTGATAAATATTATACTGTGTGGCTTCTTAACAGGACTGTAGCTGACTATTACTTGCCTGACTGATATTATGGACTCATTATGCACCACCAAACATGCAGGGGAGAGAGAATATAGACTAAAACTATAGATAGGCCATGCATACCAGCAATGACTCAGTGTAGAAGCTCACGAAGGGATGCATCCAGTGGTGGACTACGCCCATCTCGCACACCTTCCTCGCCTGCAACGACGACCTGCTGCCGTGATCGATGCTGAAGATGCCATCTTCTGTGCTCACAAAAATTACATTGGCCTCTTGGGCAATGCCAATAAAACATGGCTTCCTCTCGAGGTTGCCAATTGGGAGCAGCGTTTTGAGATCGATGACCCTACGCTGCACCCAATCGCCCCGCTGCCTCCGACAGTGCCTTCTTCTGTCTCCATTGCCAACATGTAGAGCATGGTACCAGCAGTCCTAGGACACAAGTAGGCCAATCCCAGACCTCCGCCTTCGGCCGCCATGAGGACCATGTCAGTGTTCTTGCCAATGCCGAGATGCTCCCCCGTTGGCAGCTCCATCATCGACAGGATGTCGCTTTCTCTGATGCCTCCTGAGATCATGCCGATGATGCCAAAGCGACGCAGGAGGCCGTACCGGTACCGCAGGATCCCCGGCCAGCAGAGGTAGTAGAGCGAGTCGCCCACCAGCGCGGCAGGGCGGTTGTCGTCGAGGTCGTACCGGCCGTCGTCGAGGTGGATGTAGATGTTCACGGCCCACTCGCCGGTGTCAGACGCGTAGAAGCAAGCGTGTGCGCTGACCAACCGGGGGCGCCCCTCGTCCTCGTCATCATCGTCGTCCTCGTCGTCGTCATGGCCAATCGGATCCGCCAGTATGGTCTCCAAGCCAACAAAGGCGACGAGGAAAGGCCCCTGGCTGCAGCGGCGGTGGCCGTCGTCGGCGCAGCCTCCGTCCGCAGCGCCGCAGACCACGGTTCCGTGCGTCAAGGGATGGCCAGGCATACCGGGTATTTCATGCCGCTCGCCGGTGGCCGGGTCCCAGACGACGTAGGAGCAGGGGGAGCCGTAGTCGAAGAAGAGGGCGCGGCCATGGCGGCAGTCGAGCGGATGATGCCTGCGATGATGGTCGGTGCCGGCCGGGCGGAAGGACGTGGTGGAGACGAAGCGGCAGAGGTGCTCGTTGAGCGGATGATGCCTGTGGAGGAAGCCGAGCACGGGCGCCGTTGGGTGCAACGCGCGGTAGCGGCCATGGAAGGTGGGGTCGGCGATGATGCCGCGCCAGGCCTTGCAGACGGCGGTGGCACGGACGAGCCCTGCAGGGTCATCTGGCGGAAGGCGGAGGAGGATGTCAGGGACTAGATCGTCCGGCAGAGGCTGCGGCGGCGGCGCCATGTTTGGCGTAATCACCTCCGGATCCAAGGAGAGGTTCGGGAAGGAAGAATACGTTAGAAATCTTTCCTCCTGTATCCTGCTCCGATTGTATATGTAGAGACCTAGCTACAAGTGCGCGCTGGCGCTTTCCTTTATTCTGCAAATTTGCTGCCCAGCATGAATTATCTGTTACGTTTATTATGATTTTACAAATTATTATTATTATTACTATTATTATTATTTTATACTATTTATAGACCTATAAAAATATCAACATCTTGTCCGAGTTCTTTCCACGTATGTACTGGTCTACTATCGTGTCACCAATCGAGGCCTGAACCCTTTTGCTCCATCGAGTTCGATCGAGATCCGACACATGAACCCCTTTGCACTGTTAGCACAGTTTGTCTCTCGCGCATGTCATTGATCGTTTCCAAATCAATCACGTTCAATCAAATTCTGCGGGGCGCACACAGCAAGGAGAGGGTTGACTCACTCGAGCACACGGGCATATATATGTAGTTTGGGTATTATATAATGATGGTGATTGTTTAGATAAATGGCGTGAAATCGGATGATAAGACAAGCAATACAATAAATTAAAAATAAGAGCTCGTGCTATTGGATAAAGGTTAAATAAAAAAATAAAGTTGGGAGCCTACAAATCCCACTAATTTCAACTACATCCCTCAAATCTCCTCCTTCAACCCTAAAAGGAGAAGAATAGATATTTTTTTTAAAGATCCGGTTACCCGGCATATGTTAATAAGAGAGAAATAGAGTTCAAAACTAAATGTGTGAAACACACAACCCGATGTAGCGGACCGCTACAGGGGTTTTGAGTACAAGAACTAATTACTCGCTACATTATTTGCATCTAATAGGGGTCTCATGACCATCCTTCGACACAAAGCCCATAGGAAGAATTTTTGAACTCCTTCATGAACTCTTCGAGTGCAATCGGCCGCCAGGAAATTCATAAGTTTCACGGCTGTCATCCAGTCACAACCCACTATAACATAGAGCTGCAACATATCAAAGTAAATGTTGTTGCTCCCTCTATATCTGTAAGCCTAAGGGACTTCCATCTCTGCTGCTTCGGACTCAACTGCAATGGCTGCCAATGCCCTAGACAGCTTATTGTTCTTTAAACGCGGATGTGTTTGAACATCCCTCCACAGAAGTCAGCATAGTTGCCGATCCCCATCTCCATCGCTGATGCCTCAGTCGTGTGGATGTCGATGACCTCCCGAATCGTGGCATCCCAGGTGGTCGGGTCGTCCACATCCGAGAAGTTGCCAAGGCCTAGGCCACTAATGGTGAGGGCCGGTGGAACAACATCAATGTCCAATAGACATGCCAAGTCGGAGATGTCACCGGGCTACCATTGGTGACCACGGCGGCCTGCAAGAGGCTGTCGCGGAGAAGGAGAAGAATAGATAGACCACAGCATAAAAAGAGAAGTTCAGCTTCGCTGGTTTTAGCATTATTACTTTTCATACCCTCCCCCCCAGAATATTGCAAACAACTCCCATTTCAGCTTATGCACCATGTATATTAGACAAAATGGTGCAGAAATGGTGAAATTAGGATCTGCCACACCACAACCCACCTATGTCAAAATATTAAAATGAAGCAGATGTCCCAAAACACTTAATATGATGAATTCAACATGACCAAAATAGTTTCTTGAAAGTGACATATTTGACGAAATCTTAAAGTGGAACATAAGTGTTTGAACCATGCATGATCACGTTCTTGATAGGAAGATGACAAACAGAAACGATGGATATTAATCAAATATAAGCTACTCTCACTGAACTTTATTTCCCCAGAAGAAACGGCATCAGACTGCGAGATGATCGATTTGCCTAGCTATATTCCATCTCTATTTGCCACATACAAATATCACTGGTTCCCGACCGGTGCTGGCAATTTGCTGCTGGCTAGCTTCAGCTGAAAAAGTACCAAGAAAAAGAATAAGCTTATAATCATGTTATAGATCTTCTGAAAGAGGTTAACCATGCTATAGATCAAGAATCACCCTTCCATGAGAAAATGAACTCGACGAAATAACATGCCCCAACCTCCGCTTTGCAATATTTTTCCAGTAAGTATACTTAGGAGTAGTGTAACAAATAACAGACTATGGACATTTAGCGGCGCGGTTCTCTTGAGACTAAACTAAACGTGGATACATATAGTGTACTCCCTCCGTCCTAAATATCTGTCACTATTAGTTTGCGTGATAATAGTTTGATATGATTTTTAGAAAATATTAGCAAAATTTGTATCTTTAAATCAAAATTAAAAAATAGATTCGATGATCTATCTAATGATAATTACATATATTAATATTTTTATATATACTTAGTCAAAGTTATTTTTTCAGGAAACGAGATAACCACATTGAAGAAGATGTACTGTTTGTAGCTGGGATTTAGCTAGCTAGCTATATATAGCCGCACCTATAGTTGTCAATTTGGCAAAAAAAAAAACAACTAAGTTTTTGTACCTGACAGCACATATTGCAAACTAGCTAGCGTCGTAGGTGCCAAACTTTTATCTTAGGGAAGTGAACAATATATACATGTATCCGTTTTCCGTTATAGAGGAAAACATTTTTTTTTTCTTTGTCCTCAAGCAGAGCAATGCGTGCAATGTTGCTCACTGCTAGTTAGGTGATTCTTGTGATACTGTAGCGGATTATTACTTTGCCCGACTAGACTATGAACTCATTATGAACCAAGTTAACATATGTAGAGAGAATAGAGGCCATGCATACCAGCAACGACTCAGTGTAGAAGCTGACGGAGGGATACATCCAGCTGACGACTACGCCCATCTCGCACACCTTCCTCGCCTGCAATGACGACCCGAGATCGATCCTGAACACGCCATCTTCTGTGCTTACAAAAATGACGTTGGCTTCTTGGGAAACGCCACGGAAACATGGCCGCCTCTTGGGGTTGTTGCAAACCGGGAGCAGCGTTTCGAGATCGATGACCCTGCGCTGCACCCATCGGCTGCTGCCGGCGGCGGTGGCATCGTCTGTCTCCATTGCCAACAGGTAGAGCATGGAACCTGCAGTCTTAGCACACAGGTAGGTCAATCCCAGCCCTCCGCCCTCGGCCTCCATGACGACGACGTCGGTGTTCTTGCCGATGCGGAGATGCTCCTCACTCGGCAGCTCCATCATCGACAGGACGTCGCTTTCTTTGATGCCTGCTGAAATCATGCCCATGGTGTCCAAGCCGCGCTGGAGGCCGTACCGGTACCGCAGGATTCCCCGCGGCCTGCAGAGGAAGTAGAGCGAGTCCCCAACCAGCGCGGCGGGGCGTTCGCCGAGGTAGTACTGGCCCTGACCGAGGTGGATGTC
This sequence comes from Chrysopogon serrulatus, assembly GCA_015844335.1. Lineage (NCBI taxonomy): Eukaryota > Viridiplantae > Streptophyta > Magnoliopsida > Poales > Poaceae > Chrysopogon > Chrysopogon serrulatus. The sequence goes on along the minus strand of JADLZL010000845.1, from coordinate 502,906 downwards.
GATGTACCCGTCCACTTCGCCGGTGTCAGACGCGTAGAAGCAAGCGTGTGCGTAAATGGACGGGCTGTCGTCGTCATCTTCACCGTCCTCATCCTCGTCCTCGTCCTCGCCATCGTCATAGCTTATGTGCTCCAAGCCTACAAAAGCAACAATGAAAGGCCCTCCGCTGCATCCGCGGTGGTCGCAGCCGTCGACCGCAGTGCAGACCACAGCTGGGTGCGATAAGTAATCGTCGCCCTGCGGCACCGGGGGGAGTTTGTGCAGCTCGCCGGTGGCCGGGTCCCAGACGACGTAGGAGCCGATGGATCCGTAGTCGTAGAAGACTGCGCGGCCGTGGCGGCAGTCCAGCGGGTGCTGGCGATGGTCGGCGGCGGCCGGGCGGAACGACGTGGTGGAGACGAAGCGGGGAAGCTTGCGCTTCCCAGGCCTATGGAGGAAGCCTAGCACGGCCGCCGTTGGGTGCAACGCGCGATAACGGCCGGTGAAGGCAGGGTCGGTGATGATGCGGCGCCAGGCCTTGCAGACGGCGGAGGCCCGGACGATCCCCGCAGGGTCGTCCGACGGAAGGCGGAGGAGGATGTCAGGGATGAGATCGTCCGGCAGAGGCTACGCAGCCGGCGCCATTATTTTCCCCTTTTGCTTAACCATCTTGGACATGGCAAGCATGCGTGTGCAGATCGATGGAATAATCAACCGTCTCTGGATCAGCTACCTAGGCTACGAGGTCATTAATAGATTGGAATATAAACATACATATTGATCACAAAGGATTGGGACTGTCTCAACATACCAGCGAATAATTGAAGAAGCCGCCACCGCCGCGGCCGCCGAATATCGTATTGCGGAAGCCGTATAATATAATAAATAAATACGACGGTTTGAGATAGATGAATGGGCCAGACGGAAAAGGCCCATATACAAAAAAAAAAAAGGAGGAGAAAATTTGGTGATTTATTATTAGGTATAGATTAATCAGATGAAAAGGCTGGACGAAATTTTAGGCAGAAATTTTGTCTTTTAAGTATTAGGGATAGAAATGACGGTTAAATTTCTTATATATATGTACAATGGATTAGCGGGTCAATTTTTTTTTTAACCCGCTAAGCAGCCTGTCGCCGCAGCGTGAGGAGGAATGGGCCAGATAAGCCCTAGCTACCACAAATCTAGAAGGGTGGCTAACAATCATTATGTTCCAGATATCTACATCGATTTGATGTGTGCGTTGAATTGTGGACACGAAGGTTCCAAGGGCTGCATCCACGCTTTTCAATATTAAATTCGTTGCTCAGCTTGAATTATTTTGATTGTTATTTCTCAATCTTAATATCATTATCATCACAGATGGATGCGGATGTTAAAACATTTGAAAGAACCCATATCCAAATTCATTTCAAAAGTACTCCTTTGCAATCGCCTCATAAATTGACTATCAGTCACCCATCTCTGCTCCCGCCCGCTACTGCTAGTACCCGCGCCCGAATCTCTCATCTCCGGCATCCTCCTCCCTAACGGGCGGGCCCATGCCCAACTCTGGCGAGCTCATCTAAGAGCTCATCTAAGACGCTCACGGCGCCCGCATCTCACCAATTTCTTCCCCAACTCTAGCGGCCTTTTGAAGAGGAGGGGCCTAGGGAGGCAGGTCGGCCTCTAGACGGTGGGGATGGGCGGCTTAGAGGCCTTGACGGTGGACTAGGGGCCTAACAGCGGTGTAGTCCACTGGGCAAGGAGGTGCGGGGCACCATGGCCAGACCTCACCATTCAAGGGGGAGGATGAAGGTGGCCGTCGTGGGCATGCTAGGGTTTGCTAGGCAGGACAGATAGGACAACCAGGAATGCGGAAGAGGGTATTGGGAGGAGAGGTCAAAAAAAAAATTGGTGGCAAAAGTCCAAAAAAAATTTGTCTAGTGTCAAACGGCTGGCGCTCGGCAAAGAGGACGGCGCTAGATGCCGTCTACCCCCACTCATCTTTGGCGAGTGTCTGGCTTTGCCGAGTGCTGTCTTTGTTAAGGCCTTTCTGTGCTGAGTGCTAGGCGCTCGGTAAAGACCTTTTTGCCGAGTGCCTTGTTTTGCCGAGTGCGGCACTCGGTAAAGTATGTCTTTGTCAAGTGCTCGAAATTTAACACTCGGCAAAGACTCCCATACTCGGTAAAGTCTCGGTTTTCTGTAGTGTACGGGCTCTCACTATCGCCTAATGGATATATAGCTGGTCAATCTCTTATGCCTAATGAGATGCACTATATTTATTTTAGTGTCAATATGGATGGCCCTCTCTATATTGGATTTTAGTATAAATTAGTAAATATGTCTAAGAGTTACAAATATGCCTATGCGGTTGCAGCGAGACTACGGGCCTGTTTGGTTGATACCCAAACTTGCCACACCTCACTTTTAGCAAACTTTGGCAGCCAGAGAAAGTTTGGCGAGAAAAAACGACGCCACACTTATAGCAAAGTTCGGCAAGAAAATGAGTCTATGACATGTGGGGCAGGGTGCTAAGAAAGTTTGGCACGCCGTAGTTGTGGCAACGAACCAAACAGCTGCCAGAAAAACTATGACGTGACTAACATTTGGCATGACATGGTTTGGACATGAACCAAACAGACCCTATAAGCGTAAATGTGGCTTCACAACGAAGGCACGCGTGGACAAAGCGGCCGGACAAGACATTTTGAATTGGCCTGCAGGTGGTGGCCACTAGAGCACACTAACGCAGTGTCACCAACCAGGCAAATCTGGACCGCCACGGCGCTGTTAACTCTAGCTCTTGTGGTTGTTGAGCGGGTACTGTGCTCCTACGATGGGACGTGTGGCCCAGAGGTCGCACAGTTCAGCGGAGGCTTCTTAACTGTGCTATCAACAGAATCAGAGTGGCCCATAAGGCGAAGATCTAATTATGCTATCTGCCACATGATGACACAATAGTTAATGAAAATCAGAGTGGCCCATGAGGCTTAATCTATTGCTTCACCATCTGTAGTCTTCCCTTAATCTATTGCTTCACCATCTGTAGTCTTCCCTAGAAACCGTGGTCCGTGTTCGCAAAAACTCGAGACGGGCGGAACTTTGAAAAGAAAAACAGGAAACCAACTACGGACAAATAACACACAGACGAAACAAGAAAAGAAAAAAAAATAAAACCAACAGACCGACCAAAAAAAAAAACAGGTAGACGATGTCCGTGGAGGCCTGCACCCTGTTCTGGGCCGGCTATCTCCTGCAGGACTGGTGGCGTGTCCTCGGGCTGCTCCATCGTTAGTTCGTCACTCGCCTCGGCCACGGCCATCGAGGTGCCCGCTTGGATCTCCTCGATGTTGGTGGCGGCCTGTACAGACGGCCTGAAAACAGGTGGCGCTTCTGGGTTCTGGCCTCGCCGATTGCCGTCTTGGTTAGGCTATTCGTATTCGTCGTCTTCTAAATCCATCCTCTAAAAGAAATATTCTGTCTTCGTCGTCAAGATTCTCTCATCTATATCATGTTCTTTCGCATTCATCGATCCTCTACATCTCTACTCTATACAGTGGGACCCATGCGTCAGTTTTTTCTTTTTCTTTTCCACCTGACTCTCTCTCCTCCCCATTCTTCGTCAACGCCGCCTTCTTCTCCTCTCTGTCTCGTGCTGCTCCTCTCTCTCTCCCTCCCGAGCGGCTAGGCGGCGGCGGCAGCGACGCTGGCAGCTGGGCGAAGGCGTGGCGGCCGGCCATGGCGGGCGGGCTGGGCCAGCGCCGCCGGGCCGCCAAGCGCACGAGGGAGGAGGTGGGCGGGGCTTCTCCTCTTCTCCGCTCCTCTGCGCTGAGCTCCATGGTCGACGCCTGCTTCCTCGGCGGATTGCACGACGAGCGGCGGACGAGCGCAGGCCCCGCCCCGCGCCACGCGGCTGCGTAGTGTACGCACGCTACGACGCCTCCTTTGGCGGGCATCGCCCTTCTTCCCGGATGACCTGGCGGCATAGCGCACGCCGCTGCGGTGTTTTTTTACGGTATTCGCTTTCCCAGACGAGTGTGGCGGACCCAGTGCGGATGGTCTCAGCCCTGAGAACATCCTGTAAAAATACCGTGAGATTAAATTTTCATGACCATTGTACACCACACGGCGAGGATGCTCACGTTCGTCACTAGTTCATGACAGTCTCCTTTGTAGTGGCCATTCTGGCAGTGGTGGTGCGGGTGAGAGGTCATGGTGAAAGCCTGGACAATGACTTCTATGGACGCCGCTTCTTCCTCGGAGGCGTCCTTCTCACACCTCTTCTCCTGTCCATTTGGATTTGCAGGTGAAAACCTTTCCACGCGGGCTTGCGGGCGTTGTGTCCTTTCCGAAGGCATCGCGAGGCATTCCATCTCCGCTCCACTGCTCCATTCCTGCTGTCCGGTCGTGCTTCAGGTGTCTTTGCTGGTGTTGTTCGGCATTAGCTCTTTCTTTTGTTTGCCTTTTTAGTTGTTTTTGCTAGTTTTTAGTGGTCAGTGTTTTCGACCAAGTTGAGTTACTAGTTGGGTTGTCTTGATCAAGTTGGCTCGGTGAGGTTCACTCGAGCATCCAGTTGCTTGAAATTGTCAGTGGTCTGGTTGGAGTTTTGAAGTTGCTAGTTAGGCTGTGTTGGCAGGTTGACTGAGTTGTCCAGGATTAGAGGTGCTCTCTCCTTAGTAGTGTGTTTTTAAGCCCGGTTTCTAGTAAAAAAAAACTAGGCCAATATGGTCTTTTTCCTATTTCTTCATCTAATACAAAACATGGCAATGCTTTTACCGTGCCCTCGACCAAAAAAAGAAAAAAATCACACACACACTTGTAGATCTTAACCAGGTTGATAGTCGTCACCAGGGAAGCATTATATGCGCCTCCAGGGGCAGCCTTCTGCATGCGCTCTTTCTCTCTGCTCAATCACGACGACCTGAATGCACAACACAACAAACTATATATGTCAGACAAACATGAGTTGAATAGATTGATAGTTGGCAACTCATGATGGTTTACTGCTAATCCTAGATCCGATCACGCCTTCCCGAGTAGGCCGATCTTCCCCTTCATTGGCAAGCGAGTAGCTGTGCAGAGCTCACCTAGCTCCTCTCATGCGCAAACACACATTGGAAATAAACGCATTGATTTGAAAGTAAAGAAGGGCGCAACTTGCCGCCCTCCTAATGTTTTCAAGCGAGGCTAAATCATGGTCTATACAAAAAATTATAGTATTCAATAGAATCTATGATTTTATTATAGTTAAAAAGTTTTTATAGTCCCAAATGTATGTTTGAAAGTTATGGATTTTAAAATTTAAAATTTTGATTTTCTAAAAATCTTAAATGTGGCTAACCTGATCTATATCTTTGACATTGATAACTTTTTGATTTAAAGTATTCTAGAGTTTTAAATATGTGTTTGAAATTTAAATGTTTTAAAACTCAATTTTTTAAAACTTTCAAACTATTTTCGATGGAGATACATTCTATACTAAAGTTGTAGTACATTATAAGATTTTAGCCAAAATATTCAATATAAGAATATGAAATATTGATATAAAAAATATATAGACATGAATGATTGTGGTGTAGTGGTAGGACTTCAAAGTGTAGAGCGTGAGTAGTGGTTTGATTCCTTGAGGTCACACAGTTTTCTACAGTAGTATCCCTAACTACGAGGTTTTGCCATAGCCCTATGCTCCTTGACAAGAAACTCTATGTCTGCCTTAAGATAGTAGGAGAGCACTGCTGAAAAGGCCATCAAGCTCCCCTTTAATTACTACACCCACTAGTATACAAATCATTTCTCTTTGATACTAGCATTCTGACAGTTTTTCTTGAGAACAGCCTGTAGAAATCGACGCTATTTCTAGTGGCGGATTTTTGAAGAAACCGCCAGTAAAATAGTTTGAAATTGATTTTTTGAGTTTTTTCAAACTTTCTCGAATGGAGAAACTTCCAAAATAAAAGTTTTAGAACTCGAAAAGTTATAAAACTTTGTAGTTGACAACTTTTTCACTTGAAATCATCTTTTCATGGAGAACAACGTCCGAAATTGTCAAATTTAAGATTCAAATTCTGCAAACGACCTCGGATGGGGAAACTCTCAAAATAAAAGTTATAGATCTTGAAAAGTTATGAAACTTTATTGTTGATAGCTTTTTCATTTGAATTCATTTAGGGCCTCTTTCATAAATGTGTGTATAAACACTCAATTTATACTCAGTTTTAGATAATATGTGGGAAAAGAAAAAGAAATATGGACACATGTAAGTATGTGGTACAGTGGTAGGGGAAGGATCGCTGAGGCCGAGGTCGTGAGTTCAAATCCTAGCAACCACGTAAATGTGTGTATAACCACAACCGCCACTAGCAATGTTTTCTGTACTAGTGAACCTCCTTCATAAGATCGATCCGAGTGGAGGTTTTATGACTTAATTTTTAATATAGTCAGATTTTCATCCTATGAAACTATCTCTGCTCTCATGAAACCTCTATGTCCGCCTTAGGATAGTGGGAGAGCTAGTTGGAGAAAATTGGTAACGGGAGTGAAAAAAAGGTCCGCTTTAGGTTAGTGGGAGAGCCCGTTAAAGAGGATTAGTGGTGGGATTGAAAAGAAGTTATTGGCCTCAGCGTATGTGTCACACCTAACATCAAACTCTGGTGACATGAAACCATCTCAATTTTATTTTGCTATACGTGCATCCCGCACACCATGCCACCAGCACACACGAGATACGATGACCTCGTGCTCTGGGTGTGCCTTCATGTGGCACGCATACACTTGGAATAATGGCCACCCATTTCAGCATAGTCGCGGCAGTGTGGCTACCCAGTACGGGACCAAATAAAATTCTCCGACGAAATGGGTTCCGACTTCCGAATGCACGTGTAGGAGTAGGAGCTGCGCTGGACTGGACTGCCCGGTTAGATTCTTCACCGATATACTTGCTGCTGGACTGGAAGCAAGAGCTAGATGGGGAAATGGCCCGCGTGTAGTGTACATGGTCGCCTGCACTGCATCAAACCTTCTCCTTCCGATGGGCCTAATTGTCTGCATCTAATTTACTCCGTTTACAAATGCACCCAATTAAAAGGCCCGCATGAGTGCTTGCCGAACATGTACAGGATAGGCCTGAGCTCGTTCCTTTAGTAGGCCGTTCCAACCTCGAGGTCCGTTTCGAGATCAACGTGGTATTGAGCACAGTTCGACTTCGGGCGATGCACTACTAGTTTGATCCAACCTTCCAGAAAGCACTCCAGATCAAAGCTTCCTCGCAGCAAAGCCCGCAAAAATGGATGTCATTTTTTTTTCATAGACTTAGTGCTTAGCCCGTCATTTGGCTCAGTTCCATTGATCTGTTGCTTGTATCGCTTTTTGAAAATTTCTTTTCCACTAGAGTTTGAACTTTGTAATAATGAATGATTGTATGCAAAACTCTTGTAGAGGCCGGAATATAAATTCTTTCTCTAAAAAAAACTAAACAAAATCATGAACTAGGGGCTTTGCAGCTATATATCAACCTACTAATGCACCGAATTTTCTTTCCTACGTCCACACGTGAAAAACGCCCCCCGCTGAGAAGCTGCTCCTTCATCCACCCATGAAATTGTACCCAGAAAATCAACACAATTAAAATGAACAACCTAGATTTAATTTTATACGTTCTCTCCCCTTAGTCATTCACGTCGGACGGCCCAGATCAAAAGTGTCACACCTCCCGTGCCGTGCCGCCGAAAACTCGTCATCATCACGGAGGAAGTTACGCATTGCGCGATCTCCTCGCCGCCGGCCCTGGTTCATGCGCACGGAGGCTCCCTACTACGCGATCGCCACGGCTCCGTGATCTCCTCGCGCGCCAGCCCTGCTAGATCCCACGGAAACCTGCATTGCTGCTTCCTGCTGCACGGTGGCTCCTTGCGGCGGTCCTCCTGCGGCATGCCGCGGCAACTACTTCGCACGGCACCGCCTGGCCCTGCCTCCTGCGCGCGGAGGATCCCTACTGCGCGATCGCGGCGGCTCCGCAATCTCCTCGCGGCAACTGCTTCGCCGGCGCCGCTCGTGCTCCACACCGCCCTGCTGCGGGCGCGCCTTGCCCCTGCTGCGCCACGGCTCGGCAACCCTGCGGCCTCGCGCGATCTCCTTTTGCCTGTGCAAGCCGTCCACCGAGGAAGACGCTGTGATCGCGGCCAGGCTTGCCATCGAGGACCGAGGATGCCGCCGGGAACGGGAGCTCGCCCTTCGTGCTTCATCAAGTAAGCTCCACCATCCAGGGCCGCGACGATCCCCGCGGCACAACGCGCGTTCTCCACTCGCGCCCATCCCCGACGTTTTCCTGTATGTCCGCCCGAACTCACGAACGGCGGCGCGTGGTGGAGCTGAATGCGCGTGGTGGCGCGCCACAGCCTGTAGTTCGTCAGTTCGTGCCATGGAAGTGAATGCACGAGCTGGCTGCGGAGGGGCAGCGGCACCTGGAGGAGACCATCACCACGCGTTCCAGATCCTTGCCTCCATCAATGACAAGTGCAGCAACATCGCGCTCTGGTCGTCCTCTGTCTCCGCCGCCGGGGGCTCACGGCCCCAGCACTCTGGAGGAACACAGCGCCTTCCTAGGATTGTTGGAAGGTCAAGAGCAAAGGAACTAATATTCACTGGTCATAGATTTGATGCGGTCTGTAACTATGGGTCAGTTTAACTTCTTCATCTTTGCTTTCTGCTGTTAGGACTTCTTTTTCCTCAACAAGGACACCTTTTATCGATTCTTATAAGGGTCATGTATGCTCACATTGCAGGATTTGTAAACTATTGTGTTCCTACCGCTGAGGCTTATCAAAAGACTCTAGAACTTGCCTGGAAGATAAAACAAAGAGTAAGAAACTGCTGAACTGACTACATGCTTTATTGCCATTGGAGAATTCCCAGCAGATACTTTCTTTGTCTGTGCATGCAGATTTGATCAATACCATATCACTATAGAGAGTGGGCTTCTTTAGTAGCAAAGCTCTCACAAGAATTTTTCCCCTCAGCTGTGCTAATATCCATTCATCTGCATTTTACAGAGTATTATTGAATCACCTGGGAGAATAGGGATTGTGGCTATTTAGCCCAAGGAACTAATCCATTCAAACAGGTTGCCTATATTATCATAATTCAAAAAAATGATATCGACTCATGAAATGAAATAGCCAATTGTATTGAATAGCCTCTATTTTGCCTATTTTTTTTGTCTGCAACATGATTTTTTTGGTCTTTGAAAAGATTCAAGTCAATTTCACTAAAAAGAATTTCTAAACATATGTTTATTTGCATCGTGCATGTTGAGTGCTTAATGGGAACCAACTAAGTTGTAAATGTTAAGTCTCATGCAGGAAAAGAGTAAACAGTCTTTTTTGTTTATTTAATTTGCATGTTTAAATGCTGCCAGATTGCATGTTTAAATGCTGCCAGAGCGTTAGCATGGGCACTCGATGTCTGCTTATTTTTAGTGAAGTTCTCTACACTATTGTTGAAATGGTTTCTTTTGGGCTATAATATATTAATATATTTTAAGATGTTAATATGATATACTGGATAGATGTAAGTAACTTCCTTACCTTTCTATTGTGTGCCTAAACATTACGTTCAGATGAATAATTTAGGAACTAGCAGAAACTGCATGTTGTGCGGTAGTTTCTCTCTATACCCATGTTTTTCAAATGTTCAGTTTTTTACTAATCTCCATTACCTGTGTGTGCCAGCATCATGACCCTTTACTGCAAACTTGCTCTCATGTTAGCTTCATTTGCCTTCATTTGCTATGGAGGTAGATGGATCCATATTCTCTGACGAATAATATATTTCTGGTTCAAAGAGATTGAATTTATTATTTAGATTCTGCACTCTGGATTTGGTCGGAGGTATAATGCTCATTTTGACTGTTTTTCTGATAAAGACAACCTGGAGCATGGTGGCGATTGAATTGTCACTGCCCTCGTATGCTTCAGGAATGCCAAGGTTTTCTTACTATAATGGTCAAGAAGGGTCAATAGACATGTTTACAAATGTTATGTTCTGATGGTATTATGATGGGGATTGTCGTGCTCGCCGGCCCATCTCCATTCCATAATGCTCTCATACCCTTATTAAACGTACCAAGCCCCAAGAGCACAGTTTATTAATTGAAGAAGTGTAAATTTTGGTTTGTAGTTTTTATCACCAATCAGTTGTAAGTATTGTTTCTCATAACATTAGCATGGCCAGTATAAGGAGGTTTTTTCCTTGATTCTTTGCTTACCTATGTACCATTAATATGCATTGCAGTCATCATTGTATCTAGATGCTATTTTCTTTTGTCGGACATGTTTATTTCTCTAGGTTATATAACTGGATTTTTTTTTCAAGGGGGAATTATTTCGGCTATAGATACCATAGTGTGAATGTTAATTGTTTGAATTTGTGTTTCTTTTGTTAGTTAATTTATTTTTTTAGTTTTATGATTTATTTTTCTAGACATCACCGTAGCGTTAGCGCGTGCATTATACTAGTCAACCTACTAATGCACCAACTTTTCTTTGCTACTCGCCTCAAAAAAAAAAAAAAAACTTTTCTTTGCTACAGCCACACACAATAAACATCCTCCGCTGAGAAGCTCTTCCTTCATCCACCCACGAAATTGTACCCAGAAAACCAACACAATTAAAATAGACAGACCAGATTTGATTTTATACATTCTCTCTCCTTACTCATTCACATCGGATGGTCCAGATCAAAAGTATCACATATCCTCCCCTCCACCCTGGACTCCCGCGCGAGAGTCCCGGTGCTGCCGCACGCTAATCACGCGACGCCACAGAAAACGCACGCAAATCCCCGCACGGGATCTCGCGCTGCTCACACGCTGCCCTGCTGCGCCATGGCTCCTGCTCGTCGCCCGCAATAACACATCCGGGAACGCCGTCTCGTTGAGGAACATGTGGGGCATCCTGCGCACGCCGCCGTCGTGTACGTTGACAACGCACAGCGCCCGTACGCCGAGCCCCCGCTCCAACCGCTCCCAGAACCTGAGATTCCCGACGCGCGGCCCCGTGAAGGAGAACACGTACGCACCCGCCGCCTAGCTTCCTGCTGTCGTCCGGCGACACGTTCGCCAGTCGCCACCAACGTGTGCTCGCTCTCGTGCTTCATCAGGTAAGGGGTTTTTTATGAAGGGCCGCCGCCACTTATAGGAGAAGAAGCACGAGAGCGCTCCGCAATCCAGGGCCGGCGGGAGGTTAGAAGGTGTCGTGCCGTCTATCGCGAGGCCGGTGCTGGCGGTCTGCTGCCGGATGTCAGCTGCAACATTATTGCCCGGTATTCATGGGATGCCGTTCTGAAGGGCTGTCGTTGCCAATAGTCACGGAGTTCATGGTTCAAGCTAGAGTTCGTCAGTTCGTGCTGTTAGTGGGAATTTGGATGGACGTACATGGTGCAGCTTGGATTAAAGTGGCGGCACCGTGTGACCTTGTTGGATAGGATGAATAATACGTAGATGTCATCTAATCTTTCTCCATGTTCTTGTTTTAACCCTTTTCTCTTGACTATGCAGGTAATAGACGTGTGCTTAAATGGACCACCATTGCATTTGGGAATGATTGCACACAGGTAGTCACCACATTCAGTTCATTATGTTGGTATATGCAGGGATTACATTTTCTCTCTTTCTCTATTCAAGCTGAACTGAGGCACTTCTCGCTTGCTTGGTCAGCACGGCCGAGGAGCACGCCGTGATCGCGGCCACGCTTGCTTGCTGTCAAGGACCGTGGATGCCGCCGCGAATGGGAGCGCGAAGTTCGTCAGTTCGTGCAGGGTGACGCCGTCTTGTTGGAGAGGATTAATAATTTTCACCTTTTTCCACGTTAAATTGCACTCTGTCACCTTGTTGCAGGTAACAACATGTTTATGTTTAAAATGGGCGACCATTGCATTTGGTTATGATTGCACATAGGTAGTCACCTCATTCAATTTACAATTATTCTCCCAAAAAATTACCATCTTCATTGGCCTACTAATTCTTGCTCTTGTTTTTCTCCAGTAGTACGTGTAGAACAAGTTTCAGAGACAGTTCATGCTTGATTTTATTTTAGTTCAAACCTTCAGAGATAGCATGGACACAGCTGGAGAGGCAGACCTTAAATTATGTTGCTTACTATTTTTAATACACCTTAAAAATTAAGCCGTGGTGTTAGCACGGGTACTATACTAGTTAACCATAGTTGCTCAAGCGCTTCCTCCGCCTTGAGCCTCTTTGTAGGACAGATCTAAGCCAGCACGCCTGCCCTTCAGGCACAGCCTACGATCGATCCGCAAAGCACACCAGATGAAGCTTCGTCCTCAAAGAACCCACAACTTGCACACCTCGCCAATCATCTCCTGCGATGTCTCCACCTTGAACAACCTCACCAGTCAGAAGGTCCGCTGCCATGGACTCAAGCCCCACATGTCCACAGCCGAGCCTTCGGAAAGGATGAAATTAAGACGATACATGAGGCTTCCCGACATTGTTTTGTCACATTCACTAGTTAAGAATAGACTTTCGATTTTTACATTTTGCCTGGACTAATAGTATAGTTAGTCCCGGTTGCAATCACCAACCGGGACTAAAGTCTCCTCGCCAACGGCTAGGGGCACAAGCTTTTGTAGGATGTGACAGACAGAGACCTATAGTCCCGGTTAGTGGCTTAAATCGGGACTAGGTGAAAGCCCTAGTTTTGTTTTGGCTAATTGATGAAACCTAGGATTAACCCTATTGCTAAGTGTGTAGCATTAGAGAAAGGGAGGGTCCAAGCCAAGTGGTGGAATGGTGATCAATGTGATGGTGGAAACCAAAAGATGATCAAGTACCACACTTGGAGATGAAGGAAGATAAGGAGCAAGATGGAATGCTAGAGGCAAAGGTATAAGTTAAGGCATTTCTATTTTGCCGGCCATAGGTGAGTAGAGAAGTTGATGGCCGGGTTTAGGATTGATAACCATACTATTAAGAGGAGTGATCTCGTGTCGAAAGCGGTTATCCAAGTGCCACTAGGTGTTTGACTTCATGCATTGCATTAGAACCTAGTGTGCTAACTTAACTCTTGCAAAATTCTTTTGGAAAATGCTAACACACGTGCGCGAGTGGTGATACACTTTGGTGTTGGCACATGAGAGCAAGGGCTCGGCGGGACTTGGCGATTTTTGGAGTAAAAGGGGCCCTTCCAGGGGCATCCGACGCTCGGCCCGGAGGCGTCAGATGCGTCCGATGACCCTGTGAAGTTTGGAGTAGCGCTGAGTGTGCTTCGGCGCGCCTGACGAAATTGATTCGGCGCGTCCGAAGCAAAGCAAATTTGTGTCAGAGCAGCTGTTGTGCGTTCATCGAACGCTGGTGCGTCCGATGCCACCCCATCGGACGCATCCGATGGGTGTGTGACCGTTTTGGGAGCTCTCTGTATAGAGTCAGATGGCTTCCCCCTGCGTCCGGTGTTTCTCATCTGACTCGTGCTGTTTCTGAGTGATCGTGCGTGCGTCGGACGCGTCCAGTGCAGTCACCTGAGCGTCCGATGCCTCCTCCGAGCGCGGGTAACGGCTAATTTCAAACGGGGACACGCGGCGACGATCTGTGGTTCAGGGACAGGTGTCGGACGCGTCCGGTGCTAGGCATCTGAGCGTCCGATGGTCCCGAGTCAGCCCCACCAAGGGCATAACGGTTGGTTTGTTTGAGTGGTGGGTATATAAGCATGTTGGCCGGCTTGGGGAGCAACTCTTGCACATTTTGATCATTCTTGAGCACCCTAGAGCTGAGCCAACCTCCTCCTCTCATCTTGCTTGATTGCTTGCATCCAAAGAGAGATGGGAGAGATTCTAGTGCATTGCTTGTGAGTTCTTGCATCTAGTGGCACTAGTGATCGCTCTCGCTGCGGGATTGCTTATTCTCTTGGTGGTTGCCACCACCTAGATGGTTGGAGCAGCAGAGAAGAGGTGTGAGCAAGCCGGAGATTGTCCTTGGCCTCACCTCGGTGATTTGTGAGAGGTTCTTGACCTTTCCCCACAGAGATTGTAAAAGGTACTTTAGTGGAATGCTCGTGACTTGTGTTGCCCTCATCTTGTGGTGATTCTTGCGGTGTCCGTTGGAGGCTTGGTGTAGTGCCAATTAGCCGTCGAATCCCAAGTGAGTGTGCCGTCACAACGAGGACGTAGCGTGTTGGCAAGCATGTGAACCTAGGGGATAAGTTGGAGTCTCCCTCTCTTGTGTGGATTGATCCTTCGAGATCATATTGGTATTCTTGTTGATTGGCTCTTCACATTGCTATTGATCATATCAACAAGACTGTGATTGGCTTCATCCTTAAGGCTCGGTTTGCATCCTTTGATCCCTAGCTTGCAATTACATTTGTGCAAAGTAGTGTATTAGGTTGTGTAGCTTAGTTGGATTGCTAAGGACCATATTCCTAGTGTGTCTAGTGTATTAGGATTGCTAGAATTGATTAGGTTGGCTTGCAACCCCCTCTAAGCTAGCGCAACACTTGCTTCTCCATTTGTTATACTAACCAGTTTGTTTAGTGCTTTGTAGAAATTTTATTTAGGCTATTCACCCCTCCCCCTCTAGCCATTTAGGACCTTTCACTAGGTTAACTTTTAGTCCTTGTGTAAGCCACTAATCAGGACTAAACCTTTACTTCCGGTTTGTCTAAAACTGGGACAGTAAGGTAACCTTTGGTCCTGGTTTAAAATAACAACCGAGACTAGAACGAGGTCACATTCTTTCTTTTTCTCCCCTTCTTCTCCCAAGCCCGGCCGAGCCATTTCGAGCTCTCTGTTCTTCCTCTCTAGCTCGTCACCTCTCTGTTCTTGCTCGTGGAGGAGTTCATGCCAAATTAATTCTTATATAGGTTTTATATTTGCATAATCGACTATTCACCTCTATCTAGTCCGTATGTTGTCTTTTAGTTTCTTGAGTCATGGTTTCATTCCACTACGTGTGTGAAATGAAACTCATCACTAAGTATCGCCTAAGTGTGTGCCTTTTCTTTATTTCTTTAAGGAACAGGAGGCGTTTGCACCCCTATAGGACGCTTATATTAAAAAAGCAACAAACAACAATAGAGTCCAAAAAGAAGCAAAGCGTTCAGGAAACAAAGAAGGAAAGGAAAAAAGCAGAACAATAACTGAGAACCATCTAGCTAGGGAAGACTTTCTATCCATGAATTAAACTAGTTGAATTGACTTCTCTTGATTCGCACATGCAAGAGCTGGCAATCTGCCATAAAGAGATCTTTAGATAGCTGCAGGCTTGGATTGACAAGATGAAAGATCAAATCATTCCTGGCCCTCCAGATGGTCCAACACATCAAAATGATTATATCCATGAAAAATGGCACTTTGAGCTGATTTTATAAAGTCTTGGAGAACTTGGAAGGGGTCTGCATTGTTTGTAATTTGTAGTTTCACGCAAGCCCAACACTGAACAGCAAATGGGCACTAAGAATAGATGGACTAAAGATTCTTCTATGTTTCCATTGCAGAGAACACAACTATAATCTTGGAGAGTCATGTTTTTCCTCTTGAGAAATTCTCTTTTGCTCAGTCTGTCTTGGGCTCAGGCTGCTTGTAGCGGGAGTTCACCACTTAAGTGAGTGTATGCCTTGATGACTGAGAAAGCGCCCAAATACACATCCAAGATTCCAACTCTTCTTCTGATATCTGAATGGCACCTAGCTCTTCTTGTAATTGCAATAGTTGGGTATGAGCCTGCTGGGAGAGAGGTAGGTGAAAGAGGCTATGCATGGGGATCTGATTGTATGCTTGAGAAAATTGAATGTTCTTCTTTTTAGCAAAGGAATACAATTCTGGGCATCTGGAGTGTAAAGGTTCATTACCCCACAAATCTTACTAGAAAAATCATGTTTTCAATTCTTAATTTGCACCTTAGCCATACCTTTATATTTGTCTAGCAACTTTATTATGTCTCTCCACCAAAACGATCCCTTCTTCAAAGATCCAGGAAGGCCATCAGAGTCATAATATCTTTCCCACACCAATGAGACCCAAGGAATATCTTCCTTGTTGAAAACTTATAGAGATGCTTGACCAAAAGTGCCTCATTTTGGGTTTTAAGATTTAGGACTCCTAGGCCTCCTTCATCTTTTGCCCTGCATACCATTGTCCAAGCTGCTTTTGGCCTTTGTCTTGCATTAACATCAGACCCTCTCCATAGGCATAACTTTCTGTATTTGTCAGTTTGATCAATGAGTGCTCATGCAGAAGGTGGGTAAGGCAGTGAAAATTGAGTTGGTCACTTCCAGTCTACCAGCTTGGTTGAGAAAGGTCGAGGTTGCCACCCTTATTTTGCATCTATTACCTAGTGGGGAGAAGTCAATAACTCTAGGTTTTGTGAGGCCAAGAGGTAGCCCTAAGTATGGAAAAGGGAGGGTACCAATATTGCAGCCAAAATTCCTTGCTAGATGTTGTAGTTTATCTTGGTTTGTGTTGATTGGTATCATCATAGATTTTGCATAATTGACCTTCAAACCAGTAGTCACTGAAAGTGCGAAGCATTGCTTTTAAGGTCCATAACTTTCAAGCACTAGCTTCCATTATGACCAAGGTGTCGTCAGCATATATATTGAAGAATGGGGAAGTCAGCTGTAGATGTCAGGGGAATTAGCAGATTTAACAGTCCATGGACTCTGACTTTGTTAAGGATTGATTGTCAGGGGAATTGGCAGATTTAACAATCCTTGCAAAGCATCTAATGACTGATTTACAGCCTTCCCTTGCATGGCCTTCTGACAAGCACCTTGGGCAAATCCTAGGTTTCTACTGCGCTGATAGATTTTGTGGCAGTTGAACCTGACTGGGCTGATGACCAAAATCCGAAATTTGACCGTACCCCGCCTGCGTGGGCCCTGCTTGAGAGAAGCCAATCGAAATTTCTCTAGCAGATGGGAAAGCTAAACAACCAAAAACACTCTTTCTTCGCTGAGATGAATCAATGGGAACATCATTGGCCCTAGAAAGAAGATTGTGCTTCACTGCATTGGCAAAAGAGAGCTGCTTCTTAACGATTCCCCTTGTGAGGCAGTTTTCTGTTCACTTCAGACCAAGAAGCTTCTTCTTCTTGATAGAAAAGTCTTCATTCTTGCTGCCAATGAGGTCCTCCATTGCTCCAGAAGTGGAAGAACAATTTGAACAAAGAGCATTCAAAAGAGCGCAATTTAAGAATGTGAAACACCACCAGTCGAGAAGAAACCGAAAAATGAAAAACTTTGTCTAAGAGAGACATGACATCAAAAGCATTTGCAGAAACCAAGCCAACTTTTTTTAGACCCAGACACTTATATACCCGAGAGTACACTCAACCCTATGAACGCACACACGCACACCCTACCCATATGAGCATCTTCGAAGAACTGAGATGAACCAGCAAATTAAAGCTCAAGATTGATAAAGTCGCCATAGACGCCTCGCTGTTAACGGGCATGTCGCCTACCGCTGAAAGCATAGCGCCGTTAAATCCTAGAATAAATCTAGAAAAATGCGATCACCCGTGTCAAGTCTGGGACTTGACCCAAGTGAGCAAGTCCACCACAAGGAACCTAACTAGCTAGCTATGCTAAGTTCGCAGAAACCAAGACAACTGAGGTAGAAGAAAGCTTATTGCAACGGCCAAAAGAAACAATGAAAAACGCACGGTCAGAAGAGCATGGCAATAACGAACAGCCAAACTTACTTCTGATTGCTTCTTGGACACACCATCCAGCACGGAAGCTGATGCCTTGGAGCTCCATGCCAGCCAGAGACAGCCCACCAGAAAACTAGTCAGCGGAGGGTCTGCTGGACCATGCCAGCAGAAGAGATGTTCGGTAGTGAGCTTCTTCAACCACAGCACCTTGCAGATGAAACTCGGACTAGGGATCACTCCAAGTCCGTGGGAGAGAGAGGGGCTGGGTTGGAAGAGGCAGCAGCAGAAGAAAACGAGGCGGTCTCTGAAGTGGTTGCCGGAGCCGCCGAGCCGGGGTGGCCGCCATCGGCATCAGGCGGGTGAGCGCACCGGCGCGGTCGCCATGCCGGCGGTGGTGAGCGCCACCAGCGCGTCCCAAGAACTTGATTGCCACTTCAATCAATGAAGATTCCGCCAGCAAGGTTGTCACGGCGGCGCCGGCGAAGCAACATGCTATGCAAGGAGGAGGAGGAGCTGCTGGAGATGGACCCCCCGTGCCTTTTCTTTTCGTCTTGTCAGAGTGATGAAGTATACGAATTTTATATACACAAGATACCAAGTAGAGTATAGAGTGGCTACAGTAACATAGGAAACACCTTTGCAAACTCTGGAGTCTGGACAGATAGCTCACAGGAGTCAAAATTATATGACAAGATCAAACTGAAACACCGGTGGCCGAGGCCTGAGTAGCCAATGCGCCTATATATGACCAGTGGAAGGCGTAGTCGAGGGTGTACAGGATGACCAGCGACAGCGGGTAAAGCATGTAGGCGACGAGGCATGTCCAGAGCGGGAATGTTGTCCGGAAGCTGCTGAAGAGGGACACGATGACGCACACCAGCAGGATGATGAGCAACTCCGACGAGAAGTCCCATGTCAGGTTCCTGAAGTAGACGAGCGCCAGGAACACGCCCAGGGACAGCGTGCTGTTCATCGTCACGTTGCCGTACAACTGCAAACCAAGAAGCGTGATTGAATATTTGAATACTTGGGCTTTGTTTAGATTTAAAAAGTTGAAATTTTTTGGCACTGTAGTATTTTGTTTATATTTGACAAAAATTGTTTAATCATGGACTAACTAGCCTTAAAAGATTTGTCTCGTGATTTACAGCTAAACTATATGGGCAATGCTAAGGTACATATTTTACCTATCAGGAGGTAATATCTTAAATTGATCTTAGCCGTTGATTTTTCTAATTTCTAGAATTACTTAATAAATTAAAAAATCTATAAAAACAAAAAAGATCCTCCGTGTCCCCTAATGGCGGGAGGGATATTTCCTTTAAAAAACATGCATGCTCATGCCACTAATAACTAGAGCGAAAATTGTTTAAAAATATGCATGCCGATTCTTCTGATCACGGGAGATACAATCTCAGAAAAATATCATAGCAATACAGAAGCGCCCTTTCTCTCTTCGTATGTACAACAGTGCGGATCCCAACGGTGTGTTCATCGTGCACGAGTCGAGCGGGCGGGTAGACACTACCTTTTTTTTTTTTTTTTAACTACCTGCACGCTAACACGTTACCTTTTTTTTACTATACACTAACACGTTACCTGGCACACTAACACATTACCTCTAATTTTAGTATCAGGTACACAGTAGCCGGTAGCTGCGTACACACGCATGTTAACATAGATGAATTGTACATTTACTACCTGACACGTTAATCACATACACGTGCAAAATCAAGTGCATAAAATTACGTACATAATTATATATAAATTTATGAAATACGAAAAATTACTATATTAGTCAGATCACGTATGCATCAATTAGATTTAGAATAAAGATTTTCATATATAAACTTTCTTTATTTATTTTATTTTTAAATAATATAAAAGTAAATAATTATATATTCATCTATTACGTGACCGTCCGATCAAGATAAATGACCCAAACTATATAATTAGTTATTTTTTTTTTACATTTAATACTCCATGCATGTGGCTAAAAATTGATGTGGTGGAGAGAGTGAAAAAATCTAAAATTTGGGAGGGATCTAAACAAGCCTTGATTGGTGCATCAGTGGTGTACCAAAAGCACGTACCTCGGATAAGGTGAGGGAGCAGGTCCTCTGCTTCTTCTTGCTGGAGGAGATGACGACGGAGTTGGCCTCGCTCAAGTTGCTGGCCAGCGGGAGGGCGATGAAGGAGATGACGAAGGACGGGACGCGGGTGGCGTTGGAGAGGTTGTAGAAGGTGTCCACGAGCGGGTTCGCCAACGCGACCGTGATGGCGGAGCCCAGGAGCAGAAGCCCCACAGCCATGGCGATGCACCGCCCGGGGTTCTCTACTCTCTCCACCGCCTCGTCCGACCTGTCGATCAGCTCGTCGTGCTCCTGCCGCGTCCTCTGCCACAGTCCAAGTAATTCGCGTCAGCTGATTTAATTTGATATGAGCACTCCCGGTGTTCTCTACAGGATCCAGGGCCAGCAGATTACCGTGTGGTATTCGAGGATAAACATGGTGGAGAAGGCGCCGCCGACTGGCATGCTGCGCTTGGCCCTGTTGAGCCATTTCTTCATCCCCTGCACGAACTCCTCCTCCTCTATGATGCCGTTGCCCGACGTGTCGAAGTCGTTCATGAACTTGTTCACGGCGTCCATCCTGTCGAAGTCAACCTCCTCGAAGTTGATCCCGACGATAAACGCATGCAGCTCCGCTAGGGACAGGCTATGGCTTTCGTCCATGTCGATCTTGTGGAACAGCCTGTGTGTCATTACAGACATCTCCATGAAATAACTTCTCTTAGCATATCAATAACCAAAAGGATGTTCAGAGCATCGTACTTTCTGATGATGTCTTCATTGGGCGTGCCATCTTCGTTGACGAGCCGTCCGCGCGCCAGCATTTGGGCGTGCTTCAAGATCCCAGACATCACATGCCTGTGCTTCGCGTACGTGTGGCAGAACCTTCTAAATTATATGGCCCACAAGCACCTGACATTGTCCCTAAGACCTCTGTCAGCCATACTTGTGTACCACATAACTTAAAAAGCTCTGTCGGGTGAAACCCCGATGAAACCACGATCCGCCAAGATCGACTTCTTACAAGATATTGTAGTATTACAACCGTTCATACAAACATAACAGAGTAGCGGAAGATTTACAAAAGAAGATTACAACACTTAATCAGAGTTTGATTAAGCAAAACTTAACTGGGTTTGCGGAAGCGAGAAAAGAACTTTGTAGCCGGAAGATATTCGATCATACCAAGCCCACTGGTATGACCAAAGTCAGCAACATTAGTCAACACCTGCAATGGGGGGTCAAACAAACCCCGAGTACAAAAGTACTCCATAAGACTTACCCGACGGAAAAGAGGGAGAAGACTCGAGAATGGTGGTTGATAGGAATCAAGGTAAGGCTTTAGCAAGAATCAATCAGGACACCTTTGGGAAAAGTGACTAATGTTGATCCTTACTATTCATTCTTATCTGATATTTTCATTAAGCATCAAGCTATCCATCTAGGTTATCCTAGTCTAGAGCAATCACTTGTCAAGCAAGATCTCGATTTCCAAAACTTTCCATCCTCAGCAACTTTCCTCATTACTACGATGCCGGGACTCGGATCACGGCTCCCATATCGTGGAGCACACGACGATTCGAATCGCTTATATACCCGGCCGGGGCTTCCTAGCCACACGATGTATGCATGACTGACCATCTTACATACATCAACTCAACGCTTCGGATTTCTCCACACCGAGCGGGCGTCGCATAAACTCCCACTTCTCTACGGCCGCTCGGTCACTTCGGGCGGTGCGCATCGTAGGATGGGTACACGCTACTTGTCCGTTCTAGTAACGAATAGTCCAAGTGGAGCTTACCGCCATTAGCATGCGACTAGTACTATCCAATAACCTCATGATCCCAAGGCCAAACAACGGACGGTCCTTAACCGACGCAAGTGGACGACACTACACCAGGGCAATAGCCCCTCCTGATGCAAGTCACTCCACCGACGTCTCAATTTACTCATCATCATGCTCTTGTTGCGTACCCTTGACTTGATCAAAGTGAAGGGATACCAACAAGTAACATCAAGTTTTTCGTAATTGCCCTCAACGGGAATTTTGTTATCACACCTTTGAAAACATTTTATGTGCAAAGCCTATGCTATCAGCAAGACTAGGCATATACTAAATATTTTCAAATCAAAACAGGTTTTCGTGGATAGTATATCAAGGTACGGTAAATGCATCAAGATAGGATATCACTCAACTCCTACACCTAATGCATCATATCATCAACATAACATTATAAAGAACTTTTAAAATTCAAGAAAGGGTCTAATGTATCCGGGGTTTGCCTGCGTTGCAGAGAAGGTTAGGATCCTCAGGAGGATCACACAAGTCAGATGGCATCAACACCTCTGGACATCTTCTTCTGGAAACACCTTCTCCGAACTTGATCATCGCGACTCATCGCTCTCACGTGTAAACTATACGTAAAGGAATGATGCATGCTTAATGACATGACATGATGCGAGATGATGCAATATGGATAAAACAATTCAACTTATTATTACCTTGAGTACAACTTTCCTTCACGGTAAAGTTGCATTAAGAGATCATAACTAACATCGATGATAACGGACTAATGATGCGAGAACAATATATGTTGCCGAAGGTCATTAGGGTTAATGACCTAGGGTCATCACTCAATCCCAAAGTCAATCAAACCTATGGTGATTAAGATTAACTACTAATTTATTAACTATTTTTACAGTTGTTGAAAGCCGCTAATTAAACTTACTAATTACTTAGCTATTACCACACATGTGATATAGATTACTTCTACTACTACACAATCAAGCCATGAATCATTGGAGATGGCAGTAATGATTCATGGTCTCCAATCAACACTTAAATGGAAGCATTCCTAAGTGAAGCATTTCACTAAACACTTAAGCAAATTAAATAATTATTAAACATGTGAGCAAACTTTACATTTAAGCTATATAAAACAATGCCATGGACCAGGGAAGTTTACTGATCCATGGATCTCAAGCAAGACCACAAATCAAACAACAATTGATTAGTCAACTAATTAATTAAATAGTTAGTTTATTTATTATTTTATAGCCATGAATCAAGGTAGAAATTAATTATAAAAACAAACTTGCTCAAAACAGTGCACCAATTTTAGTGAAGGTCACCCATAACATGAAAAGCTTGATCCTAATTTTTCATGATTTTTGGATTAATAGATTGCTCTACAAAAAACAAACACTAAGCATTTCTTAATTAAAACATGCAATTATTAAACATGACAAAAACACTTTACATGCTGCAAACCTATTTTTCTATGAAACTACATCTCATGAGGATCACACTCATATTTTTCTCATATTTTTATTTGCCCACAGTATTTAGTTATGATAAATAACAAAATCAGCATTTTAAATCATAAAAGAAAAAGGGAAAACCTTCTCTTCTTCCCACTGGGCCGTGCCACGGCCCATTTCAGCCCAGCTCAGCCCGGCCCAACTTCTCTCCTTCTCCCTCCCTCTTTTGAACCGAGCAGTGGGGGCAACGCCGGCGGCCAGGGGCGACACCGGCGGCCTCCCCGCCGACGGTGAGCCGGCCAGCGAGAAAAGACCACCAACACGCTTCCCACACCCACGCGCACCAAGCTACTAGGTTGGTTGGACGAATTGGCGACCAGGGGCATGCGTGATGCCGGCCATGGCGGCTCGGGAACTCCGGCCATGGCGGCACGACGGCGTTCCCGCCACTATGAGCCACGATTGACCGCGACAGGAGTCTGAGGAGGCGGAGGAAGCTCACCTAGACCTGGTGCTTTTGCTGGTTGCGGTGGAGACGGGGTAGGGGGAGTTCGGCGGGCGACGGCGGGCACGACGACACGAACCGGCACACGCCCGCGTTCCAGCGAGCTTCGCAACCGTTGGAGTCAAACGAACAGGCCGAGGAGGAGCAGGATCAAGACGGCCGAGACGTCAGTTTGATTGATGGAGAGCTCGCCCGAGGGCACTGGCCGGGCAGGAGGTACCCACGGCGGCGCTCTCGCCGCCCGCGAAGGAGAAGAGCTCGCGAGGGCGGCTCCGGTGGAAATTGGGTGATGCAAGAGGGTTCAGGAGGGGCGCGGAGGACTTGAGAAGCTATTGACAAGGACTGGAGGACGGTGGTGCAGTGGTGAGGAGGAATTTTACCGGTGATCAAATCGCACGGCGGCGGGACAGAGGGAAGAAAAGACGACGATACCGGCCAGCGCTGTACCTTTATGGAGTATGGATGGTTCAGGGAGGTGGCTGGCGACTTGCGACCATGGTGATGTGGTTGGTTGCGCGGAATTGCCGGAGATGGCGTGAGAATGCCACGGCGACGGTGGGTGGCCGAACGGCATGGGCAGAGGAGAAACTCAGTTTCTCCCCCCCCCGGGGTTTACTGTAGCACAGACACCTCACTCTCTTCCTTTCTCCAAAATTACTCCAAGATTTTGAATAGAAGTTGAAAAATTACCAAAATACAGATTGTGCAAAATAATGAGTTCTACAACTTTTATTAAACAAGTTTTATCAGACTTCAAATAAATTTTGAATTGCATTTCAAATTTGAAAATGAGCTCAAATTCTAGTTTTTGGGATTTCAAAATTACTTTTAAATTTTGAATAAAAGATGAAAATCTCCAAAAATAAAAGTTGTTCCATTTCTCAAGATCTACAACTTTTATTTAGGAAGTTTTTCATGAAACCAAATAATTTTTGAATTGAAGTTTAAAATTTAAAAGGGGACATTTTCCAATTCAACTAACTTTTGAAATTACTTCAAATTTTATTCAAAAACTTGAAAAACTTTATATACCAAAGTTGTAGAGCTCAAAGAGATGCACAAACTGTATTTTGGAAGTTTTCCCAAATTTTGAATATTTTGAGCACAATTAAGAAAGGGGTAAAATACCTTTTGAAAGTTAGGGTTTTGAAAAGGAATTTCAAATTCAAACTTTGGGCAATTAATTAATGATGTTGTGGAACTTCTCAAACCCAACCAATGGCACAATCTCAAAGTACCAACTTCATACTTTGAAATGGTACCAAAGTTTGGTAACTTTTATTTAGAAAATTAATTATGGTTAGCTCCTCAAAAGTGAATTTGAAATTCAAACCCAACACACAACCACTAGGGTTAGGGTTTTGGGATTCGGATTCCGAATTCAATTTTGATTCTTTCTTTTGCGTCACTTGACTTGTAAAACACAGTTAGGGTGTAAGTCAGGGTTAGCCAAGCACTTGTACACACCAAGGTTGCTTTTAGTTGATCACTTTTAGAAACTTGATTAAACATGTATGCGAAATTTAAATGGTGTATACATACATACGAGATACAAAAGAGCTCAAACAACCCTAGAACTTTTGTAAACTTATTTTAGTTACACATACCAGGGTTCTCTAATTATGAATGCTTATGCAATGCTTATGATGACATGGCAGGTTTAGGTTAACGTAACACCGGGGGTGTTACAGTACGCGAGCTTCCTCCTCTGAATCCATGGCTGGAAAACCTGATGCGAGATAGGGTATTCAATTTAGCTGTCGACGTTGATCCTTAAGATCTATGAACTGCCAATCTTGTAATTCTTTCAGGACGCTGAAGTGCCTGAACGCATATCTGATCCATTACCTGATACAGGCAGTAGGAAAGCACGAACAAGAATGAAAGGATAAGGGCCAGCAAGATAGCTACGCGCTGCCTGTGGGGGGTTTTCAACTTCCTGGGGAACTGAGCGATGATTAAGGGGATAACAGATAGCCCCATGATCCGTGCTACGTAGCTGGTCTGCACATCAGTTGTAATGCCAGTGCCTGCCACAGAAAGAAGTATCTTAATTATACAAGACATTATTTTGTATAACGATATGGTATATGAGACTGAAATTCTTGCGCTTCACTGTTCTTCCACAGAAGTTGCAACAAGATTGCATAAACATGCACAAAACTGTCTCCATAAGTCCATAGCTTTCGTGAAAATAAAATGTCCCCATACGAACACTTTACATATGACAAGGTGAGGTAACGTACCAGTCAAGCTGAAGCCCTTGGTGTTCGTTACATCAATTGCCTCATGGTTTGGCCCAAGGTCACACTTGCCCACAACGACACAGGTTCCCCAAAGCAGGGTGAGGAAGAAGATGGTGTTACCAGCAAGCAGCCCCATTCCGATGAAGACCTGCTTTTGTGCAGTCTCTTTACTCTCCGAAAGACCGGATACTATTCATGTGATTGAACAAACAGATTAGAATTCTATTTGAATGCATACATTACATATATGAATATACAGTAAAACATTGAGGACCAGGAAAATCTGAAGAAAGGAAGTCCATATTTGGCCCCTCAACCCTTCATGGTCTAATTTTAATCCCAATTTGTAAACTATCTAATCCAAAATTTTTAATCCCAATTTATAAACTATCTAATGCGAACAACTTGACTCTCCTTCCCGTTTAATTTTGAAGGCGGTTTCAGCGCAGCCATGATCAACGCCATCTCATCCATCACTCTCCCTCTCCCTCCCTCCCTCCCTCTCGCCACCATCGCCCATATCTCCGGCATCTCCGTCCTCTTCCTAAGCCTACCCCAACTCTGCCGCCCTCCCTCCTTGACCACCGGTGTCCACGCCGCCAAGATCATCACGCTGACATGGCGCTTCTCTCCTCTCGCTCCACAACGACACGATGACGATGTGGCCACGGTGTCCTCGCTATCTCGTCGAGCACCTCCTCCCTGCCTATCTCACCATCGCCAGCCACCCTCCATGGCCGCACCGTTGCTGCCTCTGCAGGGAGTGGGTCTCCTCCACCGAGGCCATCGGGCGGTGCCTCCGCTCGTGGATGTGTGGGCGATGCAGTGGTTCACTGACAACATGAACGCGGAGACAGCGACGACGCTGCTCATTGACTCCACCCTGTATACGCCGGTGCCTCCCCCCTTGCCTTTTGCTTGGGCTCGCCTCGCTGGCCTCCCATGTTATTTGCCACGCAGGTGCGCACGGGATGTCTGTTATTGCTCCGATTGTGGAGTGGAGTTGTTAAAATTGGCTAGCGAAGAGAGATGCCGGGGAGAGAGTTGAGATGAGATGGGGTCGCCCAAACCATTGCCACGTCAGCATAACTGCATAAGCCACCTAAAGTGAGTGGGGTGTCAAAATTAAAGGTAAAGAGAGTTGGGAGACAGTTTACATGTTTGGGGTCACAACTAGACTTGGTGGAGAGTTGAGAGACCGAATATGGACTTTTTACCAGATAAAATCAAAATTGACAATATACTATATTACAGAATTGTATTCAGCCCATGTACCAAAGAAAACAAGAACGTGGAATCTAGAAACAAGTTCTTTATATTGAATTGAATTTTTCAAGTAGCTAAAGGGAAAAATAAAATGTTGGTATTTGGTTAAGATAGCAGGTGAAAACAAATAAAATGAGTTTGGAACAGGAGCAGTTTTGGGACCATATAAGAGACTTTTTGGTAGGGATCACCAACTCTGACTCTCACTATCAATTTTGTGACACTATTTACGGGAGCTAAAAATCCCTCTTTTTTCTCTCTCACACAGCTGATAGGAGCCAGAGAAACCAATCTTTTTGGCTCCAGCAGTGTGTGACAGTGGGAGTGAGGGAGAAGAGAGAAAAACAGATTTCATAGTGTTTCTACAGGGCTCATGTCAGAAGGAACCGGATTTGGCTCAATCTGTACCAAAGGGGGCCTAAGAGTGTTCTGATCAGATGTATAATATAGAAGGTTGCTCCGGCGAAATCCATATTTTAGTTCTTGTGGGGTAGTATCACATAAGCGTAAGGTCAATAAACGAGCCAACTGCATATGTATCCATGCCTAACTTATGTTGCTTTATAAGAGCCAAGTGTATAAGCCATGTTATAAAAGCTAAGTTGTAAAATAGTTAGTCTCCTATAATTGTCTCTGTCGGGGACCAAAATAAAGGCCCCCTAAGGAAAGCCCAACAAACGCAAAGCCCAGCACAGCGGACCTCCCACGGCTCTAGCTGGGCCGCGACGCCGGGGCACAAGAGCAAGCGGCGGCCTGGCCCATCCGAGCCCCTCCAGCGCTGGGGCCTCGGACGGGAATCCATTCTCCGCCTCGCCCGAGCCCCCCGGCGCCGGGGCCTCGGACGAGCATCCGTCTTCCACCTCGCCCGAGCCCCCGGCCAGGCCTCGGGCGGGCGCGCCGCACTTCTGGTCAAACCAGGCCTCGACTTGACGTATATCCGCCGCCCGCCTTCCCACGGTACCCAGCCGAGTAACGCTATCCCCCGGCGAGGGATGGGGGCCGTCCCCGTCACGACTCTCGGGATTACGTTATCCTCCACGAGAGGAGGCCATGCACGCCCAGCGTGGGGCACTTGTGTTGTCTAATCCTTCGGCGGTCGAGTCACCGAGGCCCCGGCGGCGGCCGCCAAGCCAAGGGTCGTCACCCGGCATCATCCTCCGCATGAAGTCGAGGCCAAGTAGGGCGCCGGTCAAAGCAACAGTGCCTCCCGGGTTTTCTGAGCCTGGGATGGGCGGCGATTGCCCCAATGACGGCTCTTCCCTGTGCCAACCACCCCGCGTACGGCGACAGGCGCCGAGGCCCTCCGAGCCTCGGGACCAGGGCGAGTCAAAGCTACAGCACGCTACCGGGGCGGATACGTCTCCCCCGGCCTCTCCATCAACTTCTACAGGGACAGCCGCTTCCCCCGTTGTCAGGACAGATGATGTGACTCCTTGCAGCCACGCCCATGCCCTGCCGCGCCAGCAACAATGCCAAGCACCACGCCGGCGCCCCGGCATAGGGATGGCGGCGGGTTCCGAGGCCTTGAACCAGGAGAGAAGCACAGCTTCCCACGCACGCCCACTCCTTGTAAAGCCTCGGCCACCCCCTTGCGGCTATAAAAGGGGGAGGCAGGGGCCCATAGACAACAGGTGGACATAGGCATATACACAAGTCTGATATTGGCACTCCACACCACCGCACGAGACTTGGGACCAGGTTCCTCTCTCACTACTTGTACACCCTACCTACAAGCACTTCGGTGCAAGATAATACAAGATCTCCCCTCCCCACTGGACGTAGGGCCTTCATTTGCCCAAACCAGTATAAACCCTTGTGTCCATCTTGCACACCATCCGGAGCTGGGAGCACGCACCTCAAATTCGCTCGTCGGGGCAAGGGCCACCAGTTCTAGCACCGACAGTCTCTATTTTTTTATATGTATATGTTCTTTTTGTTATTTCTCCTAATGTATATCTCTATGGGACCCACTACTGCATATGCATCCGTGCCTACCTTTTTTTTATGAAACAGGAGGGGCAAGGCCCCTACTGGGATTTATTAAAGATAGACGAAAACATTACAGCAGGATAACAAGAAGGCAAAAGCAAAACAGAAAACAGAAGAAGGAAAAGAGGGAAAGAGGGACCTAGGATACAGCAAAGGAAATGAAAAAAACCGAACAAGTTACCGAGAAGAACCAAGCTATCCTAGATTTGCAATCCATATGTCAAATAGGGGCAAGTAGCTTTTTTTGGCTCTCAGCAGTAGAAGCTGTAGCTCTGATTTGAAGGCTTCCTTCATTCTCTGAATGCTCGGTGTTAACTGTCTGAAAATCAAGTCATTTCGCATTTTCCAAATTGTCCAGCACATTAGAATGATTATTTCCATGAAGAAAGGCAACTGCAACTGGTCTTTCAAGCTCTGAAGATTTTGAAGAGGGTCAAGTGTCTGATCTAACTGTAGATTTAACCAGCCCCAACACTGAGCAGCAAATGGACAGAACAGAAATAGGTGGTCTTCAGTTTCATCTTCAGCACTGGTACAAAGCACACAACTATAATCCTGAAGGGTCATTTGTTTTCTCCTCAGAAGTTCTCTGCAGCTCAGCCTGTCCCTGATAAGAAGCCAAAAGAAAACCTTGTGCTTTTTTTGACAACAGCTGTTCCACAACCAATTGAAGGCTGGATGTAAATTAATGTTCCCCCCAAGTTGCCTGTAAGCTTTCTTTACTGAATACTTCCTTGAGTTCCAGATATAACTCCAATTGTCCTTCTCTTCACTGGTGTGCATCTGAGATAACTGTTCTTGCAATTGTATCATCTGTTGGTGTTCTTGCTGTGAGAGAGGCAAATGAAACAATCCATGTAGGGGGGTGGAAGATGCACCCTCAGCAAAGGTGATGTCCTTTTTAACAAAAGAAAAGAGCTCAGGAAATTTGAATTTCATTGGTACATTGGCCCAAGTGTCTTCCCAAAGGAGACAAGATTTCCCATTGCAAACTTGGACCGAGGCCATCCCCTTGAATTTATCAAGGAGCTTTAGCACATCACGCCACCAAAAGGATTCTTGCCACTGTCTGGAAGTCTTCCATTGTTATAGTAGGCCTCCCAAATCAGAGATACCCAAGGAATGTCAACTTTGTTAAAGAACTTATTCAGGTTTTTGATAATCAGTGCCTCATTTTGTGTTTGCAAGTTTAAAACCCCCAGCCCCCCTTCATCTTCTTCTCTATAGACAACAGTCCAGGCTACTTTTGGCTTCTGCTTTGCATTGACATCAGCCCCTCTCTAAAGGCATAGCTTTCTGAATTTATCAATTTGATCAACCACAGTCTGCTGCAAGAGGAAGGTACTCATACAGAAAGTTGGGAGAGCTGACAGAATTGAGTTAGTAATTTCTAATCTTCCTGCTTGATTCAGAAAAATAGATGTCGCAGCTAGCCTTCTCTCACATTTGTTAACAAGAGGTGTGAAGTCAATCACTCTTGGTTTAGTTAAGCTTAGTGGCAGACCAAGATAGGTGAAGGGTAGAGTCCCAATTTCACAACCAAAAGTCCTAGCCAAGTGTTGCATTTTCTGCTCAGAAGTGTTAATTGGTACCATAAAGGACTTGGCATAATTTACCTTTAGTCCAGTTGCATCCCCAAAAGACTGAAGCAAGGCCTTCAGAATCCACAATTGCCTGCTGCAAGCTTCCATAATAATCAATGTATCGTCAGCATACTGGATGACAGGGAAATCTAAGGAGTGATTAAAAGTGATGGGGAGGTTGATCAGACCAATTTGCTTTGCTTTATTCAGGATTGATTGAAGTAAGTCAGTAGCCAAAACAAACAAAAGAGGAGATAAGGGATCTCCTTGCCTCACCCCTCTCTGCCGCAGTGCACAAGTTTTCCCCTGTGAACTCCATTTAACAAAGACGAAAGAAGTTCCAGAATGAAGGATATTCTGAATCCAGTGAATCCATTTTTGCCCAAAGCCCTTTGCTTGCATAATTTCTAAGATTGCCTGATGCTCAATTTTATCAAATGCCTTCTCGAAGTCAAGCTTCAGGATAATGATTTCCTTCTTCGACTTGTGGCAAATGTGAGTGTACTCTAGGGCCCAGGCCACACAATCTTGAATTGTTCTATCCTTCATGAATCCATATTGGTTTTCATGAACTAAAGCCTTAATCTTTTTTTGTAGCCTATTTGATAGCAACTTGGTCAATAACTTGATAGAGGTATTCAGTAAGGAGATTGGCCTGTAATCAGAAATTTGTTGTGGACCATCCTTCTTGGGAATCAGGGTGATGAAGGAGTTGTTTATGCTTTTGAGGCAAGTGCTATTATTGTGAAAGGCCTGGCATAGGTTGTAGAAATTAGAAGTCACCAAAGACCAGCACCCCTTAATGAACTCATTAGTAAACCCATCAGGCCCTGGTGATTTGTCATTTGGCAAGGCAACCACCACTGCATCAATTTCTTCTTTGGAGAAAGGTGATTCCAACTGATTCAATCTATCTACCCTCTGCAAGAGATCATTCAGGTCAAATATGATAGAACTGAACTCAGATAATCCCAGTCTTTGTTTGAAGGACTCCCACACCAATACAGCCTTCTCTTCATGCTTCTGGAATGAATTTCCATTGCTGTCAAACAAGATTAGAATGCTGTTCATTCTATTTCTAATTGTTGCATGGGCATGGAAGAATTTGATTCCAGCATCCCCTTCCTTTACCCATCTTGTTTTCCCCCTTTGCTTCCAGTAAATTTTTTGCTGTCTCAGTAAGAATATAAGCTTTTGAGTCACAAGCTCTCTGAAATTCCATTCTAGAAGGGTCAAATCCCTGAAAAGCTCAATAGTCTCCAGGAAGTGTAACACAGATTTTATATTCTTTATGGCTGCTGACAAGGCTGGCAAATGTTGCTTCCATATTCTCAGCTCTTTTCTCAGGTTTTTAAACTTTGCAGTGATTTGCCTGGCAGCATCAGAAATGTGTTTAGGGGCCACCCAACCTTGAACCACAGTGGAGATAAAATCAGGCTGATTTAACCAGTAATTCTTGAATCTAAAGGTCTTGCTTTGGGGAATATTAGTTCCAATTTCCACAACACATGGCCAATGGTCTGACGTCTCCATCACCTGTGTTTTAACAAGTGTGTGTGGGTAACTAAAAGTCCAAGAGTTAGATGAGAAGAACCAGTCTAGCCTTTCTAACAAAGGGGAATTATTTATTGGACCAAGTAAAGTGCCTTCCAAGTAATGGCAATTCAATGAGACTCAGCTTATCAATTGCCTCATTGAAAAGGAACATCTCATTAACATTAGCCCCTTCTCGATTCCTATCTGATGGACTTCTCAGCAAATTGAAATCCCCTACAATAAGCCAGTCTATATCTTGAGGCATTTGGATTTGTTTGAACCAATTTAAAAACTCTCTTTTGCCTTGTAGAGTACAGGGGGGCATAGATAGTTGTGAGGATCCAACTGTCATTGCTCGGGCTTGAAGTGAATTCAATGGAGATAGCATAATGGTTACTAAACAGTCTGTTGCCAGTAAACTGTCTACTTTTCCATGCCACCAAAATCCCCCCAGAGGCACTAACTGAGGGTAGGTACTCAAACGCATCAAACATTGCCGGGCAAAAGTTCCTGATGAAACTAGAATCAAAGGTCTCTCTCTTGGTTTCTTGGAGACAGACAATATCACCCCTACTTTCATTGATTTTGTCTCTAATTGAGTCCCACTTTTTACTTGAGAGTTGACTCCACGCACATTCCAATTCAGAATCTTCCAAGATTTGTTTATAGCCATAAAATACACAATTTGGGCAGAACAACATAGATGAGGCCAAAGCCCTCATCCACCATCAAAGAGAGACAAAAACACAAATTAAGCAAACAGCAATAACTTCGATAGACTGAAACCAACGTGCACTAGTTCATACAAATATTAAAACACCACAAAAGCATAGCTAAAGTAGAGTACCCACAGTGGGTAATAGAATAGAAACAGTAAAAGCAACAAAGGTTCACTTTCATAATTGGAGCAAAAGCAGGTGGATCTCCTAAAGATAACTCAGGTACTGGTCGAACCACCATCCTGATTTTTATCAGCACTTTCTTCATCCTCCTTTTCCTTCCCTCTTGGATCTTCTTTTTCCTTCTTCTGTCTCTTGCCAATTGGCTGAACATTCTTTTTCTTGGAGAGGGCCTGATCAGTGAGCTGTTCTGGCTGCAACTGACAAATGTTGGAACCAATCTTCATCAAGGCAGATAGTGATAAGTTGGGTGGAGTCAGAGAGCATCCCAGGCAATTTTTCACTGGGCAAGTTTTCCCCTTAAAACCCTTGCAGCTAGCTCTAACTCTGTCACTACGCCTAACAGCTGAGTCCACAATTGGAGTAGTAGGCTTAACCTTTCTGGTTCTTTTCTTCCCCGGGGATAAGGTTGCTGCATCATCTGCTTCTTCAGCGTGCTCTTGAACAGCTTCCTCAATTGCCTTGGCCCCCACAGGCTCATCAGAGAGGAAAGCACAGCTGTCAGTAGCATTTGGCTTGCCATTAACAGGAATGAGTTTAGTCCATTCACCCTCATTCCTAAGCATGGAGGAGAGGCCTAAAGACAGCAGATGTTTGGCCCACAAGTGTTGGGCCAGGGCCTGCATAAGGGCCTGAAAAAGGCCCAGCCAGCTGACAGGGATTTCAACTAGGGAATCATTGTTGGGCCGGCCCAATTCTTTGAAACTTGGCACCAAAATCCAAGGGTCATAGGGAGGAGGTGGCAGCGGGTTGTTGACAAGAGTTCTGATTATGCCAAACTGAATGTTGTTCTGAAACACAGGTTGATCCTTAGGCAAGTTTTCATTTATACCCTGGTGTTCAGCTAGGGGGGCATCAAGCCCCTCATTATCATTGATTTCCTCATTTTCAATGCCTATGTCCTCAAAATCTGCCTCAGCCATCAGATCATCTTCTGGTATCTCATGGTGAAGGAAATTCTCAAAGTGGTGAACAGGGGGAAAGACATTCAGGTTTAGTATGTTATCCTCAATCACTTCAGCTACAGCTTCAACCTGGTGTTGAATTGGTTCATTATGGGCTAGAATCTGCACTTCTTCTTCCATCAGTTGGTCATGAGCAGGGTGAATAACCATTTCTTGCTGATCATGAACCAGTGGTGCCTCATTCAAGTCCTGATCCATAAGAACAGGGGCAGCATTCAAGTTGATTAAGGGATTGGCCAGCTAGGCAGCAGCAGGCAATTCCTCTGGCCAATCCAGCTAGTTTTCCTGCTGTTGGTTCTGAAGGTCCTGTCCTTGTAGCTGATCAACCTGAGCAGCATCAGCATGAGCCCCAATTGGTGCAAGAACCTGCTGGCCAAGGCCCAAGAAATCAAAGAGAGGTGGTCCCTGGTCAAGCTCCAAGACTGGCACTGGCTCTTCATCAGAGGGCCCATTACCCAAATTCTCATGCTGTAAAATTTCCACTTGGACAGTCCAGGAGTCCCCTTCAAACCCCACAGTGTCAGATAAAATAATAAAGTGCGGAATTGACTGAAGATCAACAACTCTGGCTCTGACTAACGGCCTAGCTATGTTCCCAGGATCGTCCACCCAGTTGATAGATTTTCCAAAGGGACCCATGACCGTGTCAATGTATTCCTGATCCCTGTAATCATGCGGGAATCCCAGGAGCATAAGCCAAACCTCTTGGTTAAAGTTCACTCTTCTCCAGTTCCTTCCTTGATTGTGCCTAGTGAAGTTGATGTTCACATCTTGGTATTGGTGGGAACTTTCAATCACAAATCTATCCCTATCTAGATCATTCTCAAATCTCACATAAGCTTGGCCTAGGTGACAAGGCTGGACCGAGCTAATCTGCACTTCCATATGCTCCTCCAAAAACTCTCTAATAATCTCCTCAACTGCTGGAAAATGAAGGGGATTACCAGGCAAAGGATTGATGGTGACGATCGCAAAATCTTCATTGTGACGGGCTGGGCGCCTTCCTGCCACCACACGAACCATCATCGGCCTATTTGGCACCTCCTCAACATGTGACCCGAGAGGCTTGAAGGGGTTTGGGTCAACTCTCTGGTACGCCATTGGGGTGGCTTCGCAAACACCAGGAGCTTGATAGTGGAGCAGTGGCAATGGCGAGGATGGTGAATGAACGCCGGACTGGGGTTTTCCAGAGTTTGGGGG
Source organism: Chrysopogon serrulatus (assembly GCA_015844335.1). Taxonomy (NCBI): domain Eukaryota; kingdom Viridiplantae; phylum Streptophyta; class Magnoliopsida; order Poales; family Poaceae; genus Chrysopogon; species Chrysopogon serrulatus. The sequence continues at coordinate 467,758 of JADLZL010000845.1, read as the reverse complement.
AGGCACATTATTACCCCGAGGCACAGTGAAGACAGTGGAATTCGGGGGGACACTTCTTGAAGTCTCAGACCTACCCAACGCAAGAGAAGTGTCTGGTAGGTGGGCCAAGCAGTCCCACTAGACAGTGGACGTAAGTGGTCCGGCCAAGCAATAACCATCATCTCCGGCGGTGGTGCAAAGCGCGAGGAGGAAGGCTGCGATCTGGCCTAGGCTGAGAACGAAGAGAAGATCGGTGGGCTCTGCTGTTCAACTGGCCCAATCAGCGAATCCCCAGCATTGACGTTGGCTTTGCGTGTCTCAATACCAGTATCTTTGTTACTGTGCATAGTAAAACGCCCCACATTATTTCTCAAATTACTGCCATCTGGACAGTGAAGGGCAACATGTCCCCCACGCCTGCATGCAAAGCACCTAATACTGGACCTGCACATATCTCTGCGGTGACCTTCTGACAAACACCTAGAGCAAAACCCGGGATACTCACTCTGCACAACATCTTGCTTTGACAACTGCTGACCCACGAGAGAGCCAAAATTCAAATTTTGCCGGGTGACGTTAGAGGGCCCAGTTTTGATGAACTCAAGTGGCTCCTTTCCTTTGTGAATCAAGAACCCAACATCAGGACGACTTGGAAAAATTAATCGGCTGAAAACACTTTTTCTGTTCATAGGGCCGGGCAAAGGAATGCAATTTGCCCCAGTAAGCACTGAGCCATTAACAGATGAAACAGAATGGTTGGCAGGCCTAGTATCACGATTGCTAGGCTTGTATCCTTTCTTTTTGACAGACCAGGATGCTTCTTCCTCAGCACAAAAAGCTTTCCATTCTCGGAACCATTGAGGTCCACCGTTGCTCCAAAGATGAAAGAAAATCTTATAAAGGGAACAATCAAAGGAAAGCAATTTAACCACATGAAAACCAACAGCGCTTTGAGAAACCGAAAATCGGAACACTCTGTCTGAAAGGGGAAGAACCTCAAAGTCCTTAGCTACTCCACCGATGGTGGCCTGAAGCAGAAGGCTAACAGACGCCGGAGAGAGCTTGAACTTACAGCGACCAAAAGAAGCAACAAGAAAGAAAGCATTGCCCGGCCTGGCCGGCGAAATGGTGCAACCAAACTTGCGCTTGACAACCTCTTGAACACCTAACCCAGGCCGGAAGCAAAGGCCAGGAAGGTCTGGCACCAAAGCAGCGGAGGCAGCCATGCACGAGGGAGGAGAGGTGAAGCAGCCAGCTCAGGGGAGGGGGGAGACAGCCATGAGGGCAGGGGTGGAGCTCGGGCAGGGAGGGGAAGGGCGAGGGAGGAGGAGGGGGGAGGGGGCGGCATCGCGAGAGCACAATTATCTCCTGGTTCACTTCATTTGCCAGAGATATGGGAAACTAGAACTGGGCCAGTCAAATCATTGGAAAAGATCCAGCAGGTGTGCCCTCTCCCCAGCCCGTGACACACTGGACAACGCTTCCCGTGCCTACCTTGTTGCTTGTATAAGAGCCAAGCTCTTATCTCCACATCAACATTATTTGAATTTGCTTGAGATCATAAGGAATCAGACGGACTAGGCGACTGAACAATGAACTAGGTGATTGACGCTCTTCGTAACCCTTAAACAAACTACTATAGGCGATTGAACAGGCAATCCAATGCTGGGAGCTCATCGATGCACGTAATGAGTTGCGGAACGATGCAAAGCAGCAGGGATGAAGTTAAGAGAGCGAACCGAGCACGAGAAGCGCGTTGGGGAAGGCGCTGAGGATGGGGAGGAGGAGACCCCCGACGAGGCCGGGCCCTATGATCTCGAGCAGCAGGTCGCTCCCCAACGACAGGAGCGTGGCGGCCTTGTACATGTAGAAGCCGTAGACGAGCACCAGGAAGAGGTTCCCGAGCACGGTGGTGGTGCAGGGGAGGAATCCGTACGACTGCTCGCACTTCTCCTCGGAGACGAGGGGCGCGGGCGCGGACAGCGAGACGTCGGAGATGAGGCAGCCGCCGTACGCGGTGGCCGCAAGGAGGCATAAGAGCAGCGGGACGAGCGGGAACGCCCGGCGGTGCTGCCGGAAGTTCGCCATTGACGGTGCGGCAGTGCACTCGTGGTTGGGGGACGCTTCTCTCTCGTCTGTCCCCCGGGTCTTTCTTTATATATATGCCGTGGTCTGCTGCGAGATAATCTGCGGCCGTGGTAGGGAGGCGGATCAGAAAGTGACAGCGACTTAAAATTCTTTGCGTGGCGTGCTAATGCTGCGGTGGGGATCACCTGTGCTTTCCGTGTAGCTCAAGACTGTGGCGTCCGGGCCATTTGTGTGGATGGATGGATGGGCAGGCACATGGATGCCACGCCACGATCGAATCGAACAGGGGGAGAAATCTCTACAAATAAAAAGACTAAGGATCTGAGATTTTCTTTGGTGAGGTAATCACACACTTAATTACATCGTTCTGCCTCCACATGCGATGTCCTGCCTTGCCTGCCTCGCGATCGTGCCACCTGCAGCGTCTATAGAAGGAAAGAAGCGCCTGCCTCGTACACATGCATAGAAGGAAAGAAATAACAACGTACGTCTCTCTGGCCAAAATCATGCATAGAAGGAAAGAATCACGCAAGAAAAGAATTCAGGCCAATCACACGTACATCTCTGGCTAATCAAATACGTATCTCATCACCAGCATACAAGGCGCCCAGAACTATGTACAAGGCGATCTCTTTCCTGGAAACAAATCAACGGAGCACACCTGGCCCTCGCCGCTGCTGACCTTGGCTTCGTGTGCCGCCGCCTCGCCTGCCGTCGTGCCTCATCGCCTCGTCGTGCTAGGCGCCGAGGTCTCCGCCGCTGTCGTGGTCGCACGCCAAGAGACGTTGGCCGGACATTCGTTCACTCCCGGCGCTCCAACGAGCTCGACGGAACGAACGTCACCGATCCAGCGCTGTCGTTGGTGCGAACGTCGCCGTCCAGCTCAGAGGTCTCGGAGACGGGGTCATCCGTGTTGTGTACGGCCTTGCTCGCCATCACCGGCTCTGCTGTGCGCCTCGTGTTCACGGAGGTCGAGCTCCACGGAGAAACGTCGTTCTCTATCACCGTGCCTCATCGGCCCGTTGTGCTAGGCGCCAAGGTCTCCACCGCCATCGTCCCAGGGTTCGACATCTTCCACCCACCACAAGGCCGTACCAGGGAGGCCACAGTCTGGTGTCGGGTGCTGGCGCCTTGCCGCTCCAAGTCCACCTGCACACCAGCGACGTCGCCATCGCCATCGCCGCCCTTCGTGCCATCCTGGTATGCTTGTCGTCGCTCCATCCCTCGGCAGTCACAAGGCGCACCACTTCTAGGCCAGCGCCGTGCCGCTCCAGGTGGACCTGAACGAAGCAAACGTCGCTGCCCTTCCTGGTATGCATACTGTCGCTCTGCTGGGAATCCTACCCCATCTAATCCAAATTGCACAACACTATGTTTCAGTCAAGCCATTTCATGTGCACAATCTTTATTCATAGATATTAATCAGACATAGGTATCCATAATGGTAGCATATTTTTTGTTTTATCATCATATCTACTTCTTTTTGTTTGAAAATTTTGCCATTTTGACCTCGGCTTCTTAAATTCTTAATCATACATATTTCTGTTTCAGTTTTGAATATAGTATTGTCATATATGTTTTATGGGCAAATAACACATTTTGATTCTTGTGCATGATATGGCTTGGTATTTAGAATCAGCAAGATTGAAGTTGTGCATCCGCGCTGCGACCTAGGGCACGTATATACGCCGCACGTCAGGTGCTCACGTCGGCTCGGCCTTGACCCATCGTCGACGGCACGACTCCGGCTTCCATGAGTGCAGCAATCTATTGAGGTAGGTGCTGTTTTCATCCAATGCCCATCCTCTTTTTCCCTCTTTTTCTTGTCCTGTGTGCATTTGAGTTTAGACTTCAGAGCTAGATGTATCTTTCAGAGCTATTACTTTTACTCTTTTAGATTCTGAATTTTTCACATTTGCAGCAGCAAGCACCAGTAGATTTAAGTTCAGGTTTTAGGTTTCGTGTCTGAATTTTTCGTTTATCATAAACGAATTAGTACAAGATCATGATTTAATTTGACTGGGGACATTTCTAATAAATGTGAAATGGAAAAATTGGGGTGCAAGTCACGGCCAAGATCATGAGTTTCAGTTTCCCAGGTGGTGAGATTTTAAAACTGCACAAGTAGTTTCAGTTTCACCATTCACGTCAAGTAGAAGGAAACTGCACAAATAACTTAAAATATACATTTTTAAGCTTGATAGGAAATACAAGCTGATAAACACCATTCACGTCAATACTAACGACTACTAAATCATTGATTCCAGCAAGTTACCATCTAGATTTATTATCTTTCTTGAAGACTCATGTCATATTGATGTTGTAATTATCTATTTGAGATAGTACTATAACATGTCTTCATACATGTGTTTGGCCAGGCCAACTACTACTACAACTATCACTCCAGCAGCAACCCAAGCATTTAAAAAATAGATATCAGAGATATCTTACTATCGATGTAAAGCATTATCTTAAATGCATCATCGAAAAGTCTATATTATGTGAGATGCAATACCATTATTATGTGGCTGTGTTAATTTCACGATATTTGTCTTTACAACTAAATGTCACTCTAACAATAGTATTTAAATTTATAGTATTGTTATCTTATCGTGTGATCTGTGTATTGTTAGATTAAAAGTTGTTGTCCCGTAGCAACGCACGGGTACGCTACCTAGTAAATAAAGAAGAGCCAGCAGCAGCACAAAGAATTAAAGCCAAATGATAGTCCTCTTTTGTGACAGGGACCGCAGCAGCGCGCCAAGTGTCAGGCAGGCGGGAAATTCGGTGTGCGTCCCGTCCCGATCCGTTTCCGTTGGTGGTAGCTCCATCGGCCGCGGCGGAACGGAACACTTGTGGTGGATCCCCTTGGTTCCCTTGGCAACGAAGCAAACGGAACCATCCCAAGTCCCATACATACACCTTTGCCTTGCCTTGCCTGCCTCTCGCGAGTGCAATCTCCTTGCGTGCCATGGATCCCCTTGGTTCCCTTTGGCAACGAAGCAAACGGGACTCCGGGATGGTTCGTCGGTTCGGCTCGTGTGATTGGACTATCTGTTTATAAGTAATAATCTACTCCCTCCGTCCGGTAAAAACGCCATCGTAGGACTTTCAAAATCCACGTTTGACCATTCGTCTTATTCAAAAAATTTATAGTATTATATAATAGATAAATCATTATTAAAGTATCTCAAATGATAAAATAAGTCATAACAAGATATATAATATTTATACAAAAAATTTGAATAAGACGAATAGTCAAATATCATTTTTGAAAGTCCTACAATGGCGTTTTTTTACCGGACGGAGGGAGTAGCAAAAAGATGGTTGCCAGAAGCCCAGAACCTTCTACAGTTCCCTTTATTTCTATATACCAAAACAGACAGCTCCTGCAGCCACGTCTCCTCTTATTTCTCTCCGTCCGATCAGCCATGCTCCTGCTTACTACTTCCATCCTCTGCCCGTCCGATGCCCGAAGGTTCTAGACGCCGGCACTCCCTTCCCCAAAACCCGCCCTCTAGCTACTTTCGCCACTAGAAAAGTAGAAAGCAACGCACGGTTGCCGCGTGGCTACCTAGAGTGCTGTCATTGTGAAACCAGTTCAATAAAGTTCAATAATACAAGAAAATTAAGAGGAAAATGATCGAAGTCTAGCAGTGTCCAACAACAGCATCACTACACCAGGATGCTTAGTACAGTAAGGCAGAACAACCGGACATGCAATTCAGGTTCTCACAGTAAGTACTAATTCGAATTACAAATCCCAAAAGAACTGAACTTGCGCAGAATTCCGAGCACAAAGCTAATCCAACGTTGTCATGACGCAGCCACTAACCAAAGGATTTGTTCTGAATTCTTCACATGGAGGCGTCCTTCTCGCACCTCTTCGGAGGCGTCGTCCTCGCACCTCTTCTCCCGCCCATTTGGATTTGCAAGTGAAAACCTTTCCACATGGGCTTTGCGATGGTGGTGTCTTTGGTGTCGTGTCCTTTCTGAAGGCGTCGTGAGGCATTCCATCTCCGCTCCGCTGCTCCATTCCTGCTGTCTGGTCGTGCTTCAGGTGTCTTCGCTGCTAGTGTTTGGCATCAGCTCTTTCTTTTGTTTGCCTTTTTAGTTGTTTTTTATAGTTCGTAGTTGAGGTGCTGCTATTAGTTGGGTCAGTGTTTTCGACGAAGTTCAGTTACTAATTGGGTTGTCTTGACCAAGTTGGCCTGGTGAGATTCACCTGAGCATCCAGTTGCTTGAAGTTGTTAGTGGTCTGGTTGGAGTTTTCAAATTGCTAGTTAGACCGTGTTGGCAGGTTGACTGAGTTTTACGGGATTAGAGGTGCTCTCTTCTTAGTAGTGTGGTTTTGAGTCCGGTTTTCAATAAAAAAACCGGGCCAATGTTTTTTTCCTATTTCTTCGTCTAATATAAATTATTGCAAAGTTTTTCCTATCCCTTCGAAAAAAAATCACATACATACTTGTACATCCTAGCCAGGTTGATAGTCGTCACCAAGGTATATGCGCCTCCCCAGGAGCAGCCTTGTGCATGCGCTCGTTCTCTCTGCTCAATTACGACGACCTGAATGCACAACACAACAAAAACATGAGTTGTTGAGATTGATAGTCGTGAACTCATGATGGTTTACTGCCAATCCTAGATCCGATCATGCCTTCCCGAGTAGACCGATCTTCCCGTTAATTGGCAAGCGACTAAGCGAGTAGCTGTGTAGAGCTCACCCAGCTCCTCTCCTGCGCAAGCACACATTAGAAATAAATGCATTGATTTGAAAGTAAAGAAGGGTGCAACTTAGCTGCCCTTCTAATGTTTTCGAGCGAGGCTAAATCATGGTCTGTACAAAAGTTATAGTATTTAATAAAATCTATAATTTTATAGTTAAAAGGTTTTAAATTTAAAAATATTTAGAGTCCAAATGTTTGTTTGAATGTTATGGATTTTGAAATTTAAATTTTTGATTTCCTAAAAGATCTCAAATGTTGATATAGTCAATACTAAAGTTCTAGTGGCCGACCTGATCTACATCTTTGATATTAACAAGTTTTTAATTTAAAATATTCCAACATCTTAAATGTGTGTTTGAAATTTACAGGTTTTAAAACTTAATTTTTAAAATTTTCAAATTATTTTCAATGAAAATACATTCTATACTAAATTGTATTGCTTTTTACAAGATTTAAACTTTATAGTTAAATATTTTTTCATTTGATTCATTTAGTAGCCAAAATATCCAATATAAGATTATGAAATACTGATATAAAAAATATATAGATATGAATAATTAAGTGGTGTAGTGGTAGGACTTCAAAGTGTAGTGTGTGAGTAGAGTGAGTTCGATTCCATGAGGTCACACCATTTTTAGTATCCTAGAAATTTTGAAGGCCAATCCTAGATCCCGATCACGCCTTCCTGTGTTGAAGTTTTTTTGAGAGTTCCTGTGTTGAAATTTTGAAGGCGTGGGGATTATTACTCCGATGCAAGAGAGCACACCAGTCTAAAGTGGGTTTCGTTATTCTGGACGAGTCCAAAGAGACCACACCAATGTTGTTGCTGATTTAACTAAAACGCTAATGAAATGGAAGGTGACATCGAGTTCCACAACATGTTAGAGGATGAATTGTTCAGGGAAGCTCTAGAAAGATATATACTCTGTACTAGTATGTCTTTGCTGCAACTACGTGTTTGTATGTAAAAGAACTTGGTAATTATTCTCATATGGTTACTTTTGGAGATGTCTGTTGGTGGTGGATGTGGGCTGTTAAGCATGTTAATTGGTTGGGCATGTCTAGCTCAGGACCTCCGGTTACCAAAGTGTTGTTAATCGCCGGCCGTGTAATAAACTAATTAATAATACAGTGCAGTTCAAAAATTTAAGTTAATTATGAAAATACTTAAATAATGCATGTACTCATGGATTAAACCCATATAAGGAGTTTCTCCCAAATTATGGTTTTGTTAAATTTGAGTGTAGACACCACACGGAATGCCTTATATTTGAATTATATTTGAGTACAAATTTTACTTTTTGAAGTCATAATACACTTTATTTCTGGACAAACTAAAGACTTGTCGCTATTCCCTCTTGTTTCTAGGGTCTTGTTCGGAAATTCTGACAGCAGTTTCTAACCAAGAAAAGTAAGGAAAATAAAGCTCATGCTAAATGAAAACGTGTTAATAAAGGAAAATAAAGTTGGGAGCCTTCACACCGCACCAATTTTACTCCCTAAAGGAAAATAAAGCTCATGGATGAGCGCACCAATTTTACTCCCTAAAGGAAAATAAAGCTCATGGATGAGCTTGGTAGATCCAAACATCAGCACCTCAACATTTCCTCACTTCCTCTCAACCCTGAAAGGGAAAAACATGCCACTCCATAAAAGAGAAGTTCATGATCTCCCCCTGGTTTCATGACTTGACTTTTCATAATTCCATAAAAGAGAAGTTCATGATCCTCCCCCCTAAGTCAGGGAATATTGTTAGAAAAGAACTCCCATTTCGGCTTATGCACCATGTATTCGTCAAAATGGTGCATAAATGGCGAAGTTAGGAGATGCAACACTTTGACCCACCTATGTCAAAATATTAAACTGGAGCAGATGTCCCAAGACATGATATGAAAGTAGGAGATGCAATACTTCGACCCACCTAAGCCAAAATATTTAACTGAAGCAGATGTGTCCCAATACATGGTTATGATGAATTCAACAAGACTAAAATTGTTTCTTGAAAATTACTCAAATCTGAAGATATCTTGAAGTGGAACTTAATTAAGTGTTTGATCCACGATCAGATTCGATAGGAATAGGGTGAACTGAAAGCTGAATTGATTAAACAATCTACTCTCTCAGAACTTTATTTCCCCACAAGAAATTGCATCAGACTACGAAGATCACTGGTTCCTGACCGGTGCTGGCAATCTGCCGCTGGCTGACTTCAGCTGAAAAGGTACAAAAATCATTAAGATTAAAACCATGTTATGGATATGTTTTTTTAGAAGAGTAACCGTACAGTGCATCAACAATCAAACTTGCTTGAGCAACGAACTCAAAATACTACCTGCATTGTATTCGTTTAATAAGGAAAATGTTTTTCCTTGATCTTGTCACTGCTTGTTAGATGATGAACATTATTCTGTGTAGATTTTAACAGTACTGTAGCTGATCGACTATTACTTGCCTGACTAAAACTATGAACTCATTAATTCATTATGAACCAAACATAGCTAGAATATAGAATAGAGGCTATGGATACCAGCAATGACTCAGTGTAGAAGCTCACGAAGGGATGCATCCAGTGGTGGACTACGCCCATCTCGCACACCTTCCTCGCCTGCAATGACGACCTGCTGCCGAGATCGATGCTGAAGATGCCATCTTCTGTGCTTACAAAAATTACATTGGCCTCTTGGGCAATGCCAATAAAACGCGGCTTCCTCTTGGGGTTGCCAATTGGGAGCAGCGTTTTGAGATCGATGACCCTTCGCTGCACCCAATCGCCGCTGCCTCCAACGGTGCCTTCTTCTGTCTCCATTGCCAACATGTAGAGCATGGTACCAGCAGTCTTAGGACACAGGTAGGCCAATCCCAAACCTCCGCCTTCGGCCTCCATGAGGACCATGTCAGTGTTCTTGCCAATGCCGAGATGCTCCCACGTTGGCAGCTCCATCATCGACAGGATGTCGCCTTCTCTGATGCCTCCTGAGATCATGCCCATGATGCCAAAGCGACGCAGGAGGCCGTACCGGGACCGCAGGATCGCCGGCCAGCAGAGGTAGTAGAGCGAGTCGCCCACCAGCGCGGCAGGGCGGTGGGAAATGATCCGGTGCCCCAGTGGGTAGGTACCCACAACCTTGGACGGCTTTGATTTAATGAATCAGGACTTTGATGGCTGACGCGTGTCCATACCATTGTCGCTTAGGTTTCTTTATTAATCCTAACGAGGGTGCTTACCTGGCATGCTGAACGAGCTGTGTGGCTGGATGGGTGTCCCTTGCAATTATTTCAAGATGTCAGACTCTGCTCTGCATACTCCCGAAATTTTTCAAAAGCAGAATAGATGAGAGAGCATTTTCGATTCCAGCCCCTTCTATTACTAGTGTAGTGTTGTACTGTTGTAGGCGCCGTCATCCATGGACGTGCGCGACGAAGGTGATCCGTCTGGTATCATTGATGGAAGGGCTGAGCTCTGTTCTTCCGCGTCACAACTCCAACAGCATCTAGAGGGGCAGTCACCTAATACCGCTGATATCTGCCAGTTCCTATGGTTGGCGATTTGGGAATGCATCCGCCTTTCATTTGAACTGCTCTGGTATGAGACCACTTACCCGTGGACCTCGATCCTTTTTGTCTTTTTGAAACTATGGACCTCGATCCTAGGATCTATATATAATATCTACTGTTAAACTGAATCAGTTCTCCACAGCAAACCGTCCCCTTAAGAAGTAATTAAGTCATCTTCGCAGAGATCTTCAAATCGATTTAGATGAGACTCGTGATGGCAAGTTGGCAACATAAGTTTTGATTTATCAATTGGATCTGTTGATCTCCTTAAGAAAAGGGCCCTACTAAACTCGTGCATTGGAGGTTGCGTATGGACTAAAAGTAATTAGCCAGGAAGCATTTATACAAGCAATGGATGCAATGGATTCAGTTCGAAGACAACCTGACAGTGCTCAACCAGACTCTGCACCATCAGCTACACATGATCTCCATATCAGTGCAACGGAGCCAGTGATTACTACCTGTGTCTCGACTGCTCTGCCTAATTCACATATTCGTTTTGCCAGTTCCAGCCTTAGATCTTGGAAGGAAGAGCAAAAGAGGAACAATTGGCAGAGCACTGACGAAGAGAACCTGAGAAATCTAAAGACACACCCCATTGTTGATGTAATGGCACTGTAGAGTGCAACTTGATATCTGTTTGTTTTAAGCAGCCACCCAACGCTACGGATGTCCAACATCTTCTATCTGATGTAAAAGCAGCTCAGTGCAATTGTGTGCACAGATGGTTTATTAAACTTGTAAGACTACTGAATTTGTGGTTGGAACCTGATACATGTTCAATTTGGTAGCTTTCCATTGTAATGAATATTTTCTATTATGGATACCTAAATCTTCTTCAATTAACATTCATGAATTTAGCTTTCATTGTGGACTAGAAGTTCGAGTTGCCAGAAAATGGTAATTGTGTTGTCCTTATCCAGTGTGATCATTCAATCCAGACATGTAACTGCTGTTATTGAGGAAGAGAAGTTTTGAGTTGCTCTTTTTCCTGTTATGATTATTCAATTTATACATGTTCTTGCATAAGTTGTGAACGTGACATAGGTAGAGGTCACACAGGACTCCGATGGTTCATCTTTTCATCGTTGATGTGTAGTCGTCATGCTTCCTGCTTCGGTTTGGTGTCCTCTTTGCACCGAATCTACAACATCCGTTTTTGATAGCTGTTAGCTGTTGATCATAGTGTCATTGACTTAAAGATTCGGACCATTCAAATCAGTCACGTTCAATCAAATTCTGCGGGGCGCACATTCTAGAGTCATTGATAAATGATGTAACAATCTTAGTGGAATAAAGTTCTGCCGATTTGTTTAAAAAAAAGGAGAGGGTTGACTCACTCGAGCACACGGGCACCTATATGTAGTTTTGGGGGTATTATTTAACGTGATAATGATGGTGATTGTTTAGATAAATGGCGTGAAATCAGATGATAAGATGAGCCGTCTAATTTGCCATGAGAAAAAAAAAATACTGTTCGAACGATAATAAACCCGACTTATAAGACAGGCAATACAATAAATTAAAAATAAGAGCTCGTGCTATTGGATAAAGAAAAAAGTCTAGATAACTCTCTAACGTATTGAGGGTGGTCAACATATAACCCCCTGAGCTATGAAACCAGGTATTATACACATTAAACTTTATCAAACCGGACAAATAACCCCCTGAGTGGTTTTTTTAGGTGGTTTTGCATATGTGGCACTCCATGCTGTCTACATATGTTGACGTGGCCACTAGGGCTCCTGGCAGCATGCGGGATGCAAAAATTCCTCTGTTTCCGTTTCTAGGTAGGACAGCGAGAAGCTGGTGGCGACGGAGCATCAAGCGGCGATGGCGCAACTTGCCTTGCGGCGGTAGCCACTGGGGCAGTCGGCTTCTGAACGCGCGGCATGCAGCTGCGGTCAGGGATTACGGGCTGCGACCGGTGACGGTTGTGGGCAGTCCTTCGGACTTCGGTGGATTAGCCTTGCAGCAGCGGTGGTGCTGGTCCCAGGCGGTCGCTCCCGAAGTACATCTCCCTCGAGTCGTTGTGGCTCTTGTGAAGGGCCTTGACAATGAAGACATGCCCAGCGGCCAGCGCTGCAGTTTGGTTTGCTAGGGAGGTCTGCAACCTGGCCAAGCTCCGGCACAGGAAACTCGTGCAGCTATGCGGCTGGTGCACGGACAACGGACGCATGTCGTCTACGACTACTCCCCGAGCCCGAGGAGCCTCCTGAGCTATGTGTGTATATTGCCATGCTGAAGACGATCATAATAGCATTATTATGTTTAATCTGTTGTAGTTATTAAATTACTTATGAAATCTGATTTCCAATGCAAAAGCCTCTTTCACTGATGAGCAATGAACAATGTACACGTAATACAGAGTACTATATATGGTACAATGGAAACGCAAGTTGTGCTTGCATCATCAGAAAGCTCACCTTTCTCCGGGTCCAGCAGCTGCAGCATGCTCTCCGAGGCATAGTACCTACCAATCTTGCCAAACTTGGTGGCGTCCTCCAAGCCCGGGAACAGCTTCGCCAATCCTGAGCTATGGGCACATTGAACTTGGGATCGCGCCCGAGCACAGCCGGTGTAGCATCTCCCTCTGTTCCAGTTCCAGCAGCATAACGCCTTCCCCGGCACGCCAATAGGAAGCACCTTGTTAGCCTTGTCCTCATGGTAGATGCAGGTCCTCCTTGTTGGAAAATTCAGTATGTTTTCAGTCCAGGTTCAGAACATTCAGAGTTTCAGTTAGCTAGCTTATCCATTCATGGCTAATAAGATGGAATCCTGGAAACTGTTTGGGGTGCGTCCTGTAATGCCAGAATCGCGCTTCCATCGATTCCAGTCACCCTCCTCTCCTCCGGCGACGGGGCAACGGCGAGCAAGAGACAAATACTCCTCGCTAATGGGCTTACTGGCTAGAGCTTGCCGCCGGCGAGCAGGAGACGTCACTCCTCGCTGATGGGCTTACTGGCGTAGAGCTTGCCGTCGCCGAACATGACATACGGTTGGCTCCCATGCGCACGACGCTGTACGTCAAGAAGGTTCCCGTCCATGGCTAGCTACTCCTCGAACTTGAGCTTAGCGTGCTAGGACTGGACGAGCGTCTTCTGGACGCGCCGTGAGTCCTGCATGCCACCGTCACAGCTGGCGTGGCAGTAGACCGCGGCGTGGTTGGGCAGCCGGGGCCGGGCGAGGTCCATGAGCAGCGAGGCCGGGCAAGTGACGAAGGAAGAGCAGGACCTGTGAATGGACATCCAGGCTGACAGGTGGGCTTGCATGCCACATCGTTAAAACCAGCCACAATGGATTGCCAGATCGCCAAAACCACCTCCCAATACCACTCTAGGGGTTATTTACCCGGTTTAGCAAAGTTTAGTGTACATAATATCTGGTTTTATACTTCAGGGGGTTATGTTGACCACCCTTAATACTTTAGGGGGTTATCTAGACTTTTTCCATTGGATAAAGGTTAAATAAAGAAAATAAAGTTGGGAGCCTACAAATCCCACCAATTTCAACTACATCCCTCAAATCTCCTCCTTCTCAACTCTAAAAGGAGAAGAATAGATATTTTTTAAAGATATGGAAATAGAGTTCACAACTAAATGTGTGAGACGCACAACCCGATGCAGCGGACCGCTATAGGAGGCTTTGAGTACAAGAAATAATTACTTGCTACATATTTGCATCTAATAGGGGCCTCATGACCATTCTTTGACATAAGCCCATAGGAAGAATTTTTGAACTCCTTCATGAACTCCTCGAGTGGAATCGGTCGCCAGGAAATTCATAAGTTTCACTGCTGTCATCCAGCCACAACCCGCTGTAACACAGAGCTGCAACATGTCAAAGGAAATGCTATTGCTCCCTCTACATCTGTAAGCCTAAGGGACTTCCATCTCTGCTGCTTCGGACTCAGCTGCAATGGCTGCCAATGCCCTAGACAATTTCTTGTTCTCTAAACGTGTTGCTGCCTTGATGGCCCTAACTGCCTCCTCGGGAAGGTCACTCCCGTACATGTCGACGTAGGCTGTGATTGTTTTGTCTGGTGCGTTTGGTGCTGCTGACTTGTTGATGAAGGAGAGCTCATGCATTAGCTTGTGCTGAACCTATTATGCAACCGGGATCGAAGACGGCCGAGCTGCCAGGCGCGTGCTCGAGCGGGTGGAGGCAACTGGTGCTCTCTTTGCAGTGGAGGCGGTGACATCGGCCTCTCCAGAACTGGAGCGCGGATGGGTTTGAACATCCCTGCAAGTCAGCATAGTTGCCGACTTCCTCGGTCCCCATCTCCACTGCTGTCTGGATATCGATGACCTCCCGAATCGTAGCATCCCAGGTGGTCGGGTCGTCCACGTCCGAAACGTTGCCAAGGCCTAGGCCACTGTTGGTGACGGCCTGTGGAACAACATCATTGTCCAATAGACATCCCAAGTCGGAGATGTCAGTGGGCCACCATTAGTTATCATGGAGGAGAATAGATAGACCACAGCATAAAAGAGAAGTTCAGCTTTGCTGGTTTTAGCATTATTACTTTTCATACACCCACCCCCCCCACCCAGCAGAATATTGCAAACAACTCCCATTTCAGCTTATGCATCATGTATTAGAAAAAATGGTGCAGAAATGGTGAAATTAGGATCTGCCACACCACAGCCCACCTATGTCAAAATATTAAAATGAAGCAGATGTCCCAAAACACTTATATGATGAATTCAACATGACCAAAATAGTTTCTTGAAAGTGACATATTTGATGAAATCTTAAAGTGGAACATAAGTGTTTGAACCATGCATGATCACGTTCTTGATAGGAAGATGGCAAACACAAACGGTGGATATTAATCAAATATAAGCTACTCTCACTGAACTTTATTTCGCCAGAAGAAACGGCATCAGACTGCGGGATGATCGATTTGCCTAGCTATATTCCATCTCTATTTGCCAGGCCATACAAATATCACTGGTTCCCGACCGGTGCTGGCAATTTGCTGCTGGCTAGCTTCAGCTGAAAAAGTACCAAGAAAAAATAAGCTTATAATCATGTTATAGATCTTCTGAAAGAGATTAACCATGCTATAGATCAAGAATCACCCTTCCATGAGCAAGTGAACTCGACGAAATAACATGCCCCAAGCTCCGCTTTGCAATATTTTTCCAGTAAGTATACTTAGGAGTAGTGTAATAAATAACGGACTATGGACATTTAGCGGCGGTTCTCTTGAGCCTAACACATGGCTATAGGGGCCAAGACAACTAAACTAAAAGTGCATACAAATAGTGTACTCTCTCCATCCTAAATATCTGTCACTATTGGTTTGCGTGATAATAGTTTGATTTGATTTTTTGAAAATATTAGCAAAATTTGTATCTTTAAATCAAATTTAAAAAAAAAGATTCGATGATCTATCTAATGATAAATACCTATATTAATATTTTTATATATACTGAGTCAAAGTTATTTTTCAGGAAACGAGATAACCACATTGAAGAGGATGAAGTACTGTTTGTAGCTTGGATTTAGCTAGCTATAGCCGCACCTATAGTTGTCAATTTGGCAAAAAAAAAAAAAACTAAGTTTTTGTACCGGACAGCACAAATATTGCAAACTAGCTAGCGTGGGTGCCAGACATGTATCCTTTTTTCCGTTATAGACGAAAACATTTTTTTTCTTTGACCTCAAGCAGAGCAATGCGTGCAATGTTGCTCACCGCTAGTTAGGTGATTTACTGTAGCTGATTATTACTTCGCCTGACTAAACTATGAACTCATTATGAACCAAATTAATTAACATATGTAGAGAGAATAGAGGCCATGCATACCAGCAACGACTCAGTGTAGAAGCTGACGAAGGGATACATCCAGCTGACGATTACGCCCATCTCGCACACCTTCCTCGCCTGCAATGACGACCCGAGATCGATCCTGAAGACGCCATCTTCTGTGCTTACAAAAATGACGTTGGCTTCTTGGGAAACGCCACGGAAACATGGCTGCCTCTTGGGGTTGTTGCCAACCGGGAGCAGCGTTTTGAGGTCGATGACCCTGCCCTGCACCCATCGGCTGCTGCCGGCGGCAGTGGCATCGTCTGTCTCCATTGCCAACAGGTAGAGCATGGAACCTGCAGTCTTAGCACACAGGTAGGTCAATCCCAGCCCTCCGCCCTCGGCCTCCATGATGACGACGTCGGTGTTCTTGCCGATGCGGAGATGCTCCTCACTCGGCAGCTCCATCATCGACAGGACGTCGCTTTCTTTGATGCCTGCTGAAATCATGCCCATGGTGTCCAAGCCGCGCTGGAGGCCGTACCGGTACCGCAGGATTCCCCGTGGCCTGCAGAGGAAGTAGAGCGAGTCCCCAACCAGCGCGGCGGGGCGTTCGCCCAGGTGGTACCGGCCCTGGCCGAGGTGGATGTCGATGTACCCGTCCACTTCGCCGGTGTCAGACGCGTAGAAGCAAGCGTGTGCGTAAATGGACGGGCTGTCGTCGTCATCATCATCGTCCTCGTTGGTCGTCTCGTCCTCGTCCTCGTCGTCCTCGCCATCATCATAGCTTATGTGCTCCAAGCCTACAAAAGCAACGATGAAAGGCCCTCCGCTGCATCCGCGGTGGTAGCAGCCGTCGACCGCAGCGCAGACCACAGCTGGGTGCGATAAGCAATCGTCGCCCTGCGGCACCGGGGGGAGTTCGTGCAGCTCGCCGGTGGCCGGGTCCCAGACGACGTAGGAGCCGATTGAGCCGTAGTCGTAGAAGACTGCGCGGCCGTGGCGGCAGTCCAGCGGGTGCTGGCGATGGTCGGCGGCGGCCGGGCGGAACGACGTGGTGGAGACGAAGCGGGGAAGCTTGCGCTTCGCAGGCCTGTGGAGGAAGCCTAGCACGGCCGCCGTTGGGTGCAACGCGCGGTAACGGCCGGCGAAGGTGGGGTCGGTGGTGATGCGGCGCCAGGCCTTGCAGGCGGCGGAGGCCCGGACGATCCCCGCAGGGTCGTCCGACGGAAGGCGGAGGAGGATGTCAGGGATGAGATCGTCTGGTAGAGGCTGCGCCATTCTGTAGCATGCGTGTGCGGATCAATGGAATAATCAACCGTCTCTGGATCTGCTACAAAGGATTGGGGCTGTCTCAACATACCAGCGAATTGAAGCCGCCGCTGACGCCAAATATCGTATTGCGAATGCCGTAGATAAACCCTAGCTACCACAAATCTAGAAGTGCTGGCTAACGATCATCGATCATCTTCCATAAATATCTCCATCGGTTTGATCTGTGCGTTGAATTGTCGGTAGGAAGGATTCGTCAAAAAAATTGTTGGTAGGAAGGTTCCAAACGCCACATGCGCGGTTTCCTTTATTAAATTCGTTGCCCAGCTTTAATAATTAATTATGATTATTATTTCTCTAACTTATTATCGTTAGGGATGGATGATGTGGATCTTAAAACATTTGAAAGATCCGATATCCATATTTATTTCAAGTACTCCTTCGCCTGGTAAATTGACTTACCATTAATCACTCGTCTGCACGACCGCTCCCATTCGCACCTGTGCCCCGCGCCGCCCCCCCTCATATGTGGCGTGGCCTCCTCCCCTAGCGGCCGCCATAGTTTTAAATAGCGGGCTATAGCGGCAATAGCTTTTGAAAAGAGACACCGCTAAGCTATTATCATTTTTGCCGCTATGCCAATTATAACCGCTAAATTACTTTGTAGTTTTGAAATAGCGCCGCTATTTCAATTCATCTATAATATTGACAATCTAGTTATTATTTGCTTATAAATTGTTTTAAAATTTGTATTTTAGGAAAATAAACTCTTAAGTTTTATGAATCGTGTCTCCAATATCACATGAAGTAATATTTTCTACATCCCTAAAACCATGAAAACCTATGAGTGTTCATCAAATTTTATAATTGTCTTGTTTTTTTACTCAAATACTTAGATTTTTGTGGTTTTCTTATAAAACGCTATCTGTCATAACTCCGTTATAACTTTATAGCTTCTCGAAAAAGAAACCGCTATTTGTTATAGCCCGCTATTTAAAACTTTGGCGGCCGCGCTCGTGCCCAACCCCGGCGAAGCTCGTCCACGATGGTCACGCCCGCGCCCCACTTGCACCAGCCACACCCCCTGCTTCCCCAACTCTGGCGGCCTCTAGAAGAGAAGGGCCCCATAGGAGACAGGCTGGCCACCAATTGATTCAAATGACAACGGGTGGCTTAGGAGTCCTGCCACCAGGCCAGGGAGATGCGAGGGCACCATGTCTAGACCTCGCCACGACGTGAGGGATTAGGGACAAAGGTGACCGCCATGGGTGCGCTAGGGTTCACCGGAGCTCTAATGAAACCTAGCCCATGTGGCAGCAGCGACAATGAGGAAGAGAGCATGGCTGCGGCGAGGAACAATATTGCCAAACAGAGTGGATGGGGCAACCAGACATGAGGAAGAAGAGCGTCAGAAGGAGAGGTTGAAGACGACTTGATGGCTCTCACTGTCACCTAATGGATATATAGTCGGTCAGTGCCCTATGTCTGAAATACACCATATTTATTTTTGTACAACATGGATACCCCTTGTATTCAATTTTAGCATGAACTACTAGTAAGTATGTCCGTGTGAAGCAAATATACCCATGCATTGCAACGGGTCTATAATTTATTATGCTACCGACAATATAAGTGTGCCTTCACAACAAGGGTAGACGTGCCTAAAGCTGCCATGATATATATGAAAGCTTGAACTGGCAACGTAGTGGCCACCATATATATAGCACACTCATGCCATGTGAACAACCACGACAAGGCACATCTGGACCGCCACGGTTCCAATGCAGGCGCATGCAACTCTTGTGGTTGTTGAGCGGGCACTGCCCTACGGCGGCATGTGGCCCGGAGGTCGCAGTTCAGTGGACGCTTCTTGACCGTCGTGCTCTTGGCGATTAATAGAGAGAGTGGCACAAAATAAAGGATAAGATCTAATTGTGCTATCTGTGCACATGCATGATAAGACAATTATTAATGAAAATCAGTTTGGCAAGAAGTAGTTGGATCTCACGAGACTTAATCTATCGCTTCACCATCTGTCTTCCCTAGAAACCATGTACATAAAAACTCGAAACGAACGGAACCTTGAAAAAAATACGAAACACACCACGAAAAGAAAACAGATAGACGAAATAGAAAAGGAAAAAAAAATAAAACCAATAGTAGACCTGCACGGCCTATTCTAAGCTATCTCATGCAAGGCTGGTGGCGTGTCCTCGGGCGGCTCGATCGTGGAGATTTCATGATCCAATTTTCAATATATCCAGATTTTAAAAACAGTGCAGAAGAGTTTTATCCACATAAAACTATCTCTACTCTCATAAAACTCTTACAATCTCTCTTTTTATAAACACAACATCATATCAACGTATTTAATGCCTATAAAACTCCATAAACCTTCCCATTAAGATTGGCCTAAAGAAACAGGGAGGTTGTTGGACAGACATCAGTGCTGGTGGGTTATGGTTATTGGCCATAACTGTGGTCAGCAGTGGAGAGGAGGCCATATAAGGGTTGGTGGTGGGAGTGCAAATTACCGTATGCATATTCAATGTCCACGAAACTTTATAAAGTTCGGTTGGTGGTGGGAGCTCACACCAGTGTATTGAAAAAAAAGGTTATTGGCCCTAGCGTACATGTCATATGCCTAACATCAAGCCCTGGTGACATGAAACCAGCTCAGTTTTGTTTTGCTATGCGTGCATCCCGCACGCCATGCCACCAGCACACGAGATACAATAATCTCGTGCTCTGGATGTGCCTTCATGTGGCACGCCTACTCTTCGAGTTGCCACCCATTTCAGCTTAGTCGCGGCAGTGTGGCTACCCAGTACGGGACCAAATAAAGTTCTCCGAGGAATGGTTCAGAATGCACGGGTGGGATCGGAGCTACGCTGGACTGGACTGGACTGGACGGTTAGACCGTCAGATTCTTCACCTATATATACTTGCTGCTGGACTGCAAGCATGCAAGGGTAGGAGATGGAAATGGCCCGCCTGTAGTGTGTACATGGTTGCCTGCACTGCATCGAACCTTGTCCTTGCAATGGGGCTAACCGTCTGCATCTAATCTACTCCGTTTACAAATGCACCCAATTAACAGGCCTGCATGCATGCTTGCTGACCATTAAGTGCACTTGACATAATTGAAGGAGATGAATAACGCTGCACACGAGACGGAACAGGATAGGCCTGATCAGGTCCGTTTCGAGATCAGCGTGAGTTTGACTTCGGGTGGTGCACTACTAGTTTCATCCGACTTCCAAAAAGCACTCCAGATCAGGCTTCCTCGCAGTCGAGCCCGCAAAAATGGATGTCATTTTTTTATAGGCTTAATTAGTGCTTAGCTCGTCATCTACATTGGCTCTGTTTCACCTTTTGCTTCTGTTGCTTTTTGAGAGCTCCTTTTTCGCTAGACTTTGTAATAATGAATGATTGTTTACGAAACTCTTGCAGAGGCCAGAATATAAATTCTTTTTTAAAAAAAACTAAGCAAAATAATGAACCAAGGGTGCCTTGAAACTCCTAACCGTAGTTGTCCAAGCGCTTCCGATGCCTTGAGCCTCTTTGCAGGACAGATCCAGGGGAGCACACCTGCCAGCACCTCAGGCATAGCCTGCGATCGATCGGCGAAGCACTCCGGGTCAAGCTTGAGTTGGTCCTCGATCAAAGCACAGCCCACAACTTGCACACCTCGTCAATCATCTGTTACCATGTCTCCACCTTGAACAACCTCACCAGCTAGAAGGTCCGCCATCACGGACTCAAGTCCCCACATGTCCATGGCCGAGCCTTCGGGAATGAGGAAACTACACATTTGAGTCACTCAGAAGCTCTGATACAATTGAATTCCCAATACTGTCCAAGCCTACTGGCCAGTAGCTAGCTTATGCTAATGTCTGATATATCTAAGGGCATTTTCACCTTCCAGCAGCTACTGGCCTTCCTCTTTCCACGTCCTAATACCCCGGCAAGCCATTGCTAGGCCTATCGTGTCAATCATCTTATTATATACTTGTTGTAAGGAAGCATTCAACTGTATCCTGCGCCAGACACATGCATGCACATATCAAATCTCAAACTTTAAAAGCATGTGCTTTTTTTTTTTTTGGAAACTAGTATGTGCATTTGGTGTTGTAGCTGCGTGCTGGCAGGGACCGCCAATTATCTCCACCCTTATAAAAGGCACACAACATAATGCAAATAGCATATTTTCTGCCATTCATTCATTGACAAAAGGGAACACATGAGATGGAGGGTGTATTTTTGTGTCCGCGAGAAAGCACCTATAAGTTACGCAGCCATGTGGGATTTGGAGGCATCGTGATCTTTGGCTATGCTCATCAGGGCTAGATGGTGCTCACACAGTACATGAATAGCTCATGTTGAAGTTTAGAAGGCATGGGGTTGAGGTATCCGTGATTACTCCAATGCAAGAAAGCACACCAGTCTAAACTCTAAACTCTAAAGAGGTGTCCGCGATTACTCCAAATTAGAGACAAATTAGAGACCACACCCATATTGTTGCTGACTTAACAACCAACACGCTGCAACGGACTACGGCATTTCAAGGATTCAGGTGGAGGTTGATGCCACGATGCTGGTACAGGCTCTACGAACAAACATGATGGACTTGGCAGCAAGTGGGATGCTGATCAGTGATACTCGCTCCTTGCTCCATGATCATTTCATTTGTAACGATATCTACCTATATCTACCTATATCTACCTATATCCTTAAAGTCGTATACCACTGCCCCTCTCACAACCTATATCCTTGAAGTCGTATACCACTGCCCTCTCACATATTCCTGTAGATGTACAGTACACCAGACTCATTTCACTGTGCCAAGAACAGTGCCACCACCGGCACATATCCGCGTGTCCAGCCGCAGCTCCTGGAAACGGGCACCTGGACGTTTACTGGAAGCATCGGTCCGCCTGCTCTTGGGGAAGGAAAAAAGGACCTGTAACCCGGCGGCGCCTGTGCGGCTGTGCCGACGCCGCCACCTCCGGTGCCCTCTGCCCGCTGCCGCCTTGCCGCCCGACGCGCCCAGGCCCAGCAAGTCGGCGTTGTGCCTTGGCCGCAGCGGTCAGCCAGCGCCGGTGCTGCTCCGCCCGCTGCCGTGTCACAGCCGCCGCACAGGGCCCAGCAGGTCGCCGCTGTGCCTCGGCCCCGCGGTCAGCCCGCATCGACCCCCGCCATTGGCCCGCCCCAACATGCCCGCCAATGGAGCCTCCACTCTTGCCTGCTCCGAGGGGAGGCCGTCCGGGGACTGCGCCACGCCGCCCCGCTTCGCAGACCTCTGAACTCCGACTCCGCTCTAGGCACACGCCCCGCCCCGGAGCTGGCTTGCGGCCGCTGTCCCGCCGCCGCACCGGACTCATCCGCTTTTTATTCACTGGTAATCTTGCCTGCTGCGTACTCCCCTCCATCTTTTCGTAGTAGTTCTTTTTTTTTTCCACACGGGAAACCCATTTCCATTATGAAATAACGGAAATACAAGAGTTTAGATGCATACAGGCAGGATAAGATCAGAAACCAGATAGAAGACAACATCCAGGGTAACATACTGCATTTTTCGTAGTAGTTCTAATCCCAATTTGCTTGCTTTCATTAAAAACGAGAATGGAAGTACCTGCATATCAAATTTTCTCGGTATGAATCAGTTGAAAGATAAAATATGGTTGTTTTGGTTTGCTCCTGTTGAATCTACAAGTGACTATGCTAGACAATGAACTGCATCAGTTTGCTATTTCTTTACACTGCGCTGATTTACTAGAACAAAAGTTCTACAAATGAAGAGAATGAATTGTAGTCCAGTTCTCACTTAACCAACAACCTCCTTCAATCAACCAGTTGTCTGAATATGCTGCAACAACAGGGGTAAATGCAGTTTCTGAATAGGCAGACGCACAGCAGAAGCAGAGACAGCTGAACAGAACAGATTAGACCAACTTTGATTTAAGCATTATATCAGGTTCCATGTTGACCTTATCCATATAAAGTTAACTGCTACTGTCCTCCAGTTATTTTACAAACTACAACAAATATTTCTTTTTTATTAGTTCAAAGATTAGTACGAAAGTTACACAAAATATATAATATGAATGTACAAAGCTATACATTAATGTCAACTCAATATTATTAATGTATATAATGTGTCACTCCGAGTTTGTTATGTCATGATTTCCAAATCTAGTAGTTTTATGCGTCTTGCTTATGAACCTCGGGTGATACATACATAATCTCACACAGCCTGCACTTTAATTTGTTCTTGAAGCATCGTAAATGAACATGTCAACATATTTCTATTTACCTACACATGCTGCTATTAATTTTTTACTCCTCCTTCAAGGACTCTTAAGCATGTTTCAAACAAGCACAATTAAAGTAGTGGCTTTGCATGATCAAGCATACCCAAATTAATTGGATTCCGCCATGATGCTCTCTGAGCTTGGCTACAAGTTGGCATATAATTTATTTTCTATCTACTCCTCCAAAGGTTTGAGTGCACCGCTGTATTTCTGAGCTTGGCTACAAGGTGCAGATTGTATGGAATCATTTATGCTATTGCCAGATTTGTAATACATATTTCAGATAGAACTGCATGTTCTGTGGCACATGTTCAGTTCCTTTATCAACCTGTTATACTGTCCTCTCCTCTCGCTGACAAAATAGGCCAACATGTACAAATTGTTTATACAGCATTACACATAACTTATGTCAACCCTTATACGTACCACATTTCATTCTTTTCTGTTCACTAATGCAACAGAAACATACAACCATTTATGCTAGGTTCGAATCTCAGTTCCTAGAGTCTGTAATGTAGTAGCTCATGAGTTAGCACAACTTGCTATGAGTTGGGACCCGGGTGAACACTTTGTTTGGTCTCACCCTCTCCCAGAGTTTGTAAAAACTATCATTGCTCGCGATCTGGTCGAGCATTCGGTTTCAATAGATAGGCCATAGAGCCGGCTATTGTGTCAAAAAAAAAAGAAAGCTGCTCAGGGGGGGGAGTTCTAGAAAGATATATGTCTTTGCTGCAACTATGTGTTTGTATGTAAAAGAACTTGGTAATTATTCTCATTCTCATATGTTTACTTTTGGAGATGTCTGTTGGTGGTGGATGTTGGCTGTTAAACATGTTAATTGGTTGGGCATGTCTAGCTCCAGTTACCAAAGTGTTGTCAATCGCCGGCCGTGTAATAAACTAATAATACAGTGCAGTTCAAAAATTTAAGTTAATTAAGAAAATACTTAAATAATGCATGTGCTCATGAATTAAACCCACATAAGGAGTTTCTCCCAAATTATGGTTTTGTTAAATTTGAGTGTAGACACCACACAGAATGCCTTATATTTGAATTTGAGTACAGATTTTACTTTGAAGTCATAATACACTTTATTTCTAGACAAACTAAAGACTTGTCGCTATTCCCTCTCGTTTCTAGGGTCTTATTCTGAAATTCTGATAGCAGTTTCTAACCAAGAAAAGTAAGGAAAATAAGGCTCATGCTAAAGGAAAGCGGGTTAATAAAGGAAAATAAATTTGGGACCCTTCACACCGCACCAATTTTACTCCCTAAAGGAAAATAAAGCTCATGGATGAGCTTGGTAGATCAAAACATCAGCACCTAAAAATTTCCTCACTTCCTCTCAACCCTAAAAGGGAAAAAACATGCCACTCCATAAAAGAGAAGTTCATGATCTCCCCTGGTTTCATGACTTTACTTTTCATCTATACCTAATAATAAAGAGGCAAGCGTTTCTCCTCCCTGTTTTTGGTCCGGCCATCCTCTAACTAACTCTTCTTTCAAGAAGAATGAAATAAAACTACCATTTATCTCTTACTCAGTTTGGAATTGCAAAACCTTATTGGTAACTAGCGTTCCTTACATAATACATAGACAATAGCCACCTAATAAACCAAGTTGATGTCTCTTCGATTTTCCATATGGTACAAATATACTGCAGATAGTATTTTTTATGGGCCTTAGTATCTAATTGAAACATGGTTGAGATAACCCATGTATTATGGTCCGCGACGGGGCAAACTCCAATTTAAATTTAATATATATATGACAGATGTGTAGAGTTTATTGATTTTTACCATAAAATTTTGATCCAACCTCTAAAATTGCTCGGACTAATATAATAATAAAAGTATAATTTTTTGCCGTATTTTTCTTTCTGCCTTACGTATCCATAACTGTGCCGCCCACGGTTTATGTTTGGTGCTTTTTTCGACTTTTGTTTCTGAAAACGACTTGAATACGTACGCATGCGTGCAGTGTGGCGGCGCGCTCGGCTTTGCCGCTGCAAGACGCATGGGCACAGAGCCACGGAGGCATGCAGATGGGCTCTATCGCGGGCTGGTGGAGGCGAGGCGTTGCGGGCAGCACTGACTTGCCCTGTCCATTGCTGCGTGAACCTGCGCGCTATGGGAGGGATGTGGCTTCCGTGGAGATTTTTGTTTTTCTTTTAGAAAAAAGGAACACGTGAACAAGCTTTGCCTGCCGGATCGGATAGAAGAGAGAGAGTGAAAAATAAAAAAAAATAAGGAACAAAATAAAGGAAGAAAAGAAAAGAAAAATAAAGAAAAAGGTATTATAGACTTTTCTTCACTAGCCAAAATTTCTTCTTCATCTTTTTCATTGGCCCTATTCAATCCGGGCCAAAAGTAAACTCACTCGCTCGCCTCCACTCGCTTTATATAACCAGGAACCCACTCTCCATCTATCAAAGCACCCCCGCCAGCTCTATCATTCTCTTGTTGAGGTGAAGGAGCTCATCAACCTAGAGATGAAAGGTTTTTGTCAAAAAAAAAAACCTAGAGATGAAAGCTACTAAGAAACACACGAGGTAGACGTGAGAAATGATGATTTGCTTCAGTGGGTGTGTGAGAGAGAGATTTATATTTCCAATATTTGACCCCAATTTGATTTAAAATGATTTTATTTTCAAGTATAAAGGGAGTATATACTTTGTTACACCGACATTTATTATAAAACTTGACCTATAATTGAAATAAATAAGGCCCAACTAAAATCAAACAAAAAATAGCTACATTTATATGACCGCACAATAATACATCATGTTGCAACATATCACATATGAACATGTTTACTATTGCCATGAGTAGCAAACAAAAAATTGTACACCCCGATGCAACGCACGGGCATGTTTGCTAGTAATTTCATAAAAGAGACGTCATGATCCTCCCCCCTAAGTCAGGTTAGAAAAAGAACTCCCATTTCAGCTTATGCACCATGTATTCGTTAAAATGGTGCATAAATGGTGAAATTAGGAGATGCAACACTTTGACCCACCAATGTCAAAATATTAAACTGAAGCAGATGTCCCAAGACATGATATGAAAGTAGGAGATGCAATAGTTCGACCCACCTGAGCCAAAATATTTAACTGAAGCAAATGGTGCATAAATGGTGAAATTAGGAGATGCAACACTTAGACCCACCTATGTCAAAATATTAAACTGAAGCAGATGTCCCAAGACATGATATGAAAGTAGGAGATGCAATACTTCGACCCACCTAAGCCAAAATATTTAACTGAAGCAGACGACGATGTGTACATGATGAATTCAACAAGACTAAAATTGTTTCTTGAAAATGACTCAAATCTGAAGATATCTTGACGTGGAACTTAAGTGTTTGATCCACGATAAGATTCGATAGGGATAGGGTGAACTGAAAGCTGAATTGATTAAACAAGCTACTCTCTCTGAACTTTATTTCCCCAGAAGAAATTGCATCAGACTACGAAGATCACTTGTTCCCGGCCGGTGCTGGCAATCTGCTGCTGGCTAACTTCAGCTGAAAAGGTACCAAAAATCATTAAGATTAAAACCATGTTATGGATTAAAACCATGTTATGGATATGTTTTTTTAGAAGAGAGTAACCGTACAGCGCATCAACAATCAAACTTGCTTGAGCAACGAACTCAGCAAAATAATAATAATATATACTACTTGTATTCGTTTTATAAGGAAAATGTTTTTCTTTGATCTTGTCATTGCTTGTTAGGTGATGAACATTATTCTGTGTGGATTTTTAACAGTACTGTACCTGATTGACTATTACTTGCCTGACTAAAACTATGAACTCGTTAATTCACTATGAACCAAACATAGAGAGAGAATATAGAATAGAGGCCATGCATACCAGCAATGACTCAGTGTAGAAGCTCACGAAGGGATGCATCCAGCGGTCGACTACGCCAATCTCGCACACCTTATTCCTCGCCTGCAATGAAGGCCTGCTGCTGAGATCGATGCTGAAGACGCCATCTTCTGTGCTTACAAAAATGACATTGGTGTCTTGGGCAATGCCAGTCAAACATGGCTTCCTCTTGGGGTTGCCAATCGGGAGCAGCGTTTTGAGATCGATCACCCTACGCTGCACCCATCCGCTGCTGCCTCCGACGGTGCCTTCTGTCTCCATAGCCAACAGGTGGAGCATGTTACTACCGGTCTTAGGACGCAGGTAGGCCAATCCCAGCCCTCCACCCTTCGCCGCCATGACGACCATGTCGGTCTTCTTGCCAATGCCAAGATGCTCCCCTCTTGGCAGCTCTATCATCGACAAGACGTCGCCTTCTCTGATGCCTGCTGAGGTCATGCTCATGCCCAGGGTGCCCAACCGGCGCAGGAGGCCATACCGGTACCGCAGGATCCCCGGCCAGCAGAGGTAGTAGAGCGAGTCCCCTACCAGGGCGGCAGGGCGATCCTGATCCAAGTCGTACCGGCGCTCGAGGTGGATGTTGATTTCCCCGGTCAACTCGCCGGTGTCAGACGCGTAGAAGCAAGCGTGTGCGTCAACAAACATGCCATCCACGTCCTTGTTCTCCTCATCATCCTTGTCGGTCATCTCCCCATCGTGGTCGTCCACGTCCATGTCCTCGTCCTCGTCCTCGTCCTCCTCTTCCTCTTCGGTCATCTCCTCGTTGTCGTCGTCCACGTCCACGTCCTCATTATCATCCTCTTCGGTCGTCTCCTCATCGTCATCGTCATCGTCACCTGAGCCCAGAAAGTCTATGTGCTCCACGCCAACAAACGCGACGATGAAAGGCCCACCGCTGCAGCCACGGTGGTCGCAGCCTCCGCCCGCAGCGCAGACCACAGCTGCGTGCGGCAAGTATTCGTCGCCCGGCACCTCGGGGAGTTTGTGCTGCTCGCCGGTGACTGGGTCCCAGACAATGTAGGAGCCGATGGAGCCATAGTCGTAGAAGACCGCGCGGCCGTGGCGGCAGTCGAGGGGGCTCTGGCGATGGTCGGCGGCGGCCGGGCGGAAGGACGTGGTGGAGACGAAGCGGGGAAGCTTGTTGTTGTCCCTAGGCCTGTGGAGGAAGCCGAGCACGGGGGCCGTTGGGTGCAACGCGCGGTAGCGGCTGTGGAAGGTCGGCTCGGTGATGATGCGGCGCCAGGCCTTGCAGACGGCGGAGGCCCGGACGATCCCCGCAGGGTCGTCCGGCGGAAGACGGAGAAGGATGTCAAGGATGCGATCCTCCGGCAGAGGCTGTGGAGACGGCGCTTTTCGATTCCCCATCATTAGCGTAACCACCTCGGGAGGGATCCAAGGAGAGTAACCGGCGATATATCTAACTGCGAAGCAACCCTACCCAATAAATCCAGGTGAAGTTCATCGTCTTCCATATATATATATACTATATGTCTACGTCGATTCGATCTGTGTGTTGAATTATATTGCCAGGACTTTCCTTTTTCTCTGCCTGCCTTTTCCCGTATTATTCTGTCCGCTCCGTGTCCGTTTCCACTACTTTTTGTTTTTTGGGCTCGTCGACTCCGTATCCGTATTTTGTTGTGCCTTTTTCCCCCCGATATATACGTATTATGTCTCCATAAGTTCCCACATGTTTTTCCCCCTGGTGGCCTCCAGGAAAGCTGGGAAGGAATGTCTGAATCGTAACTCAAAAAATTCGTCTGGGTTGTTATGGAGATTCATGAGCAATCAATTTTACATGAAATCAATTCAGTCCATATAAATATACTTCCTCCATATAGAAATTAAATATTGTTTAAGACAGCGACATGGTCCCCAAACTATAACATTGACATAATATTTTTGTGAAAATACTTATCACAAAGTGATATATTTATAGTTTTATGAAAGTATTTTTCAAGACAAATCCATTCATATAGTTTTCACATTTCCAAACTCAATAACTTAAAAGTTATTCATGATTTATATTTCTAATATTTGATCCAAACCTTATTCAAAGCGACATATAATTTCTATACGGAGGGAGTGCCTATACTTATATGTCCTTGATTGGAATCAACAAGAAATTTCAAAAATACAATCCAAGGCCGGTCTATTATTTGTGACATTCCCAGCGGTTAAGATCTACCAAACATGTCTTCAAAATAGTAGGGTCAACTAATAATTAAATTATTTAAGGATGGTTATTCCGTCCTAACATAAAAAAGTAGGAGCATTTTTATGGAGGTAGGAGCATTTTTATGGAGCTTAACTTTGTCTAACCACTCGCATCCCCGTGTATTGTCTCCTTCGTGGTCGACGCCTTAGGAGCTACCTGCCTCCACTGAAACCCGGCCCTCCCCAGTGCTGGATCTGACCTTCCTCGACTTCTTTAAAGTACATGGTTCATGGCAGCAGTTTCGGACTTGTTAGCTCATGGCGGCGGCTAGCTTGCGTGCACCACCCAGCGCCTACATGGCCCTCGGTGGTGGCCAAGGCGGAGAGTTGTTGCCTCACTCGTGGCCTGGGTGCAGCCAGGAGATGGTTGTGCTGGGCACTTGGCCTCCAGGCGGCTGTGGCCTAGGTGGTTTGCGGCTAGGTGGCAACACCATCCTATGGCTGTGGCTACTCGTCGTGTGTGTCTTAGTAGTGGGGTGGTGCTAAGTGGAAGCCTTACTGTCTGGCCAATGATGGCGACGCTCTTTGGGCACAGTTTTTCTCCATGGACGGTATCTGCCATTGCACCTCCTTGCATAGATCTTCTGGGTGAAAACCTAGTCCTTTCTAGACAGGCACCGGTGGCGTTGTCAGCATCACAGTCCTCCTTAGAGGCGTCGCCTCTGATGTTCCATGCCCATGGCACACAGGGGGGCTGCCCCCTACCTCGATGCTTCTTGTGGTCATTGTTTTAGCTGGTGCTGCTACTGTGTTACCCGATTGCTGGTGGTTTTGGCTGAGTGTGCACGCTTCATATCCTTCAACACCAGTGTTTGTCCTTCAGTGTGGTCGTTCCTCCGGTGGATGGATGCTTGGTCGCTTTCTTTGTCGCTTCTCTAGTTGATACTTTGCCGCTAGTGTGTTACTTCTTTCCGGCGGATGCTTTGTCGTCGGTGCTCCTGGTTATCGCTGAGTGGATAGTTCACTGCTGCAGCTTGCTAGTTACCCAACGTGGTTGTTTGGATTTGCAGAAATTTCGCTCATCTCTTTTTCGACAAATAATTAATTTGCTGTTGTGGTTCCTTTTTGTGAATACTTCGTTGCTGTTGTTGCTTTAGCTCCCTTGGTGGATGCTTGGCTGCCAAGCCACTTGGTCCTTTCCATGGTGGATACTTTGCCTCCACTGCTGCTGGTAACTCACCTCATCACCATTGTGGTTTCACAGCATTGTAGGCTACCAATGTGTTTTCTTCTGTCATAGGCAGTCTGCCCCCTGTTTTCTCTTGCCGCTCATTTGTATATTTTTGGCACTATGTTGGTATGGTTGGATTACTTAATTATCAGTTCTACGTAATTTATACAATTCCACTTATTGAAAAACGTGTCACAGGGTAAAGCGAGAAAAAATAGGGCTTTATTACTCTTTTCCATGCATGTAAAAGGTAGAATATTGCGAAAAAAAAAACTCCCACTTCAGTCTATGCAACATGTATTAGTCAAAGTTGTGCATAAATGGTGAAATTTTAGGAGATGCAACAGCGCAGCCCACCTATGTCAAAATATTAAAGAAGCAGATGTCCAAAAACACAATTGTGATGAATTCAACAATACCAAAATTGTTTCTTGAAAATGAATCAAATTTGAGGAAATCTTAAAGTGGAACATAAGTGTTCGATCCACGAACTTCATTAAACTGTAGCAGGTGTCCCAAGCTACTCTGACGGAACCTTTATTTCCCAAGAACAAAGGGCGTCAGAGTTCAGACTGCGAGATGATCCATTTGCCTTGCTATCTATTTGCCAGGCCATACGTACGAGATAACTGGTTCCGACTGGTGGTATCACTGGCTTCCGACCGGGGGTGCTGGCAATTTGCCGCCGGCTAACTTCAGCTGAAAAGTTACCAACAATCATTAAGAGATTACAAAAATGTTATAAAAATCTGTTTTTCAAAAGAGATTAACCGTGCTATACATGAACAATCACACTTCCATGAGCAAACGAAGTCAACAAAATAATATATAATATATATATGAACAATCACACTTGAGAGCAACGTGCCATGTTGCTCGCTGCATGTTAGGTGGCTTTTTACCAGTACTATAGCTGATCAACTTATACTTGCTTGACTAAAACTATGAACTCATTATGAACCAAACATATATGTACGCAGAATAGAGAACAGAGGCCATGCAGCATACCAGCAGTGACTCAGTGTAGAAGCTCTCAAAGGGATACATCCAGTCGTCGACTATGCCCATCTCGCACACCTTCCTCACCTGCAACGACGACCCGTTGTGATCGATGCTGAAGACGCCATCTTCTGTGCTCACAAAGAAGACATTGGCGTCTTGGGCAACACCACAAAAACGTAGCTGTCCCTTGAGGTTACCAACCGGGAGCTGCATTTTGAGATCGATGACCCGGCGCTGCACCCAATGGCCACTCGTGGTGGCAATATCTTCAATGGTGTCTTCGGTCTCCCATGCCAATAAGTAGAGCGTGGTACTAGTCTTAGGACACAGGTAGGCCAATCCCAGCCCTCCACCTTCCGCCTCCATGACGACCATGTCGGTCTTCTTGCCAATGCCAAAGCGCTCCCCCATCGGCAGCTCCATCATCGACAGGACGTCGCCTTCTCTGATGCCTGCTGAGATGAGGTCCATGGTGCCCAAGCTACGCAGGAAGCCGTACCGGTACCGCAGGATCCCCCGCGGCCTGCAGAGGAAGTAGAGCGAGTCCCCCACCAGCGCTGCCGGGCGATCGTGGTCGAGGCCGCACCGGCCGGGGCCGAGGTGGATGTAGACTTGCCCAGTCAACTCGCCGGTGTCAGACGCGTAGAAGCAAGCGTGAGCGTCTTGGCTGGGGCCGCCATCGTCCTCGTCGTCGTCATCATCATCATCATCATCGCTGTCGCCTTCATCATCATCGTCATAATCATCATCGCTGTAGTCCTCCACGCTAACAAAGGCGACGATGAAAGGTCCCCCGCTGCAGCCGCGGTGGTCGTCGCAGCCTCCGCCCGCGGCGCAGACCACAGCTGCTTGTGGTAAGCCCTCGCCCGGCACGTCGGGGAGTTTGTGCAGCTCGCCGGTGACCGGGTCCCAGACGACATCGGAGTGGACGGAGCCGTAGTCGAAGAAGACGGCGCGGCCATGGCGGCAGTCGAGCGGATGCTGGCGATGGTCGGCGGCGGCGGGGCGGAACGACGTGGTGGAGACGAAGCGGGGAAGAAGCTCGTTGTGCCTAGACCTGTGGATGAAGCCGAGCACGGGGGCCGTTGGGTGCAACGCGCGGTAGCTGCCGGCGAAGGTGGGGTTGGTGATGATGCGGCGCCAGGCCTTGCAGACGGCGGAGGCCCGGACGAGCCCCGCGGGATCGTCCGGCGGTAGGCGGAGGAGGATGTCAGGGATGAGATCGTCTGGCAGAGGTCGCGCCGGCGCCGGCGCCATTCTGTTTCCCATTAGCGTGACCAACTCTAGAGTCTAGATCCAATCCAAGGAGAGGAACGGGACGAAGAATACGCGTACGAAATCTTCCTTCTATATTCTGCTCCGTTATATTCCTTCTATAATTATTTTCTCTAGGTTTCCACAATAAAATGTGGAACATTCGACATTATCCGTATCCAGAAACTACACGATACCGGTCTATAATAAATCCATCTGAAACTTAAAATCGATTGACTAACTAGTAATGTAACTGATATCAACTTTAATATAACAAAAATTATATGCATCATTTAAGCTATCAAAAACTAATAACCTAGTATGTGTCTAATAATATGTATAATAATAATACTATTAAATAAACGTTAGTTCTGAGATGGTTAATCATTAATTTTAAGTAGTAATTCGTATATTCATGAACTTATTTTATATATTTTTAAAATATTTATTGATAAATATATTATTTATGTATATATTTAACAATTGAAATATTTATTATACATGTTAATTTTATTTGGGAAATTATGGTTTTCATACTGCTAATCATGGATTTCTTTTGGTTTTCTAAAGGATGTGTGTAAAGATTAAGGACAGATTTGTTATGTGTGTTTTGGTGTTAATTAGGAGACACTTAGAATATTCGATCACATTGTTACATCGAGTTTATACAAAATCCTTGAAAATAATCCTTTGAGCGTCATCATGCCCAAGAAGCACACAACCAAAACTTAGAGTAGTATATACATCTCTGTTTCATTCTTTGGCAACTATTAATAGGGGCCATAAATAGATAGCTTGCCCTATGTTGAGTCTAGTTTGGATGAGATAATGCTTGTCAAATCTAGCACTAGGCAGCTTAGTTTAATTTAAACCTAAACATCAATTGGAAACCAAACATTTTTGTACGGCGTTTGATTTGAAAGAAAAATGGTTGTTTATACTGCTGCCATGACACGAGTAATCAAAACGTGGACCACCCCGCAACTACTCCCAAGCTTGGACAAATAAAGGAATTGAAACATTAAATATATTCTCAATGTATGTTTCCCAAGCCAGCATTATACTATGGAGGAAAACAAAGAAGGCGATCTTTTGAACTGACGTTTTTACCGGCGAAGAAATCTCTCTCTTGTGTTTTAGACTTCTGGCACGTTATATATTTGGGAGGCTATCTACACTTATAATCCTCTATTTCTATTCTCTATACATCCTAGTTATAAAGATTCTCTCTTTTATACACGTTTCATCTGCACCCATCATCCTCTATTTTTCATACTCTATATACCAACTACTAATAGCGACCCCACTTGTCATCCTCTCAAATTTTATCTAAATATATCTATGTGAGATCTTGTTTTGAATGATTTATTGAAACGAATTCAATGGTATAATCTGAATTTAATTTCTATTTTAGTTTATGAGTTATAACACTTTTTAGTTACTTTCAACAGTAGGGCCCGCCTCTAGATTCCTTTCTCTCTTTCCCTTCCTGGCAGACGAACGACATCTCTGTTTATGTGCGCTATATTTGGCGTGAGCAGGCAGATAGCTTAGCCTTTAGCGTCTCCCGGTGTGAGGTTCTTTACTATGAAATGACACTAGAAGATGGGTACCGGATGGGATCCAGTACCCAGTGCAAACAGCCTTAGCCGTTGGGGCCATGACATGCATGGTGATATGGTTGTGAATGATCATTAATTTTGCTAGGATATAACAACAATTCCGATAGTTTTCTTGACTCCATTTGCATCTAAGATAAAGGTGATTGTTTTATGCAAATATAAGATACTAGTCTGTCAACCCGTGCTCTCACACGGGTTATAATCTTAGAGGATACCAACTAATAAAAATTACTTATTTTACATATTTTCTCTCCATTAATTTTCTAAAATAATGGCTATCATATGTACTATATAGTCTATATTTAGTTTTAATAATCTATCAATTATTGATTTTTTATGTACATCCATATCCATAAGTTTTTTTCTATACATAGAATGTCTATTTATCTCCATTATTAGGTGTCCATTATACATGTAGTTGAAATATTTGTTTAAACAATAATGACTTTAGTTGTAGTTTATATTTTCACGACATCAACCTAAATTTTGATTTTTTTTTCTAAAATTTTGAGCTTATTAACTGCTCAATACAACGACTATTATTTACAACGGTGATTATATTCTACCGATTTGATGGTAAAATATTTTAGGTTTATATATAAGATTTTAGGATCTATCTATTTTATTTCTCTCAGTCTCATAAGTAATAATTTCTAGGATTATCTTTTTTCTCTAGTATGATATGTGCTTAGCTGAAACATAAACTTAATATATATAAACTCTTATCACTTTATCTGAAATCATAAAAATATTACTGTATCGCTTTTAGCTTTAATAACTGTTAGCTTTTAATTATGTGCTAATTAGAAATTGCAATGCTTATTGTATCGCTAATTCAAAATTTTCATTTTTCTACTTTAATTATTAAAAGAATATTATAGGTCCTAGCCTACCCTCTTAGTTCTTAAAACAACATAAATAATTGTTTCGCATACACTAAACATGTTGAATTTATTTATTATGTTGTATTAATATTGTTTTGTTAAAAATAATTCTTGGAATTAAATTACTAATACTCATATGATATAGTGTTTGAATAAAATTGTTTATACTTTTTTTTTTTGAGATAACAACTTGGTAATTGTTGAGATGGATAATTTAGGTACAAATTATATAGTATATATTTGAGGTATAGTTAATTTGAATGTAAACTTATGGGTCAAAGCGGTATCTTTTATAATGATAGAGTTGGATAATTTGTAAAAAAAAAATATATTATGAGGGGATCAGTTAGCTATCTTTTATAATTGTGGAGGTCTGATTTTTTCCATATAGGTTTCATTAATAACTCCATGGGTAATGGTTCGCTAATTTTTTAGGATCATTAATATAAAATGTAATTAAAATTACAGTAATCTAATGAAATTATTTTTTTTAAAAAACGATGAAGCTATTATTTAATTAAAAGTAAACAAAAAATTGTAACTCATGGTCAATAAGGATGGATAAGACAACTTAAATTGCAATTATGGGATGACAAAATTTAATATATCATAGAGGAGACAGTAAATTTTAGTTATTAGATCTAGTGAGATAGCCACATGTACCTTTAGTCTATAGGCAGTACGGATGGCTGAATGACCGCCTCCTTGCTCAATTAGACATATGCGCATATGCATGCATGCATCCATAGGCATGGATGGTCCTCATGCGTGTGTAGCCGCACTGATATCCATACTACCTTTGATCCTATATACCTTCATGTCGTGGGAGTGTCCAGCACCGACAGGCCGGAGAGTATATCTATGGGTGACCCATTCGTTGTTGCCACTAATTATGGCGCCGAACACTTGATAGCTTAGGTACGTGCAAGATGTAATGGAGAAGAGAATAATTAGATTATTAATTTTCTCACCACCCATACATTATTATGGTCATGGAGGATGACCTATTTAAAGCCATCTATCGATCGCGCTCTAGCTCTTTCTCTTGATCCCTTGTTTCTAGTCCCGTTCATCCTTCTTGGTCCTGTTGGTGGCAGCTGGTCAACAATCGATGCACAGGAGCTGTAAGGTCGCGCTCCTTCACAATCACAATGGAACAATGCCGACGACGGAAGTCGATCTATAGGGAAGTGCGGCGGTGCCACGGCCTAGGGCTCTGGAAGCAACGGTGATTCGTTGGGGAAAAAATATATTTCTAATATCTTTTCTTTGTTTCTTGGTAAATTTAAAAATAAAGAAGCCATGGTACGGTGGTTTGTTAAAAAATAGTACATTTATTATATCTTTTGTTTGTTTCTTAGTACTATTTTTACATGGTACGGTGGTTTGTTGGAAAAACAATATATTTTTTGTTCTTTTTATCTACAATAATATATAATGGCAGAGTGGGTAATTTTCTAGAAAACAAAATAAATCGATCTAATGGTCACAGATCAGTACAACCAATAGGTTTAATGGCTAGATGTTTCTGATTAACGTGAGAATTTCTAGTATTTATCTTTTTTCTTAGCGCGTCGATGAAGATTAACGTGGAGTCTCCGTTGAGGCCTCTGTAATTTTCTAGAAAACAAAATAGATCGATCTAATGGTCACAGATCAGCACAACCAATAGGTTTAATGGCTAGATGTTTCTGATTAACGTGAGAATTTCTAGTATTTATCTTTTTTCTTATTAGCGCGTCTGATGAAGATTAACGTGGAGTCTCCGTTGAGGCCTCTAATTAGTAATAGTAAGATTGTTTATACCTGCGCCTTAACCACGTAAAAGCCACCTATATATCTGCAGGATAGTTCCAAACTAAACCTTTCTGAGAAGAGACACAGCTGCTGGTATAAAACTACTTCTTGAAATCAAAATAGATAAAGGCATAAAGCCCTTTCATAGTCATTTGTGTAAAGTCTGCACATTGCAACAGATTTTTAGATGACAGAGCACAATTGTTTTTCAGTAGGGTTCTATAAATATGTAGATAAGCAGAATGGTGGGCACCACCATCTATGTATAAGTTACATGCCACTGCGCTAGCTAAGAAATATGCAAAAACTGAAGTAAAACACACTCTGAAAATGCTACTACTACCATCATGTCCTATATGAAACAGGTAGGACAGTCAACAGCCTCAGAAAGATGTCCTTATCAGCGCATTATTTTCTAACCATAACCATAAAGTAGTGCCATACTAAAAAGCAGCTGCTCAAAGATGAGATGAACAGAACAAGCAAGGGGTGTAACACCACAGGTTCAGTCTAATTATTAAAGCAATAAAAGAATTCCCCAATTAAACAACTATAGTCATGGTGTCCTCAGATCAATCCCCTTCTCCCCAATAATTTTTTTAATAGCTGACGAACATGGAATAAGGATGCAACCCACAACAATTTAGCATAAATTCTAAGTAAACTACATTCTGGCTCTGGGTCCAGAATCACATCATGACTGTCACACCCAAGCCATGGATGACTGGCATTTTGGATCCAACGGAAACAAAGATTATTCATATCAATCTATAGCTTCTTTTCACCCATTTTGTATAGATCTGAGGGGCTTGAATTTACCTAGCAGAGTAGCAGTGTATCAGCATACAGAGCCTTTCATCTGAGGGGCAGTAGCAAATGAATTATTAACATCTTGCATCACTGACAAAAGAGAAATCAATACCAAAATCAATGAAATAAAAAAATAAAACATGATCAAAGTCAATCGGAAGGGACAAAAACAAAAGAGAAGCTTGACAGAATGACAGAGGTAAGAGATTCTAAAATAAGAAATTCAGAGACATGATCTCATTTTCTGTATACCCATGTGTTCCAACTTCCAAGCAATTATGATGTACTGACAGGGAATCACACTCATTCAGGGGCGCAGAAGACAAATGATCAGAACAGACCTAATCGGTAACTGAAGCCTGATGGGAACCTACTGTGCCAGGAGGCATCGTCGTCCATGGTGCTGCGCCGTCAGGGTATGTGCCATGCCATCAGACGGGGGCGAAGTCCACCGGCCGGTGCCATCTCGGGCATCGATTTATCTAGGTGCAGGGGATTCAGCGCGTCTCCCTGCCGTCCTGTCGCACCGCCACACGGACCGAGTGCGTGGCCGCTGCTGCTGCAAGAGCCCTGCTAGCTTTCAGTGCGCATGGATCGGAGGGATTCACAAATTTTTAATACCCGTGTGCATTAATTAAGATTCTAACACGCTTGCACACTGGTATCCTTGACCTGGACTTTTGCTTCTGTTGCAATTTCAACACACATTCAAGTTAAACTTCAAGATCTGATCTGATCATGGTGAGCACTCTAATCCATCTCTGGACAGCAGAAACCAACAAACAACCCTCAGGCCTCACTCAGGTTGCACGAAGATTCTTGTTTGATAAAGGACATTTTGGCGATCAGACGAGATTCTTGGTGTTTAAACGTTCACTCGTCGCGGGTCTTGCTGCCTAAAATGATAGCCACACTAGAGTGCTGAGGCCAGCTGCAATCTAATAAAGAGGTATATGCCTCTGGTGGCTATCTCCGGCGACCGTCCCCAGTTGGGTTTGGCCGGCAGTGGCACTAGCAAGGACTAGAAAACCCGTGGCGCGGCGTTGCCGTGCCTTTTTTTAGAGTGTTGCTTCAATAACCAGCAGATAAAATAATATTTCATGCTTATAATGGTAATAAATTGGGGCAAGTGTGCAGATGTGACCCCAAGAGTCCATGACAATCTGTGGGCAAAAGTTATCGTGGCATCAGGAATTTTCAAAGACCGAAGAGCAGTGGCGGAGGGAAGGGAGGGAAGGGGGCTTGGGAAGAGGGGGGGGGGGGGGGGGGGGGGGGGGGGCGGGGCGCTGGCACCCCCAACAGTCAACTAATCTTCCATGAAGTATTAAAATTTCAGTTCTTATTTAGCTAATTTCTAAGAGCTGGCCCCCCTCAAATGGAGCTCAACAAGCTTGCTTTCTTATGCTGCCCCCCCTATCTCTAATTTCTGACTCCGCCACTGCCGAAGAGCAACGAGGTGGGTGTAGAGATGAATTGGTGAACACTCAGGCCAATATAGCTAAGCTAAAAAAGATAGGCTATGCCATGAGATTTGTCTTGGTATGGTATGGGAGCATAAAGGAAGAACGCAAATATGTTTACTCAATGGCTAAGTACCATCATACGGTTCACAGGCTATACTGTACTCATTTAACTGAACCTATTTTGAGCTATGATTGAAGAAACCTTCTGTAAGAATGCTCGGTACTGTTTTAATTTATCACAAGCCTTGTGTGCATGTTTGGGGGCCTCGAGTCTTGGCCCGCATTTGGATCTGTCGTCGTATCTTGCCTCACCTTGGTCAGGAATTGCAAGAGAGCTAAACGTTTCTTTGAGCGGCGAGCTGCTTGGGAGCCTGTGCAAGGAAGCAAAATCTTTGCCAGAGCCAGCTTGGCTCTTGGAAGATAAAATGTTACATGTCCAGATTGATTGAATCCATCTTTTTTAGAGAAAAAGGGGGAAAATGCTACCGCAGATAGTACTGCCTAATCTTTCTACAATCAACATTTACTACATAAGAAATATGTCTAATACTACATTAATACTACATTCTATCATTTTTTTTGTTGGCGCTAGGGATTGTTGACAAAGGCAATACAGAAGTGTATCTATTCTTGCATATCAGCATACATTTTTCTAGCAATCCCATTCTTGCATAAATAAACTTGGGTAATTACAGGTCCATGCTCGCTAATGTGCAAAGGTAATTCCATTATTTAAAGGATCCAACCAAAGAGGGAAGTTTTTGCTTACTAAGGTTCAACAGAAAAATAGAACTAATTAATCACAAATTCTGCAGCAGCCCCTTCTAGAATTGTATGTTCACCAGGTTGTTTGCCTGTATTCTCAGGATCATCAGCTAGCAACAAGTAAAAGAATACATACCTTTGCCCATTTCATCGGACATAGATGCCGAGGTATGTAAAAGGATCAGAAATTCTGCTAGCAGGGAGCACCGATCAAAGTTTTAAATAGCAGGCTATAATAAATAGCGGTATCTTTTTTCAATAAGCTATAAAGCTATAGCGCAGCTATAGCCGAAGCTATGACAGATAGCGTTTTTATTAGAAAACCATAAAAATACAATTATTTGAGTAAAAAAAATATGACAATCATAAAATCTAATGAACACACATATGTTTTCATGGTTCTAAGGATGTAAAAAATATTACTTCATATGATATTGGAGCATGATTCATGAAACTCCAAGGTTTAATTTGCCAAAATACAAACTTTAAAATAAATTATAGGCAAATAAATAACTAGATTATCACTATTATAGATGAAATTGAAATAACAGCGCTATTTTAAAGCTACAGCTAAGTAATTTAGCAGTGGTATAGCCCAATATAGCGGTTATAACTGGCATAGCGGCAAAAATGATAATAGCTTAGCGACATCTCTTTTCAAAAGCTATAGCCCGCTATTTAAAACTATGGCACCGATGCGGATTGAATCCAGTCAGATCACACTAAGCATCAAAGGTTCTTAATAGGAACTCTTATACACAGAAAACGTACATGCGCGCGGCCTCACCAACACCACCCGCAGCTTCGCGCGGCAGGACAACGGTGACGTGGAGCACTGGCAGGCGGCAAGAGTAATGGCGGTTAGGGCGTGGCCGAGACTAGGCACTACTACGAACAGGGCTGTAGTCCCGGTTACGGAACCGGGACTAAGGTTTCGGGACTAAATATCCCACCTTTAGTCCCGGTTCCGTGGCCCGGGACTAAAGGTCCACCTTTAGTCCCGGTTGGTAACACCAACCGGGACTAAAGGGTGTGCCAGGGTGCGCCACCTGGCCACCCCTTTTAGTCCCGGTTGGTGTTACCAACCGGGACTAAAGATTTTTTTTCCTTTTTCTTTTCTTTTTTCCTTTTCTTTTCTTTTGGTTTTCCATTTCTGGTTTACAGTTATATTATTATTAATTTCGAATGCGTATTGTTTGCTGCTTGTTTATGTAGACGCGCACCTATAATTTATATAATTTAGAGCATTACATATAAATATACTATATAACACTGTTTATATATTATACATGTATATAGGTCCATAATATAATATTTACACATATCCATCATGGATAAAGTATTTACAACTTAATTGTTCTCCCGGCACTCAAGCGTCGTACAAATGATCATCTTGGTTTGGTTTGATTGGCTCGTCGGGGTTGAAGTAGTACTCGATGGCGGGATTCGGGACTTGGTCGTTAAGAAATCTGCGATTATCTCCTGAATTCCTTTTAGGCGGACTTCATTCAACACCTTTTCCCTCAACCACGTCTCCTTTAGTAGACATTAAAGAAAAAAAGTTAGAGGTACGAATAAGATTTATTAAATAGCAACAAATAAATGAAATAAACTTATTATATATACATATTACATACTTTTGCGTGCTCAAGATTTGTTCTTTTTCATAGACCGTCGAAATTCGAACATAGTAGCCACACAAATTTTTTGCCCGGTGGCTGCCGTAGAATCCACAAGTAGGATAGCTTTGAAAGTGGCGCTTTCAAATGCGGACGGTATTTCTGCACGAACCAAGCCCAAACCCTAGCAATAAAACGATCATTATTAATTATCTATTACCGAAGTTAAAGTGCTGAAATTAATATTTAGAGATCGAAGTTACCCTTGGATAATATCTATCATTTCTTGGTAATCTTCCAATGGTTTTCTCAACGAGTCATAGATTTGCAAATGACTTTGCCGGAGATCAATCACAATTAGTATCCAATGATAGCTGCATTTGTGTGTAGGTAAAATAATTATATATCTTCATACTTGATCGATTAATTAGGTTAATAGAATGTACGCATACGATAATGATACTTACTTAAAGTTATAGGAAAGAGTATATATCTTTTATCCTTTTGATTGATCAAGTACCTCCGTAGATTTCTCTCTGTTTGAACTCTCCACATGACATACGGAGTCTTGGGGTCTTAGAATACAACATAAGGATCTACAAATCCAATCTCCTTATCATTTCTAGCTCGAGAGGTCCCTCATCATGTTTCTACATATGTATAGCCGGTTTATGTAATTAGTTATACATATACATGATAAGTTCTGATGATATTATTAAAAGAAAGAATCACTTACGCATGAAGCAACCGATTAGAGATTTGTCCGGGCGTCCATGTGGCATAGCTGGTGTAGCTCATTAAATTGAACATAAATAATATCATCACCACGGAAGTAATGATGGTTTCTAATTCGGACGCAGATATAGTCATCTGCACTTCGCCCACACGCCGCAAGGTACCACTTGGTTTAGCAAGTACATCTGCGTGCCAAGTTTCTTTGAGGGCCGCAGGGGTTGAATAGACTCTTAACATATTCATATGTCTTACGCCAATGATCAATTTCTTTTGCACTTTCAATTGCTGCCCCACTATCATTTGGGATAAGGTAAGACCGATTGTCCGTAAAAATTTTTTCAAGATCCTCATAGTTCAAACACGGAGGTATCTGCTGGTCTAGCACATCGATGTTTGAACCATATTCATTTCCAACGACTAGCGGGGGCACTGATTGCTTTGATTGTTCCCGAGCTGCTACACCCTTGCGTGCTCTTTTCTCTTTCTTCTTCTCTTCTTCTAGGGATTTGGTTATAGTGCGATCATAGTCAGATAAAGATAATGATTCTTTCTGAGCTGCACGCCTCTTTTTTTGTTGAGCCTCAACTCTTTGCCGTAGAAGTTACGGCTTTAGTAAGAGGTAGGGCTTCTCGGGGTTTCGCTTGGATTCTCTTTCATCCTGAAGTCTCTTGAAGAAACTGTCCACATCTGGCTTTACCGAAGCATCTATTTCTGCAGCCGGTCTTCTCATAAGACGGCTTCTTAAGAATGACGGGTTGTTTCTTTTTCGAGGCTTTCTTTTTTTTGGCGGCGGGGCGGCCGACCACGATTGATCGTGTGGCCGGCCTCTTCTTCAATGGTGGGTCCACCGGTTTTTGGCGCTGGAGCCACGTGTGGAGCGATGGGGCGGCCGGTGGGGGTGTTGGAGCCCGGCGTGGAGGCGAAGGGGCAGCCGTTGTCGGGGTTGGAGCCGGACGTGGAGGCGAAGGGGCAGCCGGTGTCGGTGTTGGAGTCCGGCGTGGAGGCGAAGGGGCAGCCGGTGCGGTGGGGGGTTGGAGCCTGGCGTGGGGGCGTTGGGCCCGAGGTGGTGGCGTTGGAGCCCGAGGATGTGACGTTGGATTTGGAGGCGATGCGGCCGTGTCTTGCACTTTGCCTCGTCATCACCCGCAGCACTATGACATGTTGGTGACCACCTGTGAAACCAAAGAGGTATATGAGTAAACCGCTAACTAAGGGAATACAAAATAAAGTTAGTGAATAAATGTATCGTCAAGTTTCATCCGCACCTAGGGTTAGGTTCATGACGAGGAGGTGGTGGTACACTACTAGGTGATGCCCGGGAATAATGATGTAGCGCTTGCGCCAACAAATGAAAGCCTTCTCTGCTTGTCCTAGAGTCTTCTCTCCATCACCTCCTTCTCTATCTCAAGGTGCACATTTTTGAAGCCTTTGACAACTCTATCCACCGAGACACTAGCATATCCAGGTTGAACTATCGCCCCATGGATTCTTGGTGTCTTCGTAGGGTCGACGAGGAGTTACAACACCGGCGGCAACCATGACCGACACAGCCCGTGGAATATGCAGCTCACATGTTGTCTTGGGTTCAGTGATGTCATCCACCGGGAAGCGCAGCCCCGTCGTCTTGAAATAGTTGGCACCTCCATGGAAGCGCAACTGCTTTTCAACTGACCGGGGGGGGCTAATGTTGACTACAG
This sequence comes from Chrysopogon serrulatus, assembly GCA_015844335.1. Classification (NCBI taxonomy): domain Eukaryota; kingdom Viridiplantae; phylum Streptophyta; class Magnoliopsida; order Poales; family Poaceae; genus Chrysopogon; species Chrysopogon serrulatus. The sequence goes on along the minus strand of JADLZL010000845.1, from coordinate 423,140 downwards.
GCTCTGATGCAGTTTGCCTTTGCATAGAACTTACTGCTTCCTGCACTTGCCTTTTGATTTCCTCGTTCATTCTCTCTTCTAGCGCTTTCTCTCATTTGTATCGCTTCACGAGCCGCTTCACGTGACTCCATCACCGGTGCCTCCAACCTACGCAATCGCTCTGCCTCCTCTTCCTTCTTTCTTTGGCGGCTTCTATAAGTGGGTCTATCTTTAGGAAGCCATGCTCCCACGATATCTCCCCATAGCCCCTTGTTCGCCCACCGTGTTCAGCAGTCTCCGGGCGTATGTCGGCTCATCCTTCTCTCTATTTGGCTGCCGGGGAGCCACTTTCAACTAATTCTCGGGCTTGTGCCATTCTCTGTCCCCACTCTCTGCGGCTTCTCGCCGTAAACTACCTTTCCGGTCTCTAGGTCTAGGGTTCCCCGACCGAAGAACCAATACTTGGCGCTTAGGCCGGTCACGGTGATTACGGTTCCATCCCCTTGTCAACAATCTCCCATTCCAGCTTACGCCACTTAGGAATAGCGGTCGCGGTAGCCACTGAACCCAAGTGATGGTGGTATTGCTTGTGGCTAGTATTTTCCCCGATTATGGATCATCCGTGCACGACTCTCATCCGAGTTCTTAAACTGTACGAACTCATCCCAAAAAGGCCTCAACTTGACGTAGGCCTTGTTGGTGAAATCCGGGGTCCGGCCATGTGCAACAAAAGTCTTGTACAATTTCTTCTTCCAAGCCTGAAATTGTTTGGCCATCTTCTGCATAGCCCAGATTTTAACCTTCTCCTTCAAAGCTTCATCCTGTGTATCGAGCGTGAAATGTTGAAGGATATCTAGCCAAATCAATTCTTTGTCACGATCTGAGACAAAACTAATATTGGGGTCGTCTTTCCGTTGCCTCCATTCTCGAGCACTAATCGGGAGCCTGTCTCTTACTAGGTATCCACAGTGCGCAACAAATTTCTTTGAATGTTCCCCAAGTACTTGGCCTGTACTCTCGTCGAATTCCGACAGAATGTACCGACCCTCCAACGGCTTCTTCGGGCCTCGCACTTTTCTACTACTCCCGGAAGCTGTCGCCGAACCAGAGGGCTACACAAACAAGTATAAATATATTAAGACAAAAGTCATTCTTTTTAATTTCATGTATACACATATATACTAGATTGTAGATAGACCTCATCATGATTGTCTCCCACAAGTTCTTCATAATCAGCGAAGTACTGACTCCCATCATCTCTTTGTTCATTGTCATCACCTTGGACTTGGGGATTTTGATTGCCACCGCTGTTGATTAGGTCCATCATTGTCTCATCCATGTTATCATTCGGATCGGCCATTTCTGCAAAAAGTTATTAATTAAAAGATGTTAGAATTCAATTAGTCATGTAGCGCCACAAGAAAAAAGAAAAATATACATGAGGAGGTTAGTAAAGTTAATTAAAAGTACCATTAATAAAGTTACATGACATAAAGTTACATGCAAATTGGGTTAGGTGTTACTTCACATAATATTACAAGACTATAGATATTACATGAGGATGTTAAGTCACTTGACATTACATAACATAATGAATTTACTTGACATTATATTAAAATATTACAATATTACAAGACTTTAGATATTACATGAGAATGTTAATAAAGTTAATTAAAAATAAAGTTACATAATAAAGTCACTTGACATTAAATTACATAATCAAGTTACTAGACATTAAATTAAAAGAGGGGAGAAGGTCGTTAGGGTTTTGAGTTAATTATATTATAAGTTATATTATAAGTTATACTTGTAATCTGGTATCAAGTTACTAAACATAATTATATGATAAGTTACCATTAATAAAGCCAATTTTATTATAAGTTATACTTGTAATCCAGTGTCAAGTTACTAAACATAATTATATTATAAGTTACCATTAATAAAGTTAATTATATTATAAGTTATACTTGTAATCCGGTGTCAAGTAACTAGACATAATTATATTATAAGTTACCATTAATAAAGTTAATTATATTATAAGTCGCGGGCGCCGTGTCTTGGTTAAAAGTCGCTAGGTCGTCGCTAGGTCGCGACATCGTGTCTTGGTTCGTTGCTAGGTCGTGTCTTGGTTCGTCGCTAGGTCATCGCTAGGTCATCGCTAGGGCGTGTCTTCGTTCGTCCGGCCGTCGCTAGGTCGTTAGGGCGTTGTTAGGGGTTTCGAATAAAACAAATTGTTTCGATTCGCTCACGAATATCGTTCGTCGCGTGTACCTGTGCTCTCTTTCTCTCGACAAGTCCTGCATGGAGATGCTCTCGGCTCGATGGCCGGCCACAACACACATACATGCATCGTCCTCGGCTCGATGGCCGTCCACAAACACACAAACGCGATCGACTCGATGGCGACGCAACACACAACACAGCATGGCGGCGCCACCGTCAAGCGCGTGAAGGACGGCGACGGCGCGGGAGGCTTCACCGGCCGGCGTGCCTCGGTGCGCGCAGGCTCCTGCTAAGACGCCGACGGTGTGGGGCTCGCCGGCCCGGAGAAGAAGAGGAGGCCGAGCCCCCTGCCTGCCGGAGGAGAAGAGGCGGCGGCGGGCCTCCTGGCCGGAGAAGAACGCGGGGCGGAGAAGAAGGCGGCGCCCCCACCGCTCGGGCGCCCGGAGAAGAAGGAGGCCGGCGGCGCACGGTTGAGGGAGGGAGAGGGGGCCCTCTGGCCGGAGAAGAAGGAGGCGGCGGCCGCGGCTCGGGAGGACGAGGACGGCCGGCGGCGCCTCGAACGACGGCGCTACATCGGGCGCCGGCCGGGCGAGGACGACGGCGGCGACGGCGAGGGAGGGAGAGCGACGGGCTCGCTTGAGATGGCGCGAGGGGGGATGCAGGGGGCGCCGGCCGAGGGAGAGGGGGCGGCGAGACTCCCACGGGGCGAGGGGGGGGGGCGGCTGCTCCCTCTGGCCGGAGTTGAAGGAGACGGCGGCTAGGGGCTACGTGCGTGCAAGGGGTGTCTGGATCGGAGGAGGAAGACGACCCAAGACCTTTAATACCCGGGGACTTTTTTAGTCCCTTGGTGGCTAGAACCGGGACTAAAAGCCCTTTAGTCCCGGGCGGTGGTACGCACTGACTAAAGTGCACCCTTTAGTCCCGGTGCGTACCACCGCCCGACTAAAGGTTTCCCCCACCCCGACAGTTTACATGTATTTTTTTTTTTTGGTTTATCTATGCTATTTTAAAATAGATTATTTTTGTTAATTGCATAGTAAATAAAAGAATGGGTATTAATTCCTTAAAAAATAAGAGTTCTATTTTATTTTGTGTAGTTACTTATTTGAAAAATTGGGAACATAAAATCTTTTCATCTCTTATAATAGAACACACAAATATTAAAAATAATTAGTATTTTGTTAATGCAAAAATGTTTGACTTATTTAAAATAATTTAAAGTAGTTGTATTGAATAGAAAATTTATTTATGCATTATTTTAACGTAAATTTTATTCATGTATCACTATTTACCTCTAAAATCGTGGTATACGTGATATTCACCATTAAATTGAATTATTTTTTTCAAACCGGCTGTTTACATTATATTATTTTGGTTTATCTATGCTATTTCTAAATAGATTATTTTTGTTAATTGCATAGTACATAAAAAAAAATGGGTATTAATATCTTAAAAAATAACAGTTCTATTTTATTTTGTGTAGTTACTTATTTGGTATAGCAAACATAAATATTAAAAATAATTAGTATTCTGTTAATGCAAACATAAATATTAAAAATAATTAGTATTTTATTAATGCAAAAATGTCTGACTTAATTAAAATACTTTAAAGTAGTTGTTTTTAATAGAAAATTTGTTTTTGCATTACTTTTTCCAATGCCAAATTGGTCTCCCATAAGTTTTACTTGTGCAAATACTTAGCAACAAATACTTCAAGTCATTTCATTATTTGAAATGATATAAAATAAAAAACTAATACAAACATCTGAAGTTACAAGTGTCACATACACATACTCTAATACACTATTTATTAGGCGGCACGATGGTGATCTTCTTTTTTTGACGTATGTTCCTTGGTCATGATCTTGACGTAACCATGGAGTGTCCTCGGCATTTATCATGATGCTCGGATCTTTGGTCACATTGAAAGGCGTGATTCGGTCATCCCTTTCATAATCTTCTGAAATATCGACTTGTCATCAATTCCCACAATGTTTCTTTTCCCCGAGAGAACTATATGGCGTTTTGGCTCATTCGTTGATTTGTTGTCATTTTTCCCTCTCTTCTGTTTTTTAGACATGTCTTTCACATAGAATACCTGATTCACATCAGCAGCAAGGGACGAATGGTTCACCTTTGTATCCAACATTTTTTTGAGGTCCACTGTTGTCATTCCATAGTCTTTATCAATTGTTACCCCGCCTCCGGTATTCTTGACCCATTGGCACCGGAACAAAGGGACTTTAAAATTAGGTGCGTAGTCTAGTTCCCAAATCTCCTCTATGCGGCCATAATATGTTTGTCTGTTTCCATTCGGTCGGTAGCGTCTCGCCAACCCCAATTGCTTTTGGTTCGTGCTTTTTTATCTTGGCCTAGGGTGTAAAATGTATTTCCATTTATCTCGCCCTTTGTGCGTGAGGATGTGCCATGATGGTTGCCTAGCCAACAAATACAGTTGCTCATCAATCTGGTCATTACCCCGACATTCCTTTCGTAACCAATCACCGAAAGTGTCCATGTAATGACGCATAAGCCAAGCTTCATTCTTCTCTCGGAACTGGGATCGTAGAAAGTCCTTGTGTTTCCTGACATACGGCTCCACCACGGATGAGTTTTGAAGAACTGTGTAGTGTGCTTTATTGAAATAATCATCCCCCGCACCGATGTATGTTTTCTTTCCTATTGTTCCCTTTCCACTCGCCTCCCCTCGTGTCGTGATTCAGGGAACACCAATTGGGTCAAGTTCAGGAATGAATTCAACACGAACTCAATGACCTCCTCTGTCCCCATAGCCCTCTGCGATGCTTCCTTCTTCGGCCTTGCACGCCGGGTGAACATATTTCTTCGGGACTCCCATAAACCTCTCGAAGGGAAACATATTATGTAGGAATACAGGACCAAGAATATTGATCTCCTTGACCAGATGAACTAGGAGGTGTGTCATGATATCAAAGAAGGATGGAGGGAACACTAACTCAAAGTCGACAAGACATTGAACCACATCATTCTCAGAGAGAAGCAAGTTCCAGTGGATTGATTGCCTTCTAAGAAATTGTATTGAGGAATGCACATAGCTTAACGGTGGCCAGACGCATACATAAGGAGGTAGAATTCCTCTTAATGCAACTGGAAGCAATTGCGTCATAAGCACATGGCGATCATGCGACTTTAAGTTCAGAAATTTCTTCTCGGGCACATTTATTATAATTTTTATATTAGAGGAGAATCCGGATGAGACCTTGATGCTTGCTTAAGCATTCAAACATGATTTCTTTCTCTTCATTGCTAAGAGTGTAGCTAGCGTGTCTTAAATATTGGCGTCCATCATCTGCCTTCTCTGGTTGCGGGTTGTCTCGCTCTTCCATCCATGCCGCAAGTCTTGTCGTGCTTCAAGTGAATCCTTAGACTTCCCATACACACCCATGAATCCTAGAAGGTTCACACAAAGATTCTTTGTCAGGTGAATGACGTCGATCGTATTCCGGACCTCTCGGACTTGCCAATAGGGTAGCTCCCAAAATATTGACTTCTTCTTCTACATGGGTGCATGACCCGCTGCATCTTTTAGAACTGGTTGGCTGCCCTGTCCCTTACCAAAAACTACTTTCACATCCTTAACCATCTCAAATACATCTTCTCCAGCTTACATTTGCGAGGCTTGCATCGGTGGTCTCCGCCTTTTACCTTTAACATGTTTGCCTTTCTTTCTAACTGGGTGATTCATAGAAAGAAATCGACGATACCCAAGGTACATGACCTTTCTGTATTTTTTCAAATATATACTATCAAGGTCATCAAAACAATTGTGTGCATGCATTATATCCCTTGCTTGACTGCCCCGAAAGATTACTTAGAGCAGCCAATCATTGATTGTCATAAACAACAAGGCTCGCAGGTCGAAGTGTTCCTGTTTGTACTCATCCCACACACGAACACTGTTTTCGCCTCCATAAAAATAGGAGTTCTTCAATTAATGGCCTTAGATAGACATCAATGTCATTGCCCGGTTGCTTCGGGCCTTGGATGAGCACCGGCATCATAATGAACTTTCGCTTCATGCATAACCATGGAGGAAGGTTGTAGATACATAGTGTAACAGGTCAAGTGCTATGACTACTGCTCTGATCACCAAAAGGATTCATATCGTCTGTATTTAAAGCGAACCTTAAGTTTCTTGCGTCTTTTGCAAACTCTAGAAATTCCCTATCTATTGCTCTCCACTGAGACCCATCAGCAGGGTGTCTCAACATGTTGTCTACCTTACGGTCTTCTTTGTGCCACCGCAACAACTTTGCATGGTCCTTGTTTCTAAAAAGACGTTTTAGACGAGGTATTATAGGAGCATACCACATAACCTTTGCAGGGATTTTCTTTCTAGGACGTTCTTCCCCCTCAACATCGCCAGGGTCATCTCGCCTGATCTTATACCGTGATGCTTTACATACGGGGCATTCATCTAAATTCTCGTAGTCCTTGCCACGGTACAGGATGCAGTCGTTAGGACATGTATGTATCTTCTGGATTTATAATCCCAAAGGACAAACGACCTGTTTTGCTTCGTACGTAGTGGTGGGCAATTCATTAGGGTTCGGAAGCATCTTTTTTTGGATCTTCGATGAATCGTCCAAATGCCTTATCGGATACACCATTCTCAGGCCTTCCATTTCAACAACTCCAACCTTGTTGTATCCAATTTTTTTTGCCCATTTTGGACGGATGGGTATAGTAATTTCTTGTGATCTTCTAGCATGCGGTCAAACTTCGCCTTCTCTGTTTCACTTTCGCATTCTTTCTGTGCATCACGAATGGCATCACCAAGAGCATCACCTTCACCCGAGCACCTCCCTCTTCTTCACTTCTCCCATTCTTGTATCATCGAAGCCACCGAATTGAGCAATAATGTCATCGGGCTCCGGTTGTTCTTGTTCTTCTTCACATTCTTCCATCATTATCCCGGTTTCTCCATGCTTGGTCCAACAAATATAGTTTGGCATGAAACCTGACTTCAACAAATGTGAGTGAATATTTCTAGAGCTAGAATATTCCTTCAAATTCTGACACAATGCACATGGGCAACGTATGAATCCATCCCGCTTATTTTTCTCGGCCACTCTTAAGAAATAATGCACACCATCAATGAATTCTTTGGAGCGGCGATCAGCATTGTACATCCAACCACGTGTCATTGTCTGTATTGCAACATAAAGTATGATAAGTTTCTAATTTTTCCTACAGAAATAAAAGTAACAAATAACCTAAAATTCTCTATTTCTAATTTTTCTCATCAAGCAAAATTAAAAAAACACCAAAGTTCTCTATTTCTCTAAATAATCAAGAAATTTGGTAGGCATACTAGTTATAATTAACTAATTAACCCGGTCACAAATTGCAAATTAAAGTATTATAACCTAAAATTCTCTATTTCTATCGAATAGGTAGAGACGACGCGCGTGGTGCACCGGAACGATGTGACGTCTTTGGATTTCGGGCAGCATGCAGACCCGCGCCGCCCATGCAGAGTGCTGCTGGCTTTTCTAAACAAGCAAAACTAAAAAACACCAAAGTTATTTATTTTTCGAACTAATCATGAAATGTGGCATGCATACTAGTTTAAATTAACTAATAAACCCGATCACAAATTGCAAAATAAAGTATTCTAAGTAACTAACTAACACAACCTAAAATTCTCCATTCTTATTTTTTCTAAACAAATTTTATATTCATACTTAGTTATAATTAAATAATCCTTCAAATATATTATTTATACTTAGTTATAATTAACTAATTAACTAGATCATAAATTATAAACTAAAGTATTATCAAATATTATTTTTTTTTTTTTAAAAACTAATTATAATGATAAACTATAAATTTAGTATTTTTCTATATTAAAATATTTAAACGATGAAGTGATTGGAGTTTAAAATTGTGTAGAAATCAAAAAATAAAAAACCACATGTATAACACCACAAAATGAGATAAGCTGTTGCTAAAACTTAAGAAGATGAAGTTAGTAATATCTAAACAAGTAAATGACGGCGTAGAAGTGATGAAATGAATCAATATCCGGAGATGTGAACACAAATCAAACAAGAACACATGAAGAACAAAGAAGAAAGTGAGCTCGGGCAGCTCGGCCAGGGGAGGAAGAAGGATTCAAATATGGGGGGAGGATTTAATCCCGGTCCCTAACACCAACCGGGACTAAAATCCCATCTTTAGTCCCGGCTAGTGTCACAGACCGGGACAAAACCTTTAGTCCCGGTTGGTGTTACCAACCGGGACTAAAGATGGACCTTTAGTCCCCCCCTGCAGATGCTGAACAATAGCCGTTGGGCTGGGGACTTGTTACCAACCGGGAGTAAAGGTCTTTTTAGTCCCGGGCGCTAATTTTTCGGGAGCTATTGCTCATTTTGTCCAAGTGACCAAAGGCCTGTTCTGTAGTAGCGAGGGTTGGTGCCTCTCTCCTACGCCGATGTGAGCGGCCGCAAGGACGTCGGGGATGGCTGTGAGGCGTGAGATGCCGCGCGGCGCCTGGTGCTGTGGCCTCCAGTGCATCTGCATTGCCAGTGCAGTCGTGGCTGCGACGAACGAGTAGGCAATCGCTGCAGCTGGCTGCTAGGAGAGGGTCGATCTGTTGCGCGACGCGGCTTGATACGCCGCGGCCGAAGAAGTTGGGTTCGTGTCTTGGCCGGATAGATGCTCGCGGTTCGCGAGCATTCGTGATGGCTTGCGTAACAGGCGAGAGACCCGAACCGATTCAGTATTGGACCGATGAATGCCATCGCAAGTTCGTCGGGTCAGACTGGGCTACGTGGCCCGATCTGCTGGTCTGGTTCCTGGTAGGACACGTGGCCAGAGAATAAGCCATCGTCGCTGGTACGAATTTCGTACTTGTTGGTACGAATTTCGTACTTGTAAAGATAAGATGGCCGGCGTCCACCGTCTGCTACTGCCGCCGATGCATCATGCATGCATGCAACACGACCCGATGCCGGCAGGGGATGGACCGGCTGGACGACATGGACAGATAGCATACAACCGGCCTTCTCATGCTGACGGTGATGAACGTGACGTGGCGTGGTGGCATCTGGAGTGGCCGTTATTCTTGCTACCCGGCCGACAGCTTGGCCATTTTAGAATTCGTACGTTTCAATCAACCTAGGCGACACCTTATGGACTTCTTATATAGTATTTATCCATTACCCTAATAAAGATGTACATAGAACTTGAACGAAGCGGTCTCCAAAGAATGTGACTTTTAGATGTGGACAAGACCGAAACTAAAACGAAATACAAGATCACACTCAACTGATGAACATTGTAAAGATCCCAGTTATCTCCAAAAGCAGCTTGAAGAAACAAATTAAGCAACAAATTGAAAACGTACATAGCCTGAAGTTGCATCAGCCAAAAAGAGAGAACGGGGAGGAAGAATTCTTGGAGACCAACACCCGAAAAAAAGCGCTTTGAAACCTCAAATTGAGAAGAACGGCCATGTGAAAGATACTGTCCTATCCGCTCCATTCAATTAGATAGGAAGAACCAAAGACACAGCCAAAGAACCACCAAGAAACGGGCTGCCCTGAAGTGCCAGCTGCCACTGGCAGCCTGACAGGTCGCTGTAGCGACATGGAGCAGCGGCCCAACTCCATCTTTTGGCACGCCATGAGCTCGACCTCCTCCTCCACAGCCAACATCTGCAGCCATGGAGATGGGCGCAGGAGTGGCAAAGGATATTAAGGGGGTGGCCGCCAGCGCCACAAAGGATAGCGGTGGGGTGGGCGGCGAGCACGCTCATTGAAACTAGAATTCTCCTCCAATTGCTATTCCTCTATTCCTGCTTCTGCACAACTGCAATCCTATGCCCCGAAAATGTTGTTCGTGAGTGTGGAAGGTAGCCCCGAGACAAAAGCAAGAAACAAACGGTCGCACATCGTTTATTCCTAATGCCTCTGAAGCCTAAATTATTTAAACTGACCTTACTACAGGCTTGATCAATTCCGAGATTTCATGGAACCTCCTACCAGATGAGTACCTCATTCCTTCCTTTTTTGAAGCTAGGTCAGTACCGCATTCCTGTGTTCTCAGTTCGCTCACACACAATGTATAATGCCCCTTGCGCCCTGGTGACAGCCTAGCAATCCGGAACCATATATATTACTCATCATATTCTTGAGCTTGTTTGTATATATGACTATATATGAACCCTTTTATAATAATTTATTATAGACACGTTTGCCTCAGTCTGCTAGTCCAGAAAACATGTTATTTATAGTGTTAAAATTTACAACCACCAACAAAGCACACAAGGTTTCCCAGCGATTTACTAGCAACTTTATGAAGAAGGACATCTGACTTAATAAGGGATGTCAACCAAATTGTGTGGCCTTAATGTCATATAGACTAAATCCCTTACAGCTATACTGTAAAACAAAACCATCACCGCTAGCACCACCACGAAACAACTGCAACCACAGGCAAATATGTCTCTGCTGGGACGCGTAAGGGACGAGCAACAGCCAACAGGAGTACTCCAAAGCGCATTGTAGATTACTGATGCCTCTTATACCTAAGCTGACGTTATCAGGATTGATCAATTCCTAGCTAGCAACAAGGAACCTCCTAGCAGATCAGTAGGTAGTGTGCCCTCAGTTCACACATGATGTGTAAAGTGTAATGCTTTGGTGACAGCCTAGGGGATCCAGAACTATATATACTACTCATTCCTGATCTTGTGTAGGTATCACTCAATTTACAATTTATTTATGTGTCTTGATCTGCTAGTTACAAAACAAGCCAGTAGTGTGCCCTCAGTTCACACATGATGTGTAAAGTGTAATGCTTTGGTGACAGCCTAGGGGATCCAGAACTATATATACTACTCATTCCTGATCTTGTGTAGGTATCACTCAATTTACAATTTATTTATGTGTCTTGATCTGCTAGTTACAAAACAAGCCATTTATAATGTTAACCATTCAAAATTATTGACTTGGATATCACCAAATGTGCATTGCCTAAATGCTTGTACACTAGAACTATTTGTTTCAAACTATTTGTTTTGTGAAACCAGTTCTCTTTTTTTTTAGAGAAAAAAGGAGGGGTCTGATCCCCTATTGTGCCTTTACTGAAATAAAGAACAAAGCTTACAAACTTGTCTCAAGAGACAAAAAAGGTTACAAATAAAATAAAAAAATTACACATCAGCTTCTAGCCATAAGTAAATGTTGGGGTGGTAAGATGGCTTTGCTCTCAAAATAATTGAGGCAAATTCTGATTTGAAGACTATTTTGCAATGCTGTAAAGGGGCTAGAACATTTCGGAAGATGACATCATTCCTCAGAGTCCAAATTAATAGACCAACATAGGTTCACAATAATGTCCATGTAAAAAGGCAGATGCAACTGATACTTGAGAGCCTCAAAGATTAGCTGAGTAGATCTAGTTTGAACTTGTAACCGCAGAGTGTTGCAACAGGCTTTAGCAAAAGCACAATCAAGGAATAGATGATGTATGGACTTCTCAACTCAGTATAAACAGAGAACACAATTGTAGTCATGTAAAAACATATGTGTACGCCTCAACAATTATCTAGTACTGAGTCTGTCCTTCAATAAAAGCCAGCAAAAAACTTTCCTTTTGTTTTGACAAGATGAGTTCTAGAGCCATTTATAAATTACATGAACTTGTGTGGTACCAATCAGAATTTTGTAGGCCTTTCTTGATCAGGAGAAGTTAGTTGAGCACCAGATGTACTGCCACTTTTCCAATTTTTGTGTGAAATTTAAATTCTGAATGATAGTTTCAAGCTGTTGAAACTGCTCATAGGCCTCAGAAGAGAGAAGCAAATAAAAGTGGTTGATGGTCACAGGATCTGCCTTCATTTTTTGAACCAAGATGAAATTGTTTCGGCTAAAAGAATATATATAGCTCTGGGCACAAGGTCTGCAGAATTGTGCCATTCCAAAGATCCAACCAAAAGAAGCAAGAAGTACCACTATATACTGTAACCATTGCTATACCTTTGAAGGTCTCCAACAATTTGATGATATCCTTCCACCAAAAAGAGCCCCTAAAATTAGTAGAAGTTCTTGGTAGTTTACCATCAAGGTAATATTTGTCCCACACCAGCTGCACCCATGGCACCGAAGCTTTCGTTAAGAACTTGTCCAAATGTTTCAGCATTATACATTCATTGTGAGTTTTAAGGTTTAAAACACCCAACCCACACTTTGATTTTGGTAGACAAACCATAGACCAGGCAGCTTTTGCCGGCTTTATGTTACTAGCATCCGAACCCCTCCATAAACCGTGTTTTCTATACTTGTCAATTTTCTCAATAATAGTCTTTGGAAGAATGAAAGTGCTCATGGCAAAAGTAGGAAGGGCAATGAAAACTGCATTAGTGAGCTCCAGTCTACCAGCTTGACTTAAGAAGGATGAGATACTCATCAGCCTCCTTTCTCATTTGGTTACAAGAGGCCCAAAAATCTGCTACTGTTGTCTAGGCAATGCGAAGAGGCAGACCAAGATATGTGAAAGGCAGAGATCCTTTTGAGCAACCAAAGACAGTTGAAAGCCAGAGGGATGTCCAATAAATATAATAACTACTACTAATTATATCTGACAGCCTGTAGTGTGCAATTAGGCTAAGTTCACTGCTACCTAAACTTAAAAGAATTTGAGCTAATATATATAGGAAGAAATAGTATTTGATAGCTAATAAGTCAACTTTAATTCTCTTCGTCACAATTGTACTCTTCAAGCTGTGGCTTTGTATTTCGGAAGCTTGTACTACCACAAAACAGTGTCGGTTGCTTTGGAACCCACAGTGACGGGTTTTGGGGGCTTCAATCAACAGTCATAGTACAATCGATAGCGATAGGTAGATTTTCACTGATAGTTAATGGCTAAAACCAAGAATTATAGACAGCATACTAAAGCGGCAATGAAAGTCCACCTGTCACTGCTAGTTCATGGCTACAATGGATAGTGATATTAGATTTGTAGATATGTAGTTAAAAGTATAGTATGAGTTGTATAGTCGTAAGTGTTGTGTAGCTCAGCTGGTATGGACAATCGAAAAAACCTTGAGTTCAAATCCTAGAAACACATCTCAGTTCCCAATTGGTATTGCTTCAATCCTGCTTTTGCACAACAGCAATCCTATGACCAAAAAGTGTTGTTCGTGTGTATCGAAGCTAGTTCTGAAACAAAATGGACTGCTCATCGTTGATTACTGATGCCGACGTTACCACAAGCTTGATCAATTCCGAGAATTTACTTAACCTCCTACAAGATCAGTACCTCATTCATATGCTCTTAGTCCTTGGCAACTCCTTGGACACCATGTAATGCCTTGGACCTTGGTGACAACCTAGCAATCCGGAACTATATTCTTGATTTTGTATGTATTTATGATGAACCATTTATAATCTATATAGGCACGTTTTTGCCTCAGTCGGCTAGTCAATCAAATATGTCATTTACAGTGTTAACTGCTCAAAATGTACAGCTAGCCACCAAAGCACGTAAGGTTTCCCAGCAATTTACTAGCAACTTTATGAAGGACGATTGACTTAATATAGGATGCCACCCAAAGTGTGTGGCCTGTATGACATATAGACTGGAGCTCTCTGTTCTATGCAACCAGTATTAATTAATTGGTGGTTTATGTTTCAGAGTGGATGATGTACATTACTAATCAGATCAGCGTACCACAATGTGGTCGTTTAATCAGATCGGCGTATGGCAATCTTAGCATATGCCGCTCTCGATTCCTCCACGCCGGCGAGATGGCACATGGCAGGTGGATCACGGCATGGTGGGGCTGCAGCCTCGCTGTGCTATCTTGCTCGCAGTAAGAGTGTAAGACTTCGCCCGTACAACAAGTAACAACACACCTGTTGGCAGTGCGCAAGCCTGCTTCTTCACAACAGCAAATCCTATGCCTAGAACAGGATGCATGCGGAACTGCGGAAGCTAGCCCTGAAGTGAATGTAGTAAAAAAACGGACTACACATCCCAGATTGCTGATGCCTCGCAGGCCTAAATAATGATTTAAGCTGACGTTACCAAACAGCTTGATCAATTGCTAGCTTTCGTGGAACCTCACCTACAAGATTATCAGTACCTCGTTTGCATGCTCTCAGTTCATGCACATGATGTGTAATGCCTTGGACCTTGGTGACTGCAGCCTAGCTATCCAGAACTATACAACTCATCTTGAGTTTCTATGTATATATATGAGCCAGTTTATAATTTGTAGGCACGTCTGCCTCAGCCAGCTAGCTAGTCTCATTTATAGATGTTAACCACTGAAAATGTTCAGCCACCAAAGGACATAAGGTTTTCCCAGCGATTTAGTAGCAAGTTTGTGAAGAAGGACGACTGACTTAATAATGTAGGATGATGTCAACCAAAGTGTGTGGCTTAAATATCATATGGACTAGAGCTAGCTATCTGTTCTGTGCAGCCACCACTAGTATACAAACCATTTCTCTTGACACTAACATTTTATTTTTACTGGTAGTTTTTCTTTAGAACAGCCTGTAGAAATCGGCCCTATTTCTACAGGCGGTTCTCTTAAGGAACCGCCAGTAAAATACGATTTCTACTGGCGGTTTTCTTAAGAGAACCGCCTGTAGAAATTGACTTTTTTACTGGCGGATTTCTTAAGGAACCGCCAGTAATTTCTATTGGCGGTTCCTTAAGAAATCCGCTAGTAGGAATAATTTAAAATTATTTTTTGAGTTTTTCAAACTTCCTTAAATAGAGAAACTCCCAAAATAAAACTTGTAGATCTCGAAAAGTTATGAAACTTTGTAATTGACAACATTTTCATTTGAAATCATCTTTTTATGGAAAACTATGAACGAAAATTTTAAATTTGAAATTCAAATTTTGCAAATGACCTCAGATGGAGAAACACTCTAAATGAAAGTTGTAGATCTCGAAACGTTATAAAACTTTATAATTGAATACTTTTTCATTTGAATTCATTTAGACCCCGAAATATTAAATTTACTATTGGTTTAGGATAATATGTGGGGAACCGAAATGAGATATAAACACAAGTGATGTGTGGATGGAGTGGTACAAAGGATACGTGCGAGGTTGAGGTCGCAGGTTCGAACCCCCACAGCCACGTAGCATGTGATTTACGTGAAAAAAATATTTTTTTATCATTTGTAAAATATTTTTTTGTTATTTCTAAAATATTTTTTTTTGCCATTTTTTTGTGTTTTCTAGGTAGCAATTTCTATAGGCGGTTCCTTAAGAGAACCGCCTATAAAAATCGATGTGTACTGGCAGTTTTCAATCAACCACCAGTGAAAATCGGCCATTTTCACAGGCTTCTCCCATTGGCGGTTGAAAAAAACATGAGTAAAAATAGGTGTCCAACCGTTTGTATAAAGCTTCTGTATACTAGTGTACAACCAGTATTGAAATGGGCGTTTTGAACCACCTGTGATGTTGAAGTCTGTACTAGTGAAAGGAACCAATTGACGAATGTTACCAATTGCTTCAATAGAATGGTTGAAAACACTTCATTGTCGGCAGAAAATCAGTTTCACTTTCGTGGTACATGAGCATGAATTGCGATCCGGGGTGGCATTGGTTTTGGTGCTGACACACATAATATCCATACTAGTTTCATCCAACTGTCCCATTGTTGGCTATCAAGCCCAGCGAATGAGGTACAAGAAAATTTTTAAAGGACTTACTACATGATCATGACCAAACCTCCCATCGGAACCAAAACCAGTACTAGTCGAAAACCTCCAGGATCCCACAACCCAGTTGAAATCCAAATTTGAGCCTCCTCCACAACTACTCATCAGCTCAGAGAGAGGTACACTTGTGGGATCTGTGTTACTGTCTTAATACAGACGCGACTTAGGAAACATGTGTCTATAGCAACTTATCTCAGACAGTGCAAGAGTTAGTACAGGCGCGCCTCTAAGTTATCACAGACGTGTGTTGTCAACGACCATCCCCAGAAATCGGTTGCTACAGATGACACACAAAAGCACGTCAGTAGTATCGGATTATTACAGACTTGTTACGACAAAGAGCGTCTGTGGTAATGTTATACGCGCTTCTGTAATGATATTTTTTGACATTTTTTTACATATATAGTGCACCCTCCAGCTGGTCTTCCCCTTCAGCTGGTCTTCCCCTTTGGATGTCCTACTACCCTGTCACTCCATGCATTTAGCCCATCATATCAATCGCCTTATACTAGACTCCTACTTGCTCCAATCAAAGGTTGTGTGTCTCCTGTCACCATCCTTTTCTTGGCCCATTTACACACTTGATGTCAACCTTGTTCTCAGGGTATAACTATCGTATGCTTGTTCGGTGCAATCACACAGAAGATGCAAGACAGAAATTGAAGTACAGGGAAATGCCGTTGAACCAACAATAAGCATACTGTTGAATTAACCATGACACAACAAAAACCAAATCCAGGACCACCCTGCTAGTCCTAAGCTTGGACCAAATAAAGGAACTGAAATTTTGAATCTTAATGTTTCGCAAGCCTACATTATGCTATGGAGGAGAACTACAAAGAAGGCACTCCTTTGCACTGGTGTTTTCACTGTTGAAGTAACCACCGGGCATGCAGGTACTACGGAGGCACTCTCTCTCTCTCTCTCTCTCTCTCTCTCTCTCTATATATATATATATATATATATATATATATATATATATATATATATATATATATATATATATATGTCCTGACTTCTGCCTTACTCCCTCCGTCCCTTTTTAACTATCGCTTCTTTGGATTTAATTTTTTTAACAAATTTATTTAGAGATATAAATATTGCACGTATTTTCTACAGATCAAGTTAAACTTGTAGCACGAACACCCAAAGTGATAATTAAATAGGGACAAAGTGATAATTAAATAGGAACGGAGAGAGTTTATTTTGGGCTTAGCCGTTGGAGCCACAACATAGTGGTGAATACCATTACTTTTGAAAGGACATATCATGCTAACTCCGTCCCAAATTATAGTTCATTTGACTTTTGTAACCCTAAGTTTGACCACTCATCTTATTCAAAAAATGATGTAAAATTTTATATCTTTTATTGTCACTTGCTTTAAGAATAAAAGCTTTTCAAGAATGACTAAAATTTGACTTTGTTTGAATAAATATTTTTAATAAGACAAGCGATCAAACTTAAAGTCGAAAAAGTCAAATAAATTATAATTTGAGACGGAAGGAGTAATGTAGTAATTACAATAGTTTGCTTATATCTATTCTTTGGAAAGTTTTTTTAGAATAAATGGAATGAGATTGTGTCTATTTCATTGATAGAGAAGAGAGTCTTACAGCCTATTTGCAAGGCAGCAAAGAAAATATTGTTACTCTCTTGTGTTAAAATGAATTGTTAAATTTTTTTGTCACCGATTTATTTTTTACATGAGACATTAGTCGACGCTTCCACCGCTGGCAAGCTTACTTTGATATAAATTGCATGGTCTTTCCCAATTTATCATCCTACCCATGTGGCATAATTATTGAAAGTTTTAAAGGAAAGTTTTTTTTCCTAGGGTTTGGCAAATACCGATAACCAAACTTCTGTAATTAGGGGCACTGCTGCGTGGATCAACTAGTTGTCCCAAAAAAAAAAGTATCTTTTTCCGCCATGAGCCTCTTTGGGACAGAAGGCTCACAGGACTGTCAACACCTCACGCCGGCCTAACCTTCTGTTTTTTTGAACGAACAGGAGGGGTTTGCACCCCTACTGAAATTGTATTAATGAAAGGCAAGAAAGAAAAAAGTACAAAGTACAGCTGAGGAACAAAGAGTTTAAGAAATAAAAAAAAGGAGATGAAGAAAATAAGATAGATTACACAAACTGCTCTAGCCATGAACTAATCAGAGGGAGGTATCTTTTCTTCACGCGAAGTGTAACTAGGCCGAAGGGTTTCTGAAAATTTGTCTGCATTTTTGAACACTTGCTTCTTCCCCTCTGAAAACCAAATCATTTCTCACTGTCCAAATGGAATGGCACATAATGATAATTACCTCCATGAAGAATGGGACGTTAAGCTGATCTTTGAACGACTCCAGGACTTGAAAGGGCCCCTGAGATTGGGGGACTGTCAATCCAATTAGGTCCCAGCAATCCCTTGCAAACATACAATCCAGAAAGAGGTGTTCTACCTTTTCCTCTGTTGAGTTGTTACAAAGCATACAGTCAAAAGAAGGCAAATGCATGTTTTTTCCTCCTTAAGATGTTCCTTGTGCTCAGCCTATCCTGTGCCAGCAACCAAAAGAAGACTTTGTGCTTATGCCGACAAGATGATTTCCAAATCCATTTGAAAACTGGATGTACTTCTGCTGAACCGGAAAGCTGCTTGTATGCTCTCTTAAATGAGAAGTCATGTCCTCCCCAAATATAGGTCCAAGTATCACTGAGTTCTGAAGGCTGGAAACTGTTCACTGTCTGCTCAAGCTGTAAGAACTGCTGATAGGCTTCCACTGATAAGGGCAAATGAAAGAGGTACAACCAGTGTGGCCTCCAAGAGCATAAATGTCCAGGAGGAACCCGAGGAGGTCTAGGCGCCCAAGGGGCCTTAGTTATTAAGATCAATTAAGAGGAGCTGTGTGGGGGTCAAGGAGCATTAATTGGCTATAGTTATTAGCTAGCGCCAGATACTAGGAGTGCTGGGCGTCAGCAGCTTGGACTAGAGTCCTATGTATTTGTAATCCTTGCTTTCAGTTGAGATTAAGCAATGAAATGATTTATCCCTGATCTCATCCTCCTGCTACCTCTAATCTCATCCCCCTGCTGTTAACGCCAGGCATACCCTGCGCCTCCATCCCCTACCTCCAGCTATAACCTACGCAGCCAGGGGCCTCCAGTGCTAGGAGTTGAGGCCCTTGACAACCTAGTATTGGGAGTTCGTCGATCCTATGACCGCCACTCCGCATCCACAGCCACCACCTCCACCCCAAACTCACCCACCCAATCCACCGCTTCCTCTTCAGCACCCATGGCTGAGCCAACCATCGCTGACCTCGCCAAGATGATGAGCGACCTCACCAAGAGCATGCCGACCATGCAACGGCAGATTGTCTCGCTGCAGCAGGCTCAGCCACCTCCATCGACCTCCCACTCGGGAAACCGAGGTTCTGGCTTCGGCGAGCACCCGGGCGACCGACCGCCCCGGTTCCAGAAGTTGGATTTCCCCAAGTTCGATGGGAAATCCGACCCGCTGGCTTTCATCAACCGATGCGAGTCCTACTTCGTTCAGCAGCGCATCGCCGCCGAGGAGCAGGTCTGGATGGCCTCCTACAACCTCGAAGGCAGTGCGCAGATGTGGTACATTCAAGTGCAGCAGTCCGAGGGGAACTCCATCATGGAGGCGCTTCACTGAGCTCCTCAATCTCCGCTTTGGTCCACCCCTCCGATCCAACCCCATGGGTGAACTCATGGCCTGCAAGCGCACGGGGACAGTGGCATATTACCAGGATCGGTTCGAGGCCCTGCTACCTCGCATTGGGCCACTAGAGGAGGTACAGCGCATCCAGGCCTTCACGGTGGGGCTCGGTCCGTTGCTCAGCCACGATGTGGAGATGCAGAACCCACAGACGCTCATCATGGCCATGAGCTTGGCCCGGAAGCTGGAACTTCGGGAGCAGAGTGTGGTTGCAGCCGCCATGGCGCCCTCCCAGGCGCCTTGTCTCGCAGGCCGCGGCCTTCTGGCGGGTCTTGTCTAGCCCCTGGCTCTGCCGGCTCCACCACTAGCGGGCCGTCAGGCGATGGCAGCGCCCCTCGAGGGTCGGCAGGTACGCCGCCTCACCACCGCGGAGATGGATGATCGCCGGCGCCAAGGACCGACTTTGTTTCAACTGCAACGAGAAGTATGCTCGCAGGCACAATCGTGTCTGTCAGCGTCTTTTCTTCCTGGAGCTGTCAGAGGAGGATGAATCTGAAGACGTCGCGCCCCTGGTCAATCTGGACGATCCCACAATCTCCCTGCTGGCCATCGCGGGAGTCTGCACTAGGGACACGATGCAGCTGCACATCAACCTGGGGGGCATGTCACTGCTGGCCCTTCTGGATTCAGGGTCCTCATTGCGGCTAAGGCAGCCGCCCGGACCTCCCTCCGCCTCCAGCTCCACGGCGGCATGCGGGTTACTGTCGCCAACGATGACAAAGTCCCGAGCCCGGGCGTCTATCGCGCTGCTACTTTCTCCATCGAGGGAGCCTCCTTCTCAGCGGATTTCTTCGCCTTGCCACTCGTCGGTTATGATGTTGTGCTTGGGACACAGTGGCTGGCCACTCTTGGACCCATTCTCTGGGATTTCGGCGTGCTGTCCATGACAGTTCAGCACCAAGGCCGCCAAGTCTGCTGGCGGGGCGTAGCGGGACCTTCTGTTGATCCGAGAAGCAGTACAGATTAAGCTTCCCCATAGCAGAGTGCATCTGAGGCTGTGCGCACCGGTTCCTGTAAATGGATCCGGCACGGCATATGGCGGACAAAAATCCTTGCACCGGTGTACTTTAAATGATACGTTAGGCATGCGGCAACGTTATATTCACCGGAGGACTGCTGCTGTCTGGGAGAGAAAAGTGCATACACGGAAACCAACAAAAGCAGGCCCCACTTATTCTATTATCTAAAAAATGTTATAACTCATAAACCAAATTAAATTCCGATTGCACCATTAAATTCGTTTCAATAAATTCTTCAAAACAAGATCTCACATGGATATATTTGGATAAAATTTATAGAAGATGACAAGTGGGGCCGCTGTTGATAGTTGGTATAGAGTATG
This sequence comes from Chrysopogon serrulatus, assembly GCA_015844335.1. NCBI lineage: Eukaryota > Viridiplantae > Streptophyta > Magnoliopsida > Poales > Poaceae > Chrysopogon > Chrysopogon serrulatus. The sequence continues at coordinate 402,126 of JADLZL010000845.1, read as the reverse complement.
AGATATAAAGATGATGGATGCAGAAGAAACGTACATAGAGGAAAGAATCTTGATGACCAGGATGTATAGAGTATAGAGTATAAAAATAAAGGAACGTGAGTGCGGATAGCCTTGCAACTCACACACCGCGATGATTATCTCCTTGTCATGCTATCTCTCATCTTGGAACAGAAGAACCAGTCAGATGCTCCACCATCATTCTCCCAACTGCCCACATATCCATGGACAGAGCAACTGGGTCGAAGGAACCAGTGACCCTATTCATGAAGCCTCGCTACATTGTCTTTCGCCACATTTGAGGTGGTACAAAGCTTTGCTACAATTGAATTCCACATGCCACCCAAACCTATCTCTAGCTTTATGCAACCGTCTTTGATGTCCAAGAACATTTACACACCCCAGCTTGTGGCCTTCCTCTTTTGTAGTCCTAGTCCTAGCAGGGCAACCTTCACTCCATTGCTTGCATTTGGCCTACCATATCAATTAGTCTTATAATACAATTGTTCCTAGCAAGCATAGGCAACGACTGCACATTTATATATCTCAAGCTTACGAAAGCACGTGCTCTCTAAAGCCTGTAACTCATAAGGTAACAATGACTTTGGGACTCCCCATTAGTGAACACATTTATGTAGCAACTTCAGTTGTGCTTCTGCATGAGGATTTCCCTGCTTCTTAGTTTATCATCATGTTAGAATTATGTGACACGAGACAAATGACCCAAGGCGAATTGCATTGGAACACTTTTCTTTTTATTATAACATAAAGATTGCCATGTCCATTAAAAACGTTCATAAAGAAATGACATGCTGACCTAGACCCGGCAGATCACTGGAACTCAAATGTGGCTATACAAAGTGTTTGCAATTAATTTTCATGTTGTAGCATTGCCATCTTGAGATTTCTGGTAATTGGAACTAAGCGGGCGGGACAGATTTTTACTGAAGCCATCATGGATATCTAATCTCCCCTTTTCTCAGCTAGATACATAAAATAGTTTGCTTTCTCTGTTCTCTGATTTTTTTTTTGAACAAATGGATACCAGATCGTGCCTATTTCATTGATAGATAAGATAGTTTTACAGCTCGCTAACATGACAGGAAAAGAAAAGATTACTCTCGTGTTAAAGGAAAGACTTATTAAGGTTTTACCCCTGCCACAATCAAGGCCATACAGTGCACAGCGCAGGTGGTGCGATGACACCGAGCCCTCCAAAGTTGGGGCCCTTACAATCAGTATTTAGTCATTAACCTAGTTATCTTAAGTGTCTGTTGCTTTTTCTGTTTTAATTGGTGCAGCCCCCAAGAATCACCATGCAAGTGTTCACCAATCACCTAATTGGTATAGTGATATTGTGTGAGTGCATAGCTGCACCAATTGTGAAATTAAAAAGAAGAAAGATAATTAAAAAGTTTGAGGATGGGACATCTGTAACATGCAGCTGGCAACTCAATTACATAATTGTGAAATTTAGACCAACTGTGCCAAGGCTACAATGGTGGCAGAGGGAAGAAATTAAAAAGAAGAAAACCATTCATAAAATTAGAGCAGAAAGACTACAGTAATAGCAAATTTAAGGTACAACATGATCTTTTGGGTTGAAGAAAAATAAAAAAACCTGATCTTTTGACATGTAGAAAGTGATAAACCTTCAACACATAAGAGATTCAAGTAGGACAGACAATGAAGTTTCGTTAGAGGTTACCATGGTAAAGCAAGATTATGTACATAAAAAACACAGATACAGATAGCATAGCTAATTCAGAATCATCAAAACCGTCTTAGTTCCTGTATCTCACTGTTCAAATGTTCAACAGTAAAATGGAGGTACATCGGACACCTCCCTGGCCTGCACGCCCCCTCTAAAGGTGCTAATTCTAAACAGCACCTTCACGTCTCTGATCTCTTCCGCGCTCTAAATGAGCTGGCGTGATTCTGGAGTTGTGTGAGACAAACGCTCCTGATGCCTCACAAGCCCCATATAGGCTGCATGTATATTGAAAACATCACATCCGGGGTATCGGCGACACTGTTTGATTAGGCAGATCATACACTAGGGGCTTGAAAATATATACTTGAGTGAAGGTTGATGCTTGTGTGCCTTGTACCTACATTTTCTCTGAGGCCTACTCATATAAGGCTTGGCGACTTCGCCTTCAAACTCATATTTAAATCTAAATATCGTTCATTAATGTAATCATGTCTACTGAAAAACAATATAATATTGCCCACACAGGCGCTACAGAGAAGTGGCACAATGGGCATGTTGAAACGATAAATTCAGTCAGTGCTATGTTCAGGTACTCCGTTTACCTATAAGAAGGTAATATCTCATAAATTTATAATTGATCAAGATCGTTGATTTTTCACAATTTAATTAATTACTAAATAAATTAATAAATTTAAGAAAAACAAAAAATAAAACACTCCCGTCCCCCTAATCATGGAAGGGAAAATTCCGCATGCCGGTTCCCGAACTCTTCACATGCCGCAGCCGCCGGGAGGGGAAATTCTCGCGCGGGATCTCGAACTCCTCGCACGCCGCCGCCGCTGGGAGGTGAAATCCCGCGTGCAGCTTCCTCCAATCTCGCGCCCGACCCTCCTCGCCGCGTAGCCCGCCAGGTGTGCTCACACCTCTTCTTCCCCATGTCAATCTGATTTCTCCCTGAAACCTCGGAACCGAATCTCCTTCAAATCAGGGAAGATGGGCACGTTCACGGGACAAACCGCCTGTCCCTCAGGGTACCGCTGGACGCCTGACGAAGGGCAAGACTCCTCTGGACGTGGCACCGCCGGACCACTGCGACGTCAGACAGGCGTGACACTGCTGGACGCGCCACCATCGGAGGCTCCGCCGCAACAGGACACTCTGCCGCCACTGGACGTGCTTGAGCGCTTCCGCCTCACCGCCGCCGCCTCCACGAACTGCCAATTAATGTCGTAGAAACTATTTTTATAAAATAAAAATTCAATAAATACTATTACCTCCTAGGAGGTAACAGATGATCGTGACCATTGGATCGGAATAAATATACGGTCCACAGTTATCTCGGAGTACGGCAGCAAAAGCCATTCAGTTATAATAACAATATTTATTTCCAAGCTACATTGAATAATCAGATACAATGCTTCTAGCTTACCTGATTTGTATCTTAAGAATATCAAAAGTGTGTATCAATATAGTACAAGTATATCATCAATCTGGATTGACATGACCTGGAAAGGTACTTTATTTATGACTGTAAGCACTTCATATTTTATATGGAAAAACATCACAAGCCTTTTTCATTCCTCTCATACCATTGTGCATTAAAAATCAAGCCATTATATACCTTGTGTGTTCCCTCTAGTTCTCCTCCTTGGCTCTAGCGCACATGTGCTAGCCAAACTGTCTCTGTTGTCATTCTTCTCAACTCAATTAGCTGTGAACTCATGATACATGCTCCTCAACCTCGGATCAAACAGTCCACCTCGAGCGCTCCGTCTAGTTCTCCCCCTCGATGCACTGCAATGCACCTCCTCCACTCTGTTTCTCACTCTGTTTCTCATTGGCGAGGTTTGTACTGTTGAGTCCTCATCAAGTTTTTGTCACTGTTTTCCGAACTGCTGTTCACCGATTCATGTGCTCTGATCTTCACCATGAACTCTGACCTCGCTCGCCGTTCCACTCATCCTCCGCAGGCAAGCATGTCACACTAGTAGAAAAGAGGCCAGTGCAGGCGCCCCCTTTTTATACCACAGGCGGTATTAGTTACCACGCGCCTGTGGTATAACAAGTACTGTGTGGCAGGCGCCAACCGCCTGTGGTAAACAATTACCACAGGCGGTTTGCTTTAGTAACCGTCTGTGTTTTATCTTGTATAAATACCCCCTTCTTCCTCCCCGAGGCGACTGTAGCTCGCAGCCACCTTCCATTGGAGGCGATTTTGGAGGTTCAGATTTGGCAAAATACAAGGGGAGAGGTTTTGATCTTCATTTCTTGGAAGGAGGTTGCTATAAAAGGTTAGCTCATGTTCCTCTTGCCTCAATTTACTCATTCTTACTCAATTGAAGCCTATTTTTGATCTAGGGTTTCACCATTGATGACAAAGAAGAATACCTAGCTTCTTGTCTTTATTTCTTCTAATTTGGTTGCTTAAGATGGTTAGATAATGCCTCTCCTCTCCCTCATTTCATGTTTGCTTCTCATTGAAGCTAGTTTATGCAAGATTCCATGAATGATGTGTTCTTGTGTGTTTATGTAGAGAAAGAATTGTGGGTTTTTTTTTTAATAATGTGCTACTTAGGTATTTAACTTTAATCTTTCATAGCTATTCCCTGGCTATTTAGGTATTTATGTAGCTACTTGGTTTTTTTAATTATGCTAATTAGGTTTTTAAATGTAGTACCTAAAAGAGACTTAAATCCTAGAGGTCCAGATTTGGTAAAATACAAGGGGGAGAGGTTTTGATCTTCATTTCTTGGAAGGAGGTTGCTATAAAAGGTTAGCTCATGTTCCTCTTGCCTCAATTTACTCATTCTTGCTCAATTGGAGCCTCCTTTTGAATCTAGGGTTTCACCATTATTGAGATAGAAGAATACCTAGCTTTTTGTGTTTATTTCTTATTTTAATTATTTTTGTAGCTACTTGAGTTTTTTAATTATGCCAATTAGGTTTTTAAATGTAGTACCTAAAAGGGACTTAAATCCTAGCTAATAAAATTCATTGCTATTCCCTACCTAATAATCCCTAACTAAATCCTATGTAAACCCTATTTACTAATTAGCTATTCCCTAGCAAACTCTTTCTCCTACTCTTTCATATAAATAGACCCATTTAGAATGGTTAGTTAATTTATATTAGGTTGATTAAGTTGGAATGATTTATTAACCTTAAATAGCTATATATTAGCCTATGTATCTACATAATATTTAGTGAAGAACTGTATAAACTAAACTTTAGTATTAAATAATTATGCCAATTAATAGAAAATAAATACTGAGTCATAACTAGTCCTTAGATTCTGCTTAAAATTTAGTATAGTGTTACTTGAATATGTGGACTAAAAGTGAAACAAAAGTAAGTAAATAGTTTTCTAGAAAAGGCTCATAATTTTGTTAACTAATCAACTATTTTTTCTTAGAAAGATTCACTTTTAGCCCACCTATTTTGATACTACTATGTCCCATAAAAAGAGTTGCTACGAGATTTGTGTTGGTCAAACTAAGTGTAAGTACATCTATAAAAAAAAAAGCTATATTTATATCTCCACATTACTTTATTACAAAAATATATCCAATGATGTCACAAATGATATATTTATATGTTTCAAATTAATCTTATGAATGAGTACAAATCATACATGTACATATATAGAACGATGGTTGCATCTATAATTAAGATTTTTTCCGTTATATAGTGCCACAAACAACCACCTGGATCAGTCCTTTGTGGATACTATGTGTGCGAGCACATGAGAGAAACTGGATGATTCACCAGCAATCCTTCTGAGGTAATTAATATAAGTCTTTTCATGTAAGTAATTCTGATACTAAAGGTGTAAATTTTAAGTATATGATATTTATAAACGTTCTTTGCAGCGATTTAAGGAAGCCAAGGTGGAGCACATCACTGAAAAGACTTTATACAACATAGTTGAGGACTTGAACACATTTCTCTTGAAACATGTCATTCCACTCGAAGGGAAATATCATGATCATGAGAGCGAATTGTCCAAGCCAGAGTTCCGGTGCTAACAGAGATTAGTAGGCTAGGCCTTACTAGGAACGGTTATTAGATTAAGGTGCAAACTTTGATGCATACAAAGTGTGATGTATATACTCTTTGTAATTAACTTTATGTTCATGAGCATGAAACAATGATGTATATAAACTTTCTTTGAAATATTTAAATATGTGGATATGTATGAACCCATCAATATATATATGTAAACAATTAATTATATATAAAATTAATATATCATTTACACAGATGGTTAGCTAAGAGAGCCGCTGTGGAAATCCTTTTACACAGGCGGTTCATAAGGAACCGCTTTGTGATGTTGTTCCATTTGTACTGGCCTCCGTGCAGTCGGCGCGAGCGAACGCCTGTACAAATGGGTTTTGAACCGCCTGTATAGTATGTTTCTGTACTAGTGTCACGTATTATTCTCCAATAGATTAATTGGACCTGCTTCATCATGTTGAAGAACATTTTTGTAGTGGCATAGAAAACTTATGTGTGATCTCCTCCCATTATTTGAAATGTGAATGTGAAATACTGTCCTCACGATTGGAGGATGGACAGGCTGGAGTGCGAGGAGGAGGAGGGGGGGGGTGGGGGCGCAGGTGGTAATCGGGAGTCTTGTGATTCTAGATCCTTTCTCTAGGTGACTCGGGCTAAATTGGTATGGGTCATCATGGATTCATGGTGCCCCCTGCTGCTTGAGGTGGCTAGCATAGTCGATATCTGGGTGGCAGCCATGACGGATTCAGATCGGGAACATGCGGTTAGGGCCCTTAGCCCAAACTATTGTTGGACAGCTAAGATTGAAGGCCGAGGCACAATGATACGGCTACCTAGGATGGTTTGCGGGACAAGTGGGCCAACAAGTGAACTCAGTATGTTTGGAAATTCCAGCATAAGCCTGGTTATACTAAGTAACTTATTTGGCCTGCACTGCTTGCACTGTTCCAGTCTAGCTACCTGTTCATGGCTGGAGCTCACAGTGAAAATAATTATTATTGTCACCTTGTATCCTGAACCCGGAGGGAAAACCTGCATGATTTTCACCGCTGGTTAACGGTACAAGCCAAATAGAGGCAATTATTTCCACTGCTGATTCCCATGACGACTAAGCTCACCTACTTACAATCCAACTAACGGTGAAAATACTTGTTGCAAAAATGTTGTATATAGATGTTGTATATAGTATTGATATGTTTTCACTAATAGAAGGAGAAAACAAATACAAAGTACATACCCAAGAGAAACATGCCCAAGAAAATTATTAATGGACTTATGAGAGACATGACCAAATCGACCCTTGATCCGATCCAAAATCTGTACTAGCTGAAATGACAATCAGGATTGATAAATCGCAGAGAACCAGAGTATCAGAGCTCAAGTACACGATTCTCTAGGATCACTTGCATCTTAAGGGTTCAGCCTTCAGGAAGTAGAAAGTCAAGAACCATGTACAGGAAGTTTTGGCTACATTATCTTTTGTTGCTTTTAAGTTTCTGGAAACCTTTGCTACATCCGAATTCCAGATACCACCAAAGCCTATGTAGCTTATGCTAACATCCATGATATCCAAGGACATTGCCACACCCTTGGTCTTCCTCTCTTTTGAAGTCCACCTACCCTGGCCTATCATCATATCAATCGCTTTGTAATATAGGAGTATTTTGTCCCGCTAAAGCATTCAATTCTAGACTGCACCACACCACGCACATACATATCTTAGACTTATGAAAGCACGTGCTCTGGACAACAAACGTTTAGTCATAATTCATATGCCATACCAAATAATAAGCTGACAGTACCACTGGAGCTCAATTTAGTGAACATCATGATTCTAGGCTACGCCTGTTTCATGATCGTGAAATCAGATGCCAGTAGCATGTGACACATTTACATTCCTACTTCAGCTCAAGTTGTACTTTTTAGTGAGGATCGCCCTGCTTTTGAGTAATTTAAGTAAGCGGCCACTTGGGATCCGGTGCAACTATATCTAAGTATAACTCAGCTATATCTAAGTATAACTCAGCTCAACGAATCCAAGTTGTGCTAAGTTTATCATCAGGTTAGAATTTTGTAGCACAAGAAACTGACCCAAAGCCTCAAGGACTCAAAGCAAAGAAGCTCGATGAATCCAAAATACAGTGGTAAACTTTAATTTTTCATTGTAATACAAAGATTACCAGGTCCGTTAAAAACATTCATACAGAAAAGGATGACCAATTGACATAAACCTGGCAGATCATAGGAATTCAGTTGCCACAATGCAAAGTGTTTGCAACCAAATAAGAGAAATACATACACACTACTGTCCATACTGTATAATTGCCAATTGCAGATTTCTGACCATAGAAGCCAAGCCTGGAACAGACTATTACAGAAGCCACCATGGATATGTAACCTCTCCTTTTCTACTTCTAGACATATTTAAACCAGGTTGTCCTAAGAATTGGCATGAAATGGTTGAGAAGGATGTTTTTATTACAAAAATAATACTCGTTTCTATTTTGCAGCCAAGTTAGAAGGATCCTTTTGGCGAACCATGTATTCCCAACACCTTCCAAGTCTATACAGTGCACGCCTATGCCTCGCAAATCGCTTGGCTCATTGGCTTTTGTAAAATTGTATACACTTATCTCACTCACTTTCTTCTCAAGATACTATTATGGTATGCTTGTACGACGTAGACACAAAACACACAAGACGGAAATTTAAGTAGATGGAATTTCTGTTGAACCAATAAGCACATAGAAAAGAACTAACCATGACACAAGGGATGCCAAAACTAGGACAACCCTTCTAGTCCTAAGTTGTCAAGTTTCCCAAGCCTACATTATACTACGGAGGAAGAAGGCACTCACTCATCTGCACTGGTGTTTTCACAGGTCAAGAATCACCACTCAGTTGTATGCAAGCAACTAGGAAGAAGGCACTCTGCTTTGCCACCTCTCTGCTCTCTCTAGACCCTGTGTTCTGGACTTCTGGTACTTTATAGGCGGAGACAGCTCTGAATTTGCACTGATTTTTTTACATTAAATTATATTTAAAAAATTTAACGCTCTTGTCCCCGCCTAACGTTCCAAAAATCGACTTCCTGGATCCACTCCTGTTTATATATTTAGCCGTTGGAGTGTCATGGCATGTGTAAATGAACATTGCATTGCCAGTACATAGCATAGAAGTTACTATATGGTTTGCTTATTTTTATTATCTCAAAAGTTTTTTTGTAATGGATCGATGGACATGAGATTATGTCTATATCTTTGAAAGAGGAGAGTGCCCTGTGCATAGGACTCTCTGTTGACAAGTCCATATTGCTATTTTTTTTTTAAATAAACAAAAAGTGCTGGACGCATCTTCGTCCTTCAGTGTGGAGGAACCAACAACCATATACATGTTGCGGCGCTATATTGAATTTCAGATGCCACGCAAGCCCTATCTAGCTTTTCTTCCACAACTAAGGAAATTTCCACTGCTTCAGCTGGTCGTCCTCTTTCCAAGAACTGCCATGCCACCACATTGCTTCCATTTTGGCCAATCATATATCGATCGCCTTCTAATATATATTCTTGTTCCAAATTAATAATTAAGCATCCAACTGCATCCTGCACCAAACACATGTGATGCATGTATCTAAGACTTAAGAAAGCGCGTGCTCTCTGTACAGCATGTAACATATATATAAGCTGACATCCATTAAAAAAAAACTATAAACATTCGAGACTCCATCTAATGAACATTAGGGAATGCCTGGTTACATATATATGGTCATGGAATTGAATGCTAGTACCATGGTTGACACATACACATTTATTTATTTATTTATCCAACTTTAGTTGTACTTTGGAGTGAGGATCACTGCTCTGATTTTGAGAAGTTTTTCTGAATGACCGTCATTTCAAAACTAGATGTACATGAATCTGTGACTGGTTTGGCATCACACCCCATGCGTCAAATTAAAGTAGTATCATCCACCTGACTGAATCCGGGTTGTGTAAATTTATCGCCAGATTAGATTTAGCTGCTGTTTGGTTTGGATCTCTTTTTTTCTCGGCCATGCCTTGATACAGCACTTTTCTCATTAATTAGGGATAGAGTTACAAGCAGCAAACAAAGTCACTTATATGGCAATTGGAAATTGCCTACGCACGTACGGCACCCAGAAGAAAACAAAGCAAGAGAAAGATAGGCCATTGCTGTCCTCGCCAGCAAGAATCAGAGTAGTCCCATAAGTGACCTCAGGCACCGAAATCCTACCAGATCACTTTGCCGCGCCTCTTTCCATGATACTGCACAGAAGCTGAACCACCGTTGACGCCTGTTCTCTGAATGTTCTTGCTATTCTTTTCCTTCCACAACATCCAGATTCAGCCCACCAACATTACCAGCGAGTCAAAACCCTGGCGCACAGGATTCAGCGCTCGCTTCCTGGAAAATAGCGACTATGTCCAGAAGCACGACACTGTTGAGGCTGGACCATCGCCGCCAAGCCAAGAGTTCCCGGGATTCGACTCCAAATCTCTTTGCTGAGGATACATCCCTCTAGCAAACGCTCTATAACTTTATCGATCTCCAAACACTAATATGGTCTTCTTCCTTTGTCTTAATAGTGATTAAAGACGTTCTTGCTCGCCTCTGCTGCCACTAGGACAACCCAAGATGGGAGAAACTGCATTGAGCTTCTTTGCTTGTTGCATGGAGCATGCTTAAGTATTTGACGCATCTAAATTCTAAAGTGCCAACAAGAAAATATTCACTATCAGACTTCCTATCTTTATGTGAAAATCATATATATTACTATATATCGTTGTAAACCAAACATTTAAAACTACACACATTAACAATTCTCAATTATTCATTTTGCTTGTTCCATGGAGCATGCTCAAGTATTTGATGCATCTAAAGTGCCAACAAGAAAATATTCACTATAAAACTTTCTATCTTTATGTGAAAATCATATTGCTACATACCATCGTAGAAGGTTAACATAGATTGACCAAACATTGAAAACTACACACACTAACAATTTTAAATTAATTATTCATTTTGAAATCTTTGAGTTGTATATCCAGAAGTGTGTTAAAAATACTTGCAAAATCTCGTCAACTCAAATAATTTCAAGAACACATTCAATAAGAAGTAATGTTCCAATATCTTTGTTCAAGGTCATGCAAAACACAAGTATTAGTTTTAACAAGAGCGGCCAATAGAGCACCTACGCAGTTATGTGCTAGCTTGTTTCGGATGTATCATTAGATCGGCGTATGCCATAAACTTGAGAGAAGGACAAGGCATGGTCTCAGCTGCTGGTTCATGGCGTGAGCCAGTCTGGCTCCATTTGCTGACTGCCACCCTACTTTAGACATCACTCATTCTTCGAACCTCCACGGTCTGCTAGCATCTTGTTGCAGTTGGGAAACCAGGACTATATAGGTTTTTCAATCGGGACTGTAGCTTGGTTTTGCACATTCCACTAGTCATACATGCTTTCTCCTAGTCTGATTGGCTCGTATTCATGCCTTCTCCTATAAGGCGGCGGCAGCCAGGAAAGGTTGTGGCTGTGGCAGCCGCCCGCGACACTCCCCTTACTTGGCCCTTCTCTGGCCCATTCTTGTCGTTGCGGTCACTGCCTGTGTTTGGCGTGACACAAAGTATCACAACCTTAAAGAAATTTTAAAAGGGAGCGTATGCTATGAAAACCAACTTCGTGTGCAAACTACGGAAACTGTAATCAAGTCCACACGAATCTAATCCGATGGCCTCAAATAAAGGTGGGTCATTTAAGCACTTAAACCCTCCCACCAATCCATCTTAATGAATTTTTTTGCAAATCATCCTAGCCCCAACGCCTGTATGGGGCTCCGTTACATCCGTTCCGTCTCATCGCGTGTGTGGCTGCCGCCGCCGCCTCGCGATCCCGTCGCGCCGCCCCCTGGAGATCGACCTTGCGATCACATCCGATCCCAGGGCAGGGGCAGACTCCACGATGGACACCGCCGCCATGTGCTACTCCTACTTCATTTTGCAAGCTCCTGTGTGCAATTGTTGATCACCGTGGGCATGCATGCTCCAGGCCTGGCATGCTCCTGCTGTTGATCACCGTGGACGTGCAGAACGCAGCGGCCATCCTGTTCTACCTGTCGCCGAGCAACGAGCAGGCGCTGCGCAAGTGCAGGGAGGGCTTCGCAGTGGTGGTCAGCACCGTCGTTGTGGCTCTTGATCTCTTGGGGCGGCGGCCATTGATCGGCAGCCACACGCGGTTAAGGGGGGCGGCAGCGCTTTGCTGGGCGCGAGTGATGAAGCCACGCGGGGCCGGCGGCGATGGTCCGTCATGCGCGATGGGGGCGGCGCCGAGTGGAGTTGAGGAGTCGCGGACGGAACGACGTAACGGAGAGACGGGCAGTCACTAGGCTTAAGTGATTAGGAAGGGATTGGTGGGAGGGCTTAAGTGAATAAATGACCCACCTTCATCTGAGATCATCGGATTAGAATCCTGTGGACTTAATTAAAGTTTCCATAGTTTGCATACGAGTCTAGTTTCCATAGCATACGCTCTCATTTTAAAAACATATTCCATAAGAAGTAGCAGTGGTCAGATACTTTGTTAAAGATCTTGTAAAGTACAAGTAATAGTTTTAACTGGAGAGGCCAATTAGCCTAAAAGACAGAGCATCTATGAGAGTGTCCAGAAAAGACTGTCAAAGCCAAGTGTTGGCCTTTGTCTACAAAAATGGAACATCAACACCACCCTTAACACCCTGCCACAGTTTGTGTGCTGCATTGAATGCATATGATTGTCTAGATATTTGTTTGCAGATCTCTTATTCTCTTGAAGTTTGGTTACAATGTTATTGCCAACTAACCCTCCAAATACTTCGAATTGGTTTTGGTACGTCAGTAAGATATGCGACAAGGATGACCAACTGCTGGGCCCGCAAATGTATGATGTGGCAGCCATTATTTTTCTTTGCCACCCATGTAACTTCAAGGCAATGTCAAAAACAGTCGCATCGATTTAGGGCCTTGTCACACTTTATAGATTGGACATGGCAGGGTCAAGAATCCAGCCTGGCACCGTGCTAACTATCCAATGTTAACCCGCCATAGGCACCGCTCGGTCTTCAAACCTCCACTGGTACAGGTTGCACTTTTTTTTTGACGAACCTGGAGGGACCGTGGGGTCTCTACAGTGATTTTATTAAAAAGGAAAGTAGAAAAATTGGAGATACAAAGTTCAAGAGACAAAGAAAGAAGCAAAAGAAAACACCAGATTTTGTATCCATTGGGTAAGAGACTCCATTTGGCTTTGCTTCCACCAGATATCTTTCATGAAGCTTCTTCTACAGTTTGGCAGGTTCTATAGGTTGCACTATTTCTATACTTTCTCCAAGCCTCATCTCCCATCCTGCTCGCACGTAACATTTCGGCAGTATAACAACAATTGACAGTGTTCAATCTTGTGTGTGCACAAATAACTATAGTGTTCAATCCTGTGTGTGCACAACAACTATCCTATGACTAGAAAATGTTGTATGTGTGTATGCAGCTATCCCTGACCAGTGGCGGAGCTAGAGAATTATGGAGGGGGGGTGCGACCTTAGTCGACTGACAAAGCGATAATGTAACTTAATAGCAACATAACAATGATTTTAGCATGAAATTTTAAAACAAGATGTATATGAACAATCAAGTAGTACCATTTATAAAAATATAGTAAGAGAATCCCACGATTATAACAACAAAAGATTGTTTGGGTTCACAAAATGCAATTCTCAACCATAAAATCCTCACGCACCTAAAGAAAAAGAAATAAGCCGTTCATTATAAGCAAGCAATTTATATAATGTATCATTGATTTTTTAAAAAAAGATATGCATTACCACAACATCATTGGTAACTTTCATTAATTTTTTTTTTCTGCACATAGCAAATAAGTATATTACTCGAGTGTGCATCATCCTCTCTCATTAATTAGGATGGTAAGAATCATTTCCTTTCTTAAGCATGGGTCATATTTGATCTCCTCTTCCCAATTAATATCAACAGGATTCCTTGCACTACCAATGTCTAATGCTTTTCTTTTATAAAATCTTTCCATATATATTTCCTAGCACCCACAAAAAATATATATTTAATAAATATCACAGCCACAAAAACAAATAAAATCCTAATAAGCCTAAAATCTGGACAAACTAATGAGAACCATAAATTAAAATCATTGGATGATTAGACTAATGGAAATTGAATGAGAACCAAAAAAAATGATGAAGTTCCTTACTTTTTCAAGGATCACATCAGAGCAGAGAGGTGGGCGGACTGCGTTGGTGCTCCCAGCAGCAGCAGCGCCGGGCGTTAGATCTGCTAGCGGCCGGCCGCAGCCACCGGCCAGGAAGCCCAGGAATTGACGATGCCTGATCGTTTGTGCGTGGAGGGGTGACAGGAAGAGAAATCGACGGACAGAAAGGCGAAGTGTGCAGTCAAAGAGTCGCGGACGGCTGCGGCGCCGCGGTGGACTCGCGCGTACGTGAGAGTGAGATCATGCTTTGTCGGCTGTTGTGGGCTCTTGGCTTTGGGCTGTGGGTGCACCTGCTTGGGCTGAGGGGGTGCGGACACGGTAAAAATCCATGCACTATAAGGCTTTCGCGATTTCAGTCTGGGTGCAGCCGCACCCAGCCCGGCTAACGTAGCTCCGCCCCCTGATATGAAACAATTGAACCAACAGATCGCACATCATAGATTACTGATGCCTCCCAAGCCTAAATGATTTAATCTGACATTACCACAGGCTCAACACCAAGCTTATGTGGAACCTCCGAACAGATCAGTAGTAGCTCGCTGGATTGCGGGTTCTGGGCTTGTGGCTGTGCTCTCAGTTCTAAGTTGCCTTGTTGACATAGCCTAGAGTGCAAGAACTATACTGCTCGTTCTTGAGCTTGAGCTTGCATTGAGCGTGTATGTATATATATCAGCAGTTTTATAATTTATAGGCATGACTGCCTTTATGGGCTAGTCAAGAAAACAATCCCTCTATAATGTTGCCCAGTGCTACTAGCTACTACTCCATGAAGAAGAAGGAATATTAGTGAGTCGATGTCACGCATGGTGCATGGCCTAAATGCATATACACTGGAAATATTATATATATTCTCTGCAACCAGTACTGAATGCTCTGCTTAAGAGTCGGGTGCATAATAAATACTAATTCTCAGACAGCCTACATCTTGTTCACAAATGGTATAATCATAAAAGGTTTTGGGCTAATATATATAATAAGCGATGAGTATTATTCACTGACTAGCATTTTAATTTCTCTGTCACAGTTGTCCAGTTCAATTACTGATTGAGCAAAATGAATGTCAAGGTCCACATGCTTCATTTGTCGATGATGTAACAGATTATGTGATAATAAGTAAACAGCAGACACGTCAGCACTGTAGACCACTTCCTTGAGATGCAGATTACAAAATGGTGACCTGAAACCAACATGTAGATTAAAAAAAAAGAAGAATCCAGAGCCAAATGCATTCAAATGCTGCGTTCGCCACAGCATTGGACTCTGCTTCAGTGCTTGATATTGAGACTGTGCTATTGTTTTGGTGACCACGAGATCGAAGAGTCATAGAAGAAAAATGCACTTGCCTGATGTTGAGTGTCGCTTCTCGAGGCATCTAGCAGACCGTCCATTTGGCCGCAACAAATGAGAATTGAGATCAGTCGATGAAGATATGTGGAGCTGTAGGTAGTGTGTAGTTTGCTTTGGACACTACTGCAAGTTGCTCTACTTCCAGTTGTGCATTTGGAAGCTGTATGTCGCCACATGCCAGAGCAACGGAAGTAGACGTAAAATGGTCTAGACACTGTAGATTACTGATGCCTCCCAAGCCTAATTGTTTTAAATTGCCGACGTTACCATGCTTCATCAATTGCTAGCTAGAACGGATCAATTCCTAGTAGTGATCAGTAACTTGCCCATGTGCTCTCCGTTCTCACACGATGTGGAACGCCTTCGAGATAGCCTAGGGATCCAGATCTACATATACTACTCAGTCTTCAGTTTGTGAGTAGGTACCAGTCATCTTATAATTTATAGGCACGCTTCCCTTGATCGGCTAGTCAAGAAAACAAGCCATTTTATAATTCTCAAAACGGACAACATCAGAGGCAGAGCGTGTAACGTTCCTAGTGCTTCACTAACAAATAATAATTTAAGAAGAAATGAAGAAACATGACTTGGATGTCACCCAACAACGTGCATTCTCTAAATGTCATTACACTGGAGCTATATGTTTTGTGCAGGCTGTATTGACTTTTCTGCTTCAGTCTGGATGTCCATATGTAATAACTACTACTAATGATCTCTCACAGCGTGCAGTGTGCAAGGCTAACATCACTTCTTGTTTGGTACGTTTGCCACTGCCGGCCTCGTTTGGTAAGGTCATCCTTGCTTGAGCCGGAGAGCATTTTTGGCTCGCTCACGTTGGCAAGAGAAATTTTGGAAAGCACAAAAACTGAGGTAGTAAGCAATACAGCCAAACGTTGATTTACTTGCCTAGCCAGGCAAAGCAGGCGACGGCAAGAGTTCCAGACGCCCCCTTATTCTCGGCATGGTGACATGGTGATACAACTATTCTGAAATGGCTGAATCTTAAGAGATTTTGAGCTAATATATATAGGAGGCAATAAGCTCTTCTGTAGATGGGTAGTCATTAGTTTCTTTGTCATAGTTGTGCAGTTCAAGTTTCATTTTGCAAATGTATCCTACACTTGCATGCTAATTATACCTTCAATCTCTGGGTAATAGCTGATCCCTATCTTGACTCCTATCATAGTTCAATAGGTCGATTGAGTGCAGCAGCATAGTTCAACCTAAAGGGAACCAAAAGTTATGAATGATACCAACTAATGAGCAGTTGATGAAACTGGGATCCGTTGTGCTATGATTTGGTGACTGATAGTCTATTATTAAATATATTTTTTGTGACCAACATTTTGGGGCTTGTATGGATGCACTTGTATGTGCCTCAATCCACATGTGCTAGAGTGTATTAGAGTGAAAATTAAACTATGTTGCACCCTAATCCACTCCAACACAAATGGTGTGAGGTGGATATATATGAATGTATCCAGACAAGGCCTCACTAATTTTGATGTTGTAGTGCATTATACGTGTACAACTGCAAGCAGGCGCTATATACTAAATTACCTATCTTGTTTAGAGTATGGACCATATGTGGCTTGCAGATGACGACGCAGTTAAGTTTTGGTGTTGTAGTACAAAGGCTATGGCGGTATTAAATTTAAGGCTTCACAGCATCATTTGGCTTGTAGAAAGTAATAAACCTGTTGTTTATTTTCACTAAGTAAACCTTAGCGCAAGATGCATCCAAGTGGATATAGTAGGACCAAACATGAGTTTTTGTTAGTTGTTATTACTAATATTGTAGCCTTTGGGATATTAGTGGGGGGGTGGGATCTATCCGCTGCTCTAGTCTGCTGAAGTGATACTACACAAGTTTTACTGCAACCGCCGCCTGACGATCGCGCCGGCTCCGCTTAACGCCTAACGACCGCGCCGGGCGGCCTACCGGCGGGACTCTCGCATCCTTGTGTCCCAGATCATGGAGGATGCCCCCCGTGACGCCGCTCCTTCGATTCGGCAAGCGTTGCGGCGGGTCACGGCAAAGGATCTGGGGTGGAGAGATCGGGACTACGCCAAGGGTTTGATGACATCTACTGTGCAAGAACTCGTGGCCGTTTCATCCACAAATCTAAGTGAAGGGTTGGGCCGTTTCTGGGATTCCGAATCTGATTTGGAATGTGAAGATGGTGATGAGGCCGCGCAATCCTTCTGCGGCATGGCGCCGACAGGGACCGGGCCTCCCCAGGCCAGGCCGGCGACGCCGGCTATCCAGGCTCCCAGGCCGGTGGCGGAGGTAGGCTCGATCGTAGCATCTACAAAGAACTCCTCCACGGCGGTGTGCAGCGCCTTGGAGAAGAGTTTGGAAAGGCCCCCTACCACCTCGCCGTATCACACCGCCGGTTACATTCGGTGATCTGATCCTACCGGCCATGGCAGCGGCGGGGAGCCACCGGCGAGATCCGTTTCAGGCGGGTTTTCAAAATTTCAATCCCGTCCCAAACGGTGGAATACGACCCAGCCTGACGGCTCCTAACCGGGCCGTTACCCGTATCCAAGCGGAGCAAAGCTGGGCCGTGTCCACGTTACCTCGGCGGCTGATCAATCCAACGCTATTCCAATCGCCGTCTCATCTTCTCCGCGACACAGCCGCCACCGCCTCGATGAAGACCTCCTACCGCGACGCTCTCATGGCGGGAGGAGACTTTGCTGCTGTTCGGGGCCGTGGCCCTTACCGTGGCGCGCCAGGTGATCGCCGCTGGGGCCGAGGAAGGTCCCCCACTGTTGATGGTAGGGGACGTGGTCGCGGGCGCCGTGGAGGGAACCCCCAAATGGAGAGACCGGTCGCGGGGGGCCGCAACCTAGAGCTGCTGGTCGCGGGGGGACAGCCGCACGCCAGGGGCCACAGCAACGCTGGCCGTGGTCGTGGGCGCACTGCCTCTACGGCCAATGACCAGGCCCCGCCAATGATGATGCGGCACACCACGGCGCCCGGAGGTCGATGAGGCAGATGCCGAGGGTCACCGTAACACCGGGGTCGTGGAACCAACACTGATCCACCGGAACAGCTTGATGAGGAGCAAGGTCAGCAAAAGAGGAAACGCAAAGATCAAATGGTGAAGCTAGAGTGCAACATTTGTACTGAAGAGCACTATACGAACCAATGTTCGCTGCTTAGAGGGCCCAAACCGACAGTGGCTTTCTGTGGTTCTGCAGAGGACGGTATGGGTTTCTTCCAAATCCAGCCGGCGAGAAGCAATCATATCGTGTCTCATATCCAAGCCTCGATGGCTGCTCTGATCACTGTTGATTCGGGGGAGATCTCTGCCCAGTTATTGCAATCGGAGTTGTCATGGATCATTCCGGTTCGGTGGGAATGGGAGGTACAGCAACTGGATGCCTCATCTTTTATTGTTCCTTTTCCCAGCAAAGAAGAACTGGATTGTATGATTGCAATCCGCACTCTCACCACTAGGAACAAGGAGACGACTATCATTTTTGAAGAATTTATTGATGATGTGCAGCCCATAAAAGTGTTGGACCAGGTCTGGGTTATAGTCACAAAAGTACCTCGGGTGCTTCGTTCTTTCCTTCCTCTATGGGCCGTCGGGACAGTTATCGGTGCCACCCAGAAGGTCGACATGGTCCACCTCCGTGCAACCGGTCAGGTCCGTATGCTTGTGGTGGTATTTGATGCCAAGCAGATACCTAAGCATGCTGATGTGTGTGTCGGGGACAACATTTTCCGCCTTTTCTTCAACCCTGATGAAGCCATGCAGTTGGAAGCCTTTGATGCTGACGAGGATGACTTGCTGGATGGTGACGAGGGATTTGATGGAGGGGACCATGCTATGGAGGACGCGGAGGCGCATCCTAATCCTCCGAATCCCCAGACTGATAGCAGTACCTTGGGAATGGCTCAAGCACCTCCTCAAAACATACCACCACAGAAGCAAAGCGCCTTGGTCGAAGAAGGCCTAAACTTGGCGTGTGAGCGACTGATATAGGAGATCAGTTTCAAAGTTATGCTTGAGCAAGATGATGGGATTCCTAGAAAAACTTACACCCCTCTGACGGAGGAAGAGATAGCAACATATAATGCTACGGTGGAACCTCTATGTCACAACCACCCTTCCTCATTGCGTGATTCCACGACGACTGGTGCTCCAGCTGCTATCTTGCATGAAGTACCGATTGTACAGGGGGCTTCGGAGATCGACGATGACCAGGTTTGGCTTGGTGAGGGTGGCTCTACATCGACCTTGGCCCCCACGCCTACTGCTTCCATCTTACCGGTGCAGGGAGAGAGTGCAGGGCCTACTGCGGTGGCTCCTGCCCTCATCGATACGGAGGGAGGCGCTACGCGCGCATCCCTGCTGCTCGTGGGCGGCATCGAGCCTGCTGACTCCCTGGCGCAGGAGATGGCGCCACGGGGTGCTGATCCTCCGGCGCAGGAGTTGGCGCCCCAGGCGCTCGAGCCCACGGTGCGTAGAAGGCCACGGTGCCAACCCAGCCACCTACGCTAGCTGGGGGGGGACGCCCCGGCGCGCCCCAAGAGCCCCGACGCCACGGCGGCGCGGGGGAGGAGCCCCCCGGTGCCCACCCAGCCACCGGCGCCCACTATCTGCTCGGCGGCCGAGAGTGGAGATGGGGGCTCTACAACCAATGCTGCCCCCCCTCCCCCGCCACACCTGCGCCACCGGCACCCGTGCACTAGGAGTTCGAGGTGCAGGAGGCACCCATCGGCAGGGTGGAACCACAGGAGGAGGTCCCTGCTGAGGCGGTGGCGGCGGCCGTGCCCATCAAATAGCCATGGAGGAGCTCCCGAACAGCGGTAAGGGCGGATGAGCACACCCTGCACAAAGCTGAAAGATTGGCGGCGAGAAAGAACCTTGAACCCACAGGTACTCTTTCATTTTCAAATTTTACTGATTCACACATTATTTCAAAGCTGGGAAGGGTAGGTATCAACTTAGGCTCCTCGGGTGCAGTTTCTATTAAGAACCTTGAGGTAGATAGGTTGGTCCTTCATGCTAAGCAAAAGAAGAATACTTCACAATCCAAAATCTTGAACATTGATAGCGATGATGAGAGGGAGGATAGACTTGAAGCAGTTCTCAGCCACGTCGATGGTAATCTAAATGAGAACTTGCTGGATGTGGAGAATGATCAAATCCTAGATCTCTCTCCACTCCGTCGTAAGAAGAAATACAACAATGCCAAAAATACTAGAAGAGGCAGACTCCCTAAAAAACCGAAGACCCCTTCCAAAATAGATATTAAATGAAAGGTGTTTTTTGGAATAGTAGAGGTCTAGCGGACTTGGCTAAACATAGATTTTTGGTGGAATTAGTTAAGGAGGAGCAAATCAACTTTATTGCTATCTCTGAAACCGGACAAGAATCCTTTCCAGATAATGTCCTTAAGAATCTTTGTGCTGGACGTGATTTTCTTTGGCATGTGATGGCCCCCCATGGTAGGTCCGGAGGGATCCTTCTAGGAGTGGACCTCAATTTTTTTTGACATAGGTGCCATTGATGAGGGGGATTTCTATATCAAGTTTGTCCTAAGACATAAAGCAAATGATTTTAAATTTGCTCTATTTTCAGTATACGGGCCAGCATAATCTCAGAACAAGAGTGTATTTCTCTCTGAGCTGACCAGTACGTGTTCCAAAAAATCTCATCCATATATTATTGGAGGGGATTTTAACATAATGAGATCACCAGAGGACAAGAGCTCGGGAGTTTTTGACTATAAATGGCCTAATATATTTAATGCGGTCATAGAGTCTCTAGAATTAAAAGAGATTAGAATGTCAGGCCGTCAATATACTTGGGCGGGACCTAGGGACAATCCAACCTACGAAAAATTAGATAGAATTCTAGTGAGCACCGAATGGGAGGATCAGTTCCCATTGACGACAGTTCAAGCTAGAGATAGAAATATTTCTGATCATACTCCCCTTGTGCTTAACACGGGTGCCTCGACTCATCGCACAGGGAACCGTCCTTTCAGATTTGAGAGAGGATGGTTCATACGTGAAGGCTTCTATGAAATGGTTGCAAACATCTGGCATTCTCAGAGCCTCGGGTCAACCCCCCTGGAACGTTGGCAGTCTAAAATCCGTAGACTACGTCAACATCTAAGAGGGTGGGCTAGTCACACAGCAGGGACCTACCGCAAAGAGAAGAAATCTCTGTTGGCTCTTTTGGAAAATTCTGGACAAGAAAGCCGAAAGTACTCCTTTATCGGATTAGGAAATTAATCTTAAACATTACCTGAAAGAGCGCCTAGTGTGTCTGCTGCGAGAAGAGGAACTCAAATGGTATGAAAGAGCTAAAGTCAAAACCCTATTAGAAGGGGATGCTAATACTAGATTCTTCCACCTTGTGGCTAATGGTAGGCATCGAAAGCAACATATATACAAACTTGAAGATGATCAAGGGACGGTTGTAGGGGATGATTGTCTCAAGAGCCATATAACTAATTATTACAAAAACCTCTTTGGACCACCAGAGAGCTTGGAGATCACGCTTATGGAAGATCAAATCCTAGATGTTCCACAAGTCTCCCAAGAGGAAAATGATATCCTCGTTAGCCCTTTCACCGAATCTGAGGTGAGGGAGGCAGTCTTCCAAATGGAGCACAACAAATCTCTAGGACCTGATGGATTTCCTGCTGAATTCTATCAAGTCTTTTGGGAAGTGATTAAAGATGATCTCCTTCTCCTATTTGCAGATCTGCATAGGGAAGCTCTAGATCTTTACAGTTTGAATTTTGGCATTATTACTTTAATCCCAAAAGTTCAAAGTGCCACCAAAATTCAGCAATATAGACCGATCTGTGTCCTCAATGTGAGTTTTAAGATTTTCATAAAAGTGGCCATGAATAGGGATAACAAGGTCACCAAGACGGTGGTCAGTCCCTCTCAAACTGCCTTTATGCCAGGCAGGAACATCATGGAAGGGGTTGTTATACTACACAAAACCATCCATGAGTTACACACCAAAAAAAGAGATAGGATTATTTTCAAAATTGATTTTGAAAAGGCATACGATAAGTTCAGGTGGGATTTCTTACAACAAACCTTACATATGAAAGGATTCTCCCCCAAATGGTGTAGATGGGTTCAAAATATGGTCACTGGGGGTATTGTGGGGATCAAAGTGAACGACGAAATTGGCTCCTACTTCCAAACCAAACGGGGTCACCGCCAGGGGGACCCGATGTCGCCCATCTTATTCAATATAGTGGCAGATATGCTAGCCCTGCTCATCAATAGGCAAAAGTCGATGGTCAAATAAGAGGAATCCTCCCCCATCTTATTGAGGATGGCCTGTCGATACTACAATATGCAGATGACACCATTATCTTTGTCGATCATGACCCGGAGCAAGCAAAGAATCTAAAACTCTTGCTTTGCGCTTTTGAGCAATTATCCGGACTCAAGATCAACTTCCACAAGAGTGAGATCTTTTGCTATGGTGTAGCCAAAGAGATGGAGTCTTTTTATACTACACTCTTTGGATGTAATGCGGGGGAATACCCATTCAGATATTTAGGGATCCCAATGCACTATAGACAACTTCTAAATTCTGAATGGTGGAAGGTTGAGGAACGATTCGAACAAAAGCTCTGTTGTTGGAAGGCAAAATATTTATCTTATGGGGGAAGATTGGTTCTGCTTAATTCGGTGTTAAGTAGCCTACCCATGTTCATAATGTCTTTCTTTGAGATTTCTAAGGGAGTTCTCAAAAATCTAGATCAATTCAGATCAAGATTCTTTTGGCAAGGTTCTACGGCTGAACATAAATATAGACTTGCCAAATGGGACATCCTTTGTCGTCCCAAGGACCAAGGGGGCCTAGGTATCCTCGACTTACGATTACAAAATAAATGCTTATTAGCTAAATGGTTGATAAAACTACTGAACACAGATGGTATTTGGCAGTCTATGTTGAGGAACAAATACGTACACTCTAGAACCCTTACACAGGTCACCGCCAAACCTAATGATTCCCACTTTTGGAGGGGCCTCATGCATATCAAAGAGGAGGTGCTGGCTAATGGGACCTTTCATATTAAAGACGGGGAAAAACACGGTTCTGGGAAGACACTTGGGTAACTAACAAACCTCTAAAAGTTATTTATCCGGCTTTGTTTAGCATCGTCCGTGACCCTCACACGACTGTCTCCAAAGTCATGGCCTTAGGTCCTCTGAATATCTGTTTTAGACGGACTCTAGTCGATAATAAACTTGTAGAGTGGCTTAATTTAGTAGCTCGGATCTCAAATGTAGTACTGGTGGAGGGTGAAGACTTCTTTAGATAGAACATAACCAAATCTGGGTTGTTCTCTGTTCGTTCGATGTATCTTCACCTCATTGATATAGACCCACCTTTTACATATAAGAAGATCTGGAAGATAAAAATTCCTCTAAAGATAAAAATATTTCTCTGGTTTCTACAGCGGGGGGTCGTGCTAACCAAAGACAACCTCGCTAGAAAAAACTGGAAGGGGAACCACAAATGTATTTCATGTAACATGAATGAGACCATCCATCACTTGTTCATTGACTGTCCCCACGCCAGAATGATTTGGAGGATTATCTGGTTTGCTACTAGTCTGAACCAACCGAGGTCTATCAGCCATATGTTTAATTCGTGGCTTAATGGTCATGATCACAAGTCTAAAGGCCTGATCTGGGTGGGTATTGCTGCAGTAAGATCTTTGGGCAATCTGGAGATGCCGCAATGATGTAGTTTTCAATAAAATGAAAACTAACTCGATAATGCAGGTTATTTTTAGGGAAGCGTATTGGCTGTGGTCCTGGGCCCTATTGCAGCGTGATGATCGAGCCAAGGGGATCCTCTCATCCATGAGCAATAGATTAGAGATGATTGCTTTAGAGATTTCAAACAGAGGGTGGAAGAATTTATATCGTCTGCTCTAGGGTCCTCGTCTATGTTAAGACTGTTTGGCTATTTCTTTCATTAGAACTCGTTGTAATAATTGGCTGTGTACACTCATGGGTGTAGAGGCCGGATGCTTATATCCATTATCTAAAAAAATTAGTGGAGGGGCCGGGTGTTGGGGGAGAGTACCTACCCAACCTCCGCTCCCAAAGAAAGGCCCAAAGAAGAAGAAGCTAACATCCACTCTTCCTCTCTATCTTTGTCCCCTTTGGTCGTGTTTTCGAGGAATGGCCCACATGAGGCGGAGGATCGGCGGAGGTCGGTGCGCCCGCCGTGGAGCTTTTTCCTCTCCATCTTTGTCTCTTTGGCTGTGTTTTCAGGGAATAGCCTACATGCGGCGGAGGATAGGCGGAGGTCGGCGCGCCCGCCACGGAGCTTCCAAAGAAGCGGACCTCCGCCTGGGCGCAGCCCCGAGGCGGAGGTCGCCCTCATCTTGCACCACCGGCGCCCGACGACGGCAAGAGGGCGAAGGCCCCGACCTCCGACCCGGGTCCTGGCCCAACAACAGCGGATCATACAGAAGCTAAATGCGGCCCAGCCCACGGCGCGGAGGAGGAAATGCCGGTTCAGCCCCTGCAGCCAAAGATAGCGGTCAGGGCCGGGACCAAATTGCCCTTAGGGTTAGGAGGGCAAAGATGTAATGTAGAAGGAGAACCTGTACCTGAGCCACCTATAAAAGGAGGAGCTCAACACTGTTGAAAGGGTTGGTGAAAAATTAATAAAGTTATTCATTTCCCCACACATTATTCTGTACCAGCCTGGAGCAGGCTTCTTCTCACTGACTGAGGGTCCCACTTCTGGCGGAGGTCCTCATCCTGAGAGAGAGCCTCCGTCCATCATTCGGTAGTGCTGCCTAGAGACCCAACATTGGCGCCCACCGTGGTTAGCCAACAAAAACCCAAACATGCCACCAAGGAAAAAGAAGACAACCAGAGCGCCTCCAGGCGGAGGTACCTCACGAGGAAGACCAAGGAGAGCGGTGCGTAGCACCTACGCAGATCCTCCGACACCTAAACCAGAGCAAGTCATAGAAGAGGACAATACCGCCGTGCCTCCGCGGGGCAATGAAGAACAAGCCAACGATCAAGTGCTAGAACCGGCAAACGCAGCGCAAGAGGAAGAGCTGCAAAGAGTTCAAGTTCAGCTACAAGCCTTGCAAGCAGAGAGGGAAAGAGTTGCAGCAGCCTTCACGGCGAGACAGAGGGCAGTTCAAACCACCCAGGCCGTCGCTGAAGCAAGGCAGCAGATGGCGATCTTACAAGCGGAAATACAAAGTATGCTAGCAGCACAGGCGCACGAAGGAATACCAAGCCAAGGGCCACCTTTTGCAACCTTCGCTGCTACTCAGCCATAGCAAGGCGCACCCACCCAGGGACCATCCTTCGTGTCCTTTGGGGCGGCTCAAACACGAACGGTGGACCCAAGATCTCCACTGTCGGAAGGACTCCAAACATCAGCATGGCCAATGGGCTACAAGCCAATCACATTACCAAAGTTCAGCGGAAAGACGGACCCCAGACAGTTCATCATGAGCTTTGAGGCAGCGGTAGCCTCCGCAGGGGGGAATGATACAGTCCTTGCCAAATCCTTTGTCATCGCAGCCGAGGGGGATGCACTTGCTTGGTACTCCATGCTCAAGTCAAACTCAATCTACTCGTGGGAGAACCTCCGCAACAAAATCATGACCAACTTCAAAGGATTCTCTAGTGAGTCACCGACGACTTCAGACTGTTTCATTGCAAGCGGCAAAAAAAAGATGAATCACCGAGAGAACTACTACCGCGCTTCGTCCAACTAAAAGCGAAGGCTCCAAATGTACCGAAAGAGGTAGCAATAGAAGCAGCAGATCAAAGGACTCAAGATTGGCCCGTTCGCAAAGACATCCGCCGAGAGAAGCCTGAAAACCATGGAAGCATTATACTCAGAGTTTGAAAAGTACTGCAAATCAGACAACGACCTCCGAAAGAGGGTGGAGGAACAAAACCAATACAAGCAGTTTCAAAACACCAACAGGCAAGCGGCCGATCCAACCAAAGGCTACAGACAGTAGCAGCCTCAAAACAAACAAGTAATGGGTATTGACCAACAATCTCAGCAAAGCCAACAGCCAGGTTCACCGGCGCCTCCGCAGCCCGCTAGAAATCAACCGAGACAAAACACAGGAAGAAACTGGAATAGCAATTCCAGTAACAACAAAAAGAAGCTGTATTGTTTTTTCCATAGGGAAGACAAAGGGCACGTCACAAAGGAGTGTCCGGAGGTAAAAGAAACCCAAGAGAGGATGAAGAGAAGAAAAGAGGCGGAGGCACCGGCGCCCCAGCAAGCAAGGGAAGTCAACCACACCTCCGCACCAAGCTGGCAAAACCAAATACTGCCCAGTATACCTAGCCCTAAACAGCACCCAGATACATCCCTCAACACTAGCAGCAGCTTACTTCCCAAGCCACACACTTTGCATGGCGCCAGATACCTCCGCATGCAGCCACAACGCCAAACACCAGCCAATACAGACTAGAGCAAACACCAGCCTATACCCACCCAAGGCCGCCCAACATAACCTATCTAGATACCCAACCCCAGAACAGAACCTCGACTCTACCGCCACCTCCCAAGACTTCAACCACAAATGCAAATACAGCCTGCGCCTCAAGCAAAACAAGAGCCAAGCCCAGAAAACCAACACAATCCCCATAACCCACTGCCAACCATCGGCCATATACTACCAATTAGCGGAGGCTCGGCAATGGAATTCCAGACCAAAAAACAAAAAAAGGATCACCTCCGCCTAGTAAACAATGTGGCAGTTCAAGGTCCCATAAGAGCGATAGAATGGTCCAGGGGTGCCAATAACCTTCACAGAGCAAGACCTAAAACTTGAAAGCTACCCTCACACCGACGCAATGGTGATAACAAAGAAACGTAGCGGCATGGGAAATAAAAAGAATCTTGGTGGACTCGGGAAGCTCCGCGGACATATCACGTTCGCAAACACCTTTGACAAGATGCGGCTTGGCGTAAAAACCAATTACAACCTTCGAATCCCACTTGGTTGGATTCGGAGGAAGAAGGGTGGAAGCACTAGGAAAAATAGCACTCCCAGTATCCTTTGGAGATCAAAATAACGCTAGAGCAGAATACATAACCTTTGATGTCATCGACCTCAACTACCCTTACAACGCTATTCTAGGCAGAGGTTTCTCTAACAAATTTGGGGTGGCAGTCCACATGGGCTACCTCTGCATGAAGCCACCAGCATTGCATGGAATAATAACAATCCATGGAAGCCAGAAAGAGGCAAGAAACATTGAAAAAATGATACACAGCTCAAGTAGAAATGTCAACTCTGTGGAAGCAGGCGGTTCAGGCAGGGAAGAACCTCCGGACATGCCCAAAGGAAAGACAAGCTTCAAAGTCGGAAGAAAAGATGAAAAAACAACAAAATCAGTCTGGTTGGAACAATCCAAGCCTGACAGAAAAGTCACAATAGCCTCAAATTTGATAGATCAAGAAGAAAAAGAGCTGATGCAAGCCTTGAGGGAGAACAAAGACGCCTTTGCATGGTCTGCGGAAGACCTTCGGGGAGTATCCAGAGATATCATACAGCACCACTTAGATGTTAACCCAGGCATCCGACCAAAAAAGCAGAAACAAAGGAAAATGTCCGAAGACAGGATAATGGCAGCTAAAGCGGAGGTGCAGAGACTCCTAGATGCGAAGGTGATAAGGGAAGTCAAGTACTCTGACTGGCTAGCAAACGTTGTGCTAGTACCCAAGAGCAATGGCAAGATGAGGATGTGCATAGATTTCACGCATCTAAACAAAGCATGCGAAAAAAGATGCATTCCAGTTACCAAGAATAGATACTTCCCTGACAGGGGCCGCAATTTGCGTAAGATTTTCCCTCCTCGATTGTTTCTCGGTACCATCAAATTTGGCTCAACAAAGACGATGAAGACAAGACAAGTTTCACAACCCCCTTTGGCACATACTGCTTCCTCAGAATGCCAGAAGGCTTAAAGAACGCAGGCTCAACCTTCGCAAGAATGACAAGCAAAGTGCTAGGCAACCAATTTCAAAGAAATGTCATCGCATATGTCGATGACATCATAGTCATGAGCAAAGAAAAGAAAGAGCACATCGGTGACTGGCGAGACCTTCGCCCGACCTCCGCAGCGCAGGTCTAAAACTAAATTCGGAGAAGTGTGTCTTCGCGATAAGCCAAGCCAAGATACTTTGGGATGTATTGTAGGGCCGGAAGAATCACAAAGAAACCCGAAAAAAAACGCAGTAATACTAGCAATGACGTAACCAACTACCAAAAGGGAAGTGCGTAAGCTCACAGGAAGAATAGCGCTCAACAAAGTTCATCTCAAAGTCGGCAGAGAAAAAGCCTACCATTTTTCAAAGCACTTAGAACCTCCGACAAAGTCCAGTGGGGGGCCAAGATTAATCAAAGCCTTTGACGACCTCAAAAAATACTTAGCCAACACTTTGAAAGTCACAAGACGAGCAAGACGCCACATTACTCCTATATGTGGCAAAGATCGATCACGCGGTCGTCAGTGCGGTCTTGGCACGTAAAAAAAGGAATGCGAGAATGCGAAGGTCAAAGGAACCAAAGAGCCAAGATACTATGTTTCGAAGCCTGGCAGAGCCAAGCTAAATTATACTCAAGCAGAAAAAACCGGCCTACGCCATCTTAACCACCTCAAGAAAAATCAAGCATTACTTCCAAGCCCATGAAATAATAGTACCTTCGACACAACCCCTTGGAGAGATACTCGGCAACAAAAAGGAAGCCTCCTGGCAAATTGGAAAATGGGCCACAGAATTATCGCAATCTTGCATAGCCTATGTCCCAAGAACAAGAATCAAATCTCGTGCACCGGGGCAGACTTCATGGCAGATTGGACACCTTCGCCGCGGAGGTTACATAACCTATCTGAACAAACTTGGACACTATTCACGATGGAGCTTGGGGAGTAAATGGCACCGGGGCAGCGGTGGTGCTAATATCCCCAACCGAGCAAAGATGAAGTACGCAGCCCGTTTGAACTTCAAAACAACAAACAATGTCACAGTAGTATGAAGCACTCATCCTAGGCCTCAACAAGGCAAAGGCCTTGGGGATCCAAAGGCTACTAGTGAAAACAGACTCAATGGTTGTGGCGGGGACAAGTCGAGAAAGAATACCAGGCCAGAGAACCAGAGTTAACAAGATACCTTGAGCAAGTACGAAGGTTAGAAAGAAAGTTCCAGGGATTCACCCTAAAACACATCCCAAGGGGTGAGAACACGTAGGCGGACGAGATAGCGAAGGCAGCAAAGAAATAACTGAAATGCCCGAGGGAACCTTCTACGAGCAAATCAAAGCAAACCTGCAACCTCCGCTAGAGAAACACTCGAAAGGCACATACTAGCAACATCGAGCAAGATCTGGCGGATGAAATAGCGCAAATGCTTGAGGGGACATTCAACCCACAAATCAAAGGCAGACAAAGAAAGAATGAAGTGCAGAGCAAGATCCTATGTGCTACTAGATAAAAAACTATACAAAAAAGGGGTGGTACAACCGCTGCTCAAATGTGTATCCAGAAGCGAAGGTAAAGAGTTGATAAAAGAGATACATGCAGGAACCTGCGGGTCTCACATAGGGCCAAGGGCCTTATCGGCAAAAGCTTTGAGGCAAGGGTTCTACTGGCCAACCCATGCAAAGGATGCTGAAGAGCTAGTCAAAACATGTGAAGCCTGCCAAATGTATTCCGTAAAGCAACCTTCGCCATCAGCCGAGCTCCAGCCCATACCACCAGTCTGGCCATTGCACAGATGGGGAATGGACTTAGTAGGACCGCTGCCGTCAGCCCAAGAAGGGCTTAAGTTCGCAGTAGTAGCTATGGAATACTTCACAAGGTGGATAGAAGCAAAGCCGCTAGCATCAATAACCTCAGAGGCAGTCAAGAAATTCTTTTGGCAGAACATAATATGCAGATTCGGAGTCCCAAAAGTGCTACCCGTAGACAATGGCAAGTAGTTCGACTCAGACAAATTCAAAGAATATTGCAAGACCATAGGCACAACACTAGCCTTCGCGTCAGTGTACTACCCAGAGTCAAATGGTGCAGTGGAAAGGGCAAACAGAGAAATATTCTCAGCAATCTCTAAGGTACTGTTCAACCTGCACAAGGGAAAATGGGCGGAGGAGCTACCAAGAGTAGTCTGGTCACATAATACCACAACAACCAGAACAACAGGTTACACTCCTTTCAAACTTATGTATGGAGAAGAAGCAATGACCCCGGAAGAGTTGAAACACCAAAGCCTCCGCGCAACTAGCAACACCACAGAAGAAGAGGCATGCTCCAAGGAAAGAATAGAACAGGAAAGACTGCAGGCCCTCAACAACATCATACGATACCAGGACCAAACTAAGGCATGGAGAGATAAAAACATAACTAAAAGGCTCATTGAGGATGGAGACCTGGTGCTGCGAAGGAAACCGAACGCCAGCACCGTGGGTAAGCTGCAGCCGAAATGGGAAGGACCATTCATAGCAAAGCAAACCGCAAGCAAAGAAGCATTCAGATTGAAAGATAGCGAAGGTAATACCTCCGCGCACACCTGGAACACCGCGAACCTCAGAAAATACTACATATGATGTAAAAGGACCTCCGCATGATATAAGCGAAGGTTTCTTATTTCTTTCTTTAGCTTTCTTCTTTTCCTTTTTTCGCCGATTGGTGAAAGGCCTGCACTCTTTTCCTCACAAGGGGACTCCTAAGCGGAGGTGAGGTTTTTAACGAGGCAGGACCTTTGTAAACAACCTCTGAGAATATAAAGAGGCTTCCCCTAGATAACAGCACTACGCAAGCAAAGAGTCGAAAAGCTGCCAGCACCGGGGCAGCAGACATTCGACAAACCGATAAGGTGAAAACAGAGGACCTATTGGACGATGCCGGCACGCCCAGGCACGCCCAATCGGACCTCCGTGGCAAAACAATCGCCTGACTAAACCGGAGAATACCTCCGCAAAAACACTAAACCTGGAAAAAGACCATGCCAAAGGTATGGGCACCAGGATAGCACAGGTAAAAACCTCCGCAAAACCACTTAACCTGGAAAAAGACCCTGCCAGAGGTATGGGCACCGGGATAGCGCAGGTGAAAACCTCCGCAAAACCACTTAACCTGGAAAAAGACCCTGCCAGAGGTATGGGCACCAGGATAGCGCAGTGAAAACCTCAAAGAAAACCACTCAACCCGGAAAAAGACCCCGCCAAAGGTACGGGCACCAAAGCCACAATCGAAAAAAAGCTCCATAAAACACCAAACTTCCGGACACTAAGTCAATACCAAGTATAACCTCCGCCGAAAAGCCGAAGGGCGACAAAACGAAAAAAATAAATGAACCACATGCCAGGCTGCACACCAGCTACCAAAATTAAATGCCACCTAATCGCAATAAAGCAAAATCTCAACAACCTCACCACCAAAAGATCAATGGCAATTATGAGTTGAGGCCATATAAAAGCCACATCCCCCAGCCCCCCCTAGGGTCATTCGAGAGAAAAGGAGAAGGAAAGAGAGAGAAGGATGGAAGCGGGCATTTCCCCACAACACAAAAAATAGCCGGCACCACGCAAAAAGCTTGTAACCAAAGCGGGGTGGTACTCATATACGTAACTGGGGGCCTAGAAAGCGGGGGGAGATACCACGCAAAAGCTTGTAACGCCCCCCGCAACCGAAGGTTCTACTTCAAAAACTCCCAGCTAAACGCTACCTCCGCCGGTCGTAGGATACCACGCAAAAATTTGTAAAGATTGAAGGGAAAGAAGCAAAGACAAACCAAGAGCCTGCGCCAACTAAACATACCGGGAACCAAGCACGCGTTGCTGTGCGAAGGTTCCATTGCGAGAGGAAACACGTAAAAGTGCAAGCACAACTTCAGCACCTTCAAGCGCAGCTCCAGCACCTGCCTCAGACAGAACAAAAGGGCCAAGCATGAGCTCAACAACCGCAACTTGACCACAAATAGCCGCCGAACCGGCATGATATGTATGACCAGAGAACATACATGGCGTATGCAAATGTAAACGTGGAGCCAGAATTATTAATAATAAAGATATCAAAGTATAAGTTAGCACCCTCTCAGTTTGACATCAATACAACACTCCAAACATATATGATAAGGATATCGTATTCCACAAATTAAAAAATTATAACAACAAACACGCGGAGGTACAAACCACATAGCGTAAAAACCTGTCAAAGGTCAAAGCAAGTTAAGGAGGAGTACTAGGACCTCGCCAGGCCAAAGAGCGTATAAAATCACTACGCGGAGCTTCAAGCTCCTCAATGACAAAATCAAACATATCGTTAACATTGTTATCGGGCCAACAGTCAAGCATCCGCCCACTGACATAAATTCCGTCCTTCATCATAGTTAGCGGAGGTACATCAAGCACTTGCGCAGGCCCCAACAAGGTCACCTGCGTAAGGCAATTTAAAATTAAAAAGAGTATCAAATAAAAGATAAAGCTCACCCATCAACCTATACCCATAAGCCAGACTAACTAAAACTGCACAACCAAAAGTCTAAGCCTAAGGGTCGGCTAGGCCTAATGCTCCACCTCCGCATCATCGGCGGTCTTCTCCTCAGCACGACGAGAGGGCCCCGGCCGGGACGCCTTCAGCTCCTTGTCTTTTTTCGCCCCTCACTGAGCCTCAGCCTAACAAGGTAAAATGGCAAAGAATGATGAGAGTGTAAAGGAGCAAACCGAACAGCGGGAACAAGGAAAACCACACTCACCTCCGCATTGCGCTCCCTGGCAATGTCATGAGCATAGCTGCGCCAAAGTGACTCCAAAGAATACATCATGAAATCGTGAACAACGCCAGCGTAGGCGGCGAAGATTAGCCCACGTAACATCCTTTGGATCGGTGTAAGTGGCTTTGCCCTTCAAAAGATGAAGATGGTCGCACCCGACCTCCGTCAAAGCATTCATAAAATTCTTAGCACAAGAAAGGGCAGCAAAGTCAGCCAATCCATCCGTAAACTTAGGAAATTGGGAAATCCGAGAGCGCATCCAATCCATAATGTCCGAGGTAGAGGCATCGTCAGCCAAGGGGGGGAGCAACACCGCCGTAGCGATGAATCGCATCGAATAGGCACCGCCACGGCGGAAGCAGCCCCCTTGTATCGTCAAGCTCTTTACGGCGGCGGCTCCACTTGTCTCTTCAAGGCCTCGACGACCGCCTCTCACTCTCAACCTCCGTGGCGTAGGCTGGCGTTAACATCGTTTGATTTCTTTAGTTTCTCCTCCAAAGCAAGGAAGAGGCTGACCGAGCACTAGCAAGCTCTCTCTCTATCGCCTTAAGCTTCGCGTCAAGCTCTTCAGAATATTTCTTAAATGGGCGAAGCTCCGCAAGATCGAAAATCAAAGTTTTCTTCTCGGCACCCAAAGTCTCAACCTCCTCCTTGAGAGCGCCCCAATACCTCATCACGCTTCAACACCTCGTGCGAGCATCGAAGCTTCCATAGCCTCCGCAATGTGATGACTCTGCGGGAGAAACGAAGTCTCGGATAAACTAGCCAAGCCAAAAAGTAGGTAACAAATACGTCAAACTACAAGCAAAGCGGAACACAAACCACGCTCTGGCTTTCGAGGTTTAGCCTCGAGAAGGCTGAAATAGTCCAACCGCTCCTGTACTGCGAGTGCCCCCCGATGCCAAACAAAGATTCAGGCAATAAGCAAAATTATTTGACACAAACAAAAATCAAAAAGACAAATCAAACCTCCAAGCTCTGGCAGTGCGCAGCTATGGAGGGCGAGCTCCACCCACTTAGGGTTTGCATAGAATCACTGCAAGAAGAAGGCATCGAGTGCACCAAAGGTACGCAAACATAAAAAAAAGCGAAACAACCCGACAACACAAGAATAAGGCACCAACCTTCGCCAGGGGCCGCCGAAGCCACCAAATGAAGTACCAGCAAAGGTGGGAGGCACCGGAGGAGTCTGATCCAGGCCTATTTGACCCATATCAACATGAGGAGCAGCCTCGCTATCCCTTGCAAGCACTTGGGCAAGGCCTACTGAGCAACATCATAACATGGCCAAGAAAAACAAACAGAACAACAAGTAGAG
The DNA here is from genome assembly GCA_015844335.1 of Chrysopogon serrulatus. NCBI lineage: Eukaryota > Viridiplantae > Streptophyta > Magnoliopsida > Poales > Poaceae > Chrysopogon > Chrysopogon serrulatus. Next base: position 367,648 of record JADLZL010000845.1, on the reverse strand, counting down.
ATATGAAGCTTACATAAAGCGTTTGCACCGGCTTCAGCAGCGCCAGAGGCCTCCGGCAAAGCAGGATGAGCAAAAGCGCCTCGATCCAGCCCGGAGGCACCGGTGCAACCTGCGGAGGAACCGGAGCAACCTCCGGAGCGGGACCACCGACAGGCGCAGGTGAAGCCCTCGCAGGCTTGGGCACTGAACTTTGAGGGACAACCTCCGCATCACCACCAGCGCTGACACTAGCATGAACTGAGTCCTCCGTGTCATCAGAGAAAGCTCCCAGAACACTGGCAAAAGGAGCGACAGAAGCCGATGCCCTTGCAGCTTCAACCGGCGCTTTCTTTGGAGGGGCGCGCTCCTCTGGAGGTGGGGGAGCTTGCAACATGGCCTTCGCCTCATCACCACGATCATGACGGGCCAGAGAAGTAGCAGCTGACCCAGACGAGCTGCTGGATGCAGCCTGACCAGCGAACACGCCCACAAAGGCTCCGCCTCCGCAGTTCCGGCTTCAATGCCGCGAGCGTAAGAGCGGGCCCTTCCCCACGACCTGCACCGGCACTGAAGAAGCCCCACGGCGTTTCCGAGCCGTGGGCTTTGGGGCATCGCCCGGACGGGCCTCCGCAGCAGCCAGCAGCCTCCTTGTCACGGATCGCTGCGATCAGCTTCGCAGGAACAGGGTGGTCACCATACGTAACTCCCATCTCTTCAAAAACACGATTTAGTCGGGGCATATTGCCAGCCTCCGCCCGGCGGGCAAGGTATTCCTTGTCTAAAATCTCTCCAACAATCTCCCGAGCCTTCGCCTCAATTTCACGAACGAAGGCGGCGTCAGTCTTGTTCTCCGGACGCTTCAAACCAAAACGAGGGAATAGGACGCCCCCAGCCTCACCAAAGACAGGAAGTTGGACTTTCTCCAAGCGGAACGAAGGTTTGACCTTAGCCAATGGCCAGCAGTTGGCTGCTACCATCTCCTCAACCAAATCACGGCCTCCGGAATATCGGCAGGCAAGAGCGAAGGCCCGGTTGCACGCAGCCTGAGAAGCGGTGGCCTTAGATGGAGCAGGAATGGAGTAGCGCGGCTCCAACGGTGTCATCACTGAGGCAAGTGGATATCGAGTAACCTTCTTGCCGTCATCCTCCTCAACAGTATATCCAGGAGTCCTCACATAGAACCAGTTCAAAGTCCAGTCCTTATCCCACTTGTTCTTTTGGCAGTAAGAAAGCTCAGACCTGGGTTCAACCTGCTTGCGCTTTGGGAAGAACGAGCAGCTACCATATTGACAGACAGCTCCGTCAAGCTTCTTGTACTGCTTTTGCAACTCATAATGTTGGCAAAAGCTGTCAATGTCGGGCGCAGCACTATAAGACTCGCACGCCCAAGCAAACTTGCTGAGAGCAGCAATGCCGTTGGGTGTCAGCTGATGAATCTGCACATTGAACTCATCCAGGACCTCCCTAAAGAACCGGCGAGGAATGAAGCGAAGGCCGCAGTTGAAAAAATCATGAAAGACCACCGCATAGTCCTTGCCAGGAGGTTCGGGAACAGTCTCCAAACCAGGAAGAATGACCTTATCCTTCTCAAACCAACCCTCACTAACCATGTGATCTATCATCATTTGGTTAACAATACTGCGACCAAGCTCATAGGTAATCCTCTCGTTCTTACCCGACATTTCCAAAGGGGGACTCGGAGGTACCAGATCAGACAGCGAAGCTTCCACACTTGAAAGGCTTTCTTCAGTTTCCTTGGCCTTCGCGCTATCAACCATGCAAGCTTCAAAGCGACGGGCCCAACCGCTGGCTCTAACATGCAACAGTTGAGAGTAGGGACCCGAGAAGGAGACCCTAAGCGGAGGCAGAGAAGACACGGAAGCTACAGCTTTGACGGGAGCGAAGGCAGAACAATTGGTGTACGGTAAGCGTAGCATTGAGACCCCTTATATAGGCACCAGGGGGGCCTCCGAGGGGCGGAAGACAAACCGTCAATCATGTCACGTCGCACGATGCACCAACCAGGAAGCGACACGTGGGCAGTGCACAGGAGACCAAAGGGGGGAGGACAAAGGGCCTCCGCCTCAGTAGCGGATAGTTACCAGAGAACTTTGGCCTACCTGCGCCGGCCCAAGTGCTCTAGGGGGGAAATGTTGGGGGAGAGTACCTACCCAACCTCCGCTCCCAGGAGAAGGCCCAGCAAGAAGAAGCTAACCTCCACTCTTCCTCTCTATCTTTGTCCCCTTTGGCTGTGATTTCAGGGAATGGCCCACATGAGGCGGAGGATCGGCGGAGTTCGGTGCGCCCGCCGCGGAGCTTTTTCCTCTCCATCTTTGTCTCTTTGGCTGTGTTTTCAGGGAATAGCCTACATGCGGCGGAGGATAGGCGGAGGACGGCGCGCCCGCCACGGAGCTTCCAAAGAAGCGGACCTCCGCCTGGGCGCAGCCCCGAGGCGGAGGTCACCCTCATCTTGCACCACCGGCGCCCGACGATGGCAAGAGGGCGAAGGCCCCGACCTCCGACCCGGGTCCTGGCCCAACAACAGCGGATCATACAGAAGCTAAATGCGGCCCAGCCCACGGCGCGGAGGAGGAAATGCCGGTTCAGCCCCTGCAGCCAAAGATAGCGGTCAGGGCCGGGACCAAAATGCCCTTAGGTTTAGGAGGGCAAAGATGTAATGTAGAAGGAGAACCTGTACCTGAGCCACCTATAAAAGGAGGAGCTCAATACTGTTGAAAGGGTTGGTGAAAAATTAATAAAGTCATTCATTTCCCCACACATTATTCTGTACCAGCCTGGAGCAGGCTTCTTCTCACTGACTGAGGGTCCCACTTCTGGCGGATTTCCTCATCCTGAGAGAGAGCCTCCGTCCATCGTTCGGTAGTGCTGCCTAGAGACCCAACACCGGGGATGATATTGGCCCTAGTGGAGAGGAGCTCTTTTTAGCTGTGATTGGAATAATGAAAATTGGTTCGGGAAAGCTTCCCAAACATAAAAAAACACATGCACATTTGCCATAGCGAACTTGGAGAACCAGCAATTGTAAGTTGTTGAAATTCATGATTTGATCCCTGTCTGAGTCCGGAACAAAAAATCCCTTCTCCTGGAACTCACAGATCGATTCAACAATGCAGCCTCTGACGATTTCTTCTCCAGGCTCCAGCTGAGTCCTGTGCACCAACTGATCAGACACCCAAATGCAGTGCTGGCCTTCATGCGTCCTCTTGATCCCAGTTCGTCCAATCTCAAAGTGCCACTACTAAACGCCACAAGTTGAGTTCCATGATTTAGCTTTACTTGAGAGGAACACTTTATCCCATCACCTATCTTTCTCACCAGGGTTGAGTAGTTTACTCATACTCCTGATACATCTCATGCCCATAGGCTGGCGATGACACTATTTGATTAAGCAGGTCACTCACTAGGTTGAAAAACAATACATGAACGAATACTGCTGCTTGTGTAGCACATACATCACTTACGAGACCTGTGTCGAGACTTATAAGGCTTGCTATTTTAATTCAAGGACATAAGAAATAATATGTTAATCCGTGCAAACATGTACGTAGTAAGGAATATAATGCACATATGCATGGGCATACATAGAATAGAAGTGGCACAAATGGACATGTTAGGACATTAAAATCAGTTGTCCATTGCACAATGAAGAAATTTTATTTCCTTCTTTAATTTGAGTATTAGTATTCTGACACAGTGCCCCTGGTAGACATGTTTCTTGTCCATTGCACAATGAAGAAATTTTATTTCCTTCTTTAATTTGAGTATTAGTATTCTGACACAGTGCCCCTGGTAGACATGTTTCGCGCGCAATCATATCTCAAGAATATCAGAGGCACCCTTAATGAAACAGCATACTACAAGTATGCATCATCTATCCGGATCAAACATTGTTCCAAATAGAATATCTTCAATGTTAACTCTTTTCGGAAGATCTTCTACTTTATTTTGACGGTGGTGGTACTTTACTTTATTTGGTTTACCTGTTAATTAGCTGGTGGATTTTTAAATCGATTGAACTTTAACCAGTTTTTTGTAGTTCATGAAAACATGTTTTTTTAATTTTGTTGATATTTTTATATGATGTTATTGGAATACGAGGTGCATGACCGAGGGCTTCACATCTCCAACAGAGTTGAGCAGGTTAAGAATGTCGCCATGCACCAAGATCCAAACCCTTCGCTGCAACCATTGGGTCCTAACGTTGGGTCTGGACATGCTCATTGCACGGTTGGGTCCCAGTTAGATATTGCCACGAAGAGGAAGGGGCGATGTGTTTTTGTAAGAGGAGGAGGCGATAGGGTTTGGGAGAGGGAGGCGATGGCGTTTGGGAGAGGAGGAGGTGGAGTGAGCAAGTGGTTGAGTATATTTTTATTTCTACCAGCAGCAGCTCTAAAGCCAGCTGCCTCAATAGATGATTCTTTAGAGACGACCGGTAAATTCAGCCACCTCTAAAGAACTCATCTATAGAGGTAACTGGAATTGGAGCCACCTTTGAAAATGCATCTCGAGAGGCGGCTTGGTTCACGTGGTGTAGTAGATTTAACTTCTGATTGAGCAGCCTCCGTAAAAAATATGCTCCCTTTGCTGAAAATTGTATCAGTATAGTAGTGGGTTCCGGTGACACTATTTCATTAAGTAGACCATTCCCCAAATGGTTGAAAATAAAGGCTTGCACAAAGATGAGTTTTGGTTGTATCGTGGCACTATGGACTGGAGACCTATATATTGGTGATAAAAAAGAATATATTATCGACCCGTTCACTCATGTAGTAAGGAACGATCCCACATGGACGCTAAACTGAAATGACAGCAGTGGAACTATGGACATAACAGAACATTAAATTCAGTTGTCCATTGTATATTAAGGGTATTTTATTTCATATTTCGAGTAATCAGAGACTGTACCCTTGAAAAACATGTTTGACATCTCAAGAATATAATAACAGAAGCACGCGCCCTAAATAAACCAAATTAATACGACTGTGTACTGTTATTTATCTGGATTTGACATGATGGTCAATGAACAACAATGTTAGTGTTTGATGATGTCAGGCACTTCAGTGTGTTGTTGTATCAAGTAATTAGTTGGTGGCTCTTGATATTGTGTAAATCAACTGAAACAGATCCACATCTGTCAGCCACCACATACTCATTCTTGCTGCCACCAATGAGGACAGCGAGTCTTTGACCAGTCTAACAGGAGACCTGTGCGCTACTGATGTACACGGCCTGAGGTTGTATATTTTCAACTGACAATTTTCATTGACCATGTCATCACGTACGTATATTTTTAAGTACAAAAGCTCAGAAGCACAGTCGCGAGCATAATGGCTAGCTAACAAACAACTAATGACTCAGTATGTTGGCCTTGATGACATTCAAACACGGTAGTCCGCATACTGGAGATGAATGCATTTGGAACATAAGTAGCTTTGAGCTGGTCAACTGCTACCAGCTATATTCTCTCAGAAGAAATGAATGTGGCCGAATTCTGTGATAAGTAAACAGCAAATACAGTACTCACAGTAAACTACCGTAGCCTTGCTGATTTTGACTGACATACAGGTGCTTTGTAGCTGGAAGCCATGTGTACTTAGTCGTGTCATCGTGTGCAAGGAAGCTATTACAGGAGTCATTGGATACTGGGCTAGAAAATTGCTAGCCTCATTAGTCTAGTCCCTGCATTTGATAACCTAAAAACATGCTTGCTTTTGGGGTGACGTCGACATTTTACTCACCAGGTAAAGCCCTTGCTTATGAGGGAGAGCTGGGTCAGCTCTCGCCTTTGTTGACCATTACCCATTTGTGCTTCTTGTTGCATTGTTCCAAACAACTCTGCTTTCTCCCCTTCCATACTGCCCTGTTCCTCCACTTTGGGAAAGATTTGCACCTTCATAGATTTTTTCTCGAAAACGCAGGAGAGCTGCGCCTCATTCTATTAAGAAGAGAGTAAAGGGCAAGAGCCCAAAACAAACAACACAAACACACACACACACGCACGAACTCACACCCCACCAGAATCTAGGATTACAATCGCGCCCACGACGAAATTACACAAGACGACCGCTACAATCTAGAGACTCTAACTACCGGGGAGGAGGGCAGTCAGGAAAGAAAGCCCTCGAGCCCCAGCCGAAGACCACAAGTGGCGCTCCTGACCAGCTGCGATCAAAGCAACAGCTAAGTTTGGAGCAGCACAATCAAAAACACACCTATTGCGATGGTTCCATATAGTCCAAGCTCCCATAATAATAAGAGAATTAAATCCTTGCCTCATCAAATCATCAGATATGCTGCTGCTAGCTTTCTCCCACCAAGCATGGAAGGATAACTCTGTAGGCTGAGGAGACAAACTCTGAAGACCAACCTGCCTGAACAGATTAAACCAAAATTCCCTTGCAAAAACACAAAGGACAAGAAGGTGGTCAATAGTCTCCTCATCTTGGTCACAAAGAGGACAAAACTCTGGACGAGGCAGCCCACGACGTGCCAGGCGATCAGCAGTCCAAGAAACTGGCCCAGCGCCTAGCCACAGCATCAGAGAACACTGTATTGAAGAATGAAGACACTGTATTGAATTCTCTGCTTCAGGGTGGATGTCCATAATATCTGCTACCAAGTAACGAACAGATGCCTGAGACTGCCTGCCAATGAGGAAAAGGCTAACTTCACTGCTACCTGAACTTATTCCGTATCATATGGTGATACAACATATTATTCCGAACAGATGCCTACTCCGAAATAGCTGAATCTCAAAAGATTTGAGCTAATATATATAATATATAGCATTAAGCTCTTCCATAGATGAGGCGCCTTTCATTTCTCCATCTCAATTGTATAGTTCAAGCATTGGTTTTGCAATTCGAAAGCTTGTATCCTACATCGGAATGCTAATTATACATTCAGACACTGGAAAATGGTCCCCAACTTTAATCTAACCTCACTTCATTAGAACAGTGGAAATTGAATGTACCAACATTGTTCACCAAGTAACGAACCAGTTTGATGAAAGCGGATTAATTTATGGTCACTATAATTTTATGACTGATAATTCATTGCTAATTGTAATTTTTCCCACCCAATATCACTCACTATAGGCATTGTACAAGTATACTGTGCATACGGACATCGGCATGCTGGAACTATGCTGATCAAGTTTTGAGTATGGACCATTTATAAACTGTAGATCATGACTCAGTTACATCAGTGTGAAATTGACAAGAGAAAAATGCTTGTTCTATGCCAAGGCCACAACAGGAAGGACATAAGAAACAAGAAAGTCGGTCACAAAAATAGAGCAGAAAAGCAACTGTGGTGGTGAATTGATATATGTGTTTAACTTAATGTTTTTGCTTGTCCAAAGCACACCTTGAGCAGAAGAGAGACTCATAGTGGGATCATGTAGGAACTTTTGTTACTTGTTACCTTTTTCATCATATAAGACAGGAGAGCTACTGATTACATTAATAAAGAATTATAATTTATAAAAGGGCACAGGCAAGCCAAGAAACCTGCAATGTTTGGAGATCTCAGTAACTGAGTTAACCCAAGTTATACTATAAGCATGATACTGAAAATGTCACCTTTGGGGTTTTAGTGGCACTACTATATGATTTAGTAAGCACTTTATTTACTAGATGGCTGAAAATATTTAAACACTCTCACAAAAGAAGATTATTGCTTGTAGCGTAGCACCAACACTTTTCTGGGGCCCGTCGAGACTTATATGTCCTAGATTCAAAATTATACTACAAAAATTAGATCACTTGCCTATTTGCATGAAGTTGCAACAAACACTGCTTGCGTTGAACAAATTAAATACCATTCAACAATGACAGAGCTTTGGTTTTAGCAAGGTTGAGGCAGCAACCATGTCATATTGTATTCGGTCCTTTTCCATACACAGGAAGTCTGTGCAACTAAGCACTACTAGAAGAACACCTTGCTACCAAATCTGTACTGTAAACTCAGTGAGCCATCTCATGCATGCACATCATTTTCATTGCAGGCATGGATTGGTCCGGAAGCATTCCCAGCCTGGCCCGAGTCACAAACAAATTCAGCTAACCATGGACTTCGGTCCCGGCGGATTCGGTCCAATGCCACTCCAACTGATCCAATGGTGACCTTAGATAGACATCTAAGTCAAATAAACATCGAAATAACTGGACTATGGCGTGCACGCCAGCGCAATGCAATAGGTACATGATGATCACCACAAGTATTACTAACACAAAGGAAAATATAGCTACGTGCAAGTAACTTGAAACAGAACTCTCCATCGCACTTCACACAACCCCACTGCTGCATCGAATCCTGGAGGTTGAAGCCTCTTCTGCAGCGATCAGCACTGTCCAATGATACGATGGAAACATCCTCTTGTAGGTCCCGACGTACACCGGCGTCCCACGTTGACTCTCCAAATGGCTCATCGCATTTCGGGGCCACTACACGTCAAAGGCTCATTTGCACTCGGTTGCTCGATAGCCTGGAGTTGTGGAAAAGCCAGTCACCTGCTTCCCAAGCGTGGGGTCAGTGCTAAAATGCTTGACTGCACATCGTCGATTACTGACGCCTCCCAATCCTATATTGTTTAAGCCGAAATTACCATATGCTTGCTAATCACCGGTTCTTGTGCTCTAATGCGATATGTGTGTGTGTGTGTGTATGTGTGTGTGCATGCCTTGGTGATGACAACCTAGCTAGTGATCTGGAAATACACTAATCACTCTTGAGCTTTTGCATATATATGTATATGAATATTTATGGGCATGCTTGCGATCAAAACGATCTTTTAGTCAAGGAAACATGGCGTTGATAATGTTAACCACTCAAAACATATATAACACCAGAGCAGCACACAAAGTTTCCCGGTGGTAACTACCTTTATACAGAAGGAAGATTAATTGACTTGGATTTCATGTCACCCAAGGTGTGTACGACCTAAATGTTCTTTCCAATCAAAATTAAATGCCCTTCTTCAGAATGCATTGATATCCAATAATAACAACTACTAATAATCTCTGAGAACCTGCAGTACGTGCAAGGCTAGCTTCACTCAGCTGTCACGTGAATATATTTAGTGTCTTGCATGGTAACATACTACATATTTTTTGAAATGAATCTAAAAACGTGCTTTCTTTTATCTGTCGTAACAGACACGTTTTTGCTGTTTTCACATAACTAAATTCCGCCCCCAGCGTAGGCTGTTTGCTTTTGCAAATGGCCCAGGATTTTGTCCAATTCTCGTCCGATCCAGATTCAAACAAAGGAGAACTTTGAGAGACATAAGTCAAACAAACATAGAAATAACTGGACAACGGCGTGGATACCAGCACAAGCTATCGGGTGGTCACGGCACTACAAGAGTTTCTAAGTAACATAAGGAAAAAGTAGCTGCCAAGTATACCTGAAACGAAACTGTGCATCGCACCATCACACATTCAGTCTCCGATCCTGTAGGTTCGTTCACAGCCTCTTCTCCCGCGGTCAGCACTGTCCTGTGATGTGAACCTGATCACTGCCGCAATCGCCTTGTGTGGAAGCAGCGTCCTGTAGGTCCTGACATATGCCATTCTCCTATGTCAAAGGCACCGAGCAGATTTTAGCTTTCTGAGTGCTGCTCCTCGGCGTGCATCTCTGGAGGATCAGAGGCCAAAGTGGTATATACTCTGTGGCTTGTAAGCACTTGGTCGCTGCAAAACCTGGGGGCGTGGAAAAGGACAGTGGTCTTCTTGCCAGCTGCTCAGACAATGCTGCAGTTTCCCCATGCGCGGTGTGAGTCCTAAAATGGACTGCACATCGTTGATTACTGATGGCTCCCAATCCTAAATGGTTTAAGCTGAAATTACCATGATGCATGCTTGATCAATTCCTAGCTAGCAGATCACTATAGTTTGTTCTTTCCTGTGTGTTCTTGGATCACACGATGTGTGTGCCTTGGTGACAACCTAGCTGGCGATCTGGAACTACACGCTACTCACTCCTGAGCTTGTATATATATGTGAATTTTATATTTTGTAGGCATGCCTGCCAGGATCTGGTATACAGAAAACATGACATTTATAATGTTAACCACTTAAAACATATGCAACACCAGAGCACACATAATATACGCTTTTCTTCAGCGTGCATTGTTGATATCCATTAACAATAACAATAACCACTAATGATCTCTAACAACTGCACTGCATGAAAGGCCAATTGCACCTGAACATATTCGAAATGATTAAATTAACAACGGTTTGAGCTAGCAAGTATCAGTATGAAGCAGTAAGCTCTCTTCGAAAACTGATTATTGTTTAATTTCTGTGTGACAACTGTATATATAGTTTATGCTTTGGTTTTGCAAATTTGAAGCTGAACATATCCTACATTTGGATACTAATTATACGTTCAAACTCTGGAAAATGGCTTGCAACTTGTATCTTAGCATATATCAAATTTCAACAGAGCGGTTTCTCCGAAAAGAAACCAGTTGATTAACAATAATGACCAATGAGAGTAGTTGAAATAAAGTGGATTCATTTGTCGCTATGATTCAATGATTGATAATTAGCACTATTTTCAATTTTTTCTGACCAGCATTGGTTACTGATTTTCGTGTGGCGGTATAGCGTGTGCACAACTGCACGCGGTGGAACCATCATATTTTTGAAGGCTGGGCGAATCTCATTATGCACAAATATTTTTGTAGCAAATTATAATATTCTTCAAGGATACAAAAACAATTCTTTTAAACTTCACCAGTGATCCCGGATGGCCGCCTAGCAGCGACATGGCTGGATGGTCGCACCGCCACTGACTATACTGATCAAGTATGGTCCATCTATAACATGCAGATCTCAGCTCAATCACCAGCGGTCCTAAAATAAACAGCACATCGTTGATTACTGATGCCTCCAAAGCCGAATTACCATGATACACTTTTCTGATTAATTCCTAGCTAGCATGGCGTAACGTCCTAGCTAGTAAGCTAGCAGATCAGTAGTCTGTTCTTTTTCATGTGTGCTCCCAGATCTCACACGACGTGTGTGCCTTGGTGACAACTGACCATATATGACCTGTAGCTTATATAATTTGTACTCTCTTGTTACTTTTAATAAATCCCTGTAGGGGCCTTGGCCCCTCCAGTTCCCAAAAAGAAAACGTGTGTGTGCCTTGGTGACAACCTAGCAAGTGATCTGGAATACACTACTCACTCTTAAGGTTGTATATATACATATGAATACTTTATATTTTATAAGCATGCTTGCCACGTGCTGCTAGCCAAGGAAACATGGCATTTATAATGTTAACCACTCAAAACGTATACAGCACATAATAAGCTCTTCGACATAGTGTACTGATATCCAATAATATTGACAACCTGCACTACGTGGAAGGATAACTTCACTATCAACTGAGCCTATTTGGTATCATGGTGAAACTACATATTGTTTGAAATGGTTAAATCTAGATACGTTTTGAGCTAACATGTATGAAGCAATAAGCTCTACCATAACTGATTACTGTTTAATTTCTCTGTCACAACTGTATATATTGTTCATGCTTTGGTTTTGCAACTTCGAAGCTAAAAATATCCTACATTTGCATGCTAGTTGTACGTCGTCCAACAGGCTGCAATTAACTGGTATATCTTAGCTTTTTCTCAAATTTCAATACAGAGGTTAACGTTTGCCCAAAAGCAACCAGTTGATGAATGATATAGTGACCAATGATAAAACCGCCGTTTTACATAGAGGAATGCTCCAGTGTTTTGAACGTTTCTGCTATCTTTCTCACTGTTACTGTGAGTTGCCCCCCAAGTTCTTCATTCCTGATGCACCTTTGGGGTTCTGGTGACACTACTATTTGAATAATAAACACTTCATTTTCTAGATGGCTTGCAAATAAAGACCCTCACGAAGAACTTATATGTCCTAGATTCGAACGTAAGCTACAAAAAAAATAGATCACTTCATTTGCAATAGAAAACACTGCTCACGGCGGATAAACTGAATCCTAATGCAACAAAAAGTGAGCTTCGGTCTTAATTAGTAGTTGAGGCAGGCAAGCGCAGCAAATTTTATTTGGAATACATAGGAAATGTTTGCAAATAAGGATTATTATTAGAAGAACCTTCCTACCAAATCTGTCCTGTGAGCTCTGCGAGCCGTCTCATGCATATGCACATCATTTCTGCTACATGTGTGGATTGGTCCGGAAACATTCCGAGCCGAGCTCGAGCCAAAGACACATTGAGCCAACCATGCATGGCGCTCATCCCTAGCGTAGACTGGCTTCCCTGGATTGCCGGGATTTGGTCCAATTCCCCTGCCATCCGGATCCATCCAAACAAGGCGTTAGAATCTAGACCAAACAAACATCAAGATAAATGGACTTCGGCGTGCATGCCAGCACAAGCAACAGGCTGGTCACGCCACTACAAGAATTACTAACTAACCCACAAGTGTGACGGAAACATGGTCCACTGATGTGACGGAAACATGGTCATGTAGGTCGGTCCTGTGAGTTATTACTCTCTTGCATATGGTCGCCGGAAAACCCAGGGCTGCGAAAAGGACTGTGGCCTGGTTGCCAGCTGCTGCTGCATTGAAACACGCAGCTGCATCTCTGGTGAAGGCCAAAGGATGGTGGCCTGCTTGCCAGCTGCTCAGACGACGACACTGCTGCAGCCTCCCCATGCCTCATATCAGTCCTAAAATGGACTGCACAAAGCTGATTGCTGATGCTTTCCATGCCTAAATGGTTTAAGCCGAAATTACCAAGATGCATGCTTTATAAATTCTTAGCTAGCAATGGAATCTACTATCTAGTAGATCAGGAGTTTGTTCTTTGATGTGTGTTCTCAGATTTCACACGACGTGTGTGCCTTGGTGACAACCAAACTCTTGCTACTTGCTATTGAGGTTGCTATTGAGGTTGTATATATACATATGAATTTTTATATTTTATAGGCTTGATTTCCACGCGCTCCTAGCCAAGACAACATGGCATTTATAATGTCAAACACTTGAAAATTGAAACGTACACAACACCAGAGCACACGTAATAAGCTCTTACTCAGAGTACACTGATATCCAACTATAATAACAACCTGCACTGTGTGCAGAAGGCTAACTTCACTATCAACTGAACATATTTGGTATCATGGTGGTACTGAATATTTATTTGAAATGTATGAAGGAATAAGCTCTTCCATAACTGATTCCTGTTTAATTTCAATGTCACACAACTGTATATACTCTTCATGCTTTGGCTTTGCATTTTCGAAGCTGAACATATCCTACATTTGCATGCTAATTGTACATCGTCGAATGGCCTGCAATGCAACTGATATATCTTAGATTATTTCGTATTTCAATACAGAGGTTTGTCCAAGGAACCAGTTGATGGATGCTAATGACCCATGATAACGCCAAAGTTTCACCTAGAGGGATGCTCAAGTGTTTTGTGTGTTTCTGGTATCTTTCTCAGTGATCTTACTGAGTTGGCCCAAGTTATTCATTCCTGATGCCTCATTTGTCTATAAGCTACATATTGAAAATGTCACCTTTGGGGTTATCATTTTAACCTATAGGCTGCATACTGAGAATGCACTCTGAAGTGCTTTCGCAAGGTTATTTGTAACCTCCTCAGTTAATGAAAACTACCCGCCTCGGTTAAAATCGAATGCCACTTTGGTGGAGTATTTCAAAAGGTCATGGTTAAGTTTTTATGTAGTAGTAAGCAATAATGATGCCCACATGGATACTACAGAGAAGTGGCACAATGAAAATGTTAAAACATTAAATTAAGTTGTCATTATAACGATACTTAGTTTTGTAGCTTCTTTGAGTAATCAAAGAGAATGCTTCCTTAAGATTTTCAAAAGCATGAATCAATGTAGTACAAGTGTATCATCAAGCTGGATCTGATAATTTGACATGATTCAGAAGGGAGCTTTTGTTTGTTTTGGAGCCTGGAACAATTTTGCCTAGCCTATCTACTATCTGTACCATGCCTGTTCCATGAATGGTTCATGTCCGGGTTAGCTGCCTGTGCTGTGTGCCAGGCAACTGTATCCACCACCGAAGTTCGCCTGAGCTAATAATGGTGTTTAGTTGGTTGACTACCCATAGAAATCATGAAACACATCCAAATCAAGCTAGTATGGGTGCATAAGGATCCTAGGCTAGAAAATTACTAGCCGCATTAGGCTAGCTACTAGTTCATGCGCATTTGATAACCTAAAAAATGCTTGCCTTTGGGGGCGATCTTTCTTCACTCACTTCTGAGGAACAGCCAATTCAGCTCTAGCATTCGACGACAAGGCGCTATCATGCTTCTTGTTCGATTTTTCTAATGAACTCTGCTTTCTCCCCCTCAGTACTGCTCTAGAATGTTCACGATTTCTTCACCATCATATGTTACTGAGGCCTCCCAATTCTAAATGACATCAGGCAACTTTACCATGCTTGATCATTCCTAGCTATCATTGAATCTACTGAAAGAGAGCTCATACTGGTGCTCTACCCCACAGTACTGCTCTGGCATTTTCATCTTCTTTGGGTACGATTTCTTCACCGTCATACATTACTGATGCCTCCCAATTCTAAATGACTTGAGCAAACTTTACCGTGCCTGATCAATTCCAAGCTATCATGGAATCTACTGGAGAAGATCCGTAGCTCATGCTGGTGCTCTCAATTCGTCGTGCTTGTATGTACATATGAGCCATTTTTTAAATAGGCACACCGGCCTCGGAATGTTGCCCAGCACCTAGCCATCTTATAGTCTTAACTACTCAATACATACAGCACCAGAGCACATAATGTTGGCCACCTGTTTACTACTCCATGAAGAATGAAGATTATTGACTTGGATGTTACGCAAGGTGCATTCCTTAAGTATCATGTACACTGGAGATATGTTCTGTGAAGACAGTACTAATTGAATTCTCTGCTTCAGAGTGGATGTCCATAATATCTACTACTATAGTGAGCTCTGGAAGCCTGCCATGTGCAAGATTAACTTCACTGCTTGCCAAACATCGGTTCAGTCCTAAAATGTGGACTGCAAATCATTGATTGTCAATGCCTCCCAATCCAATATTGTTTTAGCCAAAACTACCATGATGCCTGCATGCTGATCAATTCTACCTATCATGGAACCTCCTAGTAGATAACTGGTTCTTATTCTCACATGATGAGTGTGCATGCCTTGGTGACAACCAAGCTAGTGATCCAGAAGTACACTACTCGTTCTTGAGCTTGTAAACACTACTACATAAAATCTTTTGCAAGGCACTTGGATTTTTTCCTCGGAAGCGGTTTTGGTTGAAAACCGCCTCAGTTAATCGGTGGCTGGCAAGGCTGGATGGCCGGTCAGACAACCGCCTCGGTTAATCGATTAACCAAGGCGGTTTCCTTAAGAAAACCGCCTCGGTTAATCTCATGTTAATCGATGCGGTCAATCTAAACCAACCGCCTCGGTCAATGGATTAACCGAGGCAATTTTCATAAGCCAACCGCCTCGGTTAATAGACATTAACCAAGACGTTTTTTTTGTAAGCCAACCGCCTCGGTAAATATATTAACGGAGGCGGTTACGTTATAAAACCTGTCGCAATAAATATCAGGTCCATAAAGCCCATCTAGGCCCGATAGTTGGCTTCTCGTATAATCCTCCCAAACCCTAAGTCATTTCTTCCCTACCTCTCAGCCGTCACACTTCTCTTATTCCTTCTCTCACTCCTCTTCCTCCCAAACCCTAACTACAGAACATGCAGCAATGGAGGAGCGGCGCATCCCCTCGCGGCGCCGGGTGAGGGGCGCAACCAAGGGCCCTCGCGGTGGAGGAGCGGCGGCGCGCGCGGACCCTCGCGCCGCGGCCCCTCGCTTCTCCTCACGGCCCGCCGATGGCGGCGTGTGGCCTCTCGCGGCGCTGGCGAAGGGGCGCGGCCCGGCGGCGGCGGCGGCGGCCCCGCGATGGAGACCGCGGATGGGCGTGGCCCTGCGGCGGCAATAGCGAAGGGGCACGGCCCAGCGGCGATGGAGGTGCGCAGGCCCCTCGCGGTGGAGGCGCGGCCTTAGGGAGACGGCGCGCGGCCACCTCTCCCCCGAGCACAACGAGGTGTGGCACCCTCTCCCACGAGCACGACGAGGCGCGACACCCTCTCCCACGAGCACGTCGACGCAGCCACCCTCTCCCCACGAGCACGGCGGCGTGAATCCGGTCCCCTAGCAGCAGCGGCGGCATGGATCTGCCACCCCATCGAGCAGATCCAGTCCCCGACAGTGGCCACTGAGCAGATCCGGCCACCATCGAGTGGATCCGGCCATCGGCAGCGGTGGGGACGTGGATTCAGCCACCGGCGACGGCGGCACGCAGAACCGGGTTCGGTGGGCTACCGGGCTCGATGGGCTTTTTTTTAATTTATGAAATTATTAACCGAGACGGTTTTTATAAAATAACCGCCTCGGTTAAGGCCACGATTAACCGTGACCTTGTGTTCGAGGCGGTTAGAAAAACTGTCTCGGTTAACCTAAAAAAACCGCCTCGGTTAAATTTTCTATAGTAGTGAAATATATATATGACTATTTATATGCATGCTTGGAACGATCTTGTAGTCAAGTAAACATGGCATTTATATTGTTAACCATCCAAAAAGTATACAACACCAGAGCATACAAAGTTTCCCAGTGGTTACTACGTACTTTATAAAGAAGGAAGACGTTGACTTGGATGTCACCCAAGGTGTGCATTGATATCCAATATTAATTGGGCCTTGCTAATGTACATACTTTACCTCATAGGAGGTAAGATCTCGAATAAATCTTAACCATTGATTTTTGAGTAGCATACAACAATTAAATAATTAGTAATTAATTAAAATATTCGAAAAAAAAAGAAAATTGAAAAAGGCAACAAACTAACAAACTTATATATGATATATACTAACCTAGAATAATTTGTTTGTTGCCATATAGAGACCGATGGATCGCATCAGCATGCAACAGCAGCATGCAGGTGGAAATGTGTGCAACATATACATGAACATGTCATGTGAATGTGTTGATGGTTTGAGCCTTATCAACGTCCAAAGCTGCATTTCGTTTACTGAATACTAATGTTGAATTATAAAAATAAATAATTATTTTAAATACCAAAGAATTCAGGAGCAAGAAAAAGAATGGACCAAAGTCCTCTCTAAAGGTGCAAAAAAGGAGGCTGCCAAGCAGCGTAAGTCGGTCCGATTCAGCAAAAACCTGGCAGCTTTTTCCCCCCAAGTTGAGTCAGTCAGCTCGACCTCAAAAGTTTATTGCTGGTTCGTCCTCTTCGCCACGATCAGTTATGTCTTCAAATTCTCCTCCACCAGAGCCAGACCAGAACAAATGCATCAATTTTGGAGTCTTCTCGTCACCAACAGATCATGTTCTTACGGGTCCATTGATATTTGGTAACAAGTTTCCATCTGGGGCAATGGTAGATTCAGATTCGGATGCAGTTCATTCCAGGCCAATTTTGAAAAAAGTCATGTAACATGCAGTTGAGTGAGGGATCTGAGGCTGCTTTTTCGGATCACCCAACGTTCGATCCAGATTTGAGTGTACCTCATCCCAAGTCAATTCTGAAAAAGTCATGCGGCATGCAGATGAGTGATAGACCAGAGGCTGTTTTCTCGGATCACCCAACGCCTGAGGCGCAGCAGCTGGCAGTTTTTTCAAATTCAAATGTTGCTCCTGGACCGCTATGTCTTTCTTGTTTGAGCCCACTTCACACAAGCCGTAATTGCCCGGGGAGAATTCGTTGTTGGAGCTGCTCCCATTTTGGACACAGCTGGAGAACCTGCTCTAAAAATTCCAGATCAATTTGGGATTGGCGGCCCAGGCAGGACTTTAGGGCCCTGAGGAAAGGCGGACAAAATTTTGTTACAAAGGCCAAGCCCAACTTGGTATGGGCACCGAAGCCAAGGAAGGAGAGGGAAACAGAACTGTGCCTAGATTTTCGTGCGGACTCTCCGGAACCTATTAAGGAAAAAGAGCAATCAACTATTCCCCCTGAGCCGCCACGGTGCAACCTTCCATCTTCCACCGACCAAAGAGAAAACCCCAACCTTGGCGGCGACGCCGGCGAGGCAGCGACAATGGCGAACTTCCCAGTTGATCCCACGCCGTTCCTGGTGGCGGACATGCAAATTGAGCATGGCTGGAACCGGC
The DNA here is from genome assembly GCA_015844335.1 of Chrysopogon serrulatus. Lineage (NCBI taxonomy): Eukaryota > Viridiplantae > Streptophyta > Magnoliopsida > Poales > Poaceae > Chrysopogon > Chrysopogon serrulatus. The sequence goes on along the minus strand of JADLZL010000845.1, from coordinate 349,445 downwards.
CAGCAAGGGGGCGGCTGGCCCTGGGTGGTGAGCCTCCCCGGGAGCATGAGGACTACGCCATCGTGTCCATCGACCCGCCGCCGGCGGAAGCAAATCAACTGCGCCCGACGCTCAACTTCGTTTGCAACTTCCTCGAGGATAACCAAAGGGTTCGGATTCTCTCTGCACACATATCTCCTCTTGGTCTGGGCTTGATTAGATTGCATTCAGTGGTTCAGAGAGATAGACTCGTCCGCAACTCACCATACAACCTGGGTCAGAATCATGTAGTCAGGGTGGTTAATCATGATGAAGGGATAAACGCCAGAGATTGCCCGTATATCCGTTTAGTTTGGATCATGTTTTTAGCCTTTCCCCTGGACTTTCAGAAGGATTTATACATCAATGCGGCGGTGGCACCATATGGCCGTCTCTTGGATTGGTATGCTGAAGCCAACAAATCCAGGATCCTGGCACGTGCTCTGATCCTTTCGCCTGATAGAGTGCCGCGTAGCCTGGTTGTCTCTAGAGGAACTGTTGGAGGTGGAATGGGTCGATCCTGGTCGGTACCAGTGTACATTTTAAATGGGCAATTCCCTGATGCATTCCTTGGTGATGAAGACCTAGTCCCATTGGATGGTGAACCTCACCCTGAGCATGGCCCGATTGCTCTTGGTCCACACCCAATGCAACCAAATTGGAATGAAGAAATGAATGGAGCAGCTGCAAATCTAGGTGTGTTTGGGGGAAACCCACACCCAAACCCACACATACAACATGGTCAACAGCAGTAGGAGGAGGCTGATGCTCACCATGTCCAGTTGCACCAACAGGGAGATCAGCAGCTGCAAGTCATGGAACTGGATGTTTGGGAGCAAGCAGCACTTGCACAACAGGCAGAAGCCAATCCTAACCAACAGCAACCGCATCCACTGCCAGTGCCTGAGCACCCCCAATTCCCCCAGGACTATATTGATGTTGACCATTCTGGCTCCTCCATAAGATTCCTCAGGGCAAAAGATGTCCCAGTGTCACTTGTTTTTGGGCCTGGATCAGTTTCTGACGATGAGAGTTCATCATCAAGTGATGCATCCTCTGCTCCTCCTGTGGAACAGGATTATAGGTTCACTGCAGCTGAAAGACTGTGCCTCAACAGTTTGGTGTTCAACAGGAGAGCTCTACCTGATGGCCCGGGTAACTTCATCCTGCAGAGCTCAATGGATACCCTCCAACCCTCTGCAGCACCGGTATTCAGTAGCACCATCAGGATTGACAAAGATCTGCTTGGCAGGAGGAATGACACCCAGCTGCAACAGGTTACTGGAATGGAAATTGTGCCTTGGAAGCCAGTTGGCACTGCAGTGGCTCTCCACATTATAGCAGACTATATAGACTTCAAGAGAAGCAAAGCACACTCTGTCAGTGTCACCAACCTGAATCAGGAATCCTCCACCATTCTGCTGCCAGGCCCATCAACTTTCAGCCCAGTATTTGAACCTCAAGCTACACCTTCTCAATCTGCTGAGAATTCTGGCCTCCAATCCCAGACAATGTCCTCTCTTTCCATGGAAGATTCAGGCCCGGTTAGAAGGCCCAGAGGGAGGCCACCCAAAGTTAAAGGGAAGATAGCAACTGCTGGCAAGGCATCTGCTGGGAACAACCCAAGCCTTCCCCTAGTGGAGTCAGCAGTCAGAAGGAGCCCTCGCATCAGGGGTGACTCAGAAGGATTCAAGCATGTCCATTTAGGAAAAAGGCAAAGGAAAGAAGTCCCAATCCTTTCTATCCCCAATCCAGAAGCCAACACAGGTCCAATACCAATGGAGATCCTGAGAGGCTGGGGCATTAGCTGTGGACTGGAGCCTGCGGAGATTACTGATGAGGTACTTATGCAAGCACCTCCTGACAACCCTGAACCAACCAATGATGATTAGAGGAACAGACAAAGATGGAGGAGGAGCCCGTGGCAACTTTCACTGGGCGCTGGGTCTTTTTGGGATATTGGCTGGATCAGTGCTACTGCTGTTAAGCTCTCTTTATTTTGGCATCCCTTTGATGAACTCATGTTATCCTTCTTATGTTCTGATCTCTGCTGTTAGGCTATGCTTAATAGCCCCGATCTTTCCTTTATCATGTGACAATGAATAATCGCTCCTGGAACATTTTGTGTTGGAATATTAGAGGTTTCAATGCAGCTTCTAAATGGGATGCAGTAAGGGAGAAAATAGAAGAGAGTGCATGTGCGATCGTCTGTCTCCAAGAAACAAAACGAGATCATTTTGACGCCTCGTACATCCGTAAATTTGCACCACGCCGATTTGATTGTTTTGACTTTATACCCTCAGTGGGTGCATCGGGAGGCATTTTGGTAATCTGGAATGGAACAATTTTCAGTGGGACAACAGTGGGAAAATGCAGCTTTGGTCTTTCGTTATCCCTCACCTCCCGTCATAATGCTGAAACTTGGAAGCTAGTTACCGTTTATGGGCCGTGTGTAGAACCAGATAGGACCAACTTCGTTAACTGGTTCAAGAGCCACTCCATTCTGGACTCTGACAACTGGTTGTTTCTTGGGGACTTCAACCTTTATCGATCTTTAGAGGATAGAAACAGGCCAGGTGGAAACGTGCAAGATACTTTGGCCTTCAACGATGCAATAGGTCATTTGGGATTAGTTGAACTCCCACTCAAAGGCAGGTCATACACATGGAGCAATATGCAGGCAGAACCACTGCTTGAACAGCTAAACTGGTTCTTTACTTCAGTGAATTGGACAGAAACTTACCCTAATACCCAAGTGGTACCCTTGGCCAAGATAACATCTGATCACATTCCCTGCAAGGTGATGATTAACACATCGATCCCCAAAGCTAACATCTTCAGATTCGAGAACTTCTGGGTACAAATGCCAGGCTTCATGGAGATTGTCTCTGATACATGGAACAAGTATGTTAATGCCTCAGATGCAGCAGCAGTGCTCTCTACCAAGTTTAAAAGGCTTAGGTACAGTCTGAAAAATTGGAGTCGCCAGTTCTCTTCAATGAAGTCCCTCATATCAAACTGTAACACTGTCATTTTCTTCCTGGATTCTCTGGAGGAGTTCAGATCTCTCTATAACACTGAGTACAACCTGAGAAGAATGGTTAAGAATCAGTTAGCTCTACTCCTAAAAGCCAAGAACACTTATTGGAAAAACAGATACACTGAGAACAGAATCAGACTTGGTGATGAGTGCACAAAATTTTTTCATGCCATGGCAACCATCACCTATAGAAGGAACTCCATCATGCAGATTAAGAATGAGCAAGGCACCTGGTTACAGGACCATGAAGGGAAGGCTGGAGTCATTTGGAATAGCTTCAGAAATAGAATGGGAATTTCAGAACAGCCCACTATGCTTTTTGATCTTCAGGGACTTTTTGAGCAGCAGGTGGACCTTTCCAGTCTTATAGAGCCTTTCAGTCAGGAAGAGATTGATGGAGTTGTGAAAAGAATGCCCTCAGACAAAAGCCCTGGTCCTGATGGTTTCAATGGACAATTCCTAAAGAAATGCTGGCCAATTGTTAAATTTGACTTTTATGACCTGTGCCAAAGTTTCTTTCATGGAAATACAAATCTGGAATGCATTAATAGCTCCTTGATCACTCTGATACCCAAGATTGACAGCCCAGAATCAGTGAATGACTTCAGGCCCATCTCACTCCTCAATTGCAGCCTCAAACTCCTAACAAAAATCCTGGCAGATAGGTTACAAGCAGTCATCATTCAGCTGATACATAGATACCAATATGGTTTTATTAGAACCAGAGCAATCCAAGACTGCTTGGCATGGTCCTTTGAGTATATCCACCAATGTCACCAATCCAAGAGAGAAGTGATTATTTTAAAGCTGGACTTTGCAAAAGCCTTCGATACTATTGAACATAGTGCCATCATTTCTGTAATGCAGCACATGGGATTCCCTCATCTATGGATAAACTGGATACAGTCCATCCTGAACTCTGGTACTTCAGCTGTACTTCTAAATGGAACCCCAGGGAAGAAATTCAAGTGTAAAAGAGGAGTAAGACAAGGAGACCCCCTCTCCCCCCTCCTCTTTGTACTAGCTGCAGATCTCCTTCAAGCCATTATCAACAAAGCCTGCTCCAGTGGCCTGCTTAGAAAACCAATTCCCCAGCCAGATGAAGATTTCCCAATTGTACAGTATGCAGATGACACTTTGCTAATAATGGAGGCCGATGCCAGGCAACTATTCTTCCTCAAAGGCATTCTCCAGTCCTTTTCAGAATCGACAGGGCTTAAGGTCAATTACAGTAAATCACAGATTTTGCCAATCAATGTTGATGCTGGAAAAATGGAGATTCTTGCAGGGACCTTTGGCTGCAAGATTGGTACCCTCCCCTTCACATATCTTGGCCTACCAATGGGGACGACAAAGCCAAGATTTCAGGATCTGACACCCATCATGGACAGAATAGAACGCCGGCTATCTGCATGCTCTTCTCTTCTCTCATACACAGGAAGGCTCGAAATGGTCAATAGCGCTATAACTCCAATTTCCACTTATGCCTCATGCACTATCAAATTACCCCAAGGTGTCATAGAGAATATTGACCGTGCAAGAAGGCAATGCTTATGGAGAGGAAATTCGAGTCAGCAGAGGGGTGGCAATCTAGTTGCCTGGACAACTGTATTGCAACCCAAAGAGAAGGGTGGTCTGGGTGTTATCAATCTCAGGTTACAGAATGATGCGTTGCTCCTTAAAAATCTGGACAAATTCTATAACAAGAAAGAGGTTCCATGGGTTCAGCTGATTTGGTGGAAATATTATCAAAACAAAGTGCCTCATGCTTCCAGAGAAGTGGGATCCTTCTGGTGGAAAGATGTCCTAAGATTAAGTAATATCTTCAGAATAATTGCCAAGTGCAAGATAGGCGATGGATCTACAGTCTTGTTCTGGGATGATGAATGGTATCAGCCTCAGTACATCCTATCTGAGCAATATACTAGGTTGATAACTTTTGCAAAGAACACCAGGGCTTCGGTTTCAGATATACTGCAAGAAGAGAATTTGCAAGACATCTTTGATCTCCCCCTCTCACAAGAAGCATACGCTGAGTTTGAGATCCTTTATGACCAGCTGCTTCAGTTTCAAGCCTCCCAACCTGAAGGCATTGACGTTTGGCACTACACTTGGGGAAATTCTGAATATGCATCCAGAAAATTATACAAACTGGCTTTCCAGAATGTAGAGGCTCATGCAGCTTACAAATGGATCTGGAAATCTCAGTGTACACCTAGAATCAAGTTCTTCGTTTGGCTAATAGTGGTGGATCGACTGAACACGAAAGGAATGTTGAAAAGAAGGCATATCAGACCCCAGGATGAAGAGGACGCCTGTGTGCTCTGCAATGTAGGAATAACTGAAGATATAGATCATCTATTCTTCAAGTGCGACTTTGCCAAACGGTGTTGGCAACGCCTACAAATTAACTGGAACACCAACATTGACATCTCCCAGCGGATTGAGCTAAGCAAGCAGAATTCAAGCCTACCTTTCTTCATGGAGTTGGTCATCATAGCATCATGGGAGATCTGGGGGTTAAGAAATGACAAGATCTTTAGGGACAAGGTCCCCACATTCAGTAGGTGGCTTGTTAATTTTAAAGCTCAATGTTCTCTCCAGTTAATTAGATTTAGGGGCGACCTGAGGTCTTCCTTCTGTGCTTGGTTAGACGCATTCAGTTAATTTCATTGTAAGTACCCCTGTTTCCTATTTAATAAAAGTTTTTGAGGCACTGTGGGGATCTCCCCCACAGTCTTTTCCGTCAAAAAAAAAATTTAAATAAATTACTAAAATGCACTTCTACGTCTGTCATATTGTAGAAAAAATACAACTAAAACGTTTATGTACAACTAACGTTTATGTACATCTAATTTAATGTTGAGATAAGTTCCAAGATTAATTGATGAAAAAAAATATTATGTCACATTCGAATCGTCAAAATACAAATCCACCTCCACATGTTTGCATGTTAAATATCTAAATGATAGATATGTTACCTTAATTAAATTTGATTATTTTACTATTTCTCAAAACTAATAAGGAGTATTTTTCCTATTACCTCTTAGAAGGTACTATCTTATTTTAGCCACCTAGATCGACGGTCCACAGATATTTGGAGGTACCGTAGCAAAACCCATATTAATAACTACTGATAATGATCTCAGTGCATGCAAGAACTACATAATGATGTAGAATGTCTCTCCATATCTGAGATAGATTGAAACAGTTGAAAATTTGAGTGTCAAAATTTGTTAACCTGAGACAAACATTTAACTAGGGGCTTGTGGTCGGCACCTGCAGAATGGCCATCGGGCAGCAGAAGCAGCGACATCCGACGGTAGAGGGTTAACTTGGTCGATCGTGATAATAGATCGACTAAACGCATTCTCTTCCTCAATGATACAGTTAATTAAATTTGGGCCACTTATTATTTTTCTTGGGCCGTGTTCCGTGAAACAGGGTTAACTTGGTCGATCGTCCACCACTATACAGACACGGTGGCTATTTTGCCCGTCTCTATGTTAGTGTCTCTAAATATCAACAGTTTCTAGAATATGGACCATCATGTCTCAGTTACATTACCAGATTATCACAGTTACATTACATCAGCATTAAATTGAGAAAATACGTTATGACACTAACACAACCGTACGTAGCGGTGCTGATGTTAACATCTAGCTCGTGAAGAATATATTGTGCATCAGAATGCATTTAGAGGCCGTGTTCAACACGACATGATAGGTAGAATATGTAATAAGTGTAGGGTCGAACAACCCAGCCCCGTGATATATATTTATATATTGCAAACAAATTAAACCAAGCAAAAATCTATATATCGGACGCCCCTTCAATGCACTTGGCATGCCAAGCAAAAGGGATAGCGAGCTAGCTGTAGATATGTATTTTCAATTGTGTACAAGTAAAAGACTGGATAAAGAGCTGTGGGCTAGAAGCTACAGTTGGCATGGTAGCAGCTGCCAGGAATGCAAAAAGAGGTTAGGAGTGCAGGTAAACCATGCAATGCCCACCCGCCCTGGAAACTGATCGTTGATCCTTCCAAGATATACAAGCGCCCCTTAATGTTCCATGGAAATGCTGCTTCGGCACTTGATCTTGAAGAATAGGTTGTTGCTTTGATGACCTTCTGATCGAACTGTTACTGAAGAAAAAATGCATTAGACTGATTTTAAGCGTCACATGTTAGAGGCTTGGAGCAGCTGGTTCGGTCAATGTCCGTGCAAGCAACGAGAGATCTGTCGATAAATATGTGCCGGACTGTAGGGCTTGTGTTGATAGCCTTTAACACTATGGGAGCTACTTTGTCTCGGAAAATCATTGATTACTGATGCCTCCCAAGTCTAAATGATCCAAAAGGCAATGACATTACCATAGGCTTGATCAATTCTAGCTTTTATGGAATCTTCCACCAGATCCCTCGTTCATGTACTCTAGTTCTCACAGGCTTTTGTAATGCTTTGGACCTTAGTAACAACTTTGCAATCCGGTACTACTCATTCTTGAACTTGTATGTATATATTAGCCTTTTTGTAATTTATATAAGCATGCCTGCCCTGATCGGCTAGATGAGAAAACAAGTCATTTATAATGTTAACCACTCAAAATGTACAACACCGTAGTACATTAATGTTTCCCAACAATTTATTACATTATGAAGAAGGACGAATGACTTAATAAGATGTCACCCAAGGTGTATGTCCAAATTACTACTACAGAAACATCATCACTGTCGGTTCAAAACCTCTCATCGCTATTGATTTCATGCTTTGACCGTGAAAGTGGTCTTGATGCTCAGCTTGATCACTGCTTGATAGTTTCAAGCTCGCAGTCATAACCAATTAAAAATTAACAAGAAACCAATTAGGCCACACAGGTCACGCCCTTGGCCATGCATGCCTGCTGCCACGTCCTTGCCCCTATCCTTGGCTGTCCAGGCACTCGCTAGCCTACCTGCTCAGCTTGATCACCACTTGATAGTTTCAAGCTTGTGTAAAGATTTGGTTTAGTTCACAAATGAGATGAATATTGCCATGGACTTGATTAATAGCATGTTGGAAAACTGAAATCGAACATAGCAACATGGTGAAGACCAAAGCAAGGCTTGGCTAGGAAACACATGTGTGTAACAGATCCTCATTATATTCATGGAATAGATAAGAAACACACGGACATTACCTATGCCAGAATTCAAATCACTTAATGCCAATTTTATCTCAAACCAAATTTTCTGAATAACATTGCACAGCCAAATGCATTCAAACTGAGTCCCCATTCACCACACCATAATACTCTTGCGACAATGGGTTATCATTAAGGACGCAAGGCAATTTGCCTAGGCTAATTTTTTGCAGGTTTGTGGGTAACCCGCAAAATTTTAGCTTACTTGCACTTAACCAGCCTTGCATCCATAGCTATCGTTTTGATGAACACGAGATCAGAGTAACTGAAGGAAAAATGCATGTGCCTGACATTAAGGGTCAGTGTGTCACTGATCGCAATAAGATGAAGGTGAGGTAAATCATTCTTCATGAGCTGTAAGTCGTGTGCAGTTAGTAGGTTACTATGTCTTAGCTGGGCAGAATAAAGGAAATAGTCCGAAAATGAACACATCGATATCGTAAATTGCTGATGCTTCCCAAGCCTAAATGATTTAAGCCAACAGTACTAGCCTTGGTCAATTCCTTGCTGTCATGCATGGAACCTCCTAGCAGATATCAGTAGCTTGTTCTGGTGCTCTCAGTTCTCACAATGTGTAATGCTGAGGTGATATCCTAGAATCAGGAACTGTACTAATCATTCTTGTGGTTGTCTGTACATATGAGCATTTTTTATAATTAGGCACACCTGCCTAATCATCAGAGCACATAATGTTGCCCAGCAGTTTACTACTCTATGAAGGAAACTTGGATGTCTATAATAAATGCACATTTAGTGGATGGCCTAAATGCAGATGCAGTGGATGGATATATATTCTGTGTAACCAGTATTGAACCCTCTGCTTCAGAATGGAGTCTATAATAATGATCTCAGACAGCCGGCATTGCTGTGTAAAAGGCTAACTTCATTTCCACTTGAACTTATTTGATACCATGGTAATACTAAATATTAATCGAAATGGTTTAATCCATGATTTAATATGTAGGAGAAACAAGCTCTTTCATAACTGAGTAGCCTTTTAATATCTGACAGAACTGTACACTTCATGCTTTGTTTTGCAATTTAATTTGGAAGCCAAACATATCCAACATCTTTTTAGATTAAGGAACAAAACGTCCAAACGACACAGAGCACATGCTCCAACAACAGAAAGTAAAGGACGACTAAACCTCCATAGTTCAGCAAAAGCAAAGAGAAAAATGAGCTAATTATACATTCAAAACATCTGGGAAATGGAACCCAGTACTTGAATCTTAGCTTATTTCAATAGGGTGGTTGAATGCACCGTCATTGTTAATGAACCAATTGATGAATGATACCAGTAAATGAGCAGTTGAAAGTGGATTCATTTGTTTCTATATGATCTTCTGACTGATAGTGCCTCACCATATAATTGTAAGTATTTCCCACCAGCATCTGTCGATGGTAAGATTTTGGTGCTGTGATTTCGTGCTCAGTCACTGTACTGATCTAGTTTTGAGTTTGGATTATCTGTAACAGATCACGACTCAATTACATCAATGACAAGAAAAATGCTTTTTTGTGTTCCAAGGCCACAACAATGTCAGAAGGAAGAAATTAGGAAAGACAAAATTGATCAAAAACATAGAGCAGAAAAGCTACAATGGTAGCAAATTTATAGCACAGCATAACCATTGATATGTGTGTTTATCCTTATTTCTTGGCTTATTTGAAGTAAACCCTTAGCAGGAGAGATCCATGGTAGATGTGGTTCAACCACCTTGCGAGTTTTTTTTATTGTTATATTTTTAACATGCTAGCAGGAGAGTTGCCAAAAATATATATAAAAACCTGCTGTCAAGTCGAAGAATCAGCAGTTCTCGAGCTCTACAGAAACAAATAGAGTAACACAGGCAGAAGTAGCCCAGTACTCCTAATTCAAGATCTTCCATCCTGTGGAAATCTTTCCAATTGAGTCAAAGATCCACATCAGATGCTAAACGCCACTTCATGATCCCGAGCTCTAGGTGCCACCTCCAATAGGTTCACTCTAGCGAGCTGTTTGGTTCCCGTTTGTTTAATGCGCAACGCAAACTGGTGCCGCGGTGATGTGCCTTTTTTTTTTAGATAAAAGGATAGTAAATATCCGGCTTCATCTACCAGGTGGTAGAATCAGGCCAATTATTACAAGGTTCACACACTGGACATGAAACCCAGCGATCAAACTATTACACCATGAAAATAATAAATCCGCAAGGAGGTTTTGACTAAACATAGGCAATAATCTTATTTGAAAGCCATCCATTAGAGCTGAAGAATTGGAGAGCAGACGTCTCCAACAATTGGGCATCTTGGACGAGCTGCTGCAGAAGGTCCTCATGCCGCTGCAGTTTTGCCCACTGTCGAAGCCAGTGAGTGCCCCTGAATAGAACCTGCAAAAAAGATTTGGGTCTACATTTATCAAAAACTACCTCATTCCTTGTTATCCATATTGTCCAGCATAAAGCAGACGCTGCTGTTAATAATAATGCCTCACGAGTTTTCCCCCCTCCCTTTGACCAAGAAGTAAATAAATTATCAAAATCAAGTGGAGGAGGTAAGCCAAATATTAGATGTACAGCGCGCCATAGAAACTTAGCATAACAACAATTAAAGAAGAGGTGATTAATAGTTTCCGGTGAATGGCAGAAGGAACAATTTGAATCACCATTCCAATTGCGTCTCGCTAAATTATCTTTGGTTAATAGGACACCTCTCTTTAAATACCACAAGAAAATTTTTATCCTTGAAGGTATTTTAATTCTTCAAATATCCTGTGACACCCGAACCCCATTATTGATTAACGCAGCGTACATTGATTTAACTGAAAAGGTACCCGATGAATGTAAATTCCACACAAACCTATCCCTTTCCCCCCTGTAAGTTCACCTCATACAGGGAAGCTACAATTCTATGCCAATCCCGCAAATTCCTTCCCACCAAATTTCTACGGAAGGATATATTCAGAGGGATTGACTCTAGCACTTTGGCTACCGAATCCTGCTTCCTGCGTACTATGTTGAATAACGAAGGGAATCTATCTTTGAGTGGTTGCTTACCCAACCAAGTGTCCACCCAAAACTGGGTTTGTGACCCATCATTCACACGGAATGAGCCATATCCCATGAAAATATCTTTTACATTCATCAGACCTTTCCAGAAGTGAGAGTCTTTAGCCTTTTTAGAGCACCCCCCTATTGTTTTATCCTTTATGTATTTGTTCCGTAGTAGTTCCTGCCACAAGCCTTCCTCATTGCACAACTTAAACAGCCATTTACTCAACAATGCTTTGTTTTGCAATTCTAAGTCGATAATACCTAGGCCGCATTGGTTCTTTGGTTGGCATAAAATTTCCTATTTTGCCAATCTATACTTTCGCTTGTGTTGGTCATTTTGCCAGTAGAATCTCGATCTGAAATAGTTGATCTTTTGTAATACTCCTTTTGGAATTTCAAAAAAAGACAACATAAACATCGGTAGGCTAGAGAGCACCGAGTTAATCAGAACTAATCGTCCTCCAACTGACAATAGCTTACCTTTCCATCCACTAAGCTTCTTTTTAATTCTATCTTCGATTATACGCCAATCTTTGTTGGACAATTTTCTCGTGTGCATGGGGAGGCCTAAGTATCTAAAAGGGAATTTTCCTATCTTACACCCAAACAATTGCGAATAAAATTCTTCATGAGTCTTCGCCTCACCAAAGCAAAAAATCTCACTTTTATGAAAATTAATTTTGAGTCCTGAAAGTTGTTCAAAGGTGGTCAATATGAATTTCATATTTATTGCTTTGTCAACGTCATGACTCATAAAGAGGACTGTATCATCCGCATACTGTAAGATAGATAGACCTTCTTGGATGAGATGAGGAATAAGTCCTTCCACCTGCACCTCCGAAGGGCCCTGTTTGTTTGCTTAAACCTTGGTGGCTCATATGGATGCGTGCTGGGCCAGGTCTCAGGGTAGGAATAGGCAGGCCACATTGTGCTCGTTCCTGATATCTTTCTCAATCTCACTGCGTTGAACTCTGTTACTCGTACACCATTGATGCCTCATAAGACCATGGGCTGCATATTGAAAAATATACCCCAGTTGGATGAAAATAATGACTTGCACCAAGAAGAGTGCTGTTTATAGCATAGTACCTACAGTTTTTCTGAGGCCAGTCCAGACTTATATATATATAATTTCTTGGCATTTTAACTCATGGATAAAAGGGAAATATAGTTCAGCCGTGCAATCAGGGTATAGACAATGTCTGGCACCAGTGGTGGCACCATAATTAGGAAAACATTAAATTCAGTTGTCCACTGCATAATAAGGAATCAGAGACAATATATGTCTAGCAAACTTGTTCATGCATCATCTATCTTCCATGGTGGCAGGTCGTTTAGTTTTTCATGTATGGATTAGTCGGTGGATCTTGTGTAAATCAACTGAATTGAACCTGCCACCATGGAAGATAGATGATCAGCACAAAAGAGAACCAAGTGGATGTAGTTAGACCACCAAACAATGTAATTTTTTACATTTTTACATACTTATACTGACAAGACAGCTGCCAACTACATTAGTAGAACAAGTTTGTAAAATTGACTATTTCTAAAATTTGGGGCTCTTGATTTATGCGCGTCCTTTCTGTGAAACAGGTCAACCTGCTCATCTACATACCACTATAGAGAAAAGGCAGCTATTCTGCCCGTCTCTACTTTAGTGTCTTGAAATTCCAACAATTTCTATAGAATATGGACCACCTGTTACATTGAGATTGCAACTCAGTTACATCATATCAGTGTTAAATTGAGAAGATATATTATGACAGAAGACTCAACCGTAGCTATGCTGATGTTGACATCTAAGCTCCCGAAGAATATATATATAAGTGCATCAAAATGCATTCAGAGACTACATTTGCTACACCATATTGTCGTCATGCATGATCTCCATGGCTGGCTTGCTAGCTAGTTCATATCTGGGTGCTCTTTCAACCACTATGAGAACTAACAACGCTCGTAGTCAAAGTTAATTCTAGAAGGTTAGTTGGGTTCAGTCCTCCACTTTAGGTGCTTATCAACTCACAGGTTTTCTCTCTATCGATCAGCAAGGTCTATCAGCTGTAATAAATTAGTGCATCCTCTCATACTGGGGTAGACGTGAAAAATTGGTGCTGCGCCAAAAAAATTTAGTGTTTTTTTTGGGTCCGCATGATTTGGCCACTTATGTGTTTTGACTGACACCGAGAAGTGTTCTGACATTTATACTACAGACATGTCCTAAATATAAATCATAGACGCGTTTTCTGAGTTGCGTCTGAGATATATGCTGTCGGCAGACATGTTCTATCAGAGTCAATACATCACAGACGTGTTTTGACTGGGTGCATAATCACACCTAAGAGGCATGTTTTGTTTTTGCATCACTAAATTGGGTGTGTCTGTTTAGCTGTTTTGACATGGTGTTCCATCCTCAGCGTAGGCTGATGCCGGATTTGGTCCAAGTTCCCTTCAATCCAGATCCATCAAAAGGAGTCTTTAATTTAGAGAGAATCTAAGTCAAACAAACGGTTAAATAACTGGACTATGGCGGGCTTGTCATGCCACCATAAGAATTTCTAACTGCACAAGAACAGGTAGGTGCCAAGTACTTGAAACTGAACTCTCCATCGCACCATCACACTGCAGTCTCTGATCGATCCTGCCAGTTTGCAGCCAGAACTGCACGTCAAGTGACATCAGCCTCCTCACCACCGCAAGCGCCATGGTTGGAAGCAGCGTCCTGTAGGCCCTGACATACGTCGCTCTCCTATGTCAAAAGGTTCTTGTCAGCCTGTGACTTGCTCTCTTGGAAACTCAGAGTTGCTGTCTTTTAGACTTGACACGTGCAGGTTTTCTCATTCTGCCTGCTGCTCCTCAGCATTGAAATGCGCAGCTGCATCTCCAATGGAGGCCAAAGCACGGTGGCCTGATTATCAGACACAGCTGATGCCTGCCTATGCCTGGGGTCAGTCCTAAAGTGGACTGCATATCGTTGATTTCTGGTGCCTCCCAAGCCTAAATGATTAAAGCCGAAATTACAATGATGCATACTTGATCAGTTGCTAGCTAGCTAGCATGGAAGCTACTACTGGGCTAGCAAATCACTAGTTTGTTTTTCATGAGTGTTCTCAGATCCGGAACTGCTACCCACTCTCGAGGTTGTATATTTTATATTTTATAGCATGTTTGCCACACGCTGCTAGCCATGAAAACAGGGCATTTATAATGTTAACCACTTGAAAGTTGAAACATATACAGAACCAGAGCACAACACATAATAAGCTCTTATTCAGAGTGCATTGATATCCAAACAACCTGCACTGTGCGGAAGGCTAACTTCAATATCAACTCAACATACTTAGTATCATGGTGATACTACATATTATTTGAAATGGCTAAATCTCAAATCGTTTCGATCTAATATGTACAAAGCAATAAGCTCTTCCATAACTGATTTTTAATGTCACCAACTCTATATATTCTTCATGCTTTGGCTTTGCAATTTCGAGGCTGAACATATCCTACATTTTCATGCTAATTGTATGTCGCCAACAGCTGCAATGCAACTGGTATATCATAGCTTAATTCAAATTTCAAAAGAGAGGTTTGTCCAAAAATGAACCCGTGCTTCTTTCTGATATCTTTCTTACTGATCTTATTCATTCCTGATGCATCACAAGTCTATAGGCTGCATACTGAAAATGTCACCTATATATGGGTTTTTGGTGACACTACTATTTGAATAATAAACACTTCATTTCCTAGATGCCTTCAAAATGAAGACCCTCACAAAGAACTTATATGTTGTAGATTCGAAAGTAGACAACTAAAAATTTGATCACTTGGCTGTCTGCATGCAGTTGCCAAAAAAACACTGCTCACGGTAGATAAAAAAAATCCTAATAATGCAACAAAGAGAGAGCTTCTCGGTTTTAGCAAGGTTGAGGCAGGCAAACACATCAAATTGCATCCAGTTCGTTTTCATACACAGAAAATCTGAGCAATTAAAGATTATTAAAAAGAACCTGCTATTAAATCCATCCTGTAAACTCTGTGAGCCATCTCATGGGTGCACATCATTTTTGGTCCGGAAGCGTTCTGAGTCCACCCTATTCCAAAGACGCATTCAGTCATCATCGTATGGCCAGATTTGGTACAATTCTCCCCTCTTATCCAAATCCATTCAAAGGAGGCCTTAGATAGACATCTAAGTCAAACAAACATCAAAATAACTGGACATCGGCGTGCATGGCAGCACAAGCAACATGCTGGACACGACCGCAAGAATTACTGAAACAAATAAAGAAAAGGTAGCTAGCTGCCATATGCTTGAAACTGAACTCTCCATCACACACCATCACACATTTTTTTTTTTTTTTGACAAATCTGGAGGCACCAGGCAATCCCTACAGTAATTTTATTGAAATAGAGAACCAAACAGAGAGATACAGAATTCAAGATATAAAGAAAATTACAAAGAAAATAAGAAGAAAACAACAATTACACCAGATTTTGTATCCATTGGGGAAAAGACTGCTTGATTGTGCTTCACTCTGTAGAAGGTTGATTTCTTTCAAAAAGCTTCTTTTGCAATTTGGCAGGTTGAGCTGGAGGCCTTTGAGGATCAAATCATTTCTTGCCATCCAAATAGTCCAGCAGGTAATAATAATTGCTTCCATGAATAACTGTGAGTCAAGTTGGTCTTTTAACTGATCGGCCAAATTAGGGAAGCTTGCATTCAGGGGAATTTCAATCCCAATCAGATTCTAGCATTCTCTGGCAAAGGCACAGTCAAGAAAGAGATGGTTCACTATTTCTTTAGTAATACGGTTGCACATAACACAGTTGTGAGATTCCAGCAGCATATTTTTCCTTCTTAGAATGTTTCTGGTGCTAAGCCTGTCCTTCAGAAGTAGCCAGAAAAGAAAACCTTATGCTTGGGCTGGCAATTATTCTTCCAAAGCCATTTAAAAGCATGATGAATGTTGAAGTGGCCAACCAGAGAATAAACTTTGGCAGAGCTGAAGGCACTGGAAGTCTGGAACTACCACCAAGAGTCCATTTGTCTTTTTCATCGCAGAGATGTTGTTCAATCATTACTTGCTGAATGGCCTGAAACTGGGTGAAAGCAATATGTGATAGAGTAAGCTGAAGCCGATCAGAAAAATCATCTTGAGAGAACGCTTGCTGAACTGTAATTGCTTTGTTAGTGGTAAAGGAGAAAAGCTCTGGTGCTCACATTCACACTGCAGTCTCGGATCCCGCAGGTTCACAGCCTTTTCTGCATTCGTCAGCATTGGCCACTGATGTGCGTCTTGTAGGTCCTGACGTACACCTGCTGCGTCTGCACTTCAAAAGGCTCACTGCATTCGGGTGCCACTACTTCAAAAAGGCTCTAATAGATCAGCCTGCGAGTTACGCTCTTGCACATGGTCGCCAGAAAATTTGAGTGCGTGGGAAAGGACAATGGCCTGCTTGCGAGCTACTCGGACACTGCTGCAGCATCCCCATGGGCGGGCGTGGTCCTAAAATGGACTGCAGATCATTGATTACTGATGCCTCCCAAGCCTAAATAGCACAAGCCGAAATTACCATGATGCTTAGCTTGATCAATTCCTAGCAGATTACTAGTTCATTCTTTCCTGTGTGTTCTCAGATCTCACACGATATTGTACGTGCCTTAGTGACAACCTAGCTAGTGATCCAGAACTATACTACTCATTCTTGAGCCTGTATAGATATAGGCATATGCTTCCTAATTGCCATGCGCTGCTAGTCAAGAAAACATGCATTTATAATATAATGTTAACCACTCAAAACGTATATAACCCTAGAGCAGTAGTAGAGCACACATAACACGCTCTTCTTCAGTGCACAAGTATCCAATAATAATAAATACTAATCATCAAATGACAACCTGCACTGTGTGGAAGGCAAACTTCATTCGACCTGAACATATTTGGTATCATGTATGAAGCAATAAGAGCTAGCTCTTCCATAACAGTTGATTACTGTTTTATTTTTCTGTCACAACTGTATACATAGTTCATGCTTTGGTTTTGGAAGCTGAACATATCCTACGTTTGCATGCCAACTGTACGTTTAAACTCTGAGAAATGGCCTACAACTTGTATCTTAGCTTATTTCAAATTTCAATACAGTGGATCCATTTGTAGCTATTGATTCAACTAATGAGTAGTCATTGAAACCAGTATATATCGCTAATTTTCAATTTTTTTTCTGCCCAACTTCGGTTTCCGACTTCAATTCTCTCCGCTAGATCTGGTTGGTGCCGAGACTGAAGTGGCAATGACCAGGGAAACATCCACAACGACAACCAGGCCATGGTACGGTGACATCGGGTGGGCTTGGTAGGCTCTCCACGGCAAGTAGCAGCGGGCTTGGTGGGGCTCCACCGCGAGCAACAATGGCTGGACGACGGTTGCTCATCGATTAAGCTAAATAATGAGCTCGGCATTGGGCTTGTGGTTTTTTGTTTTTGTCATTTTATTCATAGAGGCAGGCGGTTGTTACGAGGCCTATGTAAAGATTAATTAACAGTGACATTCTATTGGTGACTGCTTTTTGAAAACGTTTGTGCTAGTTGTGATTGCTACATCCTTTCCACTCTAGGCTAGCTGATAGGGAATTAAGTCATCTAAGAACATTTTCATTATTATTTTTTCTTTGTTTAAAGAGATTGTTGAGTCTCTAGGCAGCACTACCGAACGATGGACGGAGGCTCTCTCTCAGGATGAGGACCTCCGCCAGAAGTGGGACCCTCAGTCAGTGAGAAGAAGCCTGCTCCAGGCTGGTACAGAATAATGTGTGGGGAAATGAATGACTTTATTAATTTTTCACCAACTCTTTCAACAGTGTTGAGCTCCTCCTTTTATAGGTGGCTCAGGTACAGGTTCTCCTTCTACATTACATCTTTGCCCTCCTAACCTTAAGGGCATTTTGGTCCCGGCCCTGACCGCTATCTTTGGCTGCAGGGGCTGAACTAGCATTTCCTCCTCCGCGCCGTGGGCTGGGCCGCATTTAGCTTCTGTATGATCCGCCAAGTTGGGCCGGGACCGGGTCGGAGGTCGGGGGCCTCGCCCTCTTGCCGTCGTCGGGCGCCCGGTGGTGCAAGATGAGGGCGACCTCCGCCTCGGGGGCTGCGCCCGGCGGAGGTCCGCTTTGGAAGCTCCGTGGCGGGCGCGCCGACCCTCCGCCTATCCTCCGCCGCATGTAGGCTATTCCCGAAAACACAGCCAAAGAGACAAAGATGGAGAGGAAAAAAAGCTCCGGCGGGGCGCACCGACCTCCGCCGATCCTCCGCCTCATGTGGGCCATTCCACGAAAAACACACCAAAGGGGACAAAGATAGAGAGGAAGAGTGGAGGTTAGCTTCTTCTTCTTTGGGCCTTCGCCTTGGGAGGCGGAGGTTGGGTAGGTACTCTCCCCCCAATATTTCCCCCTAGAGCACTTGGGGCGGCACGAGGTAGGCCAAAGTTCTCACGGTAACTATCGGCTGGCGAGGCGGAGGCCCTTTGTCCTCCCCTTTGGTCTCCCGTGCACTGCCCACGTGTCGCTTCCTGGTTGGTGCGTCGTGCGACGTGACATGATTTGACGGTTTGTCTTCCGCCCCTCGGAGGCCCCCCCTGGTGCCTATATAAGGGGTCTCAATGCTACGCTTACCGTACACCAATTGTTCTGCCTTCGCTCCCGTCAAAGCTGTGGCTTCCGAGTCTTCTCTGCCTCCGCTTAGGGTCTCCTTCTCGGGTCCCTACTCTCAACTGTTGCGTGTTAGAGCCAGCGGTTGGGCCCGTCGCTTTGAAGCTTGCATGGTTGATAGCGCGAAGGCCAAGGAAACTGAAGAAAGCCTTTCAAGCGTGGAAGCTTCGCTGTCTGATCTGGTACCTCTGAGTCCCCCTTTAGAAATATCGGGTAAGAACGAGAGGATTACCTATGAGCTTGGTCGCAGTATTGTTAACCAAATGATGATAGATCACATGGTTAGTGAGGGTTGGTTTGAGAAGGATAAGGTCATTCTTCCTGGTTTGGAGACTGTTCCCGAACCTCCTGGCAAGGACTATGCGGTGCTCTTTCATGATTTTTTCAACTGCGGCCTTCGCTTCATTCCTCGCCGGTTCTTTAGGGAGGTCCTGGATGAGTTCAATGTGCAGATTCATCAGCTGACACCCAACGGCATTGCTGCTCTCAGCAAGTTTGCTTGGGCGTGCGAGTCTTATGGTGTTTGCGCCCGACATTGACAAACTTTTGCCAAAGATTATGAGTTGCAAAAAGCGAAGACAAGAAGCTTGACGGAGTGTCTGTCAATATGGTAGCTGCTCGTTCTTCCCAAAGCGCAAGCAGGTTGAACCCAGGTCTGAGCTTTCTTACTGCCAAAAGAACAAGTGGGATAAGGACTGGACTTTGAACTGGTTCTATGTGAGGACTCCTGGATATACTGTTGAGGAGGATGACAAAGAAGAAGGTTACTCGATATCCTCTTGCCTCAGTGATGACGCCGTTGGAGCCGCGCTACTCCATTCCTGCTCCATCTAAGGCCACCGCTTCTCAGGCTGCGTGCAACCGGGCCTTCGCTCTTGCCTGCCGATATTCCGAGGCCGTGATTTGGTTGAGGAGATGGTAGCAGCCAACTGCTGGCCATTGGCTAAGGTCAAACCTTCATTCCGCTTGGAGAAAGTCCAACTTCCTGTCTTTGGTGAGGCTGGTGGCGTCCCATTCCCTCGTTTTTGGTTTGAAGCGTCCGGGAGAACAAGACTCGACGCCGCCTTAAAGTTCGTGAAATTGAGGCGAAGGCTCGGAGATTGTTGGAGAGATTTCGGACAAAGGAATACCTTGCCCACCGGGCGGAGGCCGGCAATATGCCCCGACTAAATTGTGTTTTTTGAAGAGATGGGAGTTACGTATGGTGACCACCCCTGTTCTGCGAAGCCGATCGCAGCGATCCGTGACAAGGAGAGGCTGGCCGCTGCACGGAGGCCCGTCCGGCGATGCCCCAAAGCCAGCGGCTCGAAAACGCCGTGGGGCTTCTTCTGGTGCCGTGCGCAGGTCATGGGAAGAGGGCCCGCTCTTCGCTCGCAGCATTGAAGCTTGAGCTGCGGGCGTTTGGAGCCTGTGGGCGTGTCTGGCCGGGTCGGCATCCAAGCAGCTCGTCTGGGTCACCGCTACTTCTACGGCCCGTCATGATCGTGGTGATGAGGCGAAGGCCATGTTGCAAGCTCCTCCACCTCCGAGGAGCGCCGCCCCTCAAAAAAGCGCCGGTTGGCGCCGCAAGGGCATCGGCTTCCGTAAACTCCTTTTGCCGGTGTTCGGGAGCTTTCTCGATGACACGGAGGACTCGGTTCATGCTAGTGTCGGGCCACGTGGTGATGCGGAGGTTGTTCCTCAAAGTTCGGCGCCCAAGCCTGCGGGGGGCTTCACTGCGCTGTCGGTGGTCCCGCTCCGGGAGGTTGCTCCGGTTCCTCCTTGAGTTGCACCGGTGCCTCCCGCTGGATCGGGGCGCACGCTTCATCCTGGCCGCTACGGAGGCCTCGCGCCTCGCTGGCGAAGCGGTGCAAACACTTTATGTAAGCTTCATATCTCTACTTGTTGTTCTGTTTTGTTTTCTTGGCCATGTTATGGCGTTGCTCGGTGGGCCTTGCCCAAGTGCTTGCAAGGGATAGCGAGGCTGCTCCTCATGTTGATATGGGTCGAATAGGCCTGGATCAGACTCCTCCGGTGCCTCCCACCTTTGCTGGTACTTCATTTGGTGGCTTCGGCGGCCCTGGCGAAGGTTGGTGCCTTATTCTTGTGTTGCAGGTTGTTTCTGCTATTTTTTATGTTGCGTACCTTTGGTTCACTCGATGCCTTCTTTGCGCAGCTGATTCTATGCAAACCCTAAGTGGGTGGAGCTCTGCCCTCCATAGCCTGCACCAGCAGCTTGGAGGTTTGATTTGTCTTTTTGATTTTTGTTTGTGTCAAATAATTTTGCTTATTGCCTGAATCTTTGTTTGGCATCAGGGGGCACACGCAGGTACCTGGAGCGGTTGGACTATTTCAGCCTTCTGAGGCTGAACCTCGAGCAGCAGAGCGTGGTTTGTGTTCTGCTTTGCTTGTAGTTTGACGTCTTTGTTACCTACTTTTTGGCTTGCCTAGTTTATCTGAGACTTCGTTTCTCCTGCAGAGTCATCACATTGCGGAGGCTATGGAAGCTCGATGCTCGCACGAGGTGTTGAAGCGTGATGAGGTGCTGGGCGCTCTCAAGGAGGAGGTTGAGACTTTGGGTGCCGAGAAGAAAACTTTGATTTCTGATCTTGCGGAGCTTCGCCCATTTAAGAAATATTCTGAAGAGCTTGACGCGAAGCTTAAGGCGACAGAGAGAGAGCTTGCTAGTGCTCAGTCAGCCTCTTCCTTGCTGGAGGAGAAACTAAAGAAATCAAACGATGTTAACGCCAGCCTACGCACGGAGGTTGAGAGTGAGAGGCGGTCGTCTGAGGCCTTGAAGAGACAAGTGGAGCTGCTTCAGAAAGAGCTTGACGATACAAGGGGGGCTGCTTCCGCCATGGCCGGTGCCTATTCTGATGCGATTCATCGCTACGGCGGTGTTGCTCCCCCTTGGACGACGATGCCTCTACCTCGACATTATGGATTGGATGCGCTCTCGATTTCCCAATTTCCTAAGTTTACGGATGGATTGGTGACTTTGCTGCCCTTTCTTGTGCTAAGAATTTTATGAATGCTTTGACGGAGGGTCTGCGACCATCTTCATCTTTTGAAGGGCAAAGCCACTTACACCGATCCAAAGGATGTTACGTGGGCTAATCTTCGCCGCCTATGCGCGTTGTTCGCGATTTCATGATGTATTGCAGGAGTCGCTTTGGCCGCAGCTATGCTCATGACATTGCCAGGGAGCGCAATGCGGAGGTGAGTGTGGTTTTCCTTGTTCCCGCTGTTTGGTTTGCTCCTTTACACTCTCATCATTCTTTGCCATTTTACCTTGTTAGGCTGAGGCTCAGCGAGCGGTGAAAAAAGACAAGGAGCTGAAGGCGTCCCGGCCGGGGCCCTCTCGTCGTGCTGAGGAGAAGACCGCCGATGATGCGGAGGTGGAGCATTAGGCCTAGCTAACCCTTAGACTTAGACTTTTGGTTGTGCAGTTTTAGTTAGTCTGGCTTATGGGTATAGGTTGATGGGTGAGCTTTATCTTTTATTTGATACTCTTTTTGATTTTAAATTGCCTTGCGCAGGTGACCTTGTTGGGGCCTGCGCAAGTGCTTGATGTACCTCTCGCTAACTATGATGAAGGACGGAATTTATGTCGGTGGGCGGATGCTTGATCAAGGGCCCGATAACAATGTTAACGATATGTTTGATTTTGTCATTGAGGAGCTTGAAGCTCCGCGTAGTGATTTTATACGCTCTTTGGCCCGGCGAGGTCCTAGTACTCCTCCTTAACTTGCTTTGACCTTTGATGTTTTTTTACGCTATGTGGTTTGTACCTCCGTGTTTGTTGTTGTAATTTTTTAATTTATGGAATACGATATCCTTATCATATATGTTTGGAGTGTTGTATTGATGTCAAACTGAGAGGGTGCTAACTTATACTTTGATATCTTTATTATTAATAATTCTGTCTCTGCGTTTACATTTGCATACGCCATGTATATTCTCTGGTCATATATATCCTACCGGTTCGGCGGCTGTTTGTGGTCAAGTTGCGGTTGTTGAGCTCATGCTTGGCCCTTTTGTTCTGCCTGAGGTAGGTGCTGGAGCTGCGCTTGAAGGTGCTGAGGCTGTGCTTGCACTTTTACGTGTTTCCTCTCGCAATGGAACCTTCGCACAACAACGCGCGCTTGGTTTCCGGTATATTTAGTTGGCGCAGGCTCTTGGTTTGTCTTTGCTTCTTCCCCTTCAATCTTTACAAATTTTTGCGTGGTATCCTACGACCGGCGGAGGTAGCGTTTAGCTGGGAGTTTTTGAAGTAGAACCTTCGGTTGCGGGGGGACGTTACAAGCTTTTGCGTGGTCCGCTTCTAGGCCCTGGTTCTGTATATGAGTACCACCCTGTTTTGGTTACAAGCTTTTGCGTGGTGCCAGCTATTTTTTGTGTTGTGGGGAAACGCCTGCTTTCATCCTTCTCTCTCTTTCCTTCTCCTTTTCTCTGAATGACCCTAGGGGGCTGGGGGGATGTGGCTTTTATATGGCCTCAACTCATAATTGCCATTGATCTTTTGGTGGCTGAGGTTGTTGAGATTTTGCTTTATTGCGATTAGGTGGCATTTAATTTTGGTAGTTGGTGTGCAGCCTGGCATGTATTTCATTTATTTTTTCGTTTTGTCGTCCTTCGGCTTTCAGCGGAGGTTATACTTGGTATTGACTTAGTGTCTGGAAGTTTGGTGTTTTGCGGAGCTTTTTTCTGATTGCGGCCTGGTGCCCGTACCTTTGGCAGGGTCTTTTTCCAGGTTGAGTGGTTTTGCGGAGGTTTTCACCTGCGCTATCCTGGTGCTCATACCTCTGGCAGGGTCTTTTTCCAGGTTGAGTGGTTTTGTGGAGGTTTTCACCTGCGCTATCCTGGTGCCCATACCTCTAGCGGGGTCTTTTTCCGGTTAAGTGGTTTTATGGAGGATTTTTTACTGCGCTATCCTCGGTGCCCATACCTTTGGCGGGGTCTTTTTCCGTGTTTTAGTGTTTTTGCGGAGGTACTCTCCGGTTTAGTCAGCGATTGTTTTTCAAGGAGGTCCGATTGGGCGTGCTGGGCGTGCCGGCATCGTCCAATAGGTCCTCTGTTTTTACCTTATCGGTTTGTCGAATGTCTGCTGCCCCGGTGCTGGCAGCTTTTCGACTCTTTGCTTGCGTAGTGCTGTTATCTAGGGGAAGCCTCTTTATATTTTCAGAGGTTGTTTACAAAGGTCCTGCCTCGTTAAAAACCTCACCTCCGCTTAGGAGTCCCCTTCGAGGAAAAAGAGTGCAGGCCTTTCGCCAATCGGCGAAAAAAGGAAAAGAAGAAAGCTAAAGAAAGAAATAAGAAATTAAACCTTCGCTTATATCATGCGGAGGTCCTTTTACATCATATGTAGTATTTTCTGAGGTTCATGGTGTTCCGGTGTGTGCGGTGGTGGTATTACCTTCGCTATCTTTCAATTTGAATGCTTCTTTGTTTGCGGTTTGCTTTGCTATGAATGGTCCTTCCCATTTCGGCCGCAGTTTACCCACCACGGTCTTTGCGTTCGGTATCCTTCGCAGCACCAGGTCTCCATCCTCAATGAGCCTTTTAGTTATGTTTTTATCTCTCCATGCCTTAGTTTGGTCCTTGTATCTTATGATGTTGTTGAGGGCCTGCAGTCTTTCCTGTTCTATTCTTTCCTTGGAGCATGCCTCTTCTTCTGTGGTGTTGCTAGTTGCGCGGAGGCTTTGGTGTTTCAACTCTTCCGGGGTCATTGCTTCTTCTCCATACATAAGTTTGAAAGGAGTGTAACCTGTTGTTCTGGTTGTTGTGGTATTATGTGACCAGACTACTCTTGGTAGCTCCTCCGCCCATTTTCCATTGCGCAGTTGAACGAGTACCTTAGAGATTGCTTTGAATATTTTCTCTGTTTGCCCTTTCCATCGCACCATTTGACTCGGGTAGTACACTGACGCGAAGGCTAGTGTTGTGCCTATGGTCTTGCAATATTCTTTGAATTTGTCTGAGTCGAACTGCTTGCCATTGTCTACGGTTAGCACTTTTGGGACTCCGAATCTGCATATTATGTTCTCGCCAAAAGAATTTCTTGATCGCCTCTCGAGGTTATTGGTGCTAGCGGCTTTGCTTCTATCCACCTTGTGAAGTATTCTACAGCTACTACTGCGAACTTAAGCCCTCCTTGGGCTGGCGGCAGCGGTCCTACTAAGTCCATTCCCCATCTGTGCAATGGCCGGACCGGTGGTATGGGCTGGAGCTCGGCTGATGGCGAAGGTTGCTTTACGGAATACATTTGGCAGGGCTTCACATGTTTTGACTAGCTCTTCAAATGTCCTTTGCATGGGTTGGCCAAGTAGAACCCTTGCCTCAAAGCTTTTTGTGATAAGGCCCTTGGCCCTATGTGAGACCCGCGAGGTTCCTGCATGTATCTCTTTTATCAACTCTTTTTACCTTCGCTTCGGATACACATTTGAGCAAATGGGTTGTACCACCCCTTTTTTTGTATAGTTTTTTATCTAGTAGCACATAGGATCTTGCTCGCACTTCATTCTTTCTTTTTGTCTCGCCTTTTGATCAGGGCTGAATATCCCCTCAAGCATTTGCGCTATTTCGTCCGCCCAGATCTTGCTCTGATGTTGCTAGTATGTGCCTTTCGAGTGTTTCTCTAGCGGAGGTTGCAGGTTTGCTGATTTGCTCGTAGAAGGTTCCCTCGGGCATTTCCCAGTTATTTGCTGCTGCCTTCGCTATCTCGTCCGCCTCGTGTTCTCCCCTTTGGGATGTGTTTTAGGGTGAATCCACGGAACTTTCTTTCTAACCTTCGTACTTGCTCAAGGTATCTTGTTAACTCGGTTCTCTAGCCCGGGTATTCTTTCTCGACTTGTCCCGCCACAACCATTGAGTCTGTTTTTCACTAGTAGCCTTTGGATCCCCAAGGCCTTTGCCTTGTTGAGGCCTAGGATGAGTGCTTCGTGCACTCAGCGACTTTGTTTGTTGCTTTGAAGTTCAAACGGGCTACGTACTTCATCTTTGCTCCGGTTGGGGATATTAGCACCACCGCTGCCCCGGTGCCATTTACTCCCCAAGCTCCATCTGTGAATAGTGTCCAAGTTTGTTCAGATAGGTTATGTAACCTCCGCGGCGAAGGTGTCCAATCTGCCATGAAGTCCGCCCGGTGCACGAGATTTGATTCTTTGTTCTTGGGACATAGGCTATGCAGTATTGCGATAATTCTGTGGCCTATTTTCCAATTCTGCCGGAGGCTTCCTTGTTGCTGAGTATCTCTCCAAGGGGTTGTGTCGAAGGTACTATTATTTCATGGGCTTGGAAGTAATGCTTGAGTTTTCTTGAGGCGGTTAAGATGGCGTAGGCCAGTTTTTCTGCTTGAGTATAATTCAGCTTGGCTCTGCCAGGCTTCGAAAACATAGTATACTTGGGCTGCTGGTTCCTTTGACCTTCGCATTCCTTTTCTGTGCCAAGACCGCACCGACCACGCGATCCGATGCTGCCACATATAGGAGTAATGTGGCGTCTTGCTCTTGTGACTTTCAAAGTGTTGGCTAAGTATTTTTTGAGGTCGTCAAAGGCTTCAGATTGATCTTGGCCCCACTGGACTTTGTCGGAGGTTCTAAGTGCTTTGAAAAATGGTAGGCTTTTCTCTGCCGACTTTGAGATGAACCTGTTGAGCGCTGCTATTCTTCCCGTGAGCTTCCGCTTCCCTTTTTGGTAGTT
Source organism: Chrysopogon serrulatus (assembly GCA_015844335.1). NCBI lineage: Eukaryota > Viridiplantae > Streptophyta > Magnoliopsida > Poales > Poaceae > Chrysopogon > Chrysopogon serrulatus. Next base: position 322,793 of record JADLZL010000845.1, on the reverse strand, counting down.
GGTTACTGTCATTGCTAGTATTGCTGCGTTTTTACGGATTTGCTGATTCCTTCCGGCCGCACAATACATCCCAAGATCTTGGCTTGGCTTCTTTGCGAAGACACACTTCTCCGGATTTTGTTTTAGGCTCTGCTGCTGCGGAGGTTAGCGAAGGTCTCTGCCAGTCACCGATGTGCTCTTTCTTTTCTTTGCTCATGACTATGATGTCGTCGACATATGCGATGACATTTCTTTGAAATTGGTTGCCTAGCACTTTGCTTGTCATTCTTGCGAAGGTTGAGCTGCGTTCTTTAAGCCTTCGGCATTCTAAGGAAGCGGTATGTGCCAAAGGGGGTTGTAAAACTTGTCTTGTCTTCATCGTCTTTGTTGAGCCAAATTTGATGGTACCCTGAGAAACAATCGAGGAGGGAAAATCTTACGCAAATTGCGGCCCCCGTCTGTGGAAGTATCTATTCTTGGTAACTAGAATGCATCTTTTCTGCATGCTTTGTTTAGGTCTGTGAAATCTATGCACATCCTCATCTTGCCATTGCTCTTGGGTACTAGCACAACGTTTGCTAGCCAGTCAGAGTACTTGACTTCCCTTATCACCTTCGCATCTAGGAGTCTCTGCACCTCCGCTTTAGCTGCCATTATCCTGTCTTCGGACATTTTCCTTTGTTTCTGCTTTTTTGGCCGGATGCCTGGGTTAACATCTAAGTGGTGCTGTATGATATCTCTGGATACTCCCCGAAGGTCTTCCGTAGACCATGCAAAGGCGTCTTTGTTCTCCCTCAAGGCTTGCATCAGCTCTTTTCTTCTTGATCTGTCAAATTTGAGGCTATTGTGACTTTTCTGTCAGGCTTGGATTGTTCCAACCAGACTGATTTTGTTGTTTTTTCGTCTTTTCTTCCGACTTTGAAGCTTGTCTTTCCTTTGGGCATGTCCGGAGGTTCTTCCCTGCCTGAACCGCCTGCTTCCACAGAGTTGACATTTCTACTTGAGCTGTGTATCATTTTTTCAATGTTTCTTGCCTCTTTCTGGCTTCTATGGATTGTTATTTTCCATGCAATGCTGGTAGCTTCATGTAGAGGTAGCCCATGTGGACTGCCACCCTAAATTTGTTAGAGAAACCTCTGTCCAGAATAGCGTTGTAAGGGTAGTTGAGGTCGACGACATCAAAGGTTATGTATTATGTTCTGGCGTTATTTTGATCTCCGAAGGATACTGGGAGTGCTATTTTTCCTAGTGCTTCCACCCTTCTTCCTCCGAATCCGACCAAGTGGGATTCCGAAGGTTGTAATTGGTTTCTGCCAAGCTGCGTCTTGTCAAAGGTGTTTGCGAACAGTATGTCCACGAAGCTTCCTGAGTCCACCAAGATTCTTTTTATTTCCCATGCTGCTACGTTTGCTGTTATCACCATTGCATCAGTGTGAGGGTAGCTTTCAAGTTTTAGGTCTTGCTCAGTGAAGGTTATTGGCACCCTAGACCATTCTGCCGCTCTTATGGGACCTTGAACCGCCACATTGTTTACTAGGCGGAGGTGACCCTTTTTTTTTTTTTGATGCGGAATTCCATTGCCGAGCCTCCGCTAATTGGTAGTATATGGCCGATGGTTGGCAGTGGGTTATGGGGATTGTGTTGGTTTTCTGGGCTTGGCTCTTGTTTTGCTTGAGGCGAAGGCTGTATTTGCAGCTATGGTTGAAGTGCCGGAGGTGGCGGTAGAGCTTCGTGGGTTACGTTCAAGGGTTGGGTATCTAGATAGGTTATGTTGGGCGGCCTTGGGTGGGTATAGGCTGGTGTTTGCTCTAGTCCAGATTGGCTGGTGTTTGGCGTTGTGGCTGCATACGGAGGTATCTGCGCCATGCATGCAGTGGCTTGGGAAGTAAGCCGCTTTGCTAGTGTTGAGGGATGTATCCGGGTCTTTGTTTAGGGCTGGGTATCTTGGGCGTGTTGGTTTTGCCAGCTTGGTGCGGAGGTGTGGTTGACTTCCCTTGCTTGCTGGGGCGCCGGTGCCTCCACTTCTTTTCTTCTCTTCATCCTCTCTTGGGTTTCTTTTGCCTCCGGACACTCCTTTGTGACGTGCCCTTTGTCTTCCCCATGGAAAAAACAATACGGCCTCTTTTTGTTGTTATTGGAATTGCTATTCCAGTTTCTTCCTGTATTTTGTCTCGGTTGATTTCTAGCGGGCTGCGGAGGCGCCGGTGAACCTGGCCGTTTGGCTTTCTTTGAGATTGTTGGTCAATACCCATTACTTGTTTGTTTTGAGGCCGCCGCTGTCTGTAGCCTTTGGTTGGATCGGCCGCTTGCCTGTTGGTGTTCTTGTATTGGTTTTGTTCCTCCACCCTCTTTTTCGGAGGTCGTTGTCGATTTGCGGTACTTTTTTCGAACTCGAGTATAATGCTTCCATGGTTTCGGGCTTCTCTCGGCCGGATGTGCCGCGAACGGGCCAATCTTTAGTCCTTTGACTCGCCGCTTCTATTGCTACCTCTTTCGGTACATTTGGAGCCTTCGCTTTTAGTTGGACGAAAGCGCTGGTAGTATTCTCTCGGTGATTCATCTTTTTGCTTTTGTTGCAATGAAACAGTCTGAAGCCGTCGGTGACTCACCGGAGAATCCTTTGAAGTTGGTCATGATTTTGTCGTGGAGGTTCTCCCACGAGTAGATTGAGTTTGGCTTGAGCATGGAGTACCAAGCAAGTGCATCCCCCCTCGGCTGCAATGACAAAGGATTTGGCAAGGATCAGTATCATTCCCCCTGCGGAGGCTACCGCTGCCTCAAAGCTCATGATGAACTGTCTGGGGTCCGTCTTTCCGCTGAACTTTGGTAATGTGATTGGCTCGTAGCCCATTGGCCATCTTGATGTCTGCAGGTCCTTCCGGCCGGTGGAGATCTTGGGTCCACCGTTCGTGTTTGAGCCGCCCCAAAGGACACGAAGGATGGTCCCTGGGTGGGTGCGCCTTGCTGTGGCTGAGTAACAGTGAAGGTTGCGAAAGGTGGCCCTTGGCTTGGTATTCCTTCGTGCGCCTGTCTTTGCTAGCATACTTTGTATTTCCGCTTGCAAGATATGCCATCTGCTGCCTTGCTTCCGCGACGGCCTGGGTGGTTTGAACTGCCCTCTGTCTCGCCGCGAAGGCTGCTGCAACTCTTTCCCTCTCGCTTGCAAGGCTTGTAGCTGAACTTGAACTCTTTGCAGCTCTTCCTCTTGCTTTTGCGTTTGCCGGTTCTGGCACTTGATCGTTGGCTTGTTCTTCATTGCCCCGCGGAGGCACGGTGGTATTGTCCTCTTCTGTGACTTGTTCTGGTTTAGGTGTCGGAGGATCTGCGTAGGTGCTACGCACCGCTCTCCTTGGTCTTCCTCGTGAGGTACCTCCGCCTGGAGGTGTTCTGGTTGTCTTCTTTTTCCTTGGTGGCATGTTTGGGTTTTTGTTGGCTAACCACGGTGGGCGCCAATATTGAGTCTCTAGGCAGCACTACCGAACGATGGACGGAGGCTCTCTTTCAGGATGAGGACCTCCGCCAGAAGTGGGACCCTCAGTCAGTGAGAAGAAGCCCGCTCCCAGCCGGGTACAGAATAATGTGTGGGGAAATGAATGACTTTATTAATTTTTCACCAACCCTTTCAACAGTGTTGAGCTCCTCCTTTTATAGGTGGCTCAGGTACAGGTTCTCCTTCTACATTACATCTTTACCCTCCTAACCCTAAGGGCATTTTGGTCCTGGCCCCGACCGCTATCTTTGGGCTGCGGGGGCTGAACCGGCATTTCCTCCTCCGCGCCGTGGGCTGGGCCGCATTTAGCTTCTGTATGATCCGCTGTTGTTGGGCCAGGACCCGGGTCGGAGGTCGGGGCCTTCGCCCTCTTGCCGTCGTCGGGTGCCGGTGGTGCAAGATGAGGGCGACCTCCGCCTCGGGGCTGCGCCCAGGCGGAGGTCCGCTTCTTTGGAAGCTCCGTGGCGGGCGCGCCGACCTCCGCCTATCCTCCGCCGCATGTAGGCTATTCCCTGAAAACACAGCCAAAGAGACAAAGATGGAGAGGAAAAAGCTCCGCGGCGGGCGCACCGACCTCCGCCGATCCTCCGCCTCATGTGGGCCATTCCCTGAAAGCACAGCCAAAGGGGACAAAGATAGAGAGGAAGAGTGGAGGTTAGCTTCTTCTTGCTGGGCCTTCGTCTGGGAGCGGAGGTTGGGTAGGTACTCTCCCCCAACAGAGATTGAGCCTTCGTACAGAGAATACTTTGAGGAACTAACATTGTGCCTAGTGATCTGATGCCCATACAGTAGGCTTGTTCACATCCCAGCGTAGCACAGTGTAGAGGTGGTTCACTCACCAGCCATCTCTATAGTGGTATTTGTAGGGGTGGTTATGGCCAACCGTCCCTATTATAGAGATTTATAGGAGCGGCATAATCACCAGTCACCTCTACAAATGCTCTAGACATAAGTATTAGAACAGTCCTACTATTCTTCCACCTCTTGATGAATACTACAACATTTGTATTTATGGATATTTTGATTGAAATGATTCGGTGGTTTAAAATCTTGTTTGAAGTTGTAATTTTTGAAATTCCAAATTTAAATTCTGAAAACTTTGTGACATGATGACACTATGCCCAAACTAACTTGAGCATGGTTTTACAAAATTTTAGAAAAATAAATCATCTAAATTGAAGTTTGTATTAGGGAGAAAGACTGGTTACAATTTTCAAGCATAGATTAAAAATAGAAATTGTTTCTTTTTTTAATCTATGCCTGAAAATTGTAATTAGTCTTTCTTCCTCCTACTAAATCTAAATTGGATTGTTCCTAAAAGTTTCTAAAATTATGCTCTATCAAGTTAATACTCTTATTTTACCAATCTTTTCATTTGACGTTGTTTGGGCAATTAAATTTTTGAATTTTCAAAAAAATAACAACTTTAAGGAAGATTTTAACGCACCAAATGACTTTATCTGAAAAGCCATGAATACAAATGTTGTAATAATCATCAAAGATGTACAACTTTTATCTTGACCATACGTACCATTCCTTCATCTGACAAAGTGATAATAAACATTGTTCACTCTAGGTAAGTCAGATGCATGGATGATACGTTGCCCTACCTACTTGGCGAATATTTGAACCCAGACAACAAGAACACCTCGCTGTACTATCATAGTATCATTCAGTTCGCGTAAGAAGCTAGTATGTCTCTTCTCATCATAGCCACCGACGTAGTCGTACAAGGGATAGCCGCACGTCTTAAATTACTGATCCCTCCTAAGCCTAAATGGTTTAAGCTGACGATAAGTAGTGTGGCTTGATCAATTCATAGGTAGCATGGAATCGATCTGCTAGAAGATCAGTAGTTGGCTAGATATGGTCTCAGTTCTCGGTTCGCCCACTATGTCTAATGTGTATTGGTGACAGACTAGCAATCCAGAATACAACTCAACTCTTGAGCTTGTATGGGTCATTCATATTGTCAACCACAAAACCACTCAAAACGCACAATACCATAGTACCTGTCCTTTTGCAGTCTTTGTGAAGAAGCAATAAAGGTCCCTCCTCAGCCACTGATCACCCCAGATTTGGATCAACTGGATTCAGTATGAAGCAATGACGACTATCAGCCCAAGACAGTGCGTAAGGGGCCTTTTAATCTGACACATTTGCAGGTTCACTGGTCCTCTATGCCGCCACAATAGAGGATGGATATGAGGGATGTGAAGAGGTGGGCAGTGTTAGGTGCTTGCGCAGACAGAGGAAGCAGCAAGGGAGCGGGAAGAATACAAAGGAGGAAGCATGATGATATCTTGGGCCGGGCGGCATCCTGAAGACCACAGCCCACGACAGAAGCGGCCATGGTCTGCATGCCGAGCGAGTCCTTATAAGGATTCTGTAACAAGAGTTAGCTAATGATTTCCTCCTGTCGTCCTCTTCCCTGTCTGGACTCCGTTCCCCTCTCTGTTTCTCCCTCCCTTGCTATGCCCCTCTGCTATCCTGTATCAAACCTTGGAGATTGAGTGCACAGTGGTGATCTAGAACCGTCACAGGAAGCTAGTATGTCTTTTCTTAGAACAGCCACCGAAGTACTCCTAAAATGGACAAGTGCAAATCGTAATTACTGATCCCTCCTAAGCCTAAATGGTTTAAGCCGACATTGCCAGGCTTGATCAATTCATAGCTAGCATGGAATCTCCTATAAGATCTGTATCCTTCAAGAGAAAAAATGCTCTCAGTTCTCGCACTATTTCTAATATCTTGGTGACAGCCTAGCGATCCAGGACACCAGAACTATATATACTTCTCACCTGAGCTTGTTAGGTATATATGATGAGTCATTTTATAATTTATAGGCATGCCTTCCTTGCCTCGATTAGCTAGTCAAGAAAACATGTCATTTATGTTGTCAACCACTCAAAATGCACAATTCCATGCTTTGGTTTATTACTTTATTAAGAAGCAATATAAAGGTCTTCTATATAACCGAGTGGCCTTTAATTTCTCTATCACAATTGTGCAACTCATGCATCGGTTTTGCAATTTGGACGCTGAACTTATTGTACAAGTGCATGCTGATTATACGTTCAAACTATGCGAATAGCCCAAAACATAAATGGCAACCATTTTACATGGCGGTTGAATTTTGTTCCGCCACAGTTAATAAAAGCACATCATCTCGTAAAATCATTTGTGTAGCAGTGCCAATAACAATTAAAATAGAGAAGAAAAGCAAATTAAGGCACCCCATGATCGTCTTTGATATATGTGGCGGAAATGCATAGGGTTTGTTAATTACTTGTTACATTATTTTTGAAAATATATATACTAGAAGCAGAGCAGCCAATTACATTGATTACCAAAATCAATACGGAAAAATACATCTCAACTCTGTGAACACGTAGTGTGTGTGACACAGATGGGAGTGCTGCAGTACCTAAGCAGGCCCACACACAAAGCATTCGACATCCTAAACTCTATCTTACTCTAAAGCCCTATGTGATATGTGAACTGTCAATCTCAAGGAACCTAAGCGCAGCAATTTGGTGCTCGTTCCACAACTTAACTCTAGAGGAACGCTCTATTGTTTTGCATGTTTCTGATATTTTCCTCCCCCCAGATGAGCTGGAGTTTGTTATACATACACTCCTGATGGCCCGTAATAAGCCCAAGGAAGAAGAGGGGAAGAGGGCTCTGCTGCTTGTAGCATATATAGCACCAGCATTTTTATGAGGTGTGTCAGAGACTTATACATAATGCTTCTTGGCATTATAGCTCATGGATTAAAAAAAAAAAAACTGTTGTTCATCTGTGCCATCTTGAGGTAAGAAATACAGTGCTCACAAGGAAAGACACATGGTCTCTGCCATACCTTATGTACCTTCTGACAATCATCAAGATTAAAAGGGAAACAAATAAAGTTGCAGATAAGCTCGCAATGCAGGCTAGACAAGTAAATATTACTAGCTCTTGTCTGTATTCCTATGAAGCGTGTACACACTCTCCGACTCTCGTCCTTGTAATGGGCAGCAGGCGCTTTAAAACTTCAATTGGGGAATGTTACGCCCCGGCCAATCTCTGTTCTATGTTTATAACTACTTGTATCTTTTACCGTTAAAAAAAATGTCCCCAAATGGTTCATCAAGGCCATAGATAAGTTTTGAAAGGGATTTCTTAAAAAAGACAAGCTCAAGCCAATGGCTGATGTTGCCTAGTTGTCTAGGTGAAAATAACCAGACTGTTAGATGTACCACAACCGCCATGTGTGGATAGTAGGTGGAGAAGGGGAGAGACAGAGAGAAGGGATGAGACAGTAGAGGAGGATGCTTGGGTCGGGGGGCATGTGGGGGTATTGGGTCGAATGTGAATAGTCGGTCTCTAGTGTCTATTATACTAGATAAATTCCCCGTGCGTTGCTGCGGGAATTAGCGAAATAATAGCTCTCATACTATATTATGGCGCACAAAATATTTAGAACTGACTTTAAGTATAATTTAAAAAGATAAGTAGCTAGCTTGCTATTGGATCTTGCTATTGGATAACTCAACTATTGGATAACTTATAAATTATAATATCCATTTTCTTTGCTAATTGCTATTGTGCAAAAGATCATATAAATATTAAAATCTAAGATCTAAATTTTATAAAATTGTACATGACTACTTGACAACGCATAGAAAAGGAGGTGGAAAAGTGGAATAAAACTAAATAAAACAATGTAATACATCATTTATGACCATGAGTCTTAATCGATAAAGACATATAATGATAGTACATAAAAGAATTCTTATCTATAGCTCATCTATTACTCGGTATTAGTGAATTGTAAAAAAAGTTATTGTAATATATCCATGTGGGGTCTTGTTTTGAAGAGCTTTTTTGCGAGGAACACCATGGTACAATTGAATTTTAATTACGATACTTGGTTTAGGTGATATGACTTTTTTCTATTTTAAAAAATAGCTAGTGGGAGATAATTAATTAAGACTAAGTGGAGGTAACTCCTTTGATGACATCATCATACATCACTTTTTAAAAATCCTTATTTTTGATTAGAAAAAAGACCCCTTAGTGGGTCTTAAGATTATAGGAGTATAGGATTATCTGTTTTTCATATCCACATGATTTGTTCCGAAATTTATATTTAGGCATGTCCTAAATATAATATAAATTATAGATGTGTTTTTGAGCCGCCTCTCAAATATATACTTTTCATGGACATGTCCTACCAGAGTCAATACATCGTAGACACATTTTGACTAGGCGCATCTTTAATCTTACATCACAAACATGCTTTTTCATCACTAAATTAGGTGTCTTGTTTTTTTTTTTTTTTTTTTTGATGGTGTTCCATCCCCGGGCGTAGGCTGCTTGCTTCTGCAGATGGCCGAGATTTGGTCCAATTCGCCTCCGATCCAGATACATGGTGAAGAGGACTCGCCTACACTATCCAAGAATTTATCCTAATCTTTCACAGTGCAAAATTTCAGCGATAAAATATTTATCAAGCAGCCCTTTTAGAGAGTAAATATTTATCAGCAACTCAAATACCTTGTCAGACTAGCGTGACAGGCAGCTAGCAAAGGTAAATCGGCAAGAAGCAAATATAATATTCAGTGAAATTGGTGTCAATCTCCTTCTGTCACGTCACCAGGTTATTGCTTGAGTCTAATTGAATCAGGTAATGCAAACAGGATAGCATGCAGCAGCGCTACTGCTCAGATTAAATCCCACGTAGCCAAATATAGAGTTTGACTACTAACAGATGCAACCCGATCAACAAATAATCTTCCACCCGCAGCCACGACGAACCACGATCAGAAGAGAGGGAACTCCAAGAATTCCAAGCGACGCACCCGAACTGTAGCAGCTCGATCACGCTCTCCATGCAAATCCACGAAGGATCCGAATCAATCACCCCAGCGGTTAGGGTTCTCGAGCGGCGGCTCGACAAGGGATAACTCCTCCAAATAAAATTTCAATCTAATCTATTACAAGGGTGAAACCCTAGCTAATATAGCTCGCAGGCCAGCCAAAATTATTCTTGGTCGGACTCGACCACAACTAATAAAACTGACGCAACCAGAAGGCTAAACTGAACCTGACTCTGACTCAACTTTGTACAACACAACGTGTTAAAACCAAACCTGCTAAAGTGCATGCGCTAGCTAGCAATTGAAATAATATAATATTTGGTAATCACGTCAGGTTTGCTTTGCTTGGCTTGGTTTCCTTTACTTTGGCTGCCGTATCCAATATGATGAACAAGCTTCAATAATTTCTCCTGGTGTTATATTCTCCTTAAAATTTCTAAAATGTGTTGCATCTCTAAAAATTATATTTGACAACAGACCAGCAGTAGTAAATTTGTCAATGTTCTTACTATATTTCTCATAAAAAATAATAGCTCCAAATTTAAGACTAGCTGCCATATTTGAAATTCGGGAAGAAGTTTCTTTAGATATATTTTGAGAAGCCATGCGTTCATCACATGGTAAGGAGTCCTTAAGGTGATATCTAAGTCAAACAAACATATAAATAACTAGAATACGACATGGATGATGACAGCACAAGCAACAACACGCTAGTGACGGAACCACAAGAATTTCTAACTAATATGCATAAGGAAAAGTAGCCATGTAAAATCACACTCCGATCTCCGATCTTCTTGTAGGTTCACTGCTTCTCTGCAGCGGTCAGCACTATCCAGTGATGTGAGACTCCTCACAGCCGCAATCGCCTTAGCTTGTGTGGAAGCAGCGCCCGGTAGGTCCTGAAGGTTCTTGTCAGCTTGAGTTGTTCTCTTTGAGACTCTGACTGTCCCATAGCGGCATCCAGCAGGGTTTCGCTTTCTGCCTGCCGCTCCTCAGCATTGAGACGCGCAGCTGCATCTGTGGCGGAGGCCAAAGGACGGTCGCCTGCTTGCCAGCTGCTCAGACACTACTGCAGCCTCCCTATGCATGGGGTCAGTCCTAAAATGGACTGTGTATCGTTGATCACTGATGCCTCCCAAGACTAAATGGTTTAAGCCGAAACTATCACGAGTTATTTTTTCGTATGTGCTCTCAGATCTCACACGACATGCATCTGTGGTTTTTCTAGGTATATATACCAATGATAACGCCGCAGTTTCACGTAGAGGAAATGCTCCAGTGTTTTGTACGTTTCTGGTATCTTTCTCACTGATCTTACAGTGAGTTGGCCCAAGTTATTCCCTCCTGTTGCCACCTTTGGGGTTTTGGTGACACTACTATTTGAATAGTAAACACTTCATTTTCTAGATGGCGGAAAAATAAAAAGACCCTCACAAAGAACTTATATGTCCTAGATCCGAATGCAAGCTAAAAAAAAATAGATCACTTGGCTATCTGCATGAAGTTGCCAAAAAAAAAAAAAACATTGCCCATGGTGGATAAGCTAAATCCTAATGCAACAAAGAGAGTTTCGGTCTTAGCAAGGTTGGGGCAGGAAAACACATCAAATTGTATTCGGTACAGTCCATTTTCATGCATAGGAAATCTTTGCATTCAAGGATTATTATTACAAGAACCTTGCTACCAAATCTGTCCTGTAAACTCTGTGAGCCATCTCATGCATGGATGTACCTCATTTTGGTTACATGCATGGATGTATCTCATTTTTGTTACATCAAATTGGTTTGGAAGCATTTTGAGCCTAGCCCCTGGCAAAGACACGTTCAGCTAACCATGGACTTCATCCCTGGCATACGCTATTTAATTTGCTTCCCCGGATGGCCGGCATTTGGTCCAATTCCCCTCCGATCCAGATCCATCCATTTAAGTCAAACAAATGTCGAAATAACTAGACTACGGCGTGCATGCCAGCACAAGCAACAGGCTAGCTGCGCGCTGGTCACGGCACCACAAGGATTACTAACTAAAGGTAGCTAGCTGCCAAGTACATGAAACTGAACTCTCCATCACACCATAGCACATTCACAATGCAGTCTCCAATCCAGCAGGTTCACAGCCTTTCTTCATTGATGAGCTTTGTCCAGTGATGTGATGGCACCGTCTTGTAGGTCCGTCTAGCCGTACAGCAGCCGTGATTGCACTCCAAATGAACCATTGCATTCGGGTGCCACTACATCAAAGGATCTAATAGGTCCGCCAGCGAGCTACGCTCTCGCACATGGTCGCCGGAAAACCTGGCGGTGTGGAAAAGGACAGTGGCCTACTTGTCAAATGCTCAGACTCCGCTGCAGCATACCCATATGTAGTGTGCATCCTAAAATGGACAGCACATCATTGATTACTGATGCCTCCCAAGCCTAAATAGCTCAAGCCAAAAATTACCATGATGCTTAGCTTGATCAATTCCTAGCTAGCATGTTACCTCCAAGCTATGGGATAATTAGTTCTTTCCTGTGTTTTTTCTCAGATCTCACACGATGTTGTGCATGCCTTAGTGACTATACTACTCATTCTACTCATTCTCGAGCCTGTATATATGTAGGCATATGCTTACCAGTTGCCATGCGCTCCTAGTCAAGAAAACATGCATTGATATAATGATAGTAACCACTTAAAATGTATATAACACCAGAGCACATATAGTACGCTCTTCTTCAGAGTGCATTATATCCAATACCAATAAATACTAATGATCACTGGCAACCAGCATTGTGTGGAAGGCTAAATTGATTACTACCTGAACATATTTGGTATCATGTATGAAGCAATAAGCTCTTTCATAACTGCTTTTTTTTGACAAAGAAAGATTTTATTAATTTTCAAGAGCATTACATCGAGGTGATAAAAGGTCTTGAAAAATTCTTCCGGCCTCTACTTAACAAAGAAACACATAGCCTTTTACTAAAAATAAGGCACCCACAATCTAGTAGCACTCAATCCGAAGACTAGACCGCCACCCATGTGCCTGAGAAAAAATATCCTTGACCGTCCGAGCCAAATGTTGCGTAGCCTCCACAACCGAATCCTGTGCATCCGACTTCTGAAGGATAGCCTATGAACGGAGCCGGTGTATAATCAAGTAGATACCCTACATAGGAGAGTATTTTTTTTCTTTTCAAAAACTAAATCATTTCTATATAGCCAAACTGCTTACTGTTTTATTTTTCTGTCACAACTGTATATATAGTTCATATGCTTTGGTTTTGCAGTTTTGAAGCTGAACATATCCTACATTTGCATGCTAATTGTACGTTCAAACTCTGAGAAATAGCCTGCAACTTGTATAATAGCTTATTTATGATTTCAATACAGTGGTTTGTACAGAAAGAAACCAGTTGATGAATGATATATATGACCAATGAGTAGTCGTTGAAAGTGGATCCATTTGTCGCTATGAATAATAGTATCACTAATTTTCATTTTTCGCTAGATCTAGTTGGTAGAACCGCGAGAATAACCGAGTGTTTTTAGACTGTCGGTCATTTACTTGTACGGTTGGGAAAAGTAAATTGCCAAGGGTATACCGTCGGGCTTTTCCGCTCGGCTATCCTTGGTCGGCCATTCGACCAATAGCCAACGGTACGATCAGGCATTTAGTTCCTAAGAGGAAAAACGTGACGGTCTACTGTTGGGCAATTTGGAACAAGGCCAACAACAATTTGATCAGGTATTGTGTTTTACAATGGTTTAAGAACCGTCGGCAACTTATTTCACACATTATTAAAAAAATAATTCTTATTATTTTACTATTATATGTATTTTATTTTCAGAATTTGAATGATTATTTATTATAGCATATTAAGTTATTATGCTTCTGTATCTATTAGGGATAGATACATAGAAATATATATATGAATACATAGAAATAGAAAATTGTTCGTAACACTAGAATAAGCTCGTCTATTGCATTTGATAAATGCTGGAACTTTTATAATAGTAGCAATAATAACACAGTTTCTCATGTTGAAGAATAGAGGTGCATATACAGATATCAGGTACATATATTTTCAGATCTCCTATACAAATTCTACAGAGAAAAAACTGTAAATCCATCTTTCTATCTGCTCCTTCCAAGAATCGTAGAATCCATCTTGCTTATCACATGGCCATTCGAGACAAGATTAATCTGGATTTGAAGGTGAATAAAAATATATATTAGGCGAACTGAATAGGGCTAAAGATTGAAAATAATAGATGATAATTTATTGTAGAAAATATTGAATTTGATAACCTTTTCTTGTGATGTAGAAGAGTAAACCGAATATGAAGAAACTGAGTAAACAAATATCAAGAAGATTAGTTAACATCAAAAGATACTGTGCGTATCTACTCTCAGTCTCTCACCTCTGAAGCCAGGATGTGTCTACCAGGCGTGCATATATGTGCCCTTGTCTCATACGTGCATCATGAGAAAACTCATAAAGTAAATGATAATTAAAAGTAGTATGATGTAGATCAGGAGGCCACAAGCCAACAAGAACACACCCGTATCCACCCTGCCGTTGCAGTCGAGAAACCAAGGCACCCATACATCCGCCTTCCAGCAAGGGCATGGGGAGACGATCAACAAGAACGCACGTACAGTTGATCTCGTCGAGGTCTGGTTGGAGGCTCCGAGGCTCAGAGCGTCCCGCTGGCGGCGGCTTTCAGATCTATTTTGTGTTGAGAACGAAGAAGTGGCCAGGGATTTGGAGGATAGATCCTTATTTATTGCTAACTACCTGTACAGCAAACATGGTGCGGTTTACTCGTGGCCTTCCTTCCGAGCATGGCGATAAATAAAAAGATATGTTTTGAATTAATAAAATTGTGTGTTTTATCCTCTAAAAATAACCGCACAGGGTTTTGCCGAGGGGATGTACGGAACCATCGGTAACAACTAACGATAGCTGTCTGTGTTTGTTCAAACTCTTGGTTATTATGGGAACCGTTGGCCATTCTGTTAAATCCCCGAGTGTACTAGATTACACTGTTGGAGATTATCGAACCATCGGCAAATGAACACGTTCCCAAGGGGTGGTCGGGGACTTATCATACCTCTCGGCTAAAGTTAGGATTCTAGTAGTGGCGCGTGCCGAGCATGAGGTGGCTTCGAAGAGGGAAACATCCCAGATGACAGCCAGGCCATGGTACAGTGACATCGGGTGGGCTTGGTAGGCTCCATGGCAAGTAGCGGTGGGCTCAGTGGCGGGGCTCTACAGCGAGCAGCAATGGCAGGAAGAAAGCTTGCATTGGGCTCAATACTGAGCTCAGCATTGGGCTGGTGGCTTTTTTAAAAAAAAATATTCACATTGATGGAGTTTTTCCTAACATGGCAGAAATCTTGAAGATGGGTGCCGATGAGCGTCAGTTGTGGAAATTTTTAGGGGCTCGTGGGCTTTCCCACTTACTGCCCCCAACCAAGCTGTTAGTTGATTTGTTTTAGGTACAGGGACACCTTTATTTTTTTAACAGGCACGTTTTGTTCCTTTGAGTTAAGGGTGTGCGAGTGTGTGTTGTACTTTGGGTTTTTTTTATCCCTTTTTCTTCATAATATAATAAAGCACAGCTATCCTGCGTTTTCAATAAAAAATTTGCTCATATAGGAGGGCAACATGCCGCCTATGTAAAGATTAATTAACAATGACATGCTATTGGAGAATGCTTTTTGAAAACGTTTGTAGTAGTAGTGACTACTACATCCTTTCCGCTCTAGGCTAGCTAGCTGATAGGGAATGTAATTTAAGAACATTTTCATTATTATTTTCTGGGGTGAGCAGTTCATTAGAGGAGTACTACAAAACAAGAATAACACTCCACATCAGTTTAACTTCAACAACAACGGTTCAAATTTCGCCAACATGTTCAAATTTCGCCAACATCTGAAGTGAACAACTATGCAACCAGAGGCCAAAGGACGATGGCCTGCTTGTCAGCTTCTCAGATGACGACACTGTTGCAGCTTCCCCATGCGTGCTGTCAGTCCTAAAATGGACTGCACATAGTTGATTGCTGATATGCCTCCCATGCCTAAATGGTTTAAGCCCAAATTACTATGATGCATGCTTTATCATGCCTAAATGATTGTTGATTCTTAGCTAGCATGGGAGCCTCCTACCTTGCAGATCACTAGTTTGCTTTTTCATGTGTGTTCTCAGATATCACACACGACGTTTGTGCCTTGGTGACAACCAAGCTATTGATCCAGAACTACGCTACTCTCTCTTGAGGTTGTATATATAAATATGAATTAGTATTTTATATTTTGTAGGCATGTTTGCCACGCACTGCTAGCCAAGACACACATGGCATTTGTAATAATGTTAACTACTCGAAAGTTGAAACGTATACAACACCTGAGCACAACACATAATAAGCACTTATTCAGAGTGCATTGATATCCAGTGATAATAACAACCTGCACTGTGCATGCGGAAGGCTAACTTCACTATCAACTAAACATATTTTGTATCATAGTGGGTACTACATATTATTTGAAAGAGTAAAATGCATAGTTAGTCCATTAACTTGTGTGGATGTATCGATTTGGTCCATCAGATTTGAAAGTACATTTTTAGAACCAAAACCTTAATCGATGGTGCTTAAAGAGTCCATGATAAAGAGTCCATGTCTCTTTGTTTTATGTTTTTATTTTACAGAACACACCCTCAATTTCTTTTTTCTTTCACATTCATACCCCTCTTAGCACACACTGCATCCGTATGCAGTGTATGCCGTAGACTTGCAAGGCCCACCGCCCGCCGCCTCTCTAGGGCCTAGGCAATTTTAACTAACTCCTGGTGCAAATTGATAACCACGGCGTCAGGTTGTTCATTCGGCTGCAACTTGTAATGAATTATAAAACCTGGTACTGAATATCATAGGTGCAAGGGCGAATTTGCCGGCTGGGCGCCTTTGGGCGTTGGATGCAAAAACGTGTCATGTGTCCATCGTCATCGTCCAGCGGAACCAACCTGTGCCGTCGTTGCCCCCTCAGCCTGCCAGTCCCGGTCGGTCTATTCATGCTGCTGCTGCGACACCGTCGAGGCCAAGACGAAGATGACAGCCAGTGACCAGTCTACGGCAAAAGCAAATCCCAAAACCCTTTGTAGTCGCTCTGCAGTGCAGACTTCAGTTGCATTCTGCTCACTCCTTGTTGCTTGAAACGCCAGTGAAATTTCCACGACTCTGCCCATGTGTTCACTTCCACTACCCTTTGATTGGCTGCACTAGATGATCAGCGATTGGCCCCCAGATTTCCAAGATGGTTGCTGCCCCTCGGCCGCTCAGGACCCAGCCACCAAACGTGTCGCCGATACATCAACGCCACCACCAGTCATGTATATATGGCGCCGGCATGGACAGCCTTCGAGTCGGCCCAGGCTCCAGCATCTATGTGGCATCTACTGCATGTCGAGCCAGTGTGTGCTGAGGGGTATATATGTGAAAGAAAAAGAAATTTGGGGGGGGGGGGGGGTGATTTCTATAAAATAAAAACATAAAAGAAAGGGGTATGAACTTTTATGCATTATCGATCAAGGTTTTAGACCTAAAAATGCACTTTCGAACCTGATGGACCAAATTGACACACCCGCACAAGTTAATGGACTAACCATGTATTTTACTCTATTTGAAATGGTTAAATCCCAAAATATTTTGAACTAATATGTACGAAGCAATAAGGTCTTTCACAACTGATTCCTGTTCAATTTCACAGTCACACAACTGCATATATTGTTCATGCTTTGGCTTTGCAATTTCGAAGCTGAACTTATCCTACATTTGCAATGCAACTGGTATATTTTAGCTTATTTCAAATTTCAATAGAGAGGTTTATCCAAAAAGGAACCAGTGGATGAATGATAATGACCAATGATAATGCCACAGTTTGACCTAGATAAATGCTCCAATGTTTAGCATGTTTCTGGTATCTTTCTCACTGATCTTACTGAGTTGGCCTAAGTTATTTTCCTGATGCACCATAAGTCTATAGGCTGCATACTGAAAATGTCACCTATGGGGATTTGGTGACACTACTATTTGAATAATAAGCACATTTTCTAGATGGCTTAAAAATGAAGACCCTCACGAAGAACTCATATGCCCAAGATTCGAACGTAGACAACAAAAATTAGATCACTTGGCTATCTGCATGCAGTTGCCAAAAAACCACTGCTCATGGTAGATAAATAAAATCCTGACGCAACAAAGAGAGAGCTTCTCGGTTTTAGCAAGGTTGAGGCGGGCAAACACATTAAATTGTATCCGGTCCATTTTCATACACAGAAAAAAACTGAGCAATGAAGGACTATTACAAGAACCTTCTATCGGCCATCCTGTAAACTCTGTGAGCCATGATCTCATGGGTGCATATCATTTTTGTTACATGCGTGGAATGGTCCGGAAGCGTTCTGAGGCCACCCTGATCCAAAGATGCATTCAGTCACCGTTGTATGGCCAGATTTGGTCTGTGAGCCATCTCATGGGTGCATATCATTTTTGTTACATGCGTGGAATGGTTCGGAAGCGTTCTGAGGCTACCGTGATCCAAAGATGCATTCAGTCATCGTCGTATGGTCAGATTTGGTCCAATTCCCCTCCTATTCAAAATTCCAAATAACGGGAGGCCTTAGATAGACATCTAAGTCAAACAAACATCAACATGACTGGACTTCGGCGTGCTTGCCAATTGCAGCACAAGCAACAGGCTGGACAAGAAAACACAAGAATTACTGACAAAAATAAAGAAAAGGTAGCTAGCTGCCAAGTGCTTGAAACTGAATTCTCCATCGCACACCATCATACATTCACATTGTAATCGCCGATCCCACAGGTTCACAGCCTTTTCTGCATTGGTCAGCATTGCCCACTGATGTGATGACATCGTCTTGTAGGTCCTGACACCTGCTGCGTCTGCATTCAAAACGGCTCATTGCATTCTGGTACCACTACTTCAAAAAGGCTCTAATAGATCAGCCTACCAAAATCTGAGTGTGTGGAAAAGGACAGTGGTTGCCAGCTGCTCAGACACTGCTGCAGCATCCCCATACCCGGGGTCGGTCCTGAAATGGACTGCAGATGATTGATTACTGATGCCTCCGAAGCCTAAATAGCTCGAGCCGAAATTACCATGATGCTTAGATTGATCAATTCCTAGCTAGCAGATTACTAGTTCATTCTTTCCAATGTGTTTCTCATATCTCACACGATATTGTGCGTGCCTTAGTGAACAACCTAACTAGTGATCCCGAACTATACTATTCATTCTTGAGCCTGTATTGATATAGGCATGCTTGCCAATTGCCATGCGCTGCTAGCGAAGAAAACATGCATTTATAATGTTAACCATTCAAAACGTATATAACCCTAGAGCACGTAATACACTCTTCTTCTCAGTGCACTGCTATCCAATAATAATGAATAATGAATACTAATGATCACTAAAAACGTCCACTGTGTGGAAGGCTAACTTCATTACGACCTGAACATAATTGGTATCATATATCATATATGAAGCAATAAGCTCTTCCATAACAGTTGGTTATTGTTTATTTTTCTGTCACAACTGTATACATAGTTCATGCTTTGATTTTGCCATTTCGAAGCTGAACATATCCTATGTTTGCATGCTAATTGTACGTTCAAACTCTGAGAAATGGCCTACATCTTGTACCTTAGCTTATATTTTAAATTTCAATATAGTGGTTTGTCCACAAAGAAATCAGTTGATGAATGTTGTTGTTGTTGTTGTAATGATACGACCAGTGAGTAGTCATTGAAAGTGGATCCATTTGTTTCTTTTTTTTTTTGATGGAACCCATTTGTCTCTATTGATTCGACGAATGATAGTATCACTAATTTCATTGTTTTCTTACCAACATCCTTGGTGCCAAGACTGAGGTGGCGATGACGAGGAAAACATCCACAATATAATGACAACCAGGCCATGCATGGTACGTTGACATCGGGTGTGGGCTCGGTGGGACGACAGCTTGCTCATCGATTAAGTTAAATAATGAGCTCGGCGTTGGGCTTGTGGCTTTTTATTTTTTGTCATTTTATTCATTGAGGTGATCATCATGCCGCCTATGTAAAGATTAATTAACAGTGACATGCTATTGCTGACCGCACGCTTTTTGAAAACGTTTATATATGCTAGTAGTGATTGCTGCATCCTTTGCACTCTAGGCTGGGAATGAAGTCATCTAAGAACATTTTCATTTTTATTTTCTCTTTGTTTAAATAGATTGAGCCTTCGCACAGAGAATACTTTGAGGAACATTGTTTCTGCCCTAAGAGAATCTGCACCTCTTGCTCTGGTTTTATACCTGCACACTATTTTGTTAAAGAAAAAAAAAGATAAACTCTGCTTATATTGAAAACCATTACAAGGTCAAGAATAGCACTCCACACCAACTAAACTTGAACAACGTCGGTTCAAATTTCACCAACATCTGAAGAGAACAACTACGCAACCAGTTCAGTGTCCTCTCTACTCTCCATCGTACAGTCCTGATTTTCTTGCTTTTTTTTCCTTTCGGCAGTGGACGCTATTTCAAAAGAAACGAAAAGAAAAAAAAAAGAAGAAATAACTGTTCTTGTAAAGATTTACATCAATCGGTCCATTGGGAAAAACGATATTCAGTTGTCATCGTGCTTCGGTGTAAGTGAACAATGCGATTATATGTCTGATATGAAATCTTAATGACTCATGACGGACAAGAATTATTTGTCTTAACAGGACTCCAGCAAACTAAAGGCCGATACGGACTTTATTACAGAATTTATTCTTTCAAATATAATGTACAGCACAGTGTTTTATGAAGTTAACTAGAGTGCTGACCGTATGTGTAGACGATCGACATGATGATCATGGTAGAATTATTGCGAAATCATTGGCCATAATATCTTTGTAATTTTCCAAATCGAGGCCATGGTGAAAGTCCAGGTCCGAAGCAGCCGTGGAATGAGTTACGGAGAACAGAGAAACAAGTGAAAAAGATACAAAGATCAGAGCTCTATCGTGAGGAAGAGTGGAAGATTTACCGAAGAGTGGAAGATTTACCAGAGAAGAACCAACGCACTATCAAGTAGACAAGTGGAAGGGAGGAAGATTTCTAGGAGTATCATTTTTCTGACCAAGCACACTTCTAGACCTGTGTACAGAATGACACACCAATGGTCAGCTCTCTGCAGTCACGCAGCTAAATGCCAACACGTAACAGTAACAAAAAATCCCATTGCCTCCCAAGCCAACAACGAGTATGTTCTCAGAGGCACGATCTATCTGAGAAGTTATCATCAGGCGGGTCAGCACGACGGTGTTTAGCTGAAGGGCACACTCTCTTTCGTTTCCTTTGAAGGTCTCAAGAATATATGTTGCCCATGCATGCAGTATATTTGTAATTAATGCCGCATTGACTACAATAATGCCTATAAATAACTCAAGCTATGATAGCAGCACACGTGTCTTTCCGGCCATTTTGTTGCCTTGACTTCCGGCTCTGGCTTTGCTACTAATTAAATACTACTCCCACTGATTCAAATTAGCAGATGATGTTTTGTTTCACAAGGAAACACGTTTACTAATAGAGGCAGGGTGTTTCCAGCTAGCTGCACTCCCCCGCTATATTTTTAAAGGCCGTTGACGCGTAGTGATACATTATTATGAACTGTCAGTAAAAAAAATCACAAGCATCAACAAAAATAGATTTTGTACCAGCGCGTGAGTTGCGTTTAGTTTCTGTCACAACAGTAGTTTATGCTTTCGTTTTGCAATTTGGAAGCTGAACGTATCCTACATCTGCATGCTAATTATACATTCAAACAGTGGACCCCAACTTGAATCTTAGGTTACTTCAGTAGGGTGGTTAAATACACCTGCATTGTTCATCCAAAAAGAAACCAACTGATGAATGTTACTGATAGACGAGCAATGTTACTGATAGACGAGCAGTTCTTATAAGTGGTCTCATTAGTTTCTACGATTTGCTGACAGATAGCACCTCACCATATAATAGTATTTTTTCTGACTAAATTGGTCGCTGATTTTGGTGTTATGCATGGTATAGTGTCCGTAGAGCTCCATAAGCACTATACTCATCTAGTTTTGAGTATTGACTATCTGTAACAGATCATGACTCAGTTTCATCACTGAGAAGAAAAATGCTTCTTCGTGTGCCAAGGTCACAATGATATCAGAAGGAAGACATTAAGAACAAAATCGGTCAAAAATAGAGCAGAGCTCCAATGGTACAAAATTTATGGCACTGCATAACCTTTGATATGTGTGTTTACCCTGATGTTTCGGCTCGTAAAAGGTAACTCCTTAGCACAAGAAATATCCATGTGGATGCGTGGTTGAACCACATAGCAAGTTTTGTTATTGTTACATTCTTAAATGCTATCATGATAGTTGCCAGTTACATGGCTTATCAGCCGGTCTCTCAGAGCAAACCAACCGAAATCAGCCGTTTCGGCTTATCAGCTGGTTTATAAGTCTATAGCTAAATATATATTGACAAAGGAAATTATAGTACATAAAAAAGCAATGTCAAGAATCTGCACTCTCTACGTACAGAAACTGAGTAAGCACAATACATACGCACCAGCCCTATCCACACAGAGCATTGAGCTACCCAAACTCCTTATTGTTGATAGATCTTCCTGCCCTTTAAAATCTTTCCAATTGACTCAATGATCCACATATGATGCTCAATGCCAGTTCATGATCCAGTTGGCCCAATCTCGAGGTGCCTCCTCCAATAGATTCACTCTAGTCGAAAGGTCTAGTGCCTATTTGTTTGTGCCTGGGCCTAGGTACCCCGTGTGGACAAGCTGAGCGAGGGCAAGGAAAGGTAGGCCACCATGGTGCCCGTTTCTGATATCTCTTTCTCAATCTCACTGAGCTGAACTCTATTAAAAATATATCAGACTTGCACTCAGAAGAATGCAGTTTGTAGCAGAGCTCCTACACTTTTCTGAGGCCAGTCCAGACTTACATACAAGGCTTCTTAGCATTTATACTCATAAATAAGAAGGAAGTACTATTTTTACATGCTGACAAGAGACAGCTACCAATTACATTAATAAGATAATACATACAAGGGTGCACAGAAGTCTGAAGAACCAGCAACTGTTGGAGTTCTAGTAACTCACAGAGCAATACAGGTGGTGGAATTAATGGAGTTCGTATGTCCCTGTTTTTATACAAGGAGTCTATGCAAGGGTTAGGAGAACCATGCTGCTACCAAATCTGCAACTCTGTGAGGTATTTTTTCGTACAGGTGTGGATTGGTCCCGAACCATTTCAACTGAGTGCCAGGCACCGAGCAGGACTTCGCCTGCCTGCTGCTCCATGGCATTCAAGTGTGAAGCTGCAGCTCAGGTGGAGGCTAAAGGGGTATAATCCGGAGATTGGAAGCACGGTCACTGGAAACCTGGAGAAAGGAGCACTACTACAGAACCGACATTTAGTCCCGGTGCGGAAGGCCCTTTAGTCCCGGCTGCGGAGCCGGGACTAAGGTTTCGACTAAATGTCCCACCTTTAGTCCCGGTTCCCGCGGCCCGGACTAGTGGGTGATTTTTAGTCCCGGTTGGTAACACCAACCGACTAAAGGGTGAGTCGAGTGGTGCGCCACCTGCCGCCCCTTTTAGTCCCGGTTGGTGTTACCAACCGGACTAAAGAGTTTTTACTTTTTTTTTTTTTTTCTTTTCTTTTTTTTTTCCTTTTCTTTTGGTTTTCCCTTTCTGGTTTACAATTGTATTATTATTATTTTTGAATGCGTATTGTCCGCTGCTTGTTTATGTAGACGCCAAGAACTATAATTTATAATTAGATCATTACATATAAATGAACTACATAAAACTATTTATATATTATACATTCCTATTGGTCTACGATACAAAATTTACATGTCTCCGTCACGTATAAAGTATTTACAACTTAATTGTTCTCCGCCACTCAAGCATCATACAAATGATCATCTTGGTTTGGTTTGAGTGGCTCGTCCGGTTGAAGAAGTACTCGCCGGCGGGATTTAGGACTTGCTCGTTAAGAAATCCGGCGATTGTCTCCCCTGAATGCCTTTTAGGCGGACTTCGGTCAACATCTTCTCCCTCAACCACGTCTCCTATAATAATCATTAAAGAAAAAGTTATAGGTATATATAAGATTTATTAAATAGCAACAAATAATTGAAATAAACTTATTATATATAAATGTTGCATACTTTTTGCGTGCTCAAGATTAGATCTTTTTTCATAGACATTAAAAAATTCACAGACATAGTATCCGCATAAATTTTTTCCCGGTGGCTGCCGTAGAATCCACTCAAGTAGGATAGTCTTCGAAAGTGGCGCTTTTAAATCGGGACGTGTTTCTCGCACGAACCAAACCCAAATCCTAGCAATAAAACGATCATTATTAATTATCTATTACAGAGTTAAAGAGCTGAGAGTAATATTTAGAGATCGGTTACCCTTGGATAATATCTATCATTTCTTGGTAATCTTCCGGTGGTTTTCTCAACGAGTCATAGATTACCGATGAGATTGCCGTAGATCAATCACAATTAATATCCAATGATAGCTGTATTTGTGTGTAGGCAAAATAATTATTTATCTTCACACGGATCTGATCAATTGGCTTAATAGAATGTACGTACACATGATAATGATACTTACTTAAAGTTATAGGGGAAGAGTATATATCTTTTATCCTTTTGATTGATCAGGTATCTCCGTAGATTTCTCTCCGTTTGAGGTCTCCATATGGCATACGGAGTCTTGGGGTCTTTAAATACAATATAAGGATCTATAAATCCAACCTCCTTGTCATTTCTAGCTCTGAGATCCCTCATCATATTTCTGCATATGTGTACCCGGTTTCTATAATTAGTTATACATATACATGATAATTTACAAAGGATATTATTAAAAAAGAAAGAATCACTTACGTATTTAAGCGGCTTTATTAGGGATTTATCCGTAGCGTCCATGTGGCATAGCCGGTGTAGCTCATTAAATTGAACAAAGAATAAGATCATCACCACGAAAGTAATCATGGTTTCTAATTCGGACGCAAATATAGTCTCGCTCTTCCGCCGCACGCTGCCTAGGTACCACCGGTTTAGCGTATACATCTGCGTGCCAAGTTCGGCCGAGGGCCGCAGGGTTGAAACAGACTCTTGCCGTATTCATATGTCTTCCGCCAATGATCAACTTTCTTTTGCACTTTCAATTGCTGCCCCAGCTATCATTTGGGATAAGGTAAGACCAGTGTCGCTAAAAAAATTTTCAAGGTCCTCATAGTTCAAACCTAGAGGTAACTGCTGGTCTAGCACGTCGATGTTTGAACCATATTGATCAGGTACGACTAGCGGGGGCACTGATTGCTTTGATTGTTCCCCGAGCTGTGCTACACCCTTGCGTGCTCCTTTCCCTTTCTTTGTCCCTGCTTCTAGGGATTTGGTTAGAGTGCGCCATAGTCGATAAAGATGATGATTCTTTCTCGAGCCGCACGCCTCTTTTTTTTTGTTCAGCCTCAACCCTTTGCCGTAGATCTTCCGGCTTTTTAGCAAGAGGTAGGGCTTCTCGTGGTTTCCGCTTGGCTTGACTTTCATCCTTTAGGTTCTTAAAGAAACTGTCCACATCTTCCTTTACCGAAGCTTCGCTTTTCGCAGCAGCCTTCTCATAGGATAGCTTCTTAGGAATGACAGGTTGTTTCTTCGTAGGGGCTTTCTTTTTGGGCGGCGGGGCGGCCGACACATTTGATCGTGTGGCCGGCCTCTTCTTCAATGGTGGGTCCACCGGTTTCGGCGCTGGAGCCACGTGTGGATGCGATGGCGCGGCCGGTGGCGGGGTTGAAGCCCGACGTGGAGGCGAGGGGGCAGCCGGTGTTGGTGTTAGAGCCCTAGGAGGCGGCGTTTGAGCCCGAGGAGGCGGCGTTTGAACCCGAGGAGGCGGCGTTGCAGCCCGAGGTGGTGGCGTTGGAGCACGTGGTGGCGGTGTTGGAGCCCGAGGTTGCGGTGTTGGAGCCCGAGGTGGTGGCGTTGCAGCCCGAGGAGGCGGCGTTGCAGCCCGAGGAGGCGGCGTTGCAGCCGTGTCTTGCACTGCCTCGTCATCACCCGCGGCGCTATGACATGTTGGTGACCACCTGTGGAACCAAAGAGGTATATGAGTAAACCGCTAACTAACTAAGGAAATGCAAAATAAGGTTAGTGAATAAATGTATCGTAAAGTTTAATCACCACCTAGGGTTAGGTTCATGACGAGGAGGTGGTGGTAGACTACTAGGTGAAGCCCCAGGAATAATGATGTAGCGCTTGCGCCAACAAATGAATGCCTTCTCTGCTTGTCCTAGAGTCTTCTCCCCATCGCCTCCTTCTATCTCGAGCTGCACATTTTCATAGCCTTTGATAACTCTATCTACGGAGACATTAGCATATCCAGCTGGAACTATGGCTCCATGGATTCTTGGTGTCTTCGTTGGGTCGATAGGAGTTACAACACCGACGGCAACCATGACAGTGGTAGCCCCCTGTGGAATGTGCAGCTCACATGTTGTCCTTGCTTCAGTGACGTCATCCACCGGAAAGCGCAGCCGCACGTCGTCTTGAATAGTTGGCACCTCCGTGGAAGCACAACTGCTTTTCAACTGACCGGGGGGGCTAATGTTGACTGCTGGCTCTGATGCAGTTTGCCTTTGCATAGAACTTATAGCTTCCTGCACTTGCCTTTTGATTTCCAAGTTCATTCTCTCTTCAAGTGCTTTCTCTCGTTGTATCGCTTCACGAGCCGCTGCTCCCACGCAATCGCTCTGCCTCCTCTTCCTTCTTTCTTTGGCGGCTTCTATAAGTGGGTCTATCTTGAGGGAAGCCATGCTCCCACGATATCTCCCCATAGCCTCTTGTTCGCCCACCGTGTTCAGCCGTCTCCAGGGCGTATGTCAGCTCATCCTTCTCTCTATTTGGCTGCCAGGCGCCACTTTCAGCTAATTCTCGGGCATATGTCAGTCTCTGGCCCACTCTCTGTAGCTTCTTGCCGTACACCACCTTTCCGGTCTCTAGGTCAAGGGTTCCCCCATGGCCAAAGAACCAATACTTGGCGCGCTCAGGCCAGTTGAGTGATTCTGGTTCTATCCCCTTATCAACAATCTCCTGTTCCAGCTTCTGCCACTTGGGAATAGCAGTCCCCAGAGCCACCGAACCCAAGTGATGGTGGTATTGCTTATGTCTAGCATTTTCCTGATTATGGATCATCCGTGCTTGACCCTCATCCGAAGTTCTTAAACCTGCATTTAAACTCATCCCAAAAAGGCCTCAACTTGACATAGGCCTTGTTGGTGAAATCCGGCGTCCGGTTATTTTGCAACAAAAAGTCTTCTGCAGTTTCTTCTTCCAAGCCTGAAATTGTTTGGCCATCTTCTGCATAGCCCATGTTTCAACCTTCTCCTTCAAAGATTCATCCCTGTATCCAAATGAAAAATGTGAAGGATATCTTGCCATAGCAATTCCTTGTCACGATCCGAGACATAACTAATAGCGTGGTTGTCTTTCCGTTTCCTCCATTCTCAAGCACTGATCGGGAGCCTGTCCCTCACTAAGTATCCACAAAGTGAGCAACAAATTTCTTTTGCATGTTCCCCAAGTACTTGGCCTGTGCCCTCGTCGAATTCCGACGTAATATACCGACCCTCCAACGGCTTCTTAGGGCCTCGCACTTTTCTACCACTCCCGGTAGTTGTCGCAGATCCGAGGGCTACACAAACAAGTATAAATATATTAATACACACGTCGCTCATTCTTTTTAATTTCATGTATATACATATATACAAGATTGTAGATAGACCTCATCAGGATTGTCTCCCACAAGTTCTTCATAATCAGCGAAGTAATCTTGACTCCCATCATCTATTTGTTCATTGTCATCACCTTCCATTTGGGGATTTTGATTGCCGGCGCTGTTGATTAGGTCCATCATTGCCTCATCCATGTTATCAATCGGATCGGCCATTTCTCGCAAAAGTTGTTAGAATTCAATTGGTCATGCAAATACACAAGAAATAAAGTTAAATAAAAGTACCATTAATAAAGTTACTTCACATAAAGTTACATAATAAAGTCACACAACATGAAATAGTTAATAAAGTTAAATAAAAGTACCATTAATAAAGTTACTTCACATAAAGATACATAATAAAGTCACGTAACATGAAATAGTTAATAAAGTTAAATAATAGTACCATTAATAAAGTTACTTCACATAAAGGTACATCATAAAGTCATATGAAATGAGAAAGTTACTTCACATAAAGTTAAATAAAAGTATCATTATATTACAACTCACACTTGTAATTCGTTGTCAAGTTACTAAACATAATTAAAAAGTACCATTACTAAAATTCCATGACATAAAGTTACATAACAAAGTCACATGACATTACTATTATTAATGAAGTTACTTGTCATTCTATTACAATATTTAAATGTTACAATACCTTACATATTACATGAGGAGGTTAATAAAGTTAATTTAAAGTACCATTAATAAAGTTACTTGGCGCTAAGTCGCTAAGTACGAATTTGGTAGTCGTGTCTTATTCGTCGGGTCGCCGCTAACTCCCTGTGGACTAAAGGTCGTCATGTCTTATTCGTCCGGTCATCGCTAGGTCGTCGCTAAGTCGCTAAGTCGTCGCTAGGTCGTCGTGTCTTGTTCGGCCGGTCGTCGCTAGGTCGTCGCTAAGTCGTCGTGTCTTGTTCGTCCAGTTGTCGCTAGGTCGTCGCTAAGTCGTCGCTAGGTCGTTCTGTGTCTTGTTCGTCCGGTCGTCGCTAAGTCGTCGCTAGGTCGTTATTACGACGTCGTTAGGGTTTCAAATAAACCAAATAGTTTTGATTTGCCCACGTTTAACATTCATCGCGTGCGTGGTTGCATTCCGCCAAGTCCTGCATGGAGAGTCGCTGGGCACGGGCTCGATGGCCGGCCACCACAACACACATACACACATTTCGCGGCTCGATGGCCGGCGACCACAACACACACATACACGCATTCCGCGGCTCGATGGCCGACACAACACATGCACACACAGCGCAGCGCTCACCCTAGGACGGCGTTCAACCGGTGGCGAGGACCTCGATGCTGGCGAGGAGGCGGCGGCGGCCGCTTTCGGCTGACCGGGAGGAGAGGCGGCGCCGGCGGCCGCTTCTCGCTCCGCAGCCGGAGAAGGATGAGCGGTGGCGGCGCTGCCGGGCGGCTCGGGGCGGGAGGCGGCTCGGGCGGCGGAGGCGGCCGGGCGGAGGCGGCCAACGTAGCTCCTTCCGTGGGTTTGGGCGGAGGCGGCCGGCGCCTCTCTTCGACGCGCGCTGGCTGCCGGGGAAGAAGGACGAAGGGCGGCGGCGCGCTCCTGGGCTCTCGGGCGAGGGAGGGATGGTCGACGGCGGCGCTCTCCGGACGGCGCGCGAGGCGGCCGGAGAAGAAGGGACGGGGGCCAGCGCGGGGCGGCGCCTCCTCGGCGGCTCGGGACGAGGAAGGACACAGCTGGGCGGCGACGCCCCGGACGGCGTCGGCGCTGGGCTGCCGGAGAAGAAGAACGCAGCGGGCGGCGGCGCTGGGGAGACGGCGGCGGGCGGGGCTAGGCTCGAGGACAAAGCGGCGGCGGCGGCGACGCCGATCCGTGGCTAGAGGAAGAAGAAGGGCGACTGTTGTTTAAGTACTGCCGGGGCTTTAGTCCCTAAGGTAGCTCCCACCGGGACTAAAGATCCTTTAGTCCCGGTTGGTGGCCGTGACCGACTAAAGTAATATCTTTAGTCCCGGTTGGTGTTTAGAGCCGGGACTAAAGGTGACCTTTAGTCCCGGTTTATGTTATGCCCGGGACTAAAGGTGTTTTTCGCTAACAGCATTGGTATTATAGTTTCTTATTTACTTTTTGCTTTCAATAATTAGATTAATTCTATTAATTGCATAGTAAATAAAAGATTATGTAGTAATTTTTTTAAAAATAACAGTTGTACTTCTTTTTTCTAATTACTTTCATAATAAATTTTGGAATATAAAATCTTTCCTCCCTTTACAATACCAAACTTAAATATAAAAAATAATTAGTATTTTGTTAATGCAAAAATATATTGGTTAATTTAAATATCTTAAAGTAGGTGTTTTTGACAGAAATTTGTTTGTGTATTATTTAAACGTAAATTTTATTTATTTATCATCATTAATCTCTAAAATTGGGCTACACGTGATATTCACCATGATATTCACCATTAATTGCATAGTAAATAAAATATTAGGTATTAATTTGTTAAAAAATAATATTTCCATTTCTTTTTGTCGCGGCGCTTTCATAACAAATTTGGGAACATAAAATCTTTCCATCCCTTATAATATATAGCAAACTTAAATATGAAATATTTCCATTCCACAAAAACTAATATAAACATGGGTATTATTTTTTAAAAAGTTTCCGTTATATTTCTTTATGTCTAATTGCTTTTATAATAAATTTGGTAACATAAAATCTTTCCATCCCTTATAATAATTAGATTAATTTTATTAATTGCATAATAAATAAAGCAATAGGTATTATTTTGTTAAAAAACAACAGTTTCATTTCTCGGAATAGCAATGCCATAGTCACCATTACATCTAATGTTACAATTCTCACATACACATACTTTAATACACTCTATTTATTAGGCGGGCACAGTAGTGATCTTCTTTTTGACGTATGCTCCTTGGTCATGATCTTGACGTAACCACGGAGTGTCTTCAGCATTTATCATGATGCTCGGATCTTTGGTCACATTGAAAGGCGTGATTCGGTCATCCCTTTCATAATCTTCTAAAATATCTGACTTGTCCTCAATTCCCACAATGTTTCTTTTCTCTGAGAGAACTATATGGCGTTTTGGCTCATTTGTTGAGTTGTTGTCATTTTTTCCTCTCTTTTGTTTTGACGACATGTCTTTCACATAGAAAACCTGATTCACATCAGCAGCAAGGACGAATGGTTCACCTTTGTAGCCAACATTGTTGAGGTCCACTGTTGTCATTCCATAGTCTTTGTCAACTGTTACTCCGCCCCCGGTATTCTTGACCCATTGGCACCGAAATAAAGGGACTTTGAAATTAGGTGCGTAGTCTAGTTCCCAAATCTCCTCTATGCAGCCATAATATGTTTGTCTGTCTCCATTTGGGTCGGTGGCGTCTACGCGAACCCCACTGTTTTGGTTCGTGCTTTTTTTATCTTGGCCTAGGGTGTAAAATGTATTTCCATTTATCTCGTACCCTTTGTATGTGAGGATGTGCCATGATGGTTGCCTAGCCAACAAATATAGTTGCTCATCAATCTGGTCATTGCCCTGACATTCTTTTCGTAACCAATCACTGAAAGTGTCCATGTGCTGACGCATAAGCCAAGCTTCATTCTTCTCTGGGAACTGGGATCGTAGAAAGTCCTTGTGTTTCTTGACATACGGCTCCACCACGGATGAGTTTTGAAGAACTGTGTAGTGTGCTTTATTGAAACAATCGTCACCCGTACCGATGTAGGTTTTCTTTCCAATCGTTCCCTTTCCGCTCAGTCTCCCCTCGTGTCGTGATTCAGGAACACCAATTGGGTCAAGTTCAGGAATGAATTCAACATAGAACTCAATGACCTCCTCTGTTCCATAGCCCTCTGCGATGCTTCCTTCTGGCCGAGCACGCTGGTGGACATATTTCTTCAGGACTCCCATAAACCTCTCGAAAGGAAACATATTATGGAGGAACACAGGACCAAGAATATTGATCTCCTTGACCAGATGAACTAGGAGGTGTGTCATGATATCAAAGAAGGATGGAGGGAACACTAACTCAAAGCTGATAAGACATTGAACCACATCATTCTGTAGAGCAGCAAGTTCCAGTGGATTGATTGCCTTCTGAGAAATTGCATTGAGGAATGCACATAGCTTAACGGTGGCTAGACGTACATGTGGAGGTAGAGTTCCTCTTAATGCAACTGGAAACAATTGCGTCATAAGCACATGGCAGTCATGCGAGTTTAAGTGCAAAAATTTTTTCTCGGGCACATTTATTATACCTTTTATATTAGAGGAGAATCCAGATGGAACCTTGATGCTGCTTAAGCATTCAAACATGATTTCTTTCTCTTCATTGCTAAGAGTGTAGCTAGCAGGTCTTAAATATTGGCGACCATCATCTGTCTTCTCTGGATGCAGGTTCTCTCGCTCTTCCATGCGCTGCAAGTCTTGTCGTGCTTCAAGTGAATCCTTAGGCTTCCCATACACACCCATGAATCCTAGAAGGTTGACACAAAGATTCTTTGTCAAGTGCATGATGTCGATCGCATTACGGACCTCTAGGATTTGCCAATACGGTAGCTCCCAAAATATTGACTTCTTCTTCCACATGGATGCATGACCCACTGCATCTTTTTGAACTGGTTGGCTGCCCTGTCCCTTACCAAAAATTACTTTCACATCCTTAACCATCTCAAATACATCTTCTCCAGTTCTGTTGCGAGGCTTGAGTCGGTGGTCTGCCTTACCTTTAAAATGCTTGCCTTTCTTTCTAACTGGGTGATTCACAGAAAGAAATCGACGATACCCAAGGTACACGACCTTTCTGCATTTTTTCAAATATATACTATCAAGGTCATCAAAACAGTGTGTGCATGCATTATATCCCTTGTTTGACTACCCTGAAAGATTACTTAGAGCAGGCCAATCATTGATTGTCACAAACAACAGTGCTCGCAGGTCGAAGTGTTCCTGTTTGTACTCATCCCACATACGAACACCTGTTTTGCTCCATAAAAGTAGAAGTTCTTCAATTAATGGCCTTAGATACACATCAATGTCATTGCCCGGTTGCTTCGGCCCTTGGATGAGCACAGGCATCATAATGAACTTTCGCTTCATGCATAACCATGGAGGAAAGTTGTAGATACATAGAGTAACAGGCCAAGTGTTATGACTAGTGCTCTGGTCACCAAAAGGATTCATACCATCCGTACTTAGAGCGAACCTTAAGTTTCTTGCATCTTTTGCAAACTCTGGAAACTCCCTATCTATTGCTCTCCACTGAGACCCATCAGCAGGGTGTCTCAACATGTTGTCTACCTTACGGTCTTCTTTGTGCCACCGCAACAACTTTGCATGGTCTTTGTTTCTGAAAAGACGTTTCAGACGAGGTATTATAGGAGCATACCACATAATCTTTGCAGGAATTTTCTTTCTAGGACATTCTTCCCCCTCAACATCGCCAGGGTCATCTCGCCTGATCTTATACCGTGATGCTTTACATACGGGGCATTCCTCTAAATTCTCGTAGTCCTTGCCACGGTATAGGATGCGTCGTTAGGACATGCATGTATCTTCCGGATTTCTAATCCCAAAGGACCAGACGACTTGTTTTGCTTCGTGCGTAGTGGTGGGCAACTCATTAGGGTTCGGAAGCATCTTTTTTGGATCTTCGATAGCTTGTCCCAAATGCCTTATCGGATACACCATTCTCATTGCCTTCCATTTCAACAACTCCGTGTTGTACCCAATTTTTTTGCCCATCTTGGGCGGATGGGTATAGTAATTTCTTGTGATCTTCTAGCATGCGGTCAAACTTTGCCTTCTCTTTTTTTTCACTTTCACATTCTTTACGTGCATCACGAATGGCATCGGCAAGAGCATCACCTTCACCAGGAGCACCTTCCTCTTCTTCACTTCTCCCATTGCTATATGATCGAAGCCACCGAATTGAGCAATAAGGTCGTCAGGGCTCCGGTTGTTCTTGTTCTTCTTCACATTCGTTCATCATTATCCCGGTTTCTCCATGTTTGGTCCAACAAATATAGTTTGGCATGAAACCCGACTTCAACAAATGTGAGTGAATATTTCTAGAGCTAGAATATTCCTTCAAATTCTGACACAAGGCACATGGGCAACGTATGAATCCGTCCCCGCTTGTTTTTCTCGGCCACTCTCAAGAAATAATGCACACCATCAATGAATTCTTTGGAGCGGCGATCGGCATTGTACATCCAACCACGTGTCATGTTCTGCATTACAAAATAAAGTATGATAAGTTTCTAATTTTTACTACAGAAATAAAAAAGTAAGAACTTAATTTAAATTTCTTTATTTCTAATTTTTTCAACAAGCAAAATATAAAAAAACCAAAGTTCTCTATTTATCTAAATAATCAAGGAATATGGTAGGCATACTAGTAATAATTCTCTATTTCTATTTTTTTCTAAACAAGCAAAACTAAAAACACCAAAGGTATTTATTTTTCTAATTAATCAAGAAATGTGGCATGCATACTAGTTTAAATTAACTAATAAAACCAATCATAAATTGCAAAATAATGTATTATAATCTTAAATTCTCTATTTCTATTTTTCTAAACAAGCAAAACTAAAAAACACCAAAGTTATTTATTTTTTAACTAACTAATCAAGAAATATGACATGCATACTTGTTTAAATTAACTAATAAAACCAATCATAAATTGCAAAAATAAAGAATTCTAATTAACCAACTAACACATAACCTAAAATTCTCTATTCTTATTTTTCCTAAATAAATTTTATATTCATACTTAGTTATAATTAAATAATCCTTCAAATGTATTATTTATAAACAAAATTATAAACTAAAGTATTATCAAATGTTATTTTTTAAAAAACTAATTATAATGAGAAACCATAAATTTAGTATTTTTCTAACTAAACCAAATAATATGGTAGACATAATAGTAATAAATGGTGTATACTAATTTTTAGAGTATTAATTGTAGTTATCTAAATTGAAATATTTAAACGATGAAGTGATTGGTGTTTAAAATAGTGTAGTAATCAAAAAATAAAAAAAACAACATGTACAACACCACAAAATAAGATAAACCGCAGCTAAAACTTGAGAAGATGAAGTTGGTAACCTCTAAACAAGTAAATGACGGCGTAGAAGTGATGAAATGAATCAATAGCCGGAGATTGGAGCACAAATCAATCAAGAACACATGAAGAACATGAAGAACAAAGAAGAAAGTGAGCTCGGGCAGCTCGGCCAGGGGAGGAAGAAGGATTCAAATACAGGGGGGAGGATTTAATCCCGGTCCCTAACACCAGCCGGGACTAAAGGTCCATCTTTAGTCCCGGCTGGTGTCACAGACCGGGACAAAACCTTTAGTCACGGCTGGTGTCACAGACCGGGACTAAAGACGGACCTTTAGTCCCGGTTGGTAACACCAACCGGGACTAAAAAGTCGGCCCGACACCATAGCCGTTGGGGCGGGTACTTTTAGTCCCGGTTGGTGTTACCAACCGGGACTAAAGGTGCTTTTAGTCCCGGGCGCCATTTTTTTTGGGAGATAATGCTCATTTTGCCCAAGTGACCAAAGGCCTGTTCTGTAGTAGTGGAGTACAGTGGCCTGCCTGCCGGACACTGCTGCAGCTTGCCCAACTATTGCGTCAGTCCTAAAATGGACTGCACATCCTTGATTACTGATGCCTCCCGAGCCTAAATATAGCTCAAGCCAAAATTAGCATGATGCCTTGATCAATTCCTAGCTAGCATGTTACCTTCTAGCTAGCAGATTACTAGGTCTTTCCTGTGTGTTCTCAGATCTCACACGATGCTGTGTGCTGACTACCAAGCTAGGGATCCCAAACTATACTACTTATTCTTGACGTTGTACAGACATATATTAACATTTCATATTTGTAGGCATGTTTGCCTCCACCTGCTAGGCAAGAAAAAAATGGCATTTATAATGTTACCACTCAAAACGTGTACAGCACTAGAGCACACATAACGTTTCCAGGTGGTTTTACAACTTTAAGAATAAGGAAGACTGACTTGGAGTCACCAAAGGTGTTCAAGGCCGAAAGTTCTTTGCAATCAATATTAAACGCTCTTCAGACTTGAGAGTGCATTGATATCCAACAATAATAACTACTAATGATCTCTGATTATTCAAAGAAGCCTTCTGTGGAAGGCTCAACATATTAGCTTGGTATCATGGTGATACTACAGATTATTCAAAATGGCTAGGTCTAAAAATGTTTTGAGCTAATCTGTATGCATGAAGAAATAAGCTGTTCCATAACTGATTACTGTTCCATTTCTGTCACAACTATAGATATGTAGTTCATGCTTCATTTTTGCAATTTCGAAGCTGAATATCTTACATTTGCATGCTAATTCTACATTCAAACTTTAGAAAATGGCCTGCAACTTGTATCTTAATTAGCTTGCTTCAAATTTCAATAGAACAATTTTTCCAAAAAGCAACCATTTGACAAATGATTATGAACATTGAGTAGTTGTTCAAAGTGGATTCATTTGTTGCTATGACTCCATGGTTGATAGTATTGCTAACTTTCATTTTTTCTAACTAACATTGGTAATTGATTTTCATTTAAGGGTATAGGGGTTGTTAGGTTGGGCGGCTTAGTCCTCAACCAGGCATGCTGGATGCAGCCTGTTCATGTTTGGTTGATGCTTACAGCCAAGCTTAGCTAGTCAGAGGAGCCCCTTAGGCAGGCTTACCTAAGCTATCAGTGCACACGGTGAAGGAATTAAGTCACCTCCCATGTATCACCACTGGCAGCGCACTCTGTCCCCACCAGGCCACCACATGAGCCTCGATCGACCATGCCCCACGCCTCAAGCACGACCACCCTGCTCAGTGTTGCCGCTTCAGGCAGACTTCCCTGGACGTGCACATGGCAGGAGGCCAGGAGCAGAGCACATGACAGCCTCGAGGTGCTCGGGCGTTAACCCGTCAGCGGCCGCGTTGATTTCCTAAACACTGTCGATTGGCACCTAGAACAAGTAGTGTTGGCTCAAAAGAAGATTATCAGCTTGTAATGAACCGGCAGTGAAGAGTGTTTATCACTGCTGATTTAGATGAACTAGCACTGATGTCAACTCACCATCACTGCCGGTTTAGTTGTGCCAGTCCAAAATCCAGCAGTGTAGGGTAGGGGGTTTGAACTAGCTTGTGCCAATCTGAGGTCTTTTGTTCTTTCTAGCTAGATCCATTATTGTTTGATTTTACAATATATGTTTTGCAAGTAAGTCATCCATAGTATTTCTATACCTATGAGCTCCACATAAGCTTTAAATATAGGTTGAGATGAAGGCATAAGCTTCATTGTCTTGGTGAGAATCCAAAAATACTACGTATATAAGAGATTTGAGAGTGTCATGCAAAAAATCTATGAGTTTAATTTTTAAAAATCCATAAAAATTCCCGAAGTGCCTATATATTATTGATCTTCCATAGCACTGAAAAGAACATGGGCCTTTTACGTGGGTGCTACTGTAAAAATTAAAAATATTGCAATTCCTAGTCTGCCACTCGAAACATTCTATTGTGTGCATTCAGCATTCTAGATCACTTGCTAACACAAATTACTACATCACTGTAATGTCTAAACCTGACACACTCATGGATTCGGATATCACTACTGGAAACTTGATGTGCTTGCAGATTCAAACTCAAGACCTCGATGTTCATGTTCTTTGGAGCCTCCATACCTGTTAAGATACGTCACTAGCTCTTTGACTGACATTGTGACTATAGAACCGATGTTGATCTTTTAATTGCACAATTTTAAATTTTATATTATATATTTAATAAACACTAAAAGGTCTTAAACCAAAAAGTTGCTTACTACAATGTTATAGATCTCATCGAGTATTGTAATTTTTATGTTGACTTTATCTTCATTCAATATTGTTAAGCATCTGATCCAATAAATGATTAAATATTTAAACATGAAGAGCATTTTAAATTAATAAGTGTTAAGTGTTGCTCTTTGTACGACATACAGGAGTACCATTTGGTCGTGTTGTTGATGAGTGGCGTATAAAATACATGATAATCGGTGTATTGACTCATTTCTTGGGCTTGCAGCTGCCTTATATAGAATAAATTAAACAAACCTGTTTTGGCAAAACTCAGTCTCTCGGACTATGGATCAGAACTGAGAATGTACCAGGAGAAAAAGAAAAACAAGAGCCTTTCACCGATGGGCTATTTTTAAATTATAAAATATTGTAATTTCCTTTGTGTCACTTAAAAATTCCAATGGGCATGGCATATGAAATTCTAGCTGAACGAGAGCAGCCGCTTAATACCTGTGATTTCCATCAAATAATCCATAGTGCGGGTTCTATCCTTTGATTGTTCAGGCACGTAGAAGGAACATTTTACCTATTTAGTTGGAGCGTCCAAGCTATGACAAATTCAATCCTGATGCCCCCTAACCCTATTATAGAATCTGCTCCTAATGAAAAAACCATAGCTTTTTCATTCTTCTCAGGGACGTCAATGCACTGCAGAAAATCATATATGCTACTAGTAGACCAGCACTAATCTATTACTCCCTCTGCTCTATGTTTTTTGATAGATGTCCTACTTCTATTCCAATGGCATGTGTGATATATGCTACTAGTACACAGCCCCGCTTCTATTGCACTAAAATGCGAAATAATAGCTGCCTTGGTTCTTTTGTTGGGTATGCAGCTGGCTTATATAGAAGAAAGATAGCCATTTTGCTCAAGTCAGTCTAGGTGCCTATCGATCAGAATAGGGCTTTTTACGTAAGGCCAACTACTATCAAATTATAAATTAAAATATAGATTATAATTACTAGCGTGTCACTCAAAAAATCTATTTAAAAAATGCATGCTAGGTCACTCGCTACCATAAATTACTACAGTTATGTCTAAACCCGGCAACCCCTGCCCGATTCAGATCGAACCAGCAGCGATAGGCCGGATGCATGCTAAGGGCCTTTGCAAGATTCCAGAGTGCCAGCCTTTGCATGGTTGCATGCCAAGGGCCAATTAGGAGGCCCGCTATAGGTCTTTTTTTTTTTTTGTGTTTATTTATTCAATACTTGTTCAACGGCCTCCTTAATTTGAGTTGTGACTACACGTAATATTTTAAATAATTTATTTTATCATACATCCTCCAGATTTTGTTGCCTACTAAAATAGTTGGTGATGCTTATGTTCAATTGCCTAATGATATCATCGTGGAATGGATCCAAGATTCCAGTATGAATGAAAAAAAAAAAGTTCAAATGACAATCCAATTGCGTGTGATTCTTTTTACTACAAATGAGCATGTCCGATGCAGTAAACACAATAATAACCAAGAGGTTTACTGGGGTGCTTCTGTAAACAGCCAAGGAAACGACAATTTTTTTTTATATAACTACACCCAAGCAAATGGTATTTTTCTTGGTGGAAAAGAATAAAACTCAAGGAAATATCTCATGTCCCTTGGAGAGGTGATTAGAAACCACCAAAGAAACACCTATATTTTTTGGTGGTTTACTTCAACCTCCAAGGAATATATATTTCCCTAAGAGTTTCAGTAGTACCGCCAAGCTAAGAAAACTATACTTTCCTTGGCATTTTGTTTTAGCGTTTTCATGATCCTAGCACTTAAGTTAATTCAGGATTGTGGTAGCGAATCGCCAATTGAACCAGATCTGGCCTGACCTTGTAGATCTAGCTATGGAAAGGCGGATCAACTCATCTGTGTACCGGAATCGCCATCATTGCTACTGATGAAAGTTGCTCGATCCAAATGGATGGGAAAAACCCGCCTCCATCCTCACGAACGAGCTGTTGTTCACTGATCTGCTTGGCTGATGCTGAGGCAAGTGAGAGGAGGCCAGATGTGGGAGGCGGTGGGGTCTCAGGGTTCAGCTTGAATGGCCCCAAAGAGCATCATGCGGGGGCTGCAGTTTCTAGCTCCTGATTCTTGGACAAAATATATATGCACGAACCACGTTGCACAAAATATACTCTCGACTGTCTAGAGCTGAAGCCTGGACCAAGAACACCATGACGTAGTATCAATCATGCAGTCCGTGCGTATGGACGCAAGTATGTCTCCTCCAATCACCGATGCCGAAGTACTCCTAAAACGGTCTGCACATCGTAAATTACTGATGCCTCCTAAGCCTAAATGATTTAAGCATGCCGACATTACCAGCCTTGATCGATTCATAGCTAGCATGTACCTTCTAGAAGATCAGTAGTTAGTCGATTACATGCTCTCAGTTCTCAAACTATGTCTAGTGTACGTCTTCGTGGCAACCTAGCGATCCAGAACTGTACTAATTACTCACACTCTTGAGCTTGTATTCATATACGAGACATTTTATAATTTATAGGCATGTTTGCCTTGCCTCAATCGGCTGGCCAAGAAAACGTGGCATTTATATTGCCAAGCACTCAAAATAAACGTACAATACCAAAGCACTTATCCTTTTGCAGTGGTTTACTAGCTACTTTATGAAGAAGCAATAAGGCCTACGATACCAACCAATTCATGATTACCAATTCATGAAAGCAAATTCGTTTGTCTATTTAATTTGCAGAATGATAGTCCATCGCTAATTGTAATTTTTTTTACCAACATTATATTAGTTACTGATTTTTGTGTTGTGAAATATAGTGCACATGCAAAGCTGCATGTAAGCACTACACAATATAATAATCATCTTTTCTCATGGACCAGATGTTACATCACAATTGAGTTTCATTATAGTGTGGAATTGGGAAGGAAAATTGCTTGTTTCTGGTCTAGGGCCACATGGGTGTCAGGGATAAATTAAGAATGAAGAACATCAGTCAAAAAATAGAGCAGAAATACAACAGTGGGAGTAATTTAAGAAAGAAGAACAGCAGTCAAAAAATGTGTTTAATACTTTACACTAAAGTTTTGGCTTTGTTTAAAGTAAATCTTTAGCACGAGGGAGGTCAAAGTGGATGTACTTGGACTATCTAGCAGGTTTAGTTACTTTATCTGTTACACTTTCTTAACATAAAAGCCTGGCGATTAGTTACATAGATAAATATTAATACAAAGAAACACACACTGAACATACACTACTACAGAACAGGCCTTTGGTGAATACACAAATTCGGCTTTAGTCTCGGTATTTTTTTGCGTCCGGGACTAAAGATCTTTAGTCCCGGTTGGTAATAACAACCGGGGCTAAAGGTCGATCTTTAGTCCCGGTTGGTATTACCAACGCGGACTAAAGGTCCTCAACTTTTAGGCCTGGTTGGTAATACCAACCGGGACTTAAAGTCGACTTTTTAGTCCCGGTTGGTGTTACCAACCGGGACTACAGGTACTTTTAGTCCCGGTTGGTGTTACCAACCGGGACTAAAGGTCCTCCACGGATCAATTTAAAAGGAGACTACACAGAACTGTGTCACATGTGGTGTACAGCTGAGTTGGTAAGGCCCTTATGCGCGAGGTGAGAGGTATTGGGTTCGAATCTCACAAACCGCAGTTTATTTTTTTCTCTGGAAGAACCTTTAGTCCCGGTTGGGAGAACCGGGACTAAAGGTCCAGGATCTTTAGTCCCGCATTCTTAGTCCCGGTTGGGAGAACCGGGACTAAAGGCCCTTCTCAACCGGGACTAAAGGCTTGTTCTGTACTAGTGATACAAAGAAACACACACCGAACTAGTCTAGAATCTTGCGTAGCACCTGGTTTTAACAATAAAACCAGATACACACTATATGTGAGCCCAGAAAGTCAAATCTCATATATGACTACAAATAGAGATAATATCAAAAGACAGTGCTTAATATATATACCTAGCTAACCTTAAATAGTAGACAGCGGAAAGACACTCCGATCTTTAAGGAAGACTCCACTCCACAGGGATAGCTAACTGGTTGATCACAAGCCTAGACTTCTCTAACTCTAGCAAACTGGTACCCATCTAGGATTTTCTAAAGAATTAAGAAGAAAAGCAAGCATAAGTACATGTTGTACTCAGCAATTATAACATGGGGTTCATGAGGCTCAAAAGGCTGACACGGTTTAACTGTGTTTGGCTTTCATTAATTCATAATTTTAGTAATTAAGTAGCAACAAATTCAGATTAGGCCCAAAGTAACAACATGATCAAGTATACATGATTAATGTATAGCAATAACAAATAAAATAATTGTCAAGTATCATTATCATTAGTTTCATCGGTGGTTCTCTATTCAGTAACGAGCCCAGGCCACTCGTTACCGTGAGCATGGTTCATATACCAGTTTTTAACACTGCAGAGGTTGTACACTTTCACCATGAGTCATGATTTATCCTTTCACCCAAGGTCACAAGCCTCTTGACCCACTTCCAAGGAAGGTCGACAGGGTTCACTATGAAGTCTTTCAAAGATTTGTCTAACGAGTTTGAGCCACTAGGTTTCCCTATCAATAAGCATAAACTCCTCCCCCAAGAGGTGATTAACAAGAGACAACCAAAGTGCACTCTCTTGACAGGCCATGACATCATACAGATCCTATAAGTGCACTCTCTTAACAAGAGACATCATACGCTTGTTTCCTATCAATAAGCATAAACCCCTCCACAATTATAGAGTTTCACGGTACACTGTTTGCATGGTGCGATGGATTTTCATGGGGCACACAGAATTGAACTTGGATGGGCTGGAACGGATGGGGTGAAGTTCTGATTACCATCACTGTGAAAGTTTGTGTGGATGATTACAGATAACTATAAGGGATTACATCATGCAAACTGTGGGGGAATCTCCTCGACACCTGTGTAGATTTGGAGGATGGATGTGCATGCAGCTAGGAACATGCTTCGACGTGCTTGCTTGTGTGATTTCTCGTGGTCACAAGGAGACAGATGGTTTGCTAATCTGCAGGCTTCAGGGGCGAGCGATGATCCAATAGCGCAAGATGCACGCAGCGGCGCGCCTGCAACGTCACGAACGACGACAGCTCAGTAACTAGCTCTGAAGACTCGCTCGGCCGCGAGCGACGTCAACAGCGCCGGCGGCTCTGGTTCCTCCCGACGAGATACAAAAGCAGGCGGTGGGGCTAGCAGCTAGCTAGGGTTGCTACGCAGACGCAGGAGGCGGCGGTGGAGGGGTGTTCTCCACGTAGGAAAGAAATCCTAAGGATCTCAGCGTCGGAAATTGCATCAATTGTTTTTGACTTGAGCACAGATGGAGGGACGAGGATAAGACAAAAGAGATACGATAACTTTTTCTTTCCTTTTATTTTAAAATAATTTCAAAAACAATTTCAATTCAGTTTTGAATCTTGGTTTAAAACCACTCATCACATTAAATCAAATGCACCAGCATGACTTTTACAACAATGTTGCTAAACCCTATGATTAATTTTAGTTTAATGAAATTTTTATTTGCCTATGTTTCAATGAGCACAAAAATGCATAATTAAGTTAATTTATATCTATTTTCAAAGGTGCAAAATTTAGGGTGTTACATCTTGCAAACTATCTAAGCTCCAAAAACTATAGATAATAAAAAAAACTCACAGTACCTAATTAAGAAGTCCCACGCATAATGCATTCAACATCCTAAACTCCAAGATACGTCCTTGTCGAAAGCTTTCTCATCGACTCCATGTGATCCGCATCTGATACCAAGCACCTCCTATGAATCGAGTTGGTCCAAGGGATGAATTTGACGCTGGTGTTGTATCTTAATTCTAGAGGAACGCTCTACTGCTTCAAAAGTTTCTAATATGTGTTAGACATAAACTCCTGATGCCTCATAAGCCAGAATTGGGCATGTTGATAATATCATTAAGTTTAGAATACTTGAAATTGCTTCTAATTGTCTTCCATTGCCTTTCTAAAATATTAATTATACTCCTAAAGTGTATGTTAGTCTTTTCACTAAGGCTATCAGCCAAAGGCCGTGATGAACTTCCAAGCAACAGAATCAAATCACCACTCTGTTATTTAGAGTCTTAATTCACTCAGGTTCTGGAGGAGTCTTCAGAGTTTTGGTATGTCTTTGTATTTATTCTTGTAAGACTTATACTTTAATATATTTTATCTTCTCTATTTACTTTTATGCATTACATTTGATTGGTTAGTATAGTAGTTATACTTTAGCATAGGATCTTCGCCTGTATTAGGTGCTCTAGTTATAGATCATGGCTAGAGTAGTATTCTTTAGCGTAAACGTGGTGTCTAGGCTAGGGTTTACCTGAGGTTGCGCCCATCTCTTACGGTTAGTTGTGGTAGCCTCTAGAGGTGACAGCTCTTTAGGTCTTCGTATTCCACCACGTCGGATTTGGTGTTTCGTAGAGCTTTTGGCAGCCTTCCCCGACTACCTTCTTCCCAGTCTTATTCGAGAGTTGGAAAGGTACTGTTGCTCCAAAGTGTTATTGTGTAATTGCTTTATCTACCATGAATTAGTTATATAGAACCAAAGTAATAGAGAAGTATTTAGGAACATTGAGCTCTTCCGTTGTCCTCTCACTTTAGCTATCTACTCATTTATCATAGAATTCTCCCATTGTGTGTGTCATATATACATAATTCATATCATCTATCATTTACCCCTACTTTAGTCTAGTTGGTGTATTAAATTAGTAGATACATGATGGTGAACTATCAATGTCTTTAACCAATGTTTCCCAGTGGTAAAATATAAATAACGATACCTGGAATACTCCCGGTAAAATGCTACAATGGTTTTCTGTGCGCTTGCGGAATCCTTTATAATTTAATTGTGCATAAGAAATACCAAGAAGCATTTTTGGCGCCGTTGCCGGGGATAGGGATTTACCTCTATTTCTAGTAGCGACGTTAGAAATATCAACAAGCATTTTTGGCGCCGTTGCCGGGGAAACAATTGGCGTAGAGATTTTGATATTGATCTTGATATCTACTAATCTAGTTTACTACTAGCTTTAGTAGGATTACCACTTGTTTTGTTGAGTTGTGAAATAAGCAGGATATCAACCGTTCCAATCTTCTGGCGAAATTCCACAAGAACAAGACATGGGAGATATTGAAGAACCTAGGGTGCCTGAACATTCATGATCTATCAACAACGGAACCCTACCATCTCACAGGTATGTATACGCATTTATATATATTCATCTAACCATGTGTAGATTGAAAAAAAAGTCATCATCATATGAATTCAAAGTTTATCACATATGACTAAGAAAACACGCTGCACAATTCACAAATTCTATTGTGAGTTATGGTAAATATGATCAAGAAAGGTGAGATAATCTTACTCATGGA
Source organism: Chrysopogon serrulatus (assembly GCA_015844335.1). Classification (NCBI taxonomy): domain Eukaryota; kingdom Viridiplantae; phylum Streptophyta; class Magnoliopsida; order Poales; family Poaceae; genus Chrysopogon; species Chrysopogon serrulatus. The sequence goes on along the minus strand of JADLZL010000845.1, from coordinate 278,336 downwards.
CTTTAAATTTAATGAATAGTTATCATATTGCATTCCACTGCATATTTACTTTGAATTTTCTATGCATCTACTCTATCTCATATCAAATCCATAGCATGTATAGTTTCTTGCACACATGTATGTCACTTACATCTTTACTTGAAAAATGAAAAAAAAACACATTCTCACCATACATGATCATACTTCCATCTCTTTGAGTAAATCTCTAAATGCTCCCATGCTACCTTTGTTTGCTATAGTATGCTTTGGTTAGGAAGTACTGTACATACTTCTATAGGCTTTTAAATTGAGCGTGGTGCTTAGGTTAAAATGCCTTCCTTAATTAAAACTAGACATGGAGTTTGGTTTGATTATTGAACTAGAAATTATTGTAGTAGACATTGGATATTTTGTTGGACTAACCCCTATAGGAAACTCTCAAACTCAATTCGGGTAAGTCAAGAGATGCACTCACATTACGAGATGAATCAAGGCATGTGATGAAGTCCAATAACTTTACACAAAAAGGAAGATACAGCTCATTCTCTATGGAAGAACTGTATGTGTCCACTAACATTCACGCAGAAAAAAAGAGAATAAATGTCTGATCATGGTTTGAAATAAAAAGAAAGAAGAACAAGTGTATAGAAAGGATTAAAATGGAAAGAAATGGATGAACAAACACTTTAATGCCTTCTACACTTTACCATGATATTGGACCAATCACCTTGCAAGACATAAGGTATGTTTACTCAAGCCTCATGCAACTTTAAACTATATTCAATATCTTATACCATGTTGTTAATCCATACCTTATGTCATACTTAATCTGCTAAAACTTAAAATAATTTGATTCACCTACATATTTTTGGTTCTATTCGAATAAATATCTTTAGTCTTTTGAACTTCCTTAGTCTATTATGAGTATGCTTTAGAATATTACTTAAATATTATAACATCAAAGCATATTTGTATAAGAATTTGGCTGTATCTATAGACTATCCTCTCCTCTATAAAAATATTTAAATCACATTAAGAGATTTTATAGAATCAAATCAAGGTTAGAGGTATTCTTTAAAACTATATCTTTGTCTTAACCTTGTCGGAAAATTTAAAATAATGGTGAATCATTTAAAACATGAGCTACAGATTAATCTTTAACTACTTGACAAACACTATCCATACTTTAAATAGATAGTATGTTCCTTCGGTATGTGTTGTCTACTAATCTCTTGCAGAGAAAAAATAATGAGAGAAGCAGAAGTCTAGAAGAGTGAGAAAGGAGTACAACATATGAGACAAGATGCTAAGGAAGAACTCAAGATACAAGGAAGGAAAAGACCATTGAAGTTTAACTACCCTTTACCACATGGTGCCATCACGCTCCAGTAATAAAGGTAATATCTTTAAAGGTAAGTGGTCATTATTTCCTCTTCATCTTGAAGTACACACCATAGCACTATTCTTTTGATCTCAATCTTAACAAAATGAGCTCAAATATGATATATCTTATTTTAGAAGATGATAGTCATCTTGTTAATCTTGATAATTTATAAAGATGAACAATCCTTCTATAGATTAAGTAAATCTACTCCTTTATCTCATAAAGCTTAAATGCTATATTTATACTTTTGATATTCTCACCCAAGATGTAAATGAACAATGTGAAAAGATATCAATCTTATTGTGTCTAAGGTTAGAGAATGAATAAATTTTTGGTTCTGTTGGTGTTTTCTCCACCAATAGAGCCCCTGCGCTTGATCTCTACCTTATCTTTAGAGCAGAACCCACTTCAAGCAAAGTGTGGAAAGATTCCCTAAATTCTATAAGTGGGAGTTCTAGACTAGTAACAAGGATGCACATAAGATTGGCTTCGAGATGCTAACAAAAAGAAAGGAAGAAGGTGGCACCACCATTGAAAACGCCACTAGTGGAGACACCACCTCAATCCTCATCCTTAGAAGCAAACTGAAGTACTCGATCAATGAACTACTGCAAGGAGGAGTCCAGTTCGGAGGACTCAAAACATCGAACCCTCGCCGTGAGGTAACATCGGTAGTTATTCATATTTACTTGCTTACATTGCATGATTTATTTTCTCTTAACCATATTTACTTTTCTACATTAGTATTACATAGGAAATAATAAAAATAAATAGATATGCATTAGGTTGCATTCATGCATCTTTAAAAAAAACTTTAAGCCCATATGAAACCCTTGTAGCGTAAAAGTTATAGGAGTTCTCGCTGTGGTGGCCTACAAAATAAAAATACATATCATGCATTTGTACTTTTTACATATAAACCTATAAAATCAAAAAAAAATATTAATTGAGCAACCTGCTGCAATACTGTTATCATAAACATACTTTGAAACCTCCACCACACCCAATCCTCTAAAACGGCTAACCACTAACGTTTTATCCTAATACCGTTCCACGAGTTTTAGTGTTTTGTGAGAGCTTTCTACAGGATGACTCCAAGAGCTAGCTCACCCAGGAATCTTTATCTTCATCACTCGAAGCACATCTCTCTGACACACAGCTGACCTCTGTGTGAAGGAAGTAACTTCTTGGGTGATGAGATTAAAGTATTTCTAGCAACACTTGCTCTTACAAATATGAGCTCCTCTGTGAGGACCACTCAGCTTTAATGCTCAACTACGACAACATCCAGCTTGGGGGAGAGCATCCTCTAGTTATCAGGTAAGTATACCTATACAATTATTGAGTCTATCTTATAGTCATAAAATACCAAAAATATGTGGGCACATGAAGGTCCACGTCTATAGAGTCTTTTGTGAGTCCATTAGTCTAAAAAATATAAAAAAAAATAAAAAAAGATGAATAATTATTAAAATCAAATAAAAATACTCTAGCTATTTATTAAGGTGTGATCATAGTGTGTTTACAGTTCTATCTAGTTGTTAAGAGTCAAATAAAAACTGAAGAATAATAAAATTTTATCTTAGAGATGATAAATAGTTGCTCTGCCATAATTCCTTTCAAGTATCAAGTTTTCAACCTTAAATTCTCTCGAGTTTTTAGATATGACTGTTTTGATATAAGAATTTACTCTGAACCTAAAACTTGTGGAGGCATATGCTTAAGCTAAGTCTAGGTGATTGAGGGATATGATATGAGAAAGACTGAGCTACTATTTATCTTATTCCTAACGATACTAAGTTCTGGAGATTTATCTTTTGAAAACTCTAAAAATCTTACATGATGAGCTCTTGTATGACAAAGTTTGAATTCCTACCAAAGCCATACATGATATACATTTAGATTAGGAAAACCTTTGCTCATTCATGCTGCTTGCTTTGCATTGAGTTCAGTCAACCTTTGTTGTATACCTTATGAGAGCCTTGTCATGCTTTTTAAATCAAGATCACTTACACACTCCACCTATATATGCGTTGCTCCTACTCTGGGAGTAAGCGCAATCATTTTCCATTTTTATCCAGATCCACCTTAAAAATGTTTTTCTCCTACACTGGGAGTAAATAACCAAAAATATACTCTATAGGACAACCCTTTGTTTAATGCTCTACATTCTTATTGTTATCTCTCCATTCATTTATTGTATTTAAAGGATGCATGTGGCTATGCAAAATAAAAAGTATTAAAACAAAAGAGAAAAAAAAAAAGAGAAAAAAAAGAAAAGAAAAGAATAAAAAGAAGAATAAAGATAGCCCATGTTTTCCTATGGAAAGTTCTAAGTTCAAGAGAGAGATTTATTTCAAGGAGCAAAAGTAGAATTAGGATTAGCCACTAAATACCATATATATACACCTATCCACCATACCCATACACATGCACATCCTGGTTTGATTGTATGACTTGACTCTCTTTGGATGCATTGTTTGACTTTACAACATATGAATTGCAAGTATGCTCGTCCTTATTTAATGCCACTCCTATGAGCTCCACTATAATAATTAGTTGTAGGAGGGTATGACAACATAAATGCCTCAGTGAGATCCACAAATATCATATACAATAAGAGACTTGAGGGTGTCATACAATTAAACTCTGAGTTTTATTTCAAAAACTTGTAAAAACTCCACAATATTGGTTGAGTGAAGAATTTGAGACATAGTGCTTGACTCGATTGTTCTATCTTTCAATTACTCAAGACTCACGTGAAAGTTGAAAAGCTTCATAGTTAATGGTAACATGAGTAAGTTTGAAAGTTAGAGCAGTTTTGTCTAATTTAAGGGAGAATTTCAGTTTAAAAGCATTTGTACTTTTGAGAAGTGAAAGCATTGTAGCCACTCCTGATCCAAATTTCGTAGTTAGGCTTTGCTAAGAGACTAGCAAAGGGTAAACTTGGGAGAACTTGTTGACGGTCCTTAATGCCTATTTTATACCATCAACTATTGCTCAATATAACATGATATCAACCAGAAAGCATAGTTGTAGTGTTTGATTCTAACGAGTTCCACGAGTTGTGTTGTTCTCGGTTATTTTACAGGTATATCCAATTTTACAAAGAATAAAAGTATCTCAAATGATGAAAGAGACTACACCATTGCGACGGGCTCGTCGAGACGATCGAAACGGATATATCATTTGCTATTTTTGGAGTCCGGAGTGAAAAGATATTAATTTTACAAATAAAGGAGAATTACCACTAATGGGCCCCACGCCCAAGCAAGGCCCATGACGTGAGAAGAGGCTCATATGGCATGAAAATGACCCAAGAAAGGTGGCCCAAGCTGCTCCCTTGAGTGGACTCACATGAGGGATGATTGGAAGACCCAAGTTAAATGTATAATGGCCCAACAGAGCAAACGGTGAAAGAATTAGTCCCACATCGCCTGTCTAGAAGAGGTGGAGGCTTTTCTAGACTATAAATAAAGAGGCAGACCCCCTCCCTAAGGGCACCACATTATGGAGATGTAGAGGCGTCCCTCGAATGGATGACCTCTCATCTCTAGAGAATTAGGGCTAGACTTTCCAATGTAGTAGATTAGGTCTTGATGGGAGTTAGGAAGAGGCGAGCTTCACTCGTGTTCCGGAGGAGTCTTGAGTTTTGGTATGTCTTTGTATTTATTCTTGTAAGACTTATGCTTTAATATATTTTATCTTCTCTATTTACTTTTATGCATTACATTTGATTGGTTAGTATAGTAGTTATACTTTAGCATAGGATCTTCGCCTGTATTAGGTGCTCTAGTTATAGATCGTGGCTAGAGTAGTATTCTTTAGCGTAAACGTGGTGTCTAGGCTAGGGTTTACCTGAGGTTGTGCCCATCTCTTACGGTTAGTTGTGGTAGCCTCTAGAGGTGACAGCTCTTTAGGTCTTTGTATTCCACCACGTCGGATTTGGTGTTTCGTAGAGCTTTTGGCAGCCTTCCCCGACTACCTTCTTCCCAGTCTTATTCGAGAGTTGGAAAGGTACTGTTGCTCCAAAGTGTTATTGTGTGATTGCTTTATCTACCATGAATTAGTTATATAGATCCAAAGTAATAGAGAAGTATTTAGGAACATTGAGCTCTTCCGTTGTCCTCTCACTTTAGCTATCTACTCATTTATCATAGAATTCTCCTGTGTGTGTGTCATATATGCATAATTCATATCATCTATCATTTACCCCTACTTTAGTCTAGTTGGTGTATTAAATTAGTAGATATATGATGGTGAACTATCAATGTCTTTAACCAATGTTTCCCAGTGGTAAAATATAAATAACGATACCTGGAATACTCCCGGTAAAATGCTACAATGGTTTTCTGTGCGCTTGCGGAATCCTTTATAATTTAATTGTGCATAAGAAATACCAAGAAGCATTTTTGGCGCCGTTGCCGGGGATAGGGATTTACCTCTATTTCTAGTAGCGACGTTAGAAATGTCAACAATGGGTACTACTAGAATTTGTTGTGTTAGGAGGAACATTTGTTGTTGACAAATTGGCATAAACCTATTGTACATGATATGGCAAATATAATCACCATCTGCTGGACTGACCTAACAAGAGATTGTCTCTATACACATCATATACGTTATGTCCTTCGACCTGAGATTATTGTATGTGCTCGAGATATGTATCGACCTGCTTAGAAACTGACAAACGCTGCTCCGTTACTGGGTAGTTATAAAGGAGGTCTTTGGGTTTGTCGAGAAACATGCTATGAGACATAGACAATCAAGATGGGACTTGCCCCTCTCTGATGAGAGTGATATCACTAGATCACTCAAGTGATTGGATCAACAAATGCATGGCCGTGCTTGGGTTAAGTGTTAACCCACGAGTTAAACCAAATATCATGAGGCAAGGGAGTAACATGTATGTGGTCGTGGTGGTTCGTCCGATATGATCATTTGTGTGCATATAGGAGTTGTCACGCCTTGCTAGAGGCCGCTGTCAACTATTGGGCGAGTAGGAGTACTCGGCCCATGTCTATGTGTGCGTGAACCCATAGGGTCGCACGCTTAAGGGACTGGAAGCCTAATACGGGTTAGACCCGAATTAGACAAGGCTTAGGGTTACTAATGGGCCTCCAACTTGGGAGCACATTAGGGACGCCTATATAAGTAGAGGGGAGAGGCGCGGCCAGAATCAATCCACGTCTTTGGACTGCCGCCGTCGCCCTCCACGCTCGCGCCTTCGCTCCTCGCAGACCTAGCAGTCCGGAGGCGCATCACTTCTTCCCCGTACGTGTGGGACACCTCGGAGGTGCTGCATCTGGAGCACGAGGACGAACCGCAAGTGGTGGGAGGACTTGCTGGACGACCACGCAACTGCACGGCACTGCTGCGACGTGTTCGACTACATCAAGACGGCTCCGCCTTGCATCTGCAAGGTCTAGTGGTAATCCCTAGATCTATAACTCGGGCGGCCGCTTTACGGTTTATGAGGTCAAAAAGTTTTGTTTTCTGGCTAGTGTAGCAACCTCGTAACCCTATAGTGGTATCAGAGCCGTAGTCGCTTCGTCATAGATTTGGATGCGCATATGGGGATATACATGGTTGTAGATCAGTCTCGGATTAGGGTTCGTGATCCCGCTTGTTGGTCGTGTAACGATCTACTCCTACCGGTCGGTTTTCCACCATCGGAGTTAAGTGATACACGTAAACCCAGTCAAGGCGTGGTGGAGATCAATTGGATTGGTCGAATCGAACTCTGGTCAAGTGCTGAGCGCATATGATGCGCAGCGGTAATATATTGGATCTGTTACCGGTCAGCGAATACGTGTGCGAGGTGCTGTTCGGTAAAACAGCTGTAACTTGGCAGTACGGATTACGCCCGAGACCCATAATATATCAAAACGTATCTACACGAAATTTTAGATCAAGCCACGCTGGGTTGGCGACGGTTAGATTGGTCAAAAACAGCTTGGAAAAGGGAGTAATCTGTGATACGAATTTAGATGTCGAATTAGATAACTCTATTTTACAGGTTTTATGTGACTGGTATGGTCTATCGTGTATAAGATGCATGTGTGTAATTAATCCATGGCTTGCATACCATGAGAATGATAATATGGCAGGAGCCAAGTATATATTGTCCATTGATGTAATGGCCTGCGTGCCAACTGTGATGATCATACATGACTATGTAATTCTATTCCGCTGCGTTAGCTAGTCTTAATGATTCATCACTCAAGGATGGCATACTCGGACCATGGAGATGGAGATCACCATGAAGCACAGGTTAATAGAGATGGAGATCACCATGACGCACAGGTTAATGGAGATGGAGATCCCCATGGACTAATGGCCATACCAAGTCACATCTGTGTTGATGCTATTCTTACTATATTCTACTTTCATATGCGATGATGTTTTTGTCTACATAAGCGCGGTAGTAAAGTAGAACGATCCCTCAGCAATGTTTAAGTTACATGCTTCCCCAAACCTTGCACTGTTATAAGTCTTGTACAATCGGTGGTGGGTCTATAAAATTAGGGTGCCACTGTTTTTCCTCGACTAGACAGGTTCATATCGGATACTTACTGCAGAAGGGTTGGTTACTTGAACAAGGTCATCCTAACGGTTAGGTATCTTGAAGCGTGAGTCGTTGAGAGCACAGCATAGAGATGCTGCTCAACAACAAGAGTCATATGTGATATGATTAGGAAGGAGTTGCTTACCGATCTACCATGTCTTCTAGCGGTGATGCTAAAGCTCACTAGTCGACTTGTTAGTTGTGGGTCTTGAATCACTAAGTATCGATTGAGGGATATTGATTTTAGTGGGAGTATATTCTATTTGATATAATTTACTCTTTTTATGGATATTTTGTCTTAGTATTTTGCATTACTTTTGCTGTAGATTAATGGCGCCTACCAATGAAAAATTTACGCTGCGTTCAATTCTTGACAAAGATAAGTTGAATGCAACAAACTATGCGGATTGGATCCGTAACCTGAGAATTGTTCTCAGGGCTGAGAAAAAGGAAGAGATTCTGGACACCCCATTACCAGGAGCACCTGCTGATAATGCGCCTGCTGCAGAGAAAAACGCTTACAGGAAAAAAAAGATCATATGAACATTCCGAGCCCAGCTCAAGCCAAAGACACATTGAGCCAACCATGGAGCTCATCCCTAGCATAGACTGGCTTCCCTGGATTGCGGGCATTAGGTCCAATTCCCCTGCCATCCGGATCCATCCAAACGAGGCCTTAGATAGACATCTAGGCCAAACAAACATCAAGATAAATGGACTTCGGCGTGCATGCCAGCACAACCAACAGGCTGGTCACGCCACTACAAGAATTACTAACTAACCTACAAGTACATAAAACTGGACTCTTCATCACCCTCACACATTCTTCAATCCTGCAGGTTCGCACTGCAACGTAACTGTCAGCATTGTCAACTGATGTGACGGAAACATGGTCATGTAGGTCGGTCCTGTGAGTTATTACTCTCTTGCATATGGTCGCCGGAAAACCCAGGGCTGCGAAAAGGACTGTGGCCTGGTTGCCAGCTGCTGCTGCATTGAAACACGCAGCTGCATCTCTGGTGAAGGCCAAAGGATGGTGGCCTGCTTGCCAGCTGCTCAGATGACGACACTTCTGCAGCCTCCCCATGCCTCATATCAGTCCTAAATTGGACTGCACACAGCTGATTGCTGATGCCTTCCATGCCTAAATGGTTTAAGCCGAAATTACCAAGATGCATGCTTTATAAATTCTTAGCTACCAATGGAATCTACTATCTAGGCCTTGTTCGGTTGGGTTCCAAATTTCAACTTTTTCCACTCTCTCTCCATCACATCAATTTCTACCCGTATATATAGAGCATTAAATTTAGTAAAAAAAATAACTAATTACACAGTTCAGTTGTAAATCATGAGATGAATCTTTTGAGCCTAGTTAGTCCATGATTGGACAATATTTGTCAAATACAAACGAAAGTGCTACAGGAGTTCAAATTCTAACATTTGCAATTCTAACTCCAACCGAACAAGGCCCTAGCAGATCACGAGTTTGTTCTTTGATGTGTGTTCTCAGATTTCACACGACGTGTGTGCCTTGGTGACAACCAAACTCTTTTTTTTTTTGATGAAATGACAACCAAACTCTTGCTACTTGCTATTGATGTCGTTGTATATATATATATGAATTTTTATATTTTATAGGCTTGATTTCCACGCGCTCCTAGCCAAGACAACATGGCATTTATAATGTCAAAACACTTGAAAATCAAAACGTACACAACACCAGAGCACACGTAATAAGCTCTTATTCAGAGTACACTGATATCCAACTATAATAACAACCTGCACTGTGTGCAAAAGGCTAACTTCACTATCAATTGAACATATTTGGTATCATGGTGGTACTGCATATTTATTTGAAATGTATGAAGGAATAAGCTCTTCCATAACTGATTCCTGTTTAATTTCAATGTCACACAACTGTATATACTCTTCATGCTTTGGCTTTGCAGCTTCGAAGCTGAACATATCCTACATTTGCATGCTAATTGCACGTCGTTGAATGGCCTGCAATGCAACTGATATATCTTAGATTATTTCGTATTTCAATACAGAGGTTTGTCCAAGGAACCAATTGATGGATGCTTTTCTTTTTTTTTTTGACGCCTCTCATCTGGGTACAGCTGTAGTAACTGTTTATACACACGCACGCCCACTCAACGCACTCACACTACTCACACCACCCGTGTACAAACAAACCTACAACTACACTCAGATCTGAAACCGCGTCCTTCTTGAGATCACCGGATCCTCTGAATCCGTAGACGACGGGCACGTCGTATTCCCCTTGTGGCTCCACGCGTGAGAGGCATGCGCTTGGAATCCATCCAAGCGGAGACTGTTTATTCAGGGAACAACTGTTCCCGGTGGGAAACCAGCGTCAAAGCTGGGCTTCGAACGCTGGTGGCGTTGCTCGCACCTGGAGCTAACGACCAAACGAGCTAGCGCTCGTTCCCCAATTGATGGATGCTAATGACCCATGATAATGCCAAAGTTTCACCTAGAGGGATGCTCAAGTGTTTTGTGTGTTTCTGGTATCTTTCTCACTGATCTTACTGAGTTGGCCCAAGTTATTCATTCCTGATGCCTCATTAGTCTATAGGCTGCATATTGAAAATGTCACCTTTGGGGTTATCATTTTAACCTATAGGCTGCATACTGAAAATGCACTCTGAAGTGCTTTAGCAAGGTTATTTGTAACTTCCTCAGCTAATGAAAACTACCCGCCTCGGTTAAAATCGAAAGCCGCTTTGGTGGAGTATTTCAAAAGGTCATGGTTAAGTTTTTATGTACTAGTGAGCAATAATGATGCCCACATGGATACTACAGAGAAGTGGCACAATGGACATGTTAAAACATTAAATTAAGTTGTCATTATAACGATACTTAGTTTTGTAGCTTCTTTGAGTAATCAGAGAGAATGCTTCCTAAAAAATTACTAGCCGCATTAGGCTAGCTAGTTCATGCGCATTTGATAACCTAAAAAATTGCTTGCCTTTGGGGGCGACCTTTCTTCACTCACTTCTGAGGAACAGCCTATTCAGCTCTAGCATTCGACGACAAGGCGCTGTCATGCTTCTTGTTCGATTTTTCTAATGAACTCTGCTTTCTCCCCCTCAGTACTGCTCTAGAATGTTCACGATTTCTTCACCATCATACGTTACTGAGGCCTCCCAATTCTAAATGATATCAGGCAACTTTACCATGCTTGATCATTCCTAGCTATCATTGAATCTACTGAAAGAGATCAGTAGCTCATACTGGTGCTCTACCCCACAGTACTGCTCTGGCATTTTCATCTTCTTCGGGTACGATTTCTTCACCATCATACATTACTGATGCCTCCCAATTCTAAATGACTTGAGCAAACTTTACCGTGCCTGATCAATTCCAAGCTATCATGGAATCTACTGAAGAAGATCTGTAGCTCATGCTGGTGCTCTCAGTTCATCGTGCTTGTATGTATATATGAGCCATTTTCTAAATAGGCACGCCTGCCTCGGAATGTTGCCCAGCACCTAGCCATCTTATAGTTTTAACTAAAAACATACAGCACCAGAGCACATAATGTTGGCCACCTGTTTACTACTCCATGAAGAATGAAGATTATTGACTTGGATGTTACGCAAGGTGCATTCCTGAAGTGTCATGTACACTGGAGATATGTTCCGTGAAGACAGTATTAATTGAATTCTCTGCTTCAGAGTGGATGTCCATAATATCTACTACTATAGTGAGCTCTGGAAGCCTGCCATGTGCAAGGTTAACTTCACTGCTTGCCAAACATCGGTTCAGTCCTAAAATGGACTGCAAATCATTGATTGCCAATGCCTTCCAATCCTATATTGTTTTAGCCAAAATTACCATGATGCCTGCATGCTGATAAATTCTAGCTATCATGGAACCACCTAGTACATCACTTGAAACATGGCTTTGAATATTATAATTTTAGTATAAAGTTTGTCTTTATTTGACTTTATATGTAACTTTTTATTTATGCAACTATTTTTAGAGATATGCCTCTTAACGTGCAATCTTTTTTAATTAATTTATAGATGTTGATCTTTGAAGGCCCGCCGCTGTTAATATCTATTTTTAGAGGTAGTCATCTTAATAAGCAGCATGGTTCTGTTAATCACTTAACAAATGCGAACATCATAAGGACCTCGGTAAATCAATAATTAGCAGAGATAGAATCCTTCGAATTCCTGTCTCCATAAATGATTATTAGGAGCAGGCATTTTTTTCTAGAACCCATCTCGCCAGTTTTAAAGGTACTACCTAAAAACACCTGCCTATGTTAATAAGAAATATCCTTTTTCGTAGTCTTGCAGTATTTTCAGTCTGTGATTGCTAGTAAAATAACTAAATTGCATCCTTCTCGTCGTCCTTCGCCTTGATGAACCAGGTTCCATACTCATGCGGTTCAGATTATACTTAGAAATAGTGCCCAGTTTCCACGGATCTCATGTTGGATGGTTGGGATAGCATGTACAACAGGTACTAGGGCGACATTCCAAGTTTGAGTCATCTTCGCTTGTGGAAGCTGGTTGCCGGCCTTGTGTCTACAATGACTTGTTACTATATTACAACGATTGCTTCATTATAACTTACGGAAGAGTGATATAATTTGGGGATAACACAAATTCTATTTCTATAGACTATAGATCTCAGAGAAATATATGCCAAATTATTTAGAAAATTTTGCAATTTTTTTTGTGGATTGCAATGATCAGAGAAATACAAACCAAATTATTCAAAAATTTTACAAATTATTTTATGGATTGCAGATCAAAGAAATATATGCCAAATTGTTCAAAAAAAATTACAAATTGTTTCTACGGATTGCACATATCAGAGAAATATATACAAAGTTGTTCACAAATGTCAAATGTCAGAGAAAGCTCCTAGCACTTGATCCGTGCAACGTCAATGGGACGCAGGCATCGACTACATGACCGCACATAGTGGTCAGTGGTTCAGCATGGCCATCCTTGGCACGAACGATAGCCTCGTCTCTGTGGTCTCCATCATGCTCGAGGCGTTCGCGCCATGAATGCAACCCACCACAAGGCCATGCTGGTGTTCGGCCAGGTGGGGCTTGTGGTCGGCGCCTGCAGAATGGCCATCGGGCAGCAGAAGCAGCGACATCGGACGCTAGAGGCAGCGACGCCAAATCGTATGGCCAAAAAATCGGTTGGCAGCTGAAGGCAAAACACGCGGTTGTCAAGTAACAGCTCTGTTCCAAAATATAATGTAAATAAATCGGAAAAATAGAGCATTCTTACATTATGTGGCTGTTAGCATCTGTTCTAGACGCCACCATTTTCATGCTCTTTAAGACTATTATGCATTTACAATGATAAAACCTTAACTGATCAAGGCATATGCCTATGTGGAAAGAGAGCCAAAGACGAGTTAGTACGTGAAGGGAACGAGGAAAATGCTTGGCTCGGTAGGATCAATATAATCCGGAGACAAATAAAATAGACTAAACGCATTGTCTTCCTAAATGATGCAGTTAATTAAATTCGGGACACTTGATTTTTTGGGGGCCCTGTTCCGTGGAACAGAGTCAACCTGGTTGTCGGCTGTTTTGCTCGTCTCTATCTTAGTGTCTCTAACATATCAACAATTTCTAGAATATGAACCATCAAATCTCAGTTACATTACCAGATTATCTCAGTTACATTACATCCGCATTAAATTGAGAAAATACATTATGACACTAACACAACCGTAGCGGTGCTGATGTTAACATCTAGCTCACGAACAATTAATATATCGTGCATCAGAATGCATTCAGAGGCCATGTTTGACACGGCATGATAGGTAGTATATATGCAATAAGTGTAGGTCGAACCCATCCTGCCCCATGATATATTATTTATATCTTGCAAACAAATTAAACCAAGCAAAATCTATGTACCAGACGCCCTTTCAATGCATTTCGCATGCCAAGCAAAAGGGATAGCAAGCTGTACATGTGTTTTTTCAATTGTGTACAAGTAAAAGAATGGCACTACTGGAAACCTGTATTTTCCTGTCGGTGGAATCAAAACCGACAAAAAAATTATAAATTTCCTGTCGTTGAGGAGGAACCGACAGAAATAATACGAAACCGACAAAGAAATAATACTTTTTTCTGTCGTTGGATGTGTACCGACAAAGAAATTATTTTTTTTTTTTTTTGAAAAGAGGACAAAATGTCCTCTGCTTTTATAGAAAGCAGATAGTCACCAGAACACACACTGGGGGAACCAGCGTTTTCAAGAAGAGTACAGCTATAAAAGTCTATTACAGAGACAAATCAAATCTCGCCAATGCCTGAGTCTAAGATAGCATTAGTCTTGAAGGATTTCATCCACTCGCGAATCTCCCGGACGATTGTCTCCAGGCGCTCCCTGTCTTCTCCTTTAAGCAGGACGCTCCACTTCTGCAAATATGAAAGTGCAAGATATACAATGTCAGACGGAGCCTTTGGAAATTTTTGCTCAATGGCCATCTTGTTTCTGGAGGTCCAGAGAGCCCAACCGAAACCTGCAAATATAAACATAGTTAATTTGTTCGGCAGTGGCACCCCGCCCATGAGCCAAGTTTCTGAAAAAAGTTTCAAAGATCTCGTACATGACTCCAATTAAAGATTTCAGCACAAGTACTCCATATAAACTTGGCTAATACACAATTGAAAAAAATATGATCAACTGACTCTGATACAGAACAAATACAGCAGTCCCCGTTCCCTTTCCACCCCATTTTAACAAGGCAGCTGCCCACCTGTAGTTTGTTATTAAAAATTTGCCACAAGAAAATTTTGATTTTCATGGGAACCTTACATCTCCAAATAATACCAGCCATCCTATTGGGGAAAACCCCATTGATTATGAATTTATAGAGAGATTTAGTAGAGTGAAGTCCCCTTTTTCCCGCGCCCAAAAAACAGCATCTTTGGAATTCTCCATTGGAGAGAACTGCTGTAGCTTCTCCAATAGAGATTCCCAGCTCTCAAACTCTCGAGTTGATAGTGTTCTTTTGATAATATTCCTTTCTTTAATAATATTGTCTGTGGTTTTGAAAATTAAATTTTTCTATCGGTGCAAAAAATTTCTTTTTCTGTGGTTTTGTACACACAGAAAAAAATTACGTGAAAATCAACCAAATTGGCCTGCGCACGAAGATTGCCGCCAGGTTCTCCCGCCGTTTGTCCACGAAAAATAATCCCTAGACCCACTCGCGCGCAAAATTCCCGCGCTTGAAGTCACGGACATGCTTCCAATAAAGGACACATGACCCAACCATAGACTCCCTCGTTTTCTTCCACGACGCTAGCGCTGGTCCCTGAGGGCATCCGCAGTGGTAACCGTCAGTAGCTGGAGATTTAGAAACCGTGGGTCCCATAGAAATATTTTTTTATGTACTCGGTTTCTGCAGTTGCTTTACTCTCTCACTTGCATTCTGGGCATACACAGGAGATTCCCCTCGATTCCTGAGCAAGACTAGCGACAGAATAGTCTCTAGCAAGAATGATTTGGTGATTTCTCTCACCTCCACGTCGGACCGAGCTAGCGACGTCGCCCCTTGCTAGGGACGCCCTGATAGCTGTTCAAATAGGAGACCTCTCCCCACCTTTCAGCCGCCGTCCAAGTCAGATGCCAGGGAACGAATAAAAAAAGAAAAACACTCCATCAAAATAAAATAAAAAAAACTTCCAAAGGATAAGGATGTGAGTTGGGGAACGCTCAGCGGCTGAAAACACTCCATAAAAATAAAATAAAAAATTATTTCTTGTCGGTATGAACTCCCATTCCTGTCGTTTCAAAGGCGACATGAATTATAATTTCTTTGTCGGTACAATCACTTTTCCTGCCGTAACTTTCAGACAAAAATAAAATTCTAAATCTGGCGGCCGATAATTTTCCTGTCGACCCGCGATCGACAGGAATATAGCAACTCGACAGAAAAATAGTATACCCGGCAAGAAAATAGTGTTTTTATGTCGCCTCAGTCCTGTCGGAATTTTCCTGCCGGTATACTGACAGAAAAATTAATATTGCATATTTTCTGTCGGTTTTCCCTAATTTCCTATCGGTTCCGTACCGACAGTGAAATTTGAGTTTCCAGTAGTGTGGATAGAGACCTGTGGTTAGGAAGCTACAGCACTGGTAGCAGCTGCCAGGAATGCATGTCACCCCTGCTTAAAGCATGCAAAAAGAGGCTACAGCCGATGTCCATGTCGCCTAGGAGTGCAGGCAAACCATGCAACCCCACCCTCCCCGGAAACTGATCCTTGATCCTTCCAAGGTGTCCAAGCACCCCTTAATGTTCCATGGAAATGCTGCTTCGGCGCTTGATCTTGAAGAATAGGTTTTTGCTTTGATTACCATGTGGTCAAATTGCCACTGAAGAAAAAACGCAGTAGACTGACTTTAAGCGTCACTTGTTAGAGGGTTGGAGCAGCTGGTTCGGTCAATGTCCCTTCAAGCAACGAGAGATCTGTCGATAAATATGTGCGGAGCTGTAGGGCTTGTGTTAATTTTTTTTGAAGGTAAAAACTGTAGGGCTTGTGTTAATTGATAGCCTTGAACACAATGGGAGCTTGTTTGTCTCGGAAAATCATTGACTACTGATGCTTCCCAAGTCCAAATGATGTAAGCCATTGACGTTACCATAGGCTTGATCAATTCTAGCTTTTATGGAACCTTCCACCGGATCTCTCGTTCATGTACTCTCAGTTCTCACAGGCTTTGGACCTTGGTACTTGAAACTGAACTCTCCATAGCTGTCAAGTACTTGAAACTGAACTCTCCATCATCACATGGCTGTCTTCGATCCTGCAGCTTCGCAGCCTCTGATGCATGTCCAGTGTCAGCCTCCTCACCGTCACAAGCGCCTCGGGTGTAAGCAGCGTCCTGTAGGTCGTGGCATATGTCGCTTTCTGATGTCAAAAGGTTCTGGTCAGCCTGTGACTTGATCTCTTGGAGACTTAGAGTAGCTGACTTTTAGACTTGACACGTGCAGGTTTTCTCATTCTGCCTGCTGCTCTTCAGCATTGAAACGCCCACCTGCATCTCCAATGGAGGCCAAAGCACGGTGGCCTGATTATCAGACACAGCTGCAGCCTCCCCATGCGTGGGTTCAGTCCTAAAGTGGACTGCATATCGTTACTGGTGCCTCCCAAGCCTAAATGGTTAAAGCCGAAATTACAATGATGCATACTTGATCAGCTCCTAGCTAGCTAGCATGGGAAGCTCCTGGGCTAGCAAATCAGTAGTTTGTTTTCCATGAGTGTTCTCACATCTCACACGACGTATGTGCCTTGGTGACAACCAAACTAATGATCCGGAACTACTACTACTCACTCTTGAGGTTGTATATTCTATATTTTATAGGCATGTTTGCCACACGCTGCTAGCCATGAAAACATGGCATTTATAATGTTAACCACTTGAAAGTTGAAACGTACACAGAACCAGAGCACAACACATAATAAGCTCTTATCCAGAGTGCACTGATATCCATACAACCTGCACTGTGCGGAAGGCTAACTTCAATCTCAACTCAACATATTTGGTATCATGGTGATACTACAATATCACCTATGATGGGGTTTTTGGTAGACAACAATTGGCTAACTTCAATGATGTGTTTATTATTCAGAATGCATTGATATCCAAACAACCTGCACTGATTTTTAATTTCACCATCACACATCTCTATTTATTCTTCATGCTTTGGCTTTGCAATTTCGAGGCTGAACATATCCTACATTTTCATGCTAATTGTATGTCGTCCAGCGGCTGCAATGCAACTGGTATATCATATATAGCTTATTTCAAATTTCAATAGAGATCAGGTTTGTCCAAAAATGAACCAGTGGATGAATGATAATGACGTGGATGAATGATAATGACCAATGATAACATCGAAGTTTGACCTAGAGGAATGATTCAATGTTTTTTTTTTTTTTGCATGTTTCTGATATCTTTCTTACTAATCTTACTGAGTTGGCCCAAGTTATTCGTTCCTGATGCATCGCAAGTCTATAGGCTGCATACTGAAAATTTCATCACCTATGATGGGGTTTTGGTGACACTACAATTTGAATAATAAACACATCATTTTCTAGATGGCTTCAAAATAAAGACCCTCACAAAGAACTTATATGTCCTAGATTCGAACACGTAGACAATAAAAAATTATATCACTTGGCTGTCTGCATGCAGTTGCCAAAAAACACTGCTCACGGTAGATAAACAAAATCCTAATGCAACCAACAAAGAGAGAGCTTCTCGGTTTTAGCAAGGTTGAGGCAGGAGGCGGCGGTGGAGGGGTGTTCTCCACGTAGGAAAGAAATCCTAAGGATCTCAGCGTCGGAAATTGCATCAATTGTTTTTGACTTGAGCACAGATGGAGGGACGAGGATAAGACAAAAGAGATACGATAACTTTTTCCTTTCTTTTATTTTAAAATAATTTCAAAAACAATTTCAATTCAGTTTTGAATCTTGGTTTAAAACCACTCATCACATTAAATCAAATGCACCAGCATGACTTTTACAACAATGTTGCTAAACCCTATGATTAATTTTAGTTTAATGAAATTTTTATTTGCCTATGTTTCAATGAGCACAAAAAATGCATAATTAAATTAATTTATATCTATTTTCAAAGGTGCAAAATTTAGGGTGTTACATCTTGCAAACTATCTAAGCTCCAAAAACTATAGATAATAAAAAAAACTCACAGTACCTAGCTAATTAAGAAGTCCCACGCATAATGCATTCAACATCCTAAACTCCAAGATACGTCCTTGTCGAAAGCTTTCTCATCGACTCCATGTGATCCGCATCTGATACCAAGCACCTCCTATGAATCGAGTTGGTCCAAGGGATGAATTTGACGCTGGTGTTGTATCTTAATTCTAGAGGAACGCTCTACTGCTTCACAAGTTTCTAATATGTGTTAGACATAAACTCCTGATGCCTCATAAGCCAGAATTGGGCATGTTGATAATATCATTAAGTTTAGAATACTTGAAATTGCTTCTAATTGTCTTCCATTGCCTTTCTAAAATATTAATTATACTCCTAAAGTGTATGTTAGTCTTTTCACTAAGGCTATCAGCCAAAGGCCGTGATGAACTTCCAAGCAACAGAATCAAATCACCACTCTGTTATTTAGAGTCTTAATTCACTCAGGTTTAGAGGCAATGGAAGGCAATTTGGCGCATATGGCCGACCAAGCATAGACACATCAATCGTCTCCCGTTGCCTCCATCCCATCGTCTTCCATTGCCTTCAGCCTTTCTAGCCGTCGGATCGATCACTGTGAGCCATCAAAATTCTCCGCAAGCATTGTAAAAAATTTCTATCATTAATGGTTCGCAGGAACATATTGTATGATAGAAAACGTACCATTCCCTAGATGTTTTAATAATAAATAAAAACATAGGAAGAAGAGAGTGCTGGTTGTAGTATATATAGCACCTACACTTTTATGAGGTGTGATGGAGACTTATACATAAGGCTTCTTGGCATTTTATTAGATCATGGATAACAAAAAGAAAGTATTGTTCATCTCATGCCATCTTGTAGCAAGAAAAACAAATGTCGTCCACATGCATGCATGGCCAATTGCCACTACTAAAAATGAGAGCAGTGGCACCATTAAGATATTCGAACAATAATATCGGTTGTGTTCATTGTTTAGTAAGGATATTTAATTAGATCTGATTCCCTAGCTTGTGTAATCAGAGGCAATGCCCATGTTTCGGGTTTCGAGAGTATTTTTCACGTCTCAAGAGTATTAGAATTGAAGTGCCTTAGATGATTCAAAGTATAGTACAAGTGCAACATCTAATAATCCGAACATGGCGTGGTTTGAAAGAGCACATCTTCCATGAGTTCGATGGGTACCTTTTTTAGTTGGTCTTGTATCTATTACTTGGTGGATCTTGACTTGTGTAAGTTAATTGAACTGAACATGGCGTGGTTTGGAAGAGCACATCTTCCATGAGTTCGATGGGTACTATTAGAATTTGTTGTGTTAGGAGGAACATTTGTTGTTGACAAATTGGCATAAACCTATTGTACATGATATGGCAAATATAATCACCATCTGCTGGACTGACCCAACAAGAGATTGTCTCGATACACATCATATACGTTATGTCATTCGACCTAAGATTGTTGTATGTGCTCGAGATGTGTATCGACTTGCTTAGAAACTGACAAACGCTGCTCCGTTACTGGGTAGTTATAAAGGAGGTCTTCGGGTTTGTCGAGAAACATGCTATGAGACATAGACAATCAAGATGGGACTTGCCTCTCTCTGATGAGAGTGATATCACTGGATCACTCAAGTGATTGGATCAACAAATGCATGGCCATGCTTGGGTTAAGTGTTAACCCACGAGTTGAACCAAATATCATGAGGCAAGGGAGTAACATGTATGTGGTCGTGGTGGTTCGTCTGATATGATCATTTACGTGCATATAGGAGTTGTCACGCCTTGCCAGAGGCCGCTGTCAACTATTGGGCGAGTAGGAGTACTCGGCCCATGTCTATGTGTGCGTGAACCCATAGGGTCGCACGCTTAAGGGGCTGGAAGCCTAATTCGGGTTGAACCCGAATTAGACAAGGCTTAGGGTTACTAATAGGCCTCCAACTCGGGAGCACATTAGGGACGCCTATATAAGTAGAGGGGAGGGGCGCGACCAGAATCAATCCACGTCTTTGGACTGCCGTCGTCGCCCTCCACGCTCGCGCCTTCGCTCCTAGCGGACCTAGCAGTCCGGAGGCGCATCACTTCTTCCCCGTTCGTGTGGGACACCTCGGAGGTACTGCATCTGGAGCACGAGGACGAACCGCAAGTGGTGGGAGGACTTGCTGGACGACCACGCAACTGCACGGCACTGCTGCGACGTGTTCGACTACATCGAGACGGCTCCGCCTGCATCTGCGCGTCTAGTGGTAATCCCTAGATCTATAACTGGCGGCTGTTCCTGGTTTATGAGGTCGAAAAGTTTTGTTTTCCGGCTAGTGTAGCAACCTCGTAACCCTACAGTGGTATCAGAGCCATAGTCGCTTCGTCATAGATTTGGATGCGCATATGGAGATATGCATGGTTGTAGATCAGTCTCGGATTAGGGTTCGTGATCCCGCTTGTTGGTCGTGTAACGATCTACTCCTACCAGTCGGTTTTCCACCATCGGAGTTAAGTGATACATGTAAACCCAGTCAAGGCGTGGTGGAGATCAATTGGATTGGTCGAATCGAACTCTGGTCAAGTGACGAGCGCATATGATGCGCAGCGGTAATAGATTGGATCTGTTACCGGGCAGCGAATACGTGTGCGAGGTGCTGTTCGGTAAATCAGCTGTAACTTGGCAGTACGGATTACGCCCGAGACCCATAATATATCAAAACGTGTCTACATGAAATTTCGGATCAAGCCAACCCAGCTTGGAAACGGAGCTGGGTTGGCGACGGTAAGATTGGTCAAAAACAGCTTGAAAAAGGGAGTAATCTGCGATACGAATTTAGATGTCGAATCAGATAACTCTATTTTGCAGGTTTTATGTGACTGGTATGGCCTATCGTGTATAAGATGCATGTGTTTAATTAATCCATGGCTTGCATGCCATGAGAATGACAATATGGCAGAGCCAAGTATATATTGTCCATTGATGTAATGGCTCGCGTGCCAACCGTGATGATCATACACCCGACTATGTAATTCTATTCCGGCTGCGTTAGCTAGTCTTAATGATTCATCACTCAAGGATGGTATACTCGGACCATGGAGATGGAGATCACCATGACGCACAGGTTAATGGAGATGGAGATCACCATGACGCACAGGTTAATGGAGATGGAGATCCCCATGGACTAATGGCCATACCTAGTCACATCTGTGTTGATGCTATTCTTACTATGTTCTACTTTCATATGCGATGATGTTTTTGTCTACATAAGCGCGGTAGTAAAGTAGAACGATCCCTCAGCAATGTTTAAGTTATATGCTTCCCCAAATCTTACACTATTATAAGTCTTGTATAATCGGTGGTGGGTCTATAAAATTAGGGTGCCACTGTTTTTCCTCGACTAGACAGGTTCGTATCGGATACTTACTGCAAAAGGGTTGGTTACTTGAATAAGGTCATCCTAACGGTTAGGGATCTTGAAGCGTGAGTCGTTGAGAGCACAGCATAGAGATGCTGCTCAACAACAAGAGTCATATGTGATATGATTAGCAAGGAGTTGCTTACCGATCTACCATGTCTTCTAGCGGTGATGCTAAAGTTCACTAGTCGACTTGTTAGTTGTGGGTCTTGAATCACTAAGTATCGATTGGGGGATATTGATTTTAGTAGGAGTATATTCTATTTGATATAATTTACTCTTTTTATGGATATTTTGTCTTAGTATTTTGCATTACTTTTGCTGTAGATTAATGGCGCCTACCAATGAAAAATTTACGCTGCGTTCAATTCTTGAGAAAGATAAGTTGAATGGAACAAACTATGTGGATTGGATCCGTAACCTGAGAATTGTTCTCAGGGCTGAGAAAAAGGAAGAGATTTTGGACACCCCATTACCAGGAGCACCTGCTGATAATGCGCCTGCTGCAGAGAAAAACGCTTACAAGAAAGCATGTGATGCTAATCTTGAAGTGAGTTGCCTTATGCTTGCTTGTATAGAACCTGAGCTGCAGATGCAGTTCGAAAATAATCATGCAGCATATGATATCAGCATAGCGCTTAATGATATGTTCCAAGCTGAAGCTAGGACTAAAAGGTTCTAAGTCTCAAAAGCTTTGGTTGAATGTAAGCTAGCAGAGGGGGCACGGCAGTTGGACCACACGTAATCAAGATGGTTGGTTACACTTTCAGAGATTGGAGAAGCTAGGCTTCCCAATTGGCCCGGAGTTGGCTACTGATTTCATTCTCTCGTCTCTTCCGTCCAGCTATGGGAACTTCATCTCGAACTACCATTTGCATGGGGCAGAGAAGAGCTTGAATGAATTGTGTGGGATGCTAAAAACTGCAGAGGCTGACATCAAGAAAAATGCAAGCACTAGCCAAGTGTTGACGGTCCAAAACAAGCCTAACTTTAAGAGAAAGAAGGGCAACACTTGGAAGAAGAAGAAGGGCAAGGCTAAGGATGAGTTCCCTAAGCTAAACCCTACTGCGGCCAAGGCTGGACCAGCTGCTGATGCTAAGTGCTTTCATTGTGGAGGGGAAGGTCACTGGAAAAGGAACTGCAAGGTGTACTTGGCGTCCTTGAAGAAGGATGGCGGTGGTAAAGGTACTTCCGTTCATACACTTGCTATTTATATTACGGATATTTTCCTTGCTAACTCTTATATTAATTCTTAGGTATTTGATACCGGATCGGTTGCTCATATTTGCAATACGATGCAGGGAATGATAAGAAGTAGAAGTGTGGGAAAAGGAGAAGTTGATTTCCAAGTTGGCAATAACGCAAGAGTTGCTGCGTTGAACGTCGGGACAATGCAACTTCACCTGCCGTCAGGATTTATTTTGGAATTGAATAATTGTTATTTTGTTCCTAGTTTAAGTCAAAACATTGTGTCACCTTCATGTTTGATGAAGGATGGTTATTCATTTGCGAGTAAAGACAATGGTTGTGTAATCTCTAAGAATGATATGTTTATGGCTTTTGCATCCATTGTGAATGGGTTATTTATTTTAAAGCTTGATGATGCACCTATCTGTAATGTTAATGCTAAAAGGCCTCGGCTTAATGAGTTAAGTCCTACCTATATGTGGCATTGTCGTTTGGGTCATATAAGTGAGAAGCGCATGAAGAGGCTCCATTCCGATGGGCTTCTAACTTCGTTTGATTTTGAATCTTACGAGACATGTGAGGCTTACTTGCTAGGAAAGATGACTAAAACGTCTTTCACAGGTTTTCCTGAGAGGGCGATAGACTTGTTGGAACTCATACATAGCGATGTGTGTGGACCAATGAGCACGACAGCTAGAGGTGGATTCGAATACTTCGTAACCTTCACTGATGATTTTAGTAGATATGGTTATGTCTACCTAATGAAACACAAGTCTGAAACTTTCAAAAAGTTCAAGGAATTTCAGAACGAAGTAGAGAATCAACGTGGCAAGAAAATCAAAGCCTTACGATCTCATCATGGAGGTGAATATTTGAGCCACGAATTTAGCAATCATCTAAAGAGTTGCGGAATTGTTCCACAGCTTACGCCGCCTGGAACGCCACAGAGAAACGGCGTGTCCGAGCGACGTAATCGGACTTTGTTAGACATGGTTCGGTCTATGATGAGCCAGATGTTGACGGTCCTTAACGTCTATTTTATACCATCAACTATTGCTCAATATAACATGATATCAACCAGAAAGCATAGTTGTAGCGTTTGATTATAATGAGTTCCATGAGTTGTGTTGTTCTCAGTTGTTTTACATGTATATTCAATTTTACAAAGAATAAAAGTATCTCAAATGATGAAAGAGACTGCACCATTACGACGGACTCGTCGAAACGATCGAAACAGATATATCATTTACTATATTTGGAGTCCGGAGTGAAAAGATATTAATTTTACAAATAAAGGAGAATTACCACTAATGGGCCCCACGTCCAAGCAAGGCCCATGACGTGAGAAAAGGCTCATATGGCATGAAAGTGGCTCAAGAAAGGTGGCCCAAGCTGCTCCCTTAAGTGGGCTCACATGAGGGATGATTGGAAGGCCCAAGTTAAATGTATAATGGCCCAACAGAGCAAAAGGTGAAAGAATTAGTCCCACATCGCCTGTCTAGAAGAGGTGGAGGCTTTTCTAGACTATAAATAAAGAGGTAGACCCCCCTCCCTGGGGGCACCACATTATGGAGATGTAGAGGCGTCCCTCGAATGGATGACCTCTCATCTCTAGAGAATTAGGGCTAGACTTTTCAATGTAGTAGATTAGGTCTTGATGGGAGTTAGGAAGAGGCGAAGCTTCGCTCGGGTTCTGGAGGAGTCTTCAGTTTTTGGTATGTCTTTGTATTTATTCTTGTAAGACTTATGCTTTAATATATTTTATCTTCTCTATTTACTTTTATGCATTACATTTGATTGGTTAGTATAGTAGTTATACTTTAGCATAGGATCTTCGCCTGTATTAGGTGCTCTAGTTATAGATCGTGGCTAGAGTAGTATTCTTTAGCGTAGACGTGGTGTCTAGGCTAGGGTTTACCTGAGGTTGCACCCATCTCTTACGGTTAGTTGTGGTAGCCTCTAGAGGTGACAGCTCTTTAGGTCTTCGTACTCCACCACGTCGGATTTGGTGTTTCGTAGAGCTTTTGGCAGCCTTCCCCGACTACCTTCTTCCCAGTCTTATTCGAGAGTTGAAAAGGTACTGTTGCTCCAAAGTGTTATTGTGTGATTGCTTTATCTACCATGAATTAGTTATATAGAACCAAAGTAATAGAGAAGTATTTAGGAACATTGAGCTCTTCCGTTATCCTCTCACTTTAGCTATCTACTCATTTATCATAGAATTCTCCTGTGTGTGTCATATATACATAATTCATATCATCTATCATTTACCCCCTACTTTAGTCTAGTTGATGTATTAAATTAGTAGATACATGATGGTGAACTATCAATGTCTTTAACCAATGTTTCCCAGTGGTAAAATATAAATAACGATACCTGGAATACTCCCGGTAAAATGCTACAATGGTTTTCTGTGCTCTTGCGGAATCCTTTATAATTTAATTGTGCATAAGAAATACCAACAAGCATTTTTGGCGCCGTTGCCGGGGATAGGGATTTACCCCTTAAGTCCTACACCTAGTGACGGCGCCATAAATACCCCAGGTATTATAATTACTTGTCATTAGGAACTAGCCACTTTTGAATTACTAATATTCCTAAACATGAAATAGGTTGTCATCCCCAATTATATTGCTAGAAAATTATCATAGATTTATATTATACTATTATGACTAGGCAGATAAATATATGAATAAGATATGAATGTAAACTAATGGGTTCTGGAAGCGGACAGATAATTATACCGTTGTAGCATTTCACCTAGGGAAGTATCTAGGTTGTCGATTTATAATTATACCTCTAGGAAGGCTATGTGTTAAACTATTATTGCCATATTGATAAGGTACGTGGATAGTTGATATTAATTGCACACTCTAATCTAATCAGGCAGGGTCACAAGATAAATAAAGATAAATATGGGTGATAGCATAATCATCAAGTATCATAATTAAGGATAATCATCAGAGCATCTTACTAGTCATAATCATAGCTAGCCATTAAATAAACTAGGGAAATAAGTGTATAAGCTGCGTCAATTGAATAACTCTAATTAGTGCAACTACATCTAATCATCATTGCTAAATTAACCCTATATCATTATTACATGTAAAGAGGCATCAACTAATGAGGATATTACGACAATAAAGTCACCTCCTTCGCGACCGCGCCCATGCTAGTCCTACATACGGGGGTGGACTACGGAGGAACTAACGTAGCTGTCACCTACGCAGACTACCACACGTCCCGGCATGTTAGGGTGCACTCGCAGAGATAAACAAGACATCTAGACACCACGTCTACATATCGCCTATCATCTACCCATTGTACATATGGATAAACGCTATACGAGCAATTACATGAATTCAATAAGATCAAAGTAACTAAACTAGACATATAATTAAAGTAGACAATGACTATTGCAATTAAGAACATATGAATATATTAGAGTAAAGTCTCCCTAATCTGAATATTGAATACAATAAAGTAACTAAGAACTAGATCTATTACCGAACTCTTGCGCTCCAGCCCGGGCACGCCCGGCTCCGGATCCGATGAAGAACTAGATCTCCTCTACTTCTAATCTAGCTAGCTAATCCTATGAACTAGAAGGCTCTTGATAAACTTGAAGGCTCTTGATGCTTGACGGCTTGAGGCCTTGATGAATAATGAATTGGCTCTTTCCAGGAGGGTCTACCCATGTATTTATAGTCCTTGGTGGGATGCGCGTGCACCGCAGATCAAACCGACTTAACCAACGGTGGAGATGGAAACCCTAGGCGCCGGAGAAGCTTCCCGGGCGGGGCACCAAACCCCTGAGGGGGGCCGCCCGGCCCATGGTGGGGCGGCCGGCCCCACCGGGCAGGTCCGGCCCCCTCGTTCCTCCCCCGGTGTCTTTTAGAGTCTTCCTGAGTCTTCCCGCGGTGTCCTTTCGTGGCGGATAAGTTTCGTGGTTTTATTTGCACTTGAATCCCTCTTTTCGAAGCTTTTCTCGAAATCTCCCTAGAAATTACGTAATATGCAAAACTCATGGAAATTGTCGATAAATCCCTAGACTAGTGTGTTTTCTTATTTCCTTTTGGATGAAAAGCTCTAGTAAAAGTTGACGCTAACAGGTGTCAACAATACCCCCCCCAAGCTTTTACCTTTTGCCAGTCCCTTGGCAAACACACCAAGCCTAAGTGTTATTGTATTTGAATCGGGAGTTGCTACAATGTCATTATACTTCCCAGTACACATGCTTTCAAATAAAATTTTCTCCAGATCGAACGATGTATACTTTAACCTTCAAACTTACTCATTTTAGTTTTCAACCTTAAATTCTCCTGAGTTTTGATATGACTGCTTTGATATAAGAATTTACTCTGAACCTAAAACTTGTGGAGGCATATGCTTAAGCTAAGTCTAGGTGATTGAGGGATATGATATGAGAAAGATTGAGCTACTATTTATCTTATTCCTAACGATACTAAGTTCTGGAGATTTATCTTTTGAAAACTCTAAAAATCTTACATGATGAGCTCTTGTATGACAAAGCTTGAATTCCTACCAAAGCCATACATGATATACATTTAGATTAGAAAAACCTTTGCTCATTCATGCTGCTTGCTTTGTATTGAGTTCAGTCAACCTTTGTTGTATACCTTATGAGAGCCTTGTCATGCTTTTTAAATCAAGATCACTTACACACTCCGCCTATATATGCATTACTCCTACTCTGGGAGTAAGCGCAATCATTTTCCATTTTTATCCAGATCCACCTTAAAAATGTTTTTCTCCTACACTGGGAGTAAACAACCAAAAATATACCCTATAGGACAACCCCTTGTTTAATGCTCTACATTCTTATTGTTATCTCTCCAATCATTTATTGTATTTAAAGGATGCATGTGGCTATGCAAAATAAAAAGTATTAAAACAAAAGAGAAAAAAAAGAAGAGAAAAAAAGAGAAAGAAAAAAAAAGAAGAATAAAGATAGCCCATGTTTTCCTATGGAAAGTTCTAAGTTCAAGAGAGAGATTTATTTTCAAGGAGCATAAGTAGAATTAGAATTAGCCATTAGATACCATATATATACCTATCCACCATACTACATACACATGCACATCTTGGTTTGATTGTATGACTTGACTCTCTTTGGATGCATTGTTTGACTTTACAATATATGAATTGTAAGTATGTTCGTCCTTGTTTAATGCCACTCCTATGAGCTCCACTATAATAATTAGTTGTAGGAGGGCATGATAACATAAATGCCTTAGTGAGATCCATAAATACCACATATTAAGAGACTTGAGGGTGTTATACAATTAAGCTCTGAGTTTTTATTTTAAAAACTTACAAAAACTCCAGAATATTGGTTGAGTGAAGAATTTGAGACATAGTGCTTGACTTGATTATTCTATCATTCAATTACTCAAGACTCATGCGAAAGTTGAAAAGCTCCATAGTTAATGGGAAAATGGGTAAGTGTGAAAGTCAGAGCAGTATTGTCTAATTTAAAGGAGAATTTTAGTTTGAAAGCATGTGTACTTTTGAGAAGTGAAAGCATTGTAGCAACTCCTGATCTAAGTTTAGTAGTTAGGCTTTGCTAAGGGACTAGCAAAGGGTAAGCTTGGGGGAACTTGTTGACGGTCTTTAACGTCTATTTTATACCATCAACTATTGCTCAATATAACATGATATCAACCAGAAAGCATAGTTGTAGTGTTTGATTATAATGAGTTCCATGAGTTGTGTTGTTCTCAATTGTTTTACAGGTATATTCAATTTTACAAAGAATAAAAGTATCTCAAATGATGAAAGAGACTGCACCATTGCGACGGGCTCGTCGAGACGATCAAAACAGACATATCATTTGCTATATTTGGAGTCCGGAGTGAAAAGATATTAATTTTACAAATAAAGGAGAATTACCACTAATGGGCCCCACGTCCAAGCAAGGCCCATGACGTGAGAAAAGGCTCATATGGCATGAAAGTGGCTCAAGAAAGGTGGCCCAAGCTGCTCCCTTGAGTGGGCTCACATGAGGGATGATTGAAAGGCCCAAGTTAAATGTATAATGGCCCAACAGAGCAAACGGTGAAAGAATTAGTCCCACATCGCCTGTCTAGAAGAGGTGGAGGCTTTTCTAGACTATAAATAAAGAGGAAGACCCCCCTCCCTGGGGGCACCACATTATGGAGATGTAGAGGCGTCCCTCGAATGGATGACCTCTCATCTCTAGAGAATTAGGGCTAGACTTTCAATGTAGTAGATTAGGTCTTGATGGGAGTTAGGAAGAGGCGAGCTTCGCTCAGGTTCGGAGGAGTCTTGAGTTTTGGTATGTCTTTGTATTTATTCTTGTAAGACTTATGCTTTAATATATTTTATCTTCTCTATTTACTTTTATGCATTACATTTGATTGGTTAGTATAGTAGTTATACTTTAGCATAGGATCTTCGCCTGTATTAGGTGCTCTAGTTATAGATCGTGGCTAGAGTAGTATTCTTTATCGTAGACGTGGTGTCTAGGCTAGGGTTTACCTGAGGTTGCGCCCATCTCTTACGGTTAGTTGTGGTAGCCTCTAGAGGTGACAGCTCTTTAGGTCTTCGTATTCCACCACGTCGGATTTGGTGTTTCGTAGAGCTTTTGGCAGCCTTCCCCGACTACCTTCTTCCCAGTCTTATTCGAGAGTTGGAAAGGTACTGTTGCTCCAAAGTGTTATTGTGTGATTGCTTTATCTACCATGAATTAGTTATATAGAACCAAAGTAATAGAGAAGTATTTAGGAACATTGAGCTCTTTCATTATCCTCTCACTTTAGCTATCTACTCATTTACCATAGAATTCTCCTGTGTGTGTCATATATACATAATTCATATCATCTATCATTTACCCCCTACTTTAGTCTAGTTGATGTATTAAATTAGTAGATACATGATGGTGAACTATCAATGTCTTTAACCAATGTTTCCCAGTGGTAAAATATAAATAACGATACCTGGAATACTCCCGGTAAAATGCTACAATGGTTTTCTGTGCGCTTGCGGAATCCTTTATAATTTAATTGTGCATAAGAAATACCAACAAGTATTTTTGGCACCATTGCCGGGGATAGGGATTTACCCCTATTCCTAGTAGCGACGCTAGAAATGTCAACACCAGACAGACCTTCCACTATCATTTTGTGGATACGCTCTAGAAACAACCGCTTTCACACTAAATAGGGTACCGTCTAAGTCCGTAGTTAAGACACCATATGAGATGTGGACTGGTAAGAGTCCTAGTTTGTCTTTTCTAAAAATTTGGGGTTGTGAAGTTTATGTTAAACGACTAATGTCAGATAAGTTAACACCCAAATCGGACAAGTGCTTCTTCGTGGGATACCCAAAAGAAACTTTAGGGTATTACTTCTATAACCGATCGAGGGGCAAAGTGTTTGTTGCTCGAACGGTGTTTTCTTAGAGAGAGTTTCTCAAAAGAGAGAAAAGTGGACAAAAGGTGTATCTTGAAGAAGTTCAAGATGAGCCGACAGAAACGACTCCACAAGTGATGCTAATGTAGCAGAACAAGATGAGATACCTGTGGCAAGAGAAGCACCACCACAACCACGAAGGTCCGCAAGAGTCATAACCCCATCGGTAAGACTTCGTGGAAGCACGAGGGGAGCTGTTGTTGTTAGACAATGACGAGCCCGGCGACTTATGCGGAAGCAATGATGGACCCAGTTCGAGAGATGGCAAAGTGCCATGAGATCCGAGATAGATTCCATGGGAGCCAATCAAGTTTGGAACTTGGTTGATCCGCCCGATGGGGTAAAACCTATAGAGTGCAAATGGATCTATAAAAAAAAAAAAGGATATGGATGGAAATATTCACATCTACAAAGCTCGACTTGTCGCAAAGGGTTTTCGGCAAGTTCAAGGAGTTGACTACGACGAGACCTTCTCACCGGTAGCGATGCTTAAATCTATCCAGATCATTCTAGCAATAGCTGCCTATCATGATTATGAGATTTGGCGGATGGATGTTAAAAACAGCCTTTCTAAATGGAAATTTAGAAGAGGACGTGTATATGATACAGCCCGAAGGTTTTGTTGATCTAAATAATGCTAGAAAAATATGCAAGCTTAAGAAATCTATTTATGGGTTAAAGCAAGCACTTGGAGTTGGAACATTCGTTTTGATGAGGTTGTCAAAGGGTTTGGCTTCCATCAGAATGAAGAAGAGCCTTGCGTTTATCAAAAGGCTAGTGGGGGCACTGTTGTGTTTCTAATCTTGTATGTGGATGACATACTATTGATTGGGAATGACATTCCTATGTTGCAATCTGTAAAGACTTCACTGAATAATAGTTTTTCTATGAAGGATTTAGGAGATGCAGCATACGTCTTGGGCATTAAGATCTATAGGGATAGGTCGAAGAGGCTAATAGGATTATGTCAAGATACGTACATTGATAAGGTGTTGAAACGGTTCAACATGGAGCAGTCCAAGAAAGGGTTCTTGCCTATGTCACATGGTATGCGCTTTAGCGACAAGCAGTGTCCTTTATCAGATGAAGAGCGCAAACGCATGAGTAAGGTTCCATATGCTTCAGCAGTTGGTTCCATCATGTATGCCATGATATGTACTCGCCCAGATGTCTCATATGCTCTAAGTGTTGCGAGCAGGTACCAAGCCAATCCTGGTGAGAGTCACTGGACGCTTGTTAAAAACATTCTTAAGTACTTGAGAAGGACTAAGAATGAGTTCCTAATCTATGGAGGTGAGGAGGAGCTCGTTGTAAATGGTTACACGATGCTAGCTTCCAAACCGATGTAGATGATTCACAATCTCAATCAGGTTTTGTGTTCAAAATAAATGGTGGTGCGATAAGTCGGAAAAGTTCCAAGCGGGGAGACAAGTGACCGATTCTACAAAGCCAGGTTTAGTATATGGCGCTTTCCGAAGCCGCAAAGGAAGGTGTTTGGATGAGGCGGTTCCTCATTGAGCTTGGTGTGTTTCCTAATGTGGCTAGCCCATTGAATCTACATTGTGACAACAATGGGGCGATAAGCGCAGAGCTAAGGAGCCAAGAAATCACCGTAAGAACAAACATGTATTGCGGAAATTTCACCTCATTCGACAGTTCATCAAAGGAGGTGAAATTAAGATGTGCAAGATACACACAGATTTGAATGTAGCAGATCCGTTGACAAAGGCCCTTCCACAGCCTAAGCATGAGGCGCACATGAGGTCTATGGGTATTAGACATCTTAGAGATTAACTCTAGTGCAAGTGGGAGACTGTTGGGAATATGCCCTAGAGGTAATCATAGAGGTGATGATATTGTGCCAGTATCCATGATATGTAATGTGTCTATTGAGTATTCATTAAAGACAACTTGTATTGATTAGCAATTATGTGAATTATTTGTGGAACTCTTTTACTTGTATGGTTATTCTATATTTGCCCTGGTCAGAGTTCATGTGAGGACACACATAAATATTAGACCAGCACATGTATTAGTTGATGGCTATGTTTCACAAGCCATAGATATGGAGATGTCAAACTAATAATATGGGCACATGTATGACATGTAGGCTGGACTGACCCAACAAGAGATTGTCTCTATACACATCATATACGTTATGTCTTTCGACCTGAGATTGTTGTATGTGCTCGAGATGTGTATCGACCTGCTTAGAAACTGACAAACGCTACTCCGTTACTGGGTAGTTATAAAGGAGGTCTTCGGGTTTGTCGAGAAACATGCTATGAGACATAGACAATCATGATGGGACTTGCCCCTCTCTGATGAGAGTGATATCACTGGATCACTCAAGTGATTGGATCAACAAATGCATGGCCGTGCTTGGGTTAAGTGTTAACCCACGAGTTGAACCAAATATCATGAGGCAAGGGAGTAACATGTATGTGGTCGTGGTGGTTCGTCTGATATGATCATTTGCGTGCATATAGGAGTTGTCACGCCTTGCTAGAGGCCCTGTCAACTATTGGGCGAGTAGGAATACTCGGCCCATGTCTATGTGTGCGTGAACCCATAGGGTCGCACTTTTAAGGGGCTGGAAGCCTAATTCGGGTTGGACCCGAATTAGACAAGGCTTAGGGTTACTAATAGGCCTCCAACTCAGGAGCACATTAGGGACGCCTATATAAGTAGAGGGGAGGGGCGCGACCAGAATCAATCCACGTCTTTGGACTGCCGCCGTCACCCTCCACGCTCGCGCCTTCGCTCCTCGCGGACCTAGCAGTCCGGAGGCGCATCACTTCTTCCCCGTACGTGTGGGACACCTCGGAGGTGCTGCATCTGGAGCACGAGGACGAACCGCAAGTGGTGGGAGGACTTGCTGGATGACCACGCAACTGCACGGCACTGCTGCGACGTGTTCGACTACATCGAGACGGCTCCGCCTGCATCTGCGCGTCTAGTGGTAATCCCTAGATCTATAACTGTCGGCTGTTCCTAGTTTATGAGGTCGAAAAGTTTTGTTTTCCGGCTAGTGTAGCAACCTCGTAACCCTACAAGAAGGAGTCCAGATCTAAGCGTAAACTGAAAAACAAGATCACTTCAATATAATTGGTTTCTAATCAATTGCCAAAAAAGCACATGGTTTACAAAACTATCTACGGGATGCAACAAAGAGAGCTTGGTTTTCAGCAATCTGATGACTGATGAGGCAGGCAAATACAGCATAATCGGTCCTGTTTTCGTACAGGAGTCTATGCAAGGATTACAAACACTTCCCTAGGATTCTATGCAAGGATAGACATTCTTCCGATGAAAACTCACCCTGTTTTGTTGGGCTAGCAATGACAATATTGTCTGTGTCATGGCCTTTCTCATGAGCATTGTTCTAAATGTAGGTGGCATAATGATTGGAGATTGGTGCTGCCCATGTATATGAGTTGATGAGTTCAGGATGAATGACTAGAAGTGGCGCTTGGTCACATGTTGTGTTTGTAGCATTTGTCACGTCATCTTGCCTTGTCCTTTGGAAGGATAATTGATGGATAATTGCATTGTTACAGAGTTATGATGATTTGTCAGTATCTGATGAGCTTGGCAATGGTAACAAGTTGGTGTTCAACACTTTGTACTAATGATGATGACTGGCCATGGTTGGTACATGGTAGGCAACAGGACCATGTGGTCTCGACTACATATATTTCTAAGTTCTTATAGTTCGACTTAGGGATGAAAACAGGTCAGGAAATTGGCATCCTGATTGGCACCGTTTTTTTCAGTTTTCCTTACTATACTCTGTTTTAGCCAGGAAATTCCAAGATCGATCTTGTGCAGGCACAGGAACAGCAACTGGTTGGGCCAGGTGGAACAAAAGGGAGGGGAAGCAGTGCCTGAACGCACTGTCTCCTTGCTGCTGCTACCACCATGCCTTATTGGTCCGCATCTGCTTCACTGCTTGGGCCTGTGGCTGCTAGCATGTCTTGCAGGTGAGCTTTGTGGTCTGTTCGGGCAGTCTCTAGCACGGCTGCTGCCTCTTGAATATCAATCCACATGCATAGATGGAACATTCCAAATCGTTAGTTAGAGCGTCTAAGCTATTACAAATTCAATCCTGCTGCCTCCTAATCCTACAATGTACTCTCCTAATAAAAAATCCGTAGCTTTTTCATTCTTCTCAGGACGTCCATGTAGTGTGGAAAATCTTATATATACATGCTAATAGTAGACCAGCTGTAGCCTCTTCATTGGGCACTCTGCTCTCTGGTGTTCTTGGGCCTTGTTTAGATGGTGAGAGGAGAGAGATTGAAAAGTCTTGTAGCACTTCATTTTTATTTGGTAAATATTGTCCAATCGTGGCCCAACTAGGCTCAAAAGATTCGTCTCGTGATTTACAACCAAATTATGCAATTAGTTATTTTTTTATTTATATTTCATGCTCTTTACATGCGGCAAATTATTTGTAAGAGGAGAGAGATTGAAAAGTCCTGTAGCATTTCGTTTGTATGTGGTAAATATTGTCCAATCGTGGCCCAACTAGGCTTAAAAGATTCATCTCGTGATTTATAACTAAACTGTGTAATTAGTTATTTTTTTATTTATATTTAATGCTCTTTATATGCGAGTATAAATTGATGTGATGGAGAGAGAGTGGAAAAACTTGCAATTTGCAGGTGCATCTAAACAAGGCCTTGGTAGATGCCCTACTTCAATGCACGTGGCCTACGGAAGGAAGTCTACTGATTGATCTTTGAATCAACATGTTCAGCATGCAGCTGGCTTATATAGAAGAAACATAACTATTTTGCTCAAGTCAGTCTCTATGCCTATATATCCATCAGAATAATGAGCTATCATAACACACAAAGAACAAAGGACATTTTTACGTACAAGGCTAGTACAAAATTAAACAATATTGTAATTCTTAGCTTGTCACTCAAAACAATTAAGTGAATGCTAGGTGCCTAGGTCAGTCGCTAGCTGCTATAAATTAATACATCACACTGTCATGTTTAAACTCGATATTTTCACAAGCCTTACTACATACACGTGAAAGGGGGCCTTGATTAGGCAAAGCATGCACCTAGCCCCAAAACAGGCAATGTGGTTCTCTAGTGCACGTCTTTCAACCAGGAATGTTTCAATTAGATGGAAAAATAAAGATAGATCAAGCTTGTTTAGAAAAGGAGAGTCCAGATCTATAAAGACTCTCAAATGGAGTCACAAGTTCTAAGAGTTGGCTTATAGATATTGGGAGGGAGGAACATAATTTCAGGGCTAGGTCTATAAGGACTTTCAAGTCGTGTCACATGTTTAGGAGTTGGCTTACAGGCATTGAGACATGGAAGAACATAAACTCAGGGCCAGATTTAGGGCTAGGGCCACTAGGGCCGCAGCCTTAGGCGTGGTCTAAGAAACCTCTGTACCCTTCTCCTTTTTTTATGGCCCAACAACAGCAAAGGCGCTGGCAATCACTCGGGCCCATGTGGCCCAGATTGGCCACGTAGTCTTGTCGCACCTCCTGGCCCATTTCTCCTTGCTTGCCATCGGCTCGGTCCCTTGCTAGCGCAAGCTTGTAGTACTAGTGCGGCGGCGCGCAGCCCTCAAGAAATTCACAGCGCCACATCCTTTTGGATTGGAGGTGAGCAGATGCAATGCTAGGCACCAGATTTACCCCAACCTCGTGTCGCTGCTGGTGGCTAGCGACCAGCGTTGGCTCCTTCATGCCGTGCGGCGAGAGGAGCGAAGTAGGAAGGCCAGCATGCAAATGTTTAGGCTTCGTAGTCCATCTGCCGAGTCTTCATTTTGCTAAGTCTCCATTGAAGGCAAGGTGATTGCTCCACTTGATCATTAGAAGATGATATCCCTTTTTTAATATGTTCCTATTGCTATTCATTGAACAATGTCTTTGCCGACGCCTGTTTACAATGGTACAAAAATACAGTATCTGAACTATAAGTTCATCTTTATGTATGCTAGAGCAGGGTATTATGTTTGCGATTTGCTTAAGGTTGATCTAGCACAATAGGTTTTCCTTGATCCGACACTATATTGGTGCTTGATGGAAAGGGGAAGGATCTAATTTTATGATGTACTAATTCAGAATTAGAGATTTTGACGGTTCTTGAATAAGAATTATATATTTTATTAGCTGTATGTAAATAGTAGGGTCCATTATAAATTAAATTGCTTCTAGGTGCTTAGTGGCCCTGGGCATGGATTTTTGCCAGCTCCGCCACTGCATAATAAACTGATTTAGTTGCAGCTGTTGTCAACCAGTTTGGTGTATGCCTGCATTAAGAACATTTCTGCAGGCTATGTTAGGGGTACATAGTGGCTAACATATTTTTAGGTGTTGTCCACTACCACATAATGGAATACTCTTGAGGGTTACTAATTTCTTGAGGAACGAGGTTGGACCCTCAAGGAATATACCATTACTTTGGCGGTTGTACGAAGTATTGAAGGAAATGCATATTTCTTGATTGTTACACACCAAACTGGCAAAGTAACTATAAATTTTCTTGAATGGTAGTTCGAACCGCCAAGGTAACTAATTGCAATTTTCGTTTCGTGCTAGTCTGAACCTCCAAGATAGTCCATCTTTATGTATGCCAGAGCAGGATATTATGTTTGCGATTTGCTTAAGGTTGATTTAGCACAATGGGCTTTCCTTTTTTTTAGAATTACACAAGACAACATAGACGCCATAACACGTATGCACACTCATCCTTATGAACACACGCACATAAACCCTACCCCTATCACTAGTATAAAAAATATTTTTACAGATGGTGCTAGAAGTATTTTCACAGGCGCCCACCGCCTGTACTAGGGGTCAGTACAAATCGACCACAGTACAAGCGGTGGATTGTGAGCCGCCTCTCGAAAATTCGATTTTCACAGGCGGTTCACTTAGTCGGCCGCCTGTGTAAATATACATTTACACAGGCAGCCGACTAAGTTAACCGCCTGTGAAAATCGTTACCCAAAAACATGAAAAAAATAGCAAAAAAATTTTTAAAAAAGGCAAAAAATATTTTTAAAACTGAGAGAGGCACACACCCCGTCTCCGTTGAAGTTGCGCATTTTTTCCGTAAAATCGTGTGCTACGCGGCCAGCAGGATTTGAACCCGTGAGCTCTGCCTCGCATGATCCCGCACTTACCACTGCATCACACACTCACTTGTGTCTAAATATCATTTTTGTTTCCCACATATTATACAAACCCGACAGAAAATTGAATATTTGAGGGCTAAATGAACTCAAATAAAAAAGTGGTGAACTACACAGTTTCACAACTTTGTAAGATCTACAACTTTCATTTTAAGACCGCCTGTGTAAATACAATTAACTAGGCGGTTCTCTTTACAAACCGCATGTGTAAATAGTTCAATTTTCACAGGCGGTTTACAATGAGGACCGCCTGTGTAAATGCTATTTACAAAGGCGGCTGTTATTCTAAGCTGCCTATGTAAATGGACAGTTTACACAGACGGTTAACTTAAGAGAACTGTCTGTGTAAACATATTTATACAGGCGATTCTCTTGATGGGCCCATAGAATTTTTTATACTGGTGTCATGAAATTGTGAACCGCCTGTGGAAAAAAAAAGGTGTCAGGAAAAATGATTTTTGTACTAGTGTATGAGCACATCTGAAGGACTGATTCGGTAGATCTAGAGATTCCCGAAGTCATCACTGGCACCTCGTCGTCGACGGGAACGTCGCTTATCACTTAAAGCATAATGCCGATAAATCCTGAAAAATCCCAGAAAAGGTGCGAGCACCAGAATTTGATCCCTGGTGGGTAGCGTCCAACTGGACAGTCCTGCCATTGGACTACAGGCCCATTCGCCACAATGAGCTTTCCTCGATCCGATCCAACACTATGTTCGCTTGTCTTACAAGCTAGGCTTATTAGTCGTACAAACAGTATTTTTCTCTCGCATCAAATCAATCGGCTTATATGACCAGTCGAATACCCCAATATTGGTGCTTGATGGAGTGTGGAAGGATCTAATTTTATGATGTACTAATTCAGAATTAGAGATTTTGACCATTCTTGAATAAGAATTATGTTGGCTACCTAGTAATTAACTCAGATTTGTAACATTATATATATTTTTTAGTTCAGACTCAAAGCAAAATTCTTCATTTACTAGATAATTGTTCCATAACCTGTGCTGATATCATTCATGACATTTTTCAATAAGGAAGAAGCAATATATTTTTTCTAGTTTTCTTGAAGGAGCACAAGCGAGATGATTCTGTGGTTTGACCCTGGTGCCAAAGTTGACCATGCTGTTTGGTTTTTGCCGTGGAACTGTATCATAGCTGTCATTGAAAAATCACAAGTGATCTTTGAGAACCACATCTCTCTGCAAAATGTGCTAGAAAAACCGAACTTGTCCGCCTAACTAAACCTAGCCTTATGGGACGAGCTCGCCTTACCCTATATAACCAATGGGGAGGGGGACACTAGTGCCTTCTAACGAGCGGACCCAACTGTAGGTGTGGGTCACGTAGTTGGCTAGAGGGATGTGGCCATGGCGGTAGGTCAAGCTCTCAGTTGTATCGTGACATGGAAGAGGCTCCCTCATCCATAACATCTTGTCAATAAGTAAGAAGCAACATGTTTTCCTTGTTTTCTTGAAGAAGAACAAGCGATGTTATTATAACAACACTTTTGGATTCCGGCGCAAGGTGATTGCAATGGTTTGATCCAGCTATACCAAAGCTGATGCGCTCTTTGGTTTGCGGTTTGGAACTGTCGTCCTTCATTGAGTGCTCCTCAATAGAGTAAATCACACACGATCTTTGAGGACCAAGTTGTTCTGCAAAAAGTGCTAGAAAAACAGTCCTATTTTCCGCGGATATATCTGCTTGATACCGGCCATGCTGCTATGAATTGTTTGGTGACAGCAGAAACAGCTCGTTCAATCATAGGATTAACTGCCGCACGTACTGCACAATTCAATTAGTGCTGTAGCTAAAACGTGCTAGGAAGGGTATTGGTGATAAGGAAATTATAGCGCCACCGCGTATTGAAAGCTATGTTGTCCCCATTCCACCAGGCCACATGTTCCAAAAGCAGAAGGAATTGAAACAATATATTGGTAGGGATGAGGTAACAACGCCACATTGTCCTGATATATTTAAACTTCATAGTGATGTTGGCATGAGCAAATTTATGTATATATAGTGGTTACTCTGCTACTTAGCCAAGTGATGTCAGACATTATTTAATTATTGCATGTGATCCACCTTGAAGATATGGAAGTGCGGTGGTCCCTGTAACCCTCCCAAGAAGACTACAAAATATTCCTACACAAATACTCCTACACAACATGCCAGACTATCTATAAAAGGGAGCTGAAGAAATGGGCAATGGGCCGTCTGTAGATGACACAGATTTATTTTTCCCAAGACCAAGAGCCAACAAAAAAAACCTCCAATAGCTCCGTGCATGTTTGCAGTTTCACACACCTAGGCTAGGCATGGGATGTATCAGAAATTAAGGTGCCTCAGCATTATTTTCTTTGCCAACAAAGATTCAAGATGGGAAATGGACAGTAATGAACTCAAGCTAATCATCCAGCAAATGTCTTGGCGACTGTGCATGACAGAGCGAGCTGAAGGCACCCCTCAGTCTGTCATCCGTTAGTGAGTAATTCCGTGTAAATTACTAGTGTGGCAGTGCCCTCTGTGTTATTACTAGTGCGGTATCATTGTGTGTGCCAGAATGAATGGACAGGTGCTAACGTAACCCACTTCCAGCGACTCTGGATCTGTCATCCGTTAGTGAGTAATTCCGTGTAAATCACAAGCTATATATATATATATATATATATATATATATATATATATATATATATATATATATATATATATATATATATATATATATATATATATATATATATGTTGGAAGACCAAGTTGCTAGCAAAAATTACTGGACAAATCTCTTCTACTGTTCCATCATTAGTTCGTAGCCAAG
The DNA here is from genome assembly GCA_015844335.1 of Chrysopogon serrulatus. Taxonomy (NCBI): domain Eukaryota; kingdom Viridiplantae; phylum Streptophyta; class Magnoliopsida; order Poales; family Poaceae; genus Chrysopogon; species Chrysopogon serrulatus. The sequence continues at coordinate 237,649 of JADLZL010000845.1, read as the reverse complement.
TGCTTGCAAAACTGCTAGCGACTACCAGCTATAGGTAAAGCGAGAGGGGATCAATTCATGCACGCACCATCACATTAAATTTTGTGATGGATTAGCACTAATAAGCAGATCAGAGGTAGGCATGAGTTAAGATTCAGAGAAGACAGATACCTCTTAAGTAATCTTAGTCTTTTCCTTCAATCTGAATATGACTATCCTCCATATTATTATATGGATTATTGTATTTTTACCGTCAATCATTATTGTTATACCTTTTTTAGAAAAGGGAATATATTAAATATCCCAGCTTTTGCATCGATTAATGCATATAGTTGTTTCTTATTATATGGTTATAACAGAAGTGAAAATAATTATTGTAATCCTATTTATCAAGGGATAAGTCCTCATTTCATAGTTTGATGCAAGACCCTAAATTTTGCCCGTGTGGTCCTAGATGAATCATGGAACCAATACGTACTGGTTGGTACGAGGTTACAGGGCCATCATGTTTACAGCAGCCATCAACGATGAATTGGTTGGGATGAGAGGTAACAACGAAACATCATTCTGAAGTGAAATATATTTCAGCATCATATATAATCAATTTGGCCGCTTACGTGTAGTAATTACTGTGTCTGCTACTAAGTAGTAGCAAGGTGATGTCAGATATTATTTAATTAATAATTGCATATGTTGTCCTTGAAGAAAGTGGAGGAAGTGCGATGTGACCCTAACAAGGAGACTGCAAATAATGCACACACATACATGGCAGCCTAGGGAATGAACCAAGATATCTTTTCCCAAGAGCAAAAAAAAAGTATCCAATAGCTCCATGTCTGTTTGCTGCGTCATATCTAGACTAGGCGTGGGAGGTGTCAGGGATTGAGGTGCCTCGAGGTTTCGCCATCCTGCATCAAGTGGACCTATGGAAAAATATGATGTTATTATGAACTGTTTGGCGTCAGCTGAAACAACTTGGTTAGTCATGGTAGGATTAGCTGCTGCATGCACCTGCACAATTCAGTGGCCGTTGAACCCAATCCAGAAAGATCATTGGAAGTGCTGAGGTTACACAGTGGCACCATGTATTGACAGTCATGCATGTTGTACCCGTTCCACTAGGCCATGTTCCAAAAGCAGCAGGAAAAAATGGCAGGGACCAGGTAACATCGCTACATTGTCCTGACATATTCAGCTTCCTAGAATTCAGCATGAAGAACCACGAGTAATTGTAACAGCATTTTTTGTCTGCGACGTGAGGTGATTCGGAATGGTCTGACCCTGGTACCGAAGCTGACAGCATTGTTTGTTTTGAGGCATGGAACCGTATCATTCATCCTTGTGTACTTCCCTGGAAAGTAAATCACAAGGGATTTTTTAGGACACTATCGAGTAATTGCATGTGATCCTTGAAGAAGTGGAAGTGTTGTGATCCTATGTCTATGACCCTATCATCTGGACTGCAAATACTACACAACATGCTAAACTAGCGATCTAGAAGAGTAAGCTGAAAAATTGGACTACAAGCTACATGTGCAGCCAGCTTGAAGAAGGACGATGATTCAATTTTTCGAGAGAGAAAAAAACATCCAATAGCTCCGTGTTTGACATGTGCAGCCATAGTAATTGCTTGTTTGCAGCGTCACACCACACATCCAGGCTAGGCATGGGAGGTTCCAGAAATTAGGGTGCCTCAGCTTTATTTTCTGCTTCAACGATGGTACGGTGGAACATAGGGAATGATGATCGGGTATGTACTACCCATCCATCTAGCTCATCATCCTGCTCTATTGTCTTGTCGACTGCGCATGATGGCTGGAGCTAAATACACCTCAGTAGCTCCAAATCCTTCATAGTCAGCAAGCAAGTTAAATGGGACCGGACGCTAGTCCGGGTGGTCAGTCCTCCGGTGGTGGAGGCTGGCGGTCACAGTTCGAGCGCCGCTCGACTGTGATTTTCCCACCGGAACAGTAGTTCCTAATAATTTCAGGTGCCTCACACGTGGATGTGCCACAATGGTCAGAATGACGTGCCCGTCATGTGCGAAGCCTCGAAGACTTCGGATATCTCTCAGCCACGTGCAAGTCTCTTCGTATAGGTGTAGGTCTAGCTTGCGCACTAAGGTGTGCGTGTGTGAGTGTGTGTGTGGTGGTGTGAGTTAGTGCGTGAGTTCAGATACTACAGCTTGTACTTGAAGAGTTGAGGCTTCAAAAAAAAAGCAAGCAAGTTAAATTGAGATTATTACTAGTGCCCTCTCTTAGTTTTGGCTACATTTGTTGCGTGTGCCACAATACATAGATAGATTCCTGTTAACCCACTTGTAGTAGTCCATCGTCATCTGTTTGTAGTGTCACAACTGCATGCGCCAGTAGTCAATGTTATGTATAGTGTTATGATGCTTTGCTTGCCTATACAGTTATACTTTCAGAAGTACAGGTGATGTTTTCTTGGTCTCACTACCAGATCTTATGCCAAAGTAAGCCTTTTTTCTCCTCGGCTCCTCGGGACTAGTATGTAGTTAGTGATCACACTACACAGCCATATATAACATGTTCACTCTGTTTCACTGCATCTTATAATTACTCTGTTTCGCTGCATACATCATTCCTTCAGTGAAGCATGACAAGACACCTAAAATTAAGTTCAAAAAACGTGTAATTGCAAATCTACGCTACAACTAGCTAGTTGGAGAAAAAGAAAATGAGATGCATGCATTATACAAGGCACGGTATTAGAAAGTACTGAACTTATTCATTGACAGATTAGCGTATTGTTTTTCAGATGTAAACCACTTCCGTCTGTAATTCACTGTGCACAACAATACTAGTGCATTTTCTTACACTTTGTAGTAGCAATTTTTTTGAATTGAAACTGTTTAGAGTCCCAAAATAATGTTGTAAGTGTGCAGATTTTGAAATTCAAGATTTAAAATTATCAAATGATCTCGAATGTTGACATGGTCTATACAAACGTTATAGTATTCAATGTTATCTACAATTTTGTAGTTGAAAGTTTTTTAATTCAAAGATGTTTAAAGTCCTAAATGTGTGTTTGAAAGCTATAGATTTTGAAATTAAAATTTTTAATTTCTTAAATGATCCCGAATGTTCATATAGTTAATACCAAATTTATAATGACTGATCTAAGCTATATCTTTAATATTTATATGCTTTTATTTTAAAATATTTTAGAGTCTTAAATATGTGTTTGAAGTTCACATGTCTTAAAACTCTATTTTTTTGAATTTTTTCAAACTATCTCCGATGGAGATACATTCTATACCAAAGTTGTAGTACTTGACAAGATTTAAAGCTTTATAGTTAAAAGTTTTTCTTTTGAGTTCTAATATAAGATTATGAAATATTGATATAAAAATATAACATATTTATATGGACATGAAAGTGTGAGTGGTGTAATGGTAGGACTTAATAGTGTTTAGTGTGAGGTTATGGGTTTGATTTCTTGAAGTGGCAAAATTTTTGAGCTTTTTGGTTTTTTGGACAACCGATTAACCGTGACCTTGCTCGGTTAAAGTTGAGAAAACCATCACGGTTAATAAGATTTAACCGCCACCATTAAAAAACTGTACTAGTACTGTGTCTACAATATTTTGTTCACTACCGCAAAATGGAATACTCTTGAGGGTGACCAATTTCTTGTGGGGCTGTAGGAAGGATTCGTGGAAGTGTGTACTTCTTGAGCATTAAACCAAACTGCTAAAGTAACTGTACATTTCCTTGAGTGCTAGTCCAAACCGCCATGGTAATTGTACGTTTATTTTAGTGTGCTAGTCTGAACCTCAAGGCAATCCGCATTTCCTTGAGTGTTATTTCTTATTCTCAATGAAACAATACATTCTCTTGACTGTATTTGAAAACCCCCAAGGAATTGCTAGTTTCCTTAAGTATCCCATCAAGTGAATTGCTCGACCTATCAAGGAAAAAAATTATGTTTTAAGGTCTCAGAGTGTTGAAATGTATTTTTTTTAATTTTCCAAACAAGGAAGGAGATACAACCCAAAGCAAAGTTGTAGAGCTCGAAGTGATACAAATTTAGAGTTGATGATTTTTTCATTTCAGTTTTTTTTCAGTTCAAAAATTATATTTTAAGTTCTTAAAGTTTTGAAATTCATTTTTAAAATTTACTATACAACCTCGGATGGAGATACAAACTTTTCAGTATATATTATTTTTCATTTGAATTTTGTTAGAGTCTCAAATATTCATTACAAGATGTACTAAACATTAAATAAATCTCAAATGACACTGGCATAGTGGTAGGTGACGATTCACTAGAAACCTTAGGTCACATTCATTACAAGATGTACTAAACATTAAATAAATCTCAAATGACTGGCGTAGTGGTAGGTGACGATTCACTAGAAACCTTAGGTCACAGGTGAGAATCATTTGTGGCAGCCGACCCTCAAGGTAATAGAAATTTCCCTTGCTATCTACCCTTGCCGTTCCTTATTTGAATATTGGCTGCCAATTTATATGGTTTCTTGACTTGATAGTTTCTGACCTTCAAAGATTTTATGTTTTGTGTTTGTGGTTGTAGCGCGAGGATACATGGGAGAGACTCCTTAGGCGAGCAAAGCTAGCATTAGAGATAATTACTCGGCACATATCAATAATGGATGGAGAAGCTGGCACTAGTACACAGAGGTCCTGCACAGGCGGTTCCAGATGCCTCTTCACACAGGCGTTTTGGGGTGCCGCTTGTGCGAGAGGCCGTGGAAATGGAGCATTTCCATCGGGCGTCCGGCTGTCAACCGCCAGTGGAGAAGCCATTTTCACAAAGCGGTTGACATAGCCAACCGCCTGTGAAAATAGAATTTCCACTGGCGGTTGACAACACCAACCGCCCGGTGAAAATGGTATTTGCACAAAGCGGTTGGTTGTGTCAACCGCCCTGTGCAAAATGACTTTCCCGCCAGCCAGTTTTTTGAATTTTTAATTTTGAAAGGCCCTCCTTCCCTCCCTTTCTCTCTCTCCCCTATATCTTATGTCAATTACAAATTTGAATTTTTAATTGCGAAAGGCCCTCCTCCCTCCTTTCCTCCCTTTCTCTCCCCTATATCTTATGTCAATGATCTTTACATGCAATGATAGGAATACAAAAAAGTAATGATAGAAAGGACCAATATATATAATTATATACATATACACACCATTAACAAATTAATTTGATTACAACCTTTATGTATACATCAATATTTATCACAGCTTGTTTTGCGGCCACGACAACAAATGTTTTCATCGCAAAATGATATGATGATTCTAATAATCATCTCGACTTAGTTTGAGAGCGCTAATCTCTCTTAGCGCTCAACTCTGGCCTCGCTAGGGCCGCCGTCTCGCCGTGGGTATTTCCCTCGCTTGGAATGATTTCCTTCATGATGAAGGAGCATAGATCCTCGACTAGTTCATATAGATTTTTTTCCGTGAGGTTTTTAGGCTTCGATGATTCTGCAACAGCCTGAAAAGGAAGATTATAGAATCATATGTTTGCACTTATTATGGACATAAATATAGCATGACTATTATATTAGTTATACCTTGTAAGGGTTTTTTTTGCGGTACCGTCTGCTTTACTCTCATGAACTTCGCACACGTAGAATCCACGATTAATGAGCCAAGTGGTTGCTTGTGGCACTACATAGAGGATAAGTTGTTATTGACTTCCAATATCGTCTTAACTAATTACGCACTACACATACATGATCTTAAGGTAATATCTTACTTACCGGCCGGTTATGAAATATTCTTAGTTCCTTCGTCCTTTACGGATGGGTTGACCTTCCCACCCTTGATCTTGTACCACCTGTAAGTTCTATGGTCTCGAATAGATTTAGTTAGTTTTTTGTTCTTTCAAAGAATAAAGTATGTATAATATAAAAGTAAGTTAGCTTACCTTTCCAAGATGGTCGTGACCTTTGCATACATTTCTTTCTGTTTATAATCTGCAGAGTCAAAGACCAAAGATCTTTCCGTCCCTAAGATAGATATAGAAGCATATCCAAAGGGTCCCCGCAAGAATGAACCAGAATTGTCATGTGTTTCTATTCATATATGCAACATGATTTTTATATATATACACTCGGACTTACCCGGTTATATGGTGCGATTATCACTTCCCTGTTTTTGAAATTGAATAAATCCATTTGCTATGTACGCGGCGTACGTAGCCTCATGTCTCTTCTCCAACTCTTCTTTCTTCTTTTCAAGTTGTTTTCCCCGTTAATCCTTTTAAGTCATCGCTGTGATGACCAATCCGAATGTGTGCTCGTTCTCACAAATTTTCTTTGGGCTAAGGTACCCAAATCCGTTTGCTTTCATGTTTGTTTGGTCCAGGGGCCATAAGTGGTCTCGTCCCCTATCATATTCCATCCTGCATGGCACAAGTTCATTTCATCAAACGGATAAAGTAGTACAACTCAATAAAAATATATGATGAACATGTTATGACAAGTAAGAGACTTACAATGCAAATAATGTTACAAGTCGAACATCGAGCCGCCTCAGGTTCATCATCAACCAAATGTCTTCGGCTGGTTACAAAAGCGGTATCTCGCTCACTTCCTCAAGGCGGAGGGTGGTATGCTTACTTGGATCGTATCGATGCCGACGTAAGCGACTCTCATATACCAGTCATGTAATCTTTTTATACCAGCTGGTAGTTTCTTTAGTTTTTCCCAGCTAAGGAGAGGCCTGCCCGGTATGTATCTGTCAGGGATGTTTTCATAATCCTCCCATGTGGGCTTCCTGATTTCTAAGACATTGATCTCTGGGCCTTTTGACGACCTCTCTCCTCCGCCTAAGTCAACAATCTTTGACTTGCGGCTTTGTGCAATCCCTCGATAGAAACCCGGCGGTTCCAAAGGTTTTTCCTCTTTGGCTCATAAGGGGAGATCAATTTGGGGATCGAAATTTCTTCTTTGGTGGTTCTTGGGTCTTTTTAGGGGCGGCGGTGGTGTCCAAGGCGATTGTTCGAGGTCCTGAGGTGGTGGGGAAGCACTAGCTGGATCAGTGACTGGTGGGGTTTCAATAGGATTGCCTTGTGGTGGTGGAGATCGTGTAGGTTGAGGTGATGACTGTGGGGTTTCAACAGGATTGGCTAGCGGTGATTGTATATTAGGTGGAGGTGATGGGGGACATGGTGCTATTGGGGTTGGGTCTGGAACCACCTCAACATGTGCTGACTCTTGAGTTTCTGGCAACACTTCAGCGGTTGGTGCTTCCTGCGGTTGAGGCGGCTGCGTCAACTCCACGTCCCGTCGAGGCCATAGGATGAAAGTGTTAATGGCCTGTCCGAGTGTCTCAACATTGTCAGGGCCTGGAATTTCAAGCACATCTTCCTCATAGCCAGGGACGACCTTATGCACTTCTACCCTGCAGTACTCTTCTGGCATGATGGTATGGTGGTAGTCACGTCCCCGGGATTGCAAGGCCTGTGGCAACTTCCTTTTGTACGAACATGCTTCATACCATAGCGTATCGCCAATTTCTGAGGTGTCGGTGCGTCAATGTCATCCACTGAAGCGGTCTTTGTTGCCCGTAGACCCCACACCGCTTGGAAAGCCAGGTGATTGTGTGGACAGGGCAGGGAATCATCTCCTTAGGACCAGCCGCTTGTTGTGTGGGGTCGATCCAAGCATCTGTGGACCTTGTGTGCTCATCTGTTGAAATGAACCTTTGCACTAGCTAGCTTTCAGATTATTTGAGGATCGGGATTTGTTAGGAAATCGACATCATGTTCTTGAATTGTTCCTTAGCCTGCTCCTCATAGAAATCTTTCATTTGTTGCTTGTATCGATCTTTTTTCTTGTACATGCCTAACCACTCTTCACCAAATCCCTCTTTCCATCCCCTCTTGGATGAAATTCCTCGGACACGGCCAGGATGCTCAGGGTTGCCTAGACTTAATGTCAAGATGTCCCTCTCCCTTTGTGGCTTGAATCTTCCCTCGTTGTATTCCGCGGCCAAATCGACAATTTTCTCTACGGTCCGGCGTCATTTCATCGGGGCAGTTCAAACCCGAAGGAGTTTGTCTGTTCCTCTAGCTTTCACCAATTCGCCGTCCCTCTCCCCAACTTGCTCCGAGAGGACAACCTTGCCTTCTTTCTTGAGCTCTTCGTCCCTCTGCCCGCCACTTTGGAATGTGTAGCTTTGTAACCACCTGTGCCAAGGTGGTGGTGGTACTTGTTCTTCTTTGCTAGTCTGCGAAGCGGCTTTGCTCTTTGCTTGGAAACTTGGATCTTCCCTCTGCTTCTTGAATACTGCCCACTGATTAGCGGTGATCTTATACTTTTTAGTTGGATCCAAACCCTTCTTCAGATATTTGACATTCATTTCTGATCTATAGTTTCGAAATGATGTTGCAACCTGCTTGTAGAAATACTCTTTTACAATTTTCTCAGTCCCCGTAGGGATGACAAACCTTTCACCAAACTTTCTCCATAGCTCTTTCCGTGTGACTACGCTCACATCCGCCCACCTCTGGATTGTGATGTCAAGCTTATCCCTTACCAAGAAACCAATCGCATTTCTTATCTTGGCCGCCACCGCATTTGACACTATTGGCTCTCCCTTTGGGGTTATATCGAATAACATAGGTTTGCTCTGGCCACTTGTTCGTCCCTCTTTCACCTCGTTTTAGCTCACTGTGTTTCCTTTTCCTTGATTTTGAGGTGGTTGTCTCTGTTGTTTCTGGGGCTTCTCCTTCTGGCACCTCTTCTTCCGAGGCCAGAATGTCCCGCAATTGAGACAAAACCTCCTGCACGATATATTTATCATGGAACGGAGTCTATTGTTAAGGGATGAATGAAAGCAATTTTTGTATGTGATAACTACCTCATCAATATTTGGATCATAATCTGGGTCTACACTATGTTGAGGTTGTCCGTCTATGCTAGGGCATGGATCACTTCGGTTTCCATCGTCTTCTTCTTCTTCTAACATGGCACCATGGTAATCTTCTTCTTCTTCTTCTTGTGGCAAATCACTTGTAGTTCTAAAAATGCAAGGTCAATAAGCCAATAAGTTCATCATTTCTATAATTTATCGTTCAAAGAAACGTAATTGTGTTATACTAACCGTTGGTCTATGGTTTTATCGTCCTTATTGGGCGACTCAAGACGCTGGTCATCTCCTTGATCAATTGTTTTTGGAGAAGTCATCTTCTCTTCAAGAACACTAAGTCAAGAAAAATTATAAGTCATTACTACACTAAATCAATCATAGCTTTAATCATTGCAAAGAAAGCACTTGGCATATAGTCATAGAATTGATTTATACTAGCATGTCATTAATGGAGCACTACATTTACATAAAATATTAACATAAGATAAAGAAAATAATAGAAGTAAATAAAATATTAACATATGATAATGGAGCACTACATTTACATAAAATATTAACATAAGATAAAGGAAATAATAGAAGTAAATAAAATATTAACATATGATAATGGAGCACTACATTTACATAAAATATTAACATAAGATAAAGGAAATAATAGAAGTAAATAAAATATTAACATATGATAATGGAGCACTACATTTACATAAAATATTACCATATGATAAAGGAATAATGAGGAATTTATATATACTAGCATGTCCAATTTCTATAATTCTAGCATGTCCAATATTATAAGAATATATAATGAGGAATTTATATATACTAGCATGTCCAATTTCTATAATTCTAGCATGTCCAATATTATAAGAAGTAATAATAAAGAATTTATATATACTAGCATGTCCAATTTCTATAATTCTAGCATGTCCAATATTATAAGAATATATAATGAGGAATTTATATATACTAGCATGTCCAATTTCTATAATTCTAGCATGTCCAATATTATAAGAATATATAATGAGGAATTTATATATACACTAGCATGTCCAATTTCTATAATTCTAGCATGTCCAATATTATAAGAAGTAATAATAAAGAATTTATATATACTAGCTTGTCCAATATTATAAGAATATATAATGAGGAATTTATATATAAGAAGGAATAATAAAGACATCCATATACAATATTTACATATACTATCACTTTAAAAAAAAAAGCCACTTCTTTGGACCCATTGGAAGGCCCAAAGAAGGGGCCTAACACGGCAGCCGCCGGAGGGGCGAGCTCGGCCGGGCTAGGCGCGAGGGCGCTGCCCCCCCGCGCGCCCGCCGCCCCGTCGCCACGTCGCCGGGCGTCGATCCTCCGCCCTGGCCAGCGCCGCCACGCCGCCGGCGTGCTATGCGGCGGCACAATCTGCGCCACACACGCCGCCGCCGCCGCCGCGCCCCCGCCCGTCGCCGTCGCCCGCCGCACGCGCCCTGCCGCCGCCGCACCGCCACCGCTTCGGATTGGACCGCCACATGACCATAGCGGTGAATAAACGCTCACCTCGACCTCGGCGGTGGCGCAGAACAAGAGGTCGGCCGGAATTTGTTGATGGCGGCGCTGACCGAGACGACGGCTGCGTCCACGGCGACGGCGGCTGCGTCCACGGGCGTCTTTGGGCGGCGCTGAATGCACTGAGCTCCTCGGCGCTGACCTCGACGGCGGCGGCGGCGCTCGTAACTCCTCCGCGAAAAAATTGGCAGCCTGCCGGCGTGAATTAACAAGAACGCGCCCACCGAGTTGAAAATTTCACAAGTCCTGCGCCTTTTTTTATATAGGTTGGCATTTTCACGGGCGGTTGTCAATACGAACCGGCCAGTGAAAATGATCTTCACAAAGCGGTTGTCAATACGAACCGCCTTGTGAAGATCCCATTTACTAATCGGGCGGTTGTCAATACCAACCGCCAGTGAAAATGTTTTCCAGTTTTTTGTTTTTTCTAATAGGATATTTATTATTCCTTTTATGCTAGTATTTTAGGCTAATTTTTTAGGATATATAATATTTCCTTTTAGGCTAATTTTTTAGGATATATAATATTTCCTTTTAGGCTAATTTGTTAGAATATATAATATTTCCTTTTATGCTAGTATTTTAGGATATATAATATTTCCTTTTAGGCTAGTATTTTAGGATATATAATATTTCATGTAGGAATTAGAATATTAGTTTTAGGATTATTTCTTTTACAAAGTTTAAAAAAAAGACTTAAACCATTAGAAACAAAAGGATTTAAATAAGTGAAGAGAAATACGAATATAGAAAACAATTGATGAGTACAAATTATGGAGGATAATTGGTTACATAAGACAAAGATGCTTAGTTGACTAAACTTAAATCTAGCTAGCCAGCTACTGTTCTGCCTTCTCCATCGTGGCGCACCCATGGTAAAGAACTCTTGGGGATATTTCGCTCAACATTTCTTATCTTTACTTGATGATCTGCAAATAGAGACATGTGCCCGAAGTGGTTGAAGTCTTCTAGGTCAATTACACCATCAACTCCTATAGCTTGCTGCTTTCCAGGAAGAACTGTATGCTTTGTCTTGTCGCTAGTTTTCTTCTCTTCTTTAGAGAGGATCTGCTCGGCATAGAAGACCTGTGCAGCACGGTTAGCAAGGATCCAAGGATCATCCTTGTAGCCTCCTTTACTTAGATCAAGAACTCTCAAGCCATAGTTGTCCACGGTGATATGGTTGTCATCAATCCATTTACATCGAAACACAAAGCGCCTTAAAGGTATCATAGTCTAATTCCCATATCTCCTCAATGAAACCAAAGTATGTAGCAGTTTCATCTGAATCATCTATGGCCTCGCAAAATGAACACCACTATTTTGCGACATGCTCTTTTTTTGTCCCTAGAAGTAGTACAAAATGTGAAGCCACTAATGTCAAATGTCCGCCATGATGTGACTGGCGAGATGGACCACCGCCAACTTCTTGATAGTTTGTTGCTCAATTGTTTCTCCATTTGGAATGTTACGCTCCATTAGCCATGTGGTGAATCGACGCTTGTGTTCCTTCGCTACCCAATCCTCTGTTTGCCCAGGGTTCTGATCGCTTAGCTCTTGTATGTGTTGCTTGATGAAAGGATCCATTATCGAGAGCTGATGTAGGATGCTATGATGCGCCTCGAGGACAATATTATAGTCCGGCCGGAATGAATGATTTCCGACCCATCCTCCCACACCCATACAATCTACCCTCATGTCGCGATGGAGGCAAACCTATTGTAATTTCTTCTTTTAGCCAAGTGTTACAGAATGGAGCACCAGACATAATTGCCTCTTCAGTGGTGTATCCCTCTATCATAGATGCCTCAGGGCGAGCACGTGTGTTTACATACCCATTGAGAATTGACATGAAACGCTCATATGTCCACATCTCGTGCAAATACATGGGACCCAATGCCTGTATTTGTGGCACCAAATGCACGATAAGGTGTACCATTATATCGAAGAAAGATGGCGGAAACACATCTCAAGTTGTGACAATGTCTCCACCGCGAATTCTGGAGAGACGCCAACTGCTCTTGATCAATTACCTTTTTGTGATATCTCGTTAAAAAAAGAAACACAACCGTGTGATTGCCATCTTTAAGAAGACTGACTTATAGCCCTGGATGACAATAGGGAGGAAAGTTGTCAACATCACATGGCAATCATGTGAGTTGTAGTTAGTGAGTGTAAGGTCCTTCATAGACACAATGCTCTTAATATTGGAGCGTAATCCAGCCGGAACTTTCAATTTCTTCAACCACAAACAAATGGCATGTTTCTCATCCGTGGTCAAGTTGTAACTTGCTTCTTTGGGAGATGGTACTTTCCATTGTCTAGCAATACCGGGGTGAAGTTCAGGTTTTATCTTTAAATTGACCAGTCCCGCGTGAACCCAGTCCTTCCTTGGTCTTGCCCTTTATGTCTAGCAAGGTACCCATCAAACTTTCAAACACATTCTTCTCGAACGTGCATACCATCAACCGCGTGTCGTCGTCCAGCTCTTTCCAATAAGGCAAATACTTAAAGAAAATTGACATCTTCTTGAATGTAGCGCCAGGAGTTGGCTTTACATCCTTCCTTGCTTTTCCATCTTTTGTCCTCTTACCAAATACAAACTTGATGTTCTTAACTATCTCATATACTCTGTGACCTTTACTATTCCCTGATGGAGCAGTGGATCTTACTTCATCATGATTGTCAAAGTACCTATCCATCTTTCGTAATCGGTATCTATGACCTTTTGATAAGAAACGCCTATGTCTCATGTACACTATCTTGTTCGATGCACTGAGAGACACATAAAAGGTTTCATCCAAGCATACCACACAACCAACTTTGCCCTTGAACTGTCCCGCACAATACAAAGAGAGCAGGGGTAATCATTGATCGTAACAAAAATAATTGCTCTTAGTGTGAATGACTCTTTCCGATAAGCGTCCACCATATCAACACCTGTTTCCCATAACATTTTCATTTCCTCCATTAATGGCTCCAAGAATACATCCATATCAACACCAGGTTGTGTAGGTCCAGAAATAAGAATGGTGAGTAGAAGGTATTTTCGTTTTTGCAGCAAGTGTGGAGGGAGATTGTAGATGGTGAGAATCACTGGCCATGTGCTGTGCTTACTACTCCTTTCACCAAAGGGGTTCATTCCATCGGTACATAGTGCAAACCTGACATTTCTTGTATCCTTAGCAAATTCAGGGTGGTCCTCATTGAATTTTTTCCATTGAGTGCCATCTGCAGGGTGTCGAAGCTTTCCATCTACTTTATGCTTATCAGAAGCATGCCAAGTCATGAGCTCTGCGTCCTCGGGGTTTGCGAACAAACACCGCAACCGATCTACTACTTTGGAAGGTACCACATGACCATAGCGGGAACCCTTCTCTCGGCGTAGTAGTCTTCTTCTTCATTTTCTCGTGGTGCAACGTTTGTCCTTCTGGAGTCTTCTTTCTCTTTTTCCCTTTAGAAATGGAGGCTGCATTCTCTTCTTGTAGATAGTCTTTTTTCGTCTTGTAACGACTAGCACCGCAATTAGGGACAGTTGTCCAAGTCCTTGTAATCACCTCGATATAGTATACAATGATTTCTCGCACGCGTGGATCTTTTGGACACGCATAGTAAGCGGACTAATTAGCTTCTTTGCATAGTACGTGTTAGCGGGCACTTTATTCTCCTTTGGCGAAATATCTCCGAGAGTACTCAACAATGCATCGAAGCCGGCATCGGACCATCCATATCTTGCTTTCAAAGCATCAACGCTTTAAGCACAGACCTTAGTGTTGTGAACTCTTTGGTACAACCTTTACTTTCCTCGTACAATGGCTCTGCTGCTGCCTTCTCCAAAGCCTCCATACCTTTCATGAAGAACATTGATGGATCAAGATGACGACGCAATAGTGCAGCCATCAATTCCGCATCTTCATCCATCATTTCAGTTCTGTTGTCTTCGGATCCTTCAACATTGACATCATCGGGAACATCGACACAACATGTTCACCCCGCTGCGGATAATGGTGATGACTCGTGTAGGAATTGGCTATCATCAACAACCAGATTTGGGCCATTACCCATAGGGTCTCCAAGAACATACGGGCGCAGAGCTACCCTCTCCATGCTTTGTCCAAATCAAGTAATCTTCCATAAATCCTCGACAAACCAAATGATTTAAGATTGGTTTTGTGTCTTCAAAAACAACAATAATCCCCTGCAATCTGAAGCAAGGGCAATATATGTGTTTCTTCTTCTGTTCTCAAAGCATGATTTTTGGCAAAGATCGAGAAACTTCGTAACCTCGTATATATATGATGGATCTACTCTGCCTAACTTATACATCCAAAAGGCTCTATCCATCGTTACCTATAAAGAATATATATAGATGTTTAATTACATTAATTATAAACACTACAAAGTAGACTTATATGTTTATTTATATTAATTAAAGCTAGACTAGTAACTAAAACCCTAATAAAAAGTCTCACCACTAATTAATTTAACAAAACATAACTACATAATTAAACATAAACTAATTCTTAACTAAATAACTCTATTAATTATCTACAACCAAGCAAAAAGCATCACTAATAGCTAGTTCAACTAAATATGAATAAACAAAATAAAATAATTAAAACATCGCTTACTTAGATGCAACAAAAAAATTAAAGCAAAACTAGTAACTAACATTCTAATAAAAACCTCACTAATTCTTAATTTAAAGTATCAATACTAGCTAATTAAACAAAAAAAGTAACTATAATTATTAAAAAAAACTACTCTACTCTACTCTCTCTTGAGCTCTTCTCTCTCACATGAAACCCTAGATCTCTAAAGTGGTGGGAATGGAGGAAAATGAAGGAAAATAAGGCAAGAAACATATAAACTAACCTTTCTTAGCTACCTCCTCCAAACAAATCAGGATCAAAACCTCCCCCCTTGTATTGGCTCAAATCTGGACCTCCAAAGCTCCAGCCATGGCACTGTGTGCTCGGGCTACGCCTGTTGGAGGTGGAGAGGAGGAAGAAGGGGGTATATATAGATGAGGGGTTAGTACAGGCGGTTGACATTACCAACCGCCTGTGAAAATGCCCTCCATTTTCACAGGCGGTTGGGTTTAGGAACCGCCAGTGATATTGACCATTATCACTGGCGGTTCATTGTCCAAACCGCCTGTGAAAATGACCTCCATTTTCACAGGCGGATCTCTATACGAACCGCCAGTGATAATGGTCAATATCACTGGCGGTTCGTTGTACAAACCGCCTGTGTAAATGTGAGCATTTGCACTGGCGGTTGGCACAATGAACCGCCAGTGATATTACTTTACCACAGGCGGTTCTAGGGCTGGGGTGCGCTGGTCGATTTGCAGAGCCGTTTCACAACAAACACCGCCAGTAAAAATACTACCCCACCGTCAACACAAATGGTCTGTGTACTAGTGTGGCTTACAACTTTGTTTTCCTTCTTATTTCTGACCTCTCGCTATTTGTTTATAAATTACCATTTGAGTCAAAATCTTTTAAGATTTAGTTGTGTGAGATTCCAGAGTAATTCATTTTCTAAAAAAAAAATCACTTTCCATGCTGGTCTTCATGCATGTAAGCAACGGACTCCGACAAGTCACTTACTACAGTTCAGCTGCAGTCATGTGCACGCAGGCACAACTATCGTCAGCCCGAAGTCTGTGCACTGTGTCGTACTGTGGCCACGTCCGATGGACGAGCAACAACCATGCTAACGCTGGTTTGTCAATTGACGATGAGGTGGATAAACTCCCAACACCTGGCCTGTCAATTGACAAGGTCTCCCAACACCTCCCATGCCTGCTAGCATCGTGTGTGTTGAAAATGGAGGACCAGTTCTTTTGATTTCGTAAACTTAATATCAAGTTGTTGCCTCCTTTTTTGGACGTCTGGTGGGCTCATCACACAATGCAGGCCTCTTGTTGCCTCGTTTAATTTATAGCCTCTGCGATGCACCCTCCCAGGCCTTCTACACATAGGGCTGTCTAATACTTGGCCAATAACTACTTACGATCTGACTACTACAAATTGAAGGCCATCTAACGAATCCACAAAATACTAGAAATTCAAAGAAAAATTGTAATAAAGATGTGATGATCAGTTATGCATATTATAATAACAATTCAGAATAATAGCCATGTGATCTATTCTTATAAGAATCAGAAAGATCTGACAATCAATTCGGTAGATTCTAATCACTCTGTCGATTATTACTATCCGTATAATATGTTTTATTTGCTTTCTAAAAGAATCATCCACATTTGCTATTATTAGTAAAAAATAAAGTAGTATCCTAGACATGTATATAAATTCCCAACCTACGTTATGCAGCACAATCTAATATTGAGTGCGTCACTTCAGATTATACTACATAACAACAATGGTGGATAATTTAGATCAATCTCCAAGGGACCACTTTAGCTCTGCCCTTACGCTTCTTTGAGCCACTTACTCCCTTCATCCCAAAAAAAATGTTGCTTTTTAATTTTCAGAAATGGCATTTGACTATTCGTCTTATTCAAAAATTTTATACACATTATGAAATAAATAAATTATTATTAAAGTATCTTCAATGATAAAATAAGTCATTACAAGATAAATAATATTTATATAAAAATTTTGAATAAAACAAATAGTCAAACATGATGTCTGAAAGTTAAAAAACAACACTTTTTTTTTTTTTAGAACGGATGGAGTATGTCCCTACAGCAGGTACAGCAATGATGCCGCTTTGAACAGCTAATGAGGAAGATTCATTTTGGAATGCAGGTGCTACGACATGATCTGGTCTGCCTGCAAGCAACATTTAACACCTATAAGCTTGAGAAGATTTTCTGTGCTCGCAAAAACAGCAGACATGCCATAATAACTATAGAAAAAACAAAATCCTATGTTGTAAATTAGAGATGTACCATATGCTACATATAAAAGGGGCCAAATGGAGATGTACCGTATGTTACATATTCTACATACAGAGTTGGGAGTGCCAGGAACGTTGCCCAGTGTGTAAAAAAAGAAACAGGGGCATGTAAACTTTATAGGAGTAAAATTACCATGACAGTACTAGAAACAGATGATTTGCTGAGTGTCCACGGCACCCGGCAAATAGATTAAAAAACACTCGACAAACGGTTGCTAAGTGTAACACTCGGCAAAGAACTCATGGTGAAAAATTAACGACAAAGAGAGATTTGCCGAGTGTTTTTTATCGGGCACTCGGCAAATAGTTTTCCGAGTGTCTGACACTCGGCAAAGACGCAAACGGAGATCAAACGGTGGCGGCAGATTTCCCGAGTGTCTAGCGCCTGACACTCGGCAAAACCCTCAAGTTTCCCAAGTGCCAGGGCCGAGGCACTCGGCAAACTGAGGTAGATTTGCTGAGTGTTTTTTCCATGGCACTCAACAAATTATGGTCAATTTGCCGAGTGCCATATGAAAACACTCGGCAAATCCACTTCCCAGGTGCACAGGAAATGGTCAATATGACGAGTGTCAGGGAAAAACACTCAGCAAATTGACCATACAGTGCATTTTATTTATTTTTCCATTCCATCTACATATATATATACAGCATATCACACATATTATATATCACACAGATATCCCACAGCCTTCACATATATCATAATAAACATCACATATATCATATAACACACATATATCACAACAAACATCCCAAATAGTGCATCCCCACTAGTCCATCACAAGCATAAGTGAATCAAAGTAGTCCGAAACAAGAAAAAGTCCAAATAAGCCACAAGATCAAAACCAACAAGCATTACAACCGTGTCATGGCGACGGCCCAATGTGAGAAGGCCCTATGTGAGATCCTCCCAAATGACTCTTCGAATACATGAGGCCCATCATTCGACGCCACCGATGGAGGCTGCACAAAAGAGATTATGTTACATGTGTGAGTAAGAATAAAGCATGACCAAAATATATATTGTCCACTAGGTTGCAAGTATTGTACTTGTTTGACCCTAAGCATAAACATACAAACTAAAATGGTCATATACTCACGGGAGTTACTTGTAGCTGAGGTGTGACCGAGGGTACAAATGGATCTGAAGCGACGAGTGTCTAAGGCAGAAGCGGTGCACCCTAGATGCCCCTCCAAGGCTTTGCATATACCGAATCATCTCCGCCATCCTCACCTCCATTGGCCTCGCCTGTTCTTCATTGGCTGCCCACTCAGCGGCCAACTCTGCCTCCACCCTCTACTGGTACTCCTGTTGTTGCCTCCTCTCTTCTTCTAGCGCCACCTACAAAATTCTACCGACATGTTAACACTAAAAAGGTAAGGTATGATTAAATCATGTACGACAAATACAAGAGTTTACATTTCTACTGGCGCTACATATTATTTTCTCTATGTTTATTGCCTTTTTTTGGCTTCCAAAGACTGTGATTACTCCATGTAGTGTTGGAAGTTTCATGCACAGGTACCCATGTGGATTGCTGCCCAAATTTGTTCATGAAGCCTCTACCTAGTATGGCATTGTATGGGTAGTTGAGGTCTACCACATCGAAGGTTACATACTCCGTTCTTGCGTTTGAGTGATCCCTGGAGGATACTAGGAGCACGATTTTACCTATTGTCTCTACTTTTCTCCCTCTAAAGCCAACGAGGTGTGATTTGAAGGGTTGTAGCTGGTTTCTTCCTAGCTGCATTTTGTCGTAGGTGCCAGCAAAGAGTATGTCTGCGGAGCTTCCTGAGTCCACTAGGATTCTCTTTAGCTCCCATGCTACTATGTTTGTTGTTATAACCATTGCATCCGCGTGGGGTATCTTTCTAGCCTTACGTCCTGCTCGGTGAAAGTTATGGGTGTTCTGGACCAATCGGTGGTTTTGATCTGTCCCTGCACGGCCACATTGTTGATCATGCGATAGTGGTCCTTCTTTTGTCTCTTGATCTAAAATTCTATTGCTAAACCTCCGCTAATCGGTAGTATTAATCCGATTGTTGGTAGTGGATTGTGTGGATTGTGCTGACTTTCTTGGTGTGGCTCTTGTTTTAGCGTCGTTGCTTACTGTGTTTGAATAAGTGGTGGTAGAGGTAGGGGCAGTACCTCCACCGATCTACTTTGGGTTTGACTGTCCAGGTATGTAATGTTTGGCGGTCTTGGGTTGGCATACACGAAGGTTTGTTCTAACCTGTACTGCTAAGGATGGGCTACACTTCCGGCTTGCTGCAGCACTGGGCGCCATGTCGATAGGTGACTTGGATAGTGCTGTTTAGTGCTAGATACACCGGGCAATACTGCGTTTGTCATTGTGCTATGGCCGTGTGGTTCACTTCTCTGGGCGACTGATGTGTTGTGGCTTATTGATCTTTCCTTCTTTTCATTCTTTCTTGTGTTTCCTTTGCTTCCGGACAATCTCTTGTTACTTGAACTTTGTCTTCTCCATGGAAGAAGCAATATGGTCTCTTCTTACTGTGACTTGCGCTGCTATTCCAACTTCTGCTTGATGCTAATTTACCGTAGTCTTGTGCCGTCTGTTGTTTTTGCGCATGTCCCAAGTTTGGGGCGCCTATGTGTTGGTGTTGCGTTCCCTACTGGTTTAAGCTCATGACTTGTCTGTTGTGAGGTTGTTGCTGCCTGTAGCTTCCCCGTGCGTCGGAGGTCGGCTTTTGGTTGTTTTGGGGTTGCCTTCAGTGGTTTTGTTATTCCACTCTCTTGCGGAGGTCGTTGTCTGATTTGTAGTATTTTTTTTAACTCAGAGTAAAGTTGTTTCATTGATTCTGGCTTTTCTCTTGCTAAGTGAGTTGCGAAGGGTCTGATCTTTAACCCTTTTAGATACAACCATTGATTATAAGGTGAGTTTGTTCAGTGATTTTTGGTGTAACTCACTTGGTTCTATATGTATATGTCTGTATTTGCTTATAGGTACAAATATTTCTCAAGGTGCAAGTCAATCAAGGTTCGTTGGTGGCCCGACAGTACCTTACTGGAAAGGCCATAACTCAACCATCCGAAGTATGATTGAGGTCAATGAGTACTTGATGGAAAGCTTATTTGATAAGCTTTCAAATAAATTAGGTTTCATCTCAATATCACGTTGGCAAGACCTCTAAATCATTAATATATTCTATCATTTGTTCTTTGTCGGGAGCTACATCATCGTCATGGGCTTGATATTCACACTTGGGACCCTAGCCCAAGTTGGAGCACGTTCCGAGAAGATGAAAAACACACCAAGGAAGCCCTTGGACGTCCTCCTCCTTGGCCACCACCTTAAGGGGCAAGCAAGTACGTCTAAGCCAAGCCAGAGGCCCAGTCCAACTCGAGTTCACGTCAGTCTCGGCCTTCTGACAACTGCCTCTATTGCCACTTCTTCTGGTACATTAGGGGCCTTCATTTTTCGCTGAACAAATTCCTAGTAGTAGTTTCTTAGTGACTCGTCTTTCTGCTGCTTGCAGTAGAATAAATCTAACGCTGGGAGGGTTTCACTTGGAGATGACTTTGAAGTTTGTCATGATCTTACCACGTAGGTTCTACCAAGAGTAGATGGAACCTGGTTTGAGCATAGAGTAACAGGCCAGCGCATTTCCTTTTGCTGCAATGACAAAAGACTATGCTAATATCGTCTCATTCCCTCCTACGGAGGCCACAGCTGCCTCGAAGCTTATTATGAACTGCCTAGGGTCTATTTTCCTGTTGAACCTTGGTAGTGTGATCGGTTTGTAGCCCACTGGCCATGCTTTGGATTGTAGGCCTGCCAACAGTGGTGCTTTGGGTCGGTTGTTCGGGGTTGGCCAGTGGTCAAGTTTGTGAAGGTTGGTAGTTGGGTGGAACTCCCTAGTTGTGGTTGGGTGGTCTGCATGCTCTGTATTTCTGGTTGCAGGACCGCCATTCTTTGCCTAGCCTCCGCTATGGCCTGTGATGCTTGCATTGCCCTCTGGCTCGTGGCGAACTTTGCCACCACTCTGTCCCTTTCCGGTTGGAGAGCTTGCAGATGCGCCTGTACTTGCTAGAGCTCGTCTTCTACTGCCCTGTTGGAGGGCTCTGGTTGATGCGTAACCGCAAGTTCCTCTTTGTCTTAGGGTGGCACTGTTCCAGTTGTATTCCCATCTACTTGTTCCGGTTCTGGTGTCGGTGGGTCGGTGTATTTGCTGCGCACACTACGCCTTGGTCTGCCTCTTGCCGCCCCTCTGTTGGCGGTCTTGCATCTTGGCGGCAATTTCTTGGGTGTTTTAGGGCCTAGCACGGTGGGCGCTAATGTTGGCGGGGGAGATCTCCCACCAGGTAGGCAGATGAGCGAAGGTCCAAAGGAACCCCCGCGGGCGAGCTAAGGTGGGCGGAGGTCGGCAACCACCGCTCACACTAGCCCCATTGACTCATGACTAGAGAACTTTCATAAGATAATAACTTCTCTATTAATTTTTCAACTAACTTTACAAAAAGTGAAGCGTCCCCTTTTATAGGAGCCCCTCACTGCCTTATCAAATGTATTTACGGATTTGCCCCGGAGCCCTAATGGTATATTCCGGGTATATTCTCTCTGGCCTCTCCCTGTGTGGGGTAATCAGCGTTCTCTTGCCGCCTGGGCTAGGCCGTAATTCATCTGCCCGCCCCAGCCCACGTCGCCCCACTTAGCTTCTTGCCTCAGGGCCTTCACCTTGTGTTGCTCCTCGGCCGCAGCTTTAGCCGGCCCAGGCCTCCGCGACGGCGGTCCGGGACCTCCGCCGAGCACGCCCTCACTGGTCCGGTGCGCGCGAGTGCTCGGGACCTCCGCCGCAGAGCTTAGGCCGGCCAGCGGAGGTCACAGCGCCGGCTGAGGTGAGCTCCGCCGTTGCCGCTAGCGGAGGTTGCGCCGCCTCCCTGCAGCCACAAAATGGGTCAGAGATGATTCATAAAGCGGCAGCAGCCTGCAACAGAGATTAGAGCCTCCTCCGTGCGGGGTTTTTCCCCCAACACTAATGTAATAACAAAGAGAGCTTCAGTCTTAGCAGGAAAACGCATCAAATTGTATTCTGTACGGTCCATTTTCATACACAGGAAATTTTTGCATTATAGGGATTATTATTAGAGGAACCTTGCAACCGAATCTGTCCTGTATACTCTGTGAGCCATCTCATCCATGGATGTGAATCATTATTATTACATGCATGGATTGGTTTGGAAGCATTCCAAGGCCAGCCCGAGCCAAAGACACGTTCAGCCAACCATGGATCGTAACTTCCCCGGAGGACCAGCATTCGGTTCAATTCCCCTCCGATCCAGATCGATCCAAAGGAGGACTTAGAGAGACATTCAGAGACATCTAAGTCAAACTAACATCGAAATAACTGGACTACGGCAGCCTGCATGCCTAGCGCAAGCAACAGGCTGGTCACGGCACCACAAAAATTACTAACATTATAATAAAAGGTTGCTATACCTGCCATGTGCATGAATAAATATGAATACTCTCCATCGCACACACCACACATATTCACACTGCAGTCTCCAATCCCACAGGTTGTTGGCAGAGAGAACGGTCATTATTATCCACTGATGTGACGGAAACATCGTCATGTACGTAGGTCAGCCTCTTCTACAACTCCCTTGGACATGGTCGCCGAGAAAACCCAGGGGTGTGGAAAAGCACTGTGGCCCCGTTGTCAGCTGCTGCAGCATTGAAACGCGCAGCTGCTTCTCTGGTGGAGGCGAAAGGACGATGGCCTGCTTGTCAGCTTCTCAGATGACGACACTGTTGCAGCCTCCCCATGCGTGGTGTCAGTCCTAAAATGGACTGCACATAGTTGATTGCTGATATGCCTCCCATATGCCTAAATGGTTTAAGCCGAAATTACCATGATGCATGCTTTATCATGCCTAAATGATTGTTGATTCTTAGCTAGCATATGGGAACCTCCTACCTTGCAGATCACTAGTTTGCTTTTTTCATGTGTGTTCTCAGATATCATACACGACATTTGTGCCTTGGTGACAACCAAGCTATTGATCCAGAACTACGTACTCTCTCTTGAGGTTGTATATATAATATAAATATGAATTAATATTTTATATTTTGTAGGCATGTTTGCCACGCACTGCTAGCCAAGACATACATGGCATTTTGTAATGTTAACTACTTGAAAGTTGAAACGTATACAACACTAGAGCACAACACATAATAAGCACTTATTCAGAGTGCATTGATATCCAGTGATAATAACAACCTGCACTGTGCATGCGGAAGGCTAACTTCACTATCAACTAAACATATTTTGTATCATAGTGGTACTACATATTTCTATTTGAAATGGCTAAATCTCAAAATATTTTGAACTAATATGTACGAAGCAATAAGCTCTTTCCCAACTGATTCCTGTTCAATTTCACTGTCACACAACTGCATATGTATATTGTTCATGCTTTGGCTTTGCAATTTCGAAGCTGAACTTATCCTACATTTGCAATGCAACTGGTATATTTTAGCTTATTTCAAATTTCAATAGAGCGGTTTATCCAAAAAGGAACCAGTGGATGAATGATAATGACCAATGATAATGCCACAGTTTGACCTAGATAAATGCTCCAATGTTTTGCATGTTTCTGGTATCTTTCTCACTGATCTTACTGAGTTGGCCTAAGTTATTTTCCTGATGCATCATAAGTCTATTGGCTGCATACTGAAAATGTCACCTATGGGGTTTTGGTGACACTACTATTTGAATAATAAGCACTTTATTTTCTAGATGCCTTAAAAATAAAGACCCTCACAAAGAACTTATATGCCCAAGATTCGAACGTAGACAACAAAAATTAGATCACTTGGGGCTAGTGTGAGCGGTGGTTGCCTACCTCCGCCCACCTTAGCTTATGAAATCAGGGTGGCCTTAGAACGCTTCCGGACCATTCCACGCATGTAACAAAAATGATATGCACCCATGAGATCATGGCTCACAGAGTTTACAGGATGGCCGATAGAAGGTTCTTGTAATAATCCTTCATTGCTCAGTTTTTCTGTGTATGAAAATGGACCGGATACAATTTAATGTGTTTGCCTGCCTCAACCTTGCTAAAACCGAGAAGCTCTCTCTTTGTTGCATTAGGATTTTATTTATCTACCATGAGCAGTGGTTTTTTGGCCATCCTGTACAGGACTCCAGCAAACTAAAGGCCGATACGTACTTTATTATAGAATTTATTCTTTCAAATATAATGTACAGCACAGTGTTTTATGAAGTTAACTAGAGTGCTGACTGTATGTGTAGACGATCGACATGAGGATCATGGTAGAATTATTGCGAAATCATTGGCTATAATATTATGGCCAATGATTTCGCAATAATTTTACCATGATTCTCACGTCGATCGTCTATCTTTTAATTTTCCAAATCGCGGCCATGGTGAAAGTCAAGGTCCGAAGCAGACGTGGAGAGAGTTATGGAGAACAGAGAAACAAGTGAAAAAGATACAAGGAAAGATCAGAGCTCTATCGTGAGGAAGAGTGGAAGATTTACCGAAGAGTGGAAGATTTACCAGAGAAGAACCAACGCACTATCAAGTAGACAAGCGGAAGGGAGGAAGATTTCCAGGACTATCATTTTTCTGACCAAGCACACTTCTAGACCTGTGTACAGAATGACACACCAATGGTCAGCTCTCTGCAGTCACGCAGCTAAATGCCAACACGTAACAGTAACAAAAAATCCCATTGCCTCCCAAGCCAACAACGAGTATGTTCTCAGAGGCACGATCTAGGCGGGTCAGCACAGTGTTTAGCTGAAGGGCACACTCTCTTTCGTTTCCTTTTAAGGTCTCAAGAATATATGTTGCCCATGCATGCAGTATATTTGTAATTAATGCCGCATTGACTACAATAATGCCTATAAATAACTCAAGCTATGATAGCGGCACACGTGTCCTTCCGGCCATTTTGTTGCCTTGACTTCCGGCTCTGGCTTTGCTACTAAATACTACTCCCACTGATTCAAATTAGCAGATGATGTTTTGTTTCACAAGGACACACGTTTACTAATAGAGGCAGTTGGTGTTTCCAGCCAGCTGCACTCCCCCGCTATATTTTTAATAGAAGCTGTTGACGCGTAGTGATACAATATTATGAACTGTCAGTAAAAAAAATCACAAGCATCACCAAAAATAGATTTTGTACCAGCGTGAGTTGCGTTTAGTTTCTGTCACCACAGTCGTTTATGCTTTCGTTTTGCAATTTGGAAGCCGAACGTATCCTACATCTGCATTCTAATTATACATTCAAACAGTGGACCCCAACTTGAATCTTAGGTTACTTCAGTAGGGTGGTTAAATACACCTGCATTGTTCATCCAAAAGGAAACCAACTGATGAATGTTACTGATAGACGAGCAGTTCTTATAAGTGGTCTCATTAGTTTCTATGATTTGCTGATAGATAGCACCTCACCATATAATTGTATTTTTTTTTTCTGACCAAATTGGTCGCTGATTTTGGTGCTGTAGAGTGTCTGAAGAGCTCCACACAGGCACTATACTCATCTAGTTTTGAGTATTGACTATCTGTAACAGATCACGACTCGATCAGTTTCATCACTGAGAAGAAAAATGCTTCTTCGTGTGCCAAGATTCAAAATTTATGGTACAAAATTTATGGCACTGCATAACCTTTGATATGTGTGTTTACCCTGATGTTTCGGCTCGTAGAAGGTAACTCCTTAGCACAAGAAATATCCATGTGGATGCGTGGTTGAACCGTTGAACCACATAGAAAGTTTTGTTATTGTTACATTCTTAAATGCTATCATGATAGTTGCCAGTTACTTGGCTTATCAAGCGGTCTCTCACAGCAAACCAGCCGAAATCAGCCGTTTTAGCTTATCAGCCGGCTTATAAGTCTAGCTAAACATATATTGACAAAGGAAATTATAGTACATAAAAAAGCAATGTCAAGAATCTGCATTCTCTAGGCTCTACGTACAGAAACTAAGCATAGTACATACGCACCCGTCGTATCCACACAGAGCATTGAGCTATCCAAACTCCTTATTGTTGATAGATCTTCCTGCCCGTTAAAATCTTTCCAATTAACTCAATTATCCACATATGATGCTCAATGCCAGTTCGTGATCCAGTTGGCCCAATCTCGAGGTGCCTCCTCCAATAGATTCACTCTAGTCGAAAGGTCTAGTGCCTATTTGTTTGTGCCTGGGCCTAGGTAGCCCGTGTGGACAAGCTGAGCCAGGGCACGGAAAGGCAGGCCACAATGGTCCCCGTTTCTGATATCTCTTTCTCAATCTCATTGACCTGAACTCTATTAAAAATATATCAGACTTGCATTCAGAAGAATGCAATTTGTAGCAGAGCTCCTACACTTTTCTGAGGCCAGTCCAGACTTACATACAAGGCTTCTTAGCGTTTATACTCATAAATAAGAAGGAAGTACTATTTTTACATGCTGACAAGAGACAGCTACCAATTACATTAATAAGATAATACATACAAGGGTGCACAGAAGTCTGAAGAACCAGCAACTGTTGGAGTTCTAGTAACTCAGAGTAATACAGGTGGTGGAATTAATGGAGTTCGTATGTCCCTGTTTTTATACAGGGAGTCTATGCAAGGATTAGAAGAACCATGCTGCTACCAAATCTGCAACTCTGTGAGGTATTTTTTCGTACAGGTGTGGATTGGTCCCGAACCATTTCAACTGAGTGCCGAGCAGGCACCGAGCAGGACTTCGCCTGCCTGCTGCTCCATGGCATTCAAGTGTGAAGCTGCAGCTCAGGTGGAGGCTAAAGGGGTATAATCCGGAGATTGGAAGCACGGTCACTGGAAACCTGGAGAAAAGAGTACAGTGGCCTGCCTGCCGGACACTGCTGCAGCTTGCCCAACTATTGCGTCAGTCCTAAAATGGACTGCACATCCTTGATTACTGATGCCTCCCGAGCCTAAATATAGCTCAAGCCAAAATTAGCATGATGCCTTGATCAATTCCTAGCTAGCATGTTACCTTCTAGCTAGCAGATTACTAGGTCTTTCCTGTGTGTTCTCAGATCTCACACGATGCTGTGTGCTGACAACCAAGCTAGGGATCCCAAACTATACTACTTATTCTTAACCTTGTACAGACATATATTAACATTTTATATTTATAGGCATGTTTGCCTCCACCTGCTAAGCCAGAAAAAATGGCATTTATAATGTTACCACTCAAAACGTGTACAGCACTAGAGCACACATAACGTTTCCAGGTGGTTTTACAACTTTATGAAGAAGGAAGACTGACTTGGAGTCACCAAAGGTGTTCAAGGCCTAAAGTTCTTTGCAATCAATATTAAACGCTCTTGTTCAGAGTGCATTGATATCCAATAATAATAACTACTAATGATCTCTGATAACCTGCATTGTGTGGAAGGCTCAACATATTAGCTTGGTATCATGGTGATACTACAGATTATTCAAAATGGCTAGGTCTAAAAATGTTTTGAGCTAATCTGTATGTATGAAGAAATAAGCTGTTCCATAACTGATTACTGTTCCATTTCTGTCACAACTGTAGATATGTAGTTCATGCTTCAGTTTTGCAATTTTGAAGCTGAATATCTTACATTTGCATGCTAATTATACATTCAAACTTTAGAAAATGGCCGGCAACTTGTATCTTAATTAGCTTGCTTCAAATTTCAATAGAACAATTTTTCCAAAAAGCAACCATTTGACAAATGATTATGAACAATGAGTAGTTGTTCAAAATAGATTCATTTGTTGCTATGATTCCATGGCTGATAGTATTGCTAACTTTCATTTTTTTCTAACTAACATTGGTAATTGATCTTCATTTAAGGGTATAGGGGCTGTTAGGTTGGGTGGCTTAGTCCTCAACCAGGCATGCTGGATGCAGCCTGTTCATGCTTGGTTGATGCTACAGCCAAGCTTAGCTAGTCAGGGGAGCCCCTAAGTCAGGCTTAGTGCAAACACAGGGAATTGAACGACCATTCTCCTGAAACCAGGTTTACCTAAGCTATCAGTGCTCACAGTGAAGGAATCAAGTCACCTCCCATGTATCACCACTCGCAGCGCACTCTGTCCCCACCACAGGAGCCTCGATCTACCATGCCTCATGCTTCAAGCACGAATACAAACAGCCCTTCCGTTCTACTCCCTCTCCTCCACTAAATCCCTTTCCATCTTCATACTCGACTTATCTTGCTAACAGCTGCTCCTTGTCCTTCTACCGCAGCTTTATGTTGAGATGACAGCCAAAGAAAAGCCAAGCTAGGCAACAAAACAACTGGCAATGAGACCTTTGAGCAGGGTGTGATGCAAGCTAATCGATGTGATCCTTTGCAGGTGAGAAGAGGTGCTTAAATTTCCGACACCACCCATGCCTAGTCAAACAAGGCATCACCATAAGACACTGGAAATGTAAAAACATAGCTAATAATGAACACATCTGATTTCCATCTTCATGGCCTCATCAGCTGCTCATGCCATCCGCTGCCTTTTATAGTCGTCAACTAGTCTCTTCGCAAGTTCAATGGTTACATCGAACCATAAAGCAACCGCACATAATTCATCAACCCTCCTCATTATTATTAATTAAAATCCTACTACTACAACAATGCAGACACTTCTGGTTGCACCCAAACATCCTGTTGTTGGCTCACATAATCCTGAATTATGCTTCCTTTGAATAACACCATTACTAGTGTGTTTCCTCCAAAAAAAACACTATTACCTGTGTGTGCACAGTGAATACAAGGCCACATAGAACTCAGAGCTTATAATATGACAGCAGGTGTACGTGTGCTGCCACCTTGCTGCTCCTTCGCATATAACTGAATAGTATGAGTAAATGAATTCTGTTTTCTGTCACCTGTTTTGTCTTGCTCCTCAGATTTACTGATGGCGCATGTCTTGTTTGCAGGGGACCCAAAGATTAAAAAAAATGTGATCTGTTAACTCTTTTCTTTTAAATTAAGAGATTGCTTCCATCTTGAAAACGTCTTATAAAAAGATAAACTGGTACAACAATTCCTACAACAATTCCAACTGTTATTTTGCAAGTCATACTAAATGTTATACTAAAGCTCATCTCTCTCATTGGATTGACATAAAAGGAAACTTTAAAGGCATTCCATCTTATTGTGAGACATCCATTTGTATTAATCTAGAGGTCGCTGTCACACCCTAAAGTTTCTGATTTTGGGTTGTGCTTAGAAAACACAAAATTAAATAAATATTTTAATATTTGGATACAATTTTCTAAGTTTAATTTAATTTAATGCAAAATTTAGTTATAGAAAAAAATGTGAAATTTAAATTTTTCTAAACTAACTTAACCGTTGTTGATGTGGTGTTTACTTGTTGCATGACTTTGTATTGTACGTGTGTGAGGTTTTTAAAATGAGTTAGGAGTTAGTCGTTTAACTTTTCGGTACGTCTCCATCTTTTTCTATCATTAAAATTCTTGTCTGAGCTTGAGCCTTCGTATAGAGTTCTTTGGTACCTTTTTCTTCCACTCTAAAACACTTATTTAAGTTCATCATTTATTGACTTATTTCTAAAATCTTCTCGAGAATTATTCTAGCTTTCTCCGAACATTTTTCTCAATTTTTTGTGGGCATAATCTAATTTTTAGATGCTCTAAAGTATCTTCACATGAGTTCCAAATACTTTATCTGGATTCCTTATGTTCCAAAATATCTCTGAGAATTCTCCCCAAATTTTCGGAGCTTTCGGAGTATATTCTTTGTATTTCTAATAGTAATTCCAAACTTTTCTAGAATTATTTTTGTACACAAAATCAATTTGGAAATAATTAAGTCTAATACTAATCCGTCTCAGCCCAAACCCACTCTCTCTTTGATGTATGATGACGTGAGACTTGTTTATATGGTTTTTCTTGTATCGCAAATCTAAAATTCCAAATAGGTATGATCGAGTTCATCTTTTTAATCCAACCAAATCGAAACCCAGCCCAGCTGACCAGATGATCATCTCCTCTTCATCTGCCGTAACGTAAGTCTATATGTTTCCAAACTTAGCTACCCCATGAATATGAATCCATTTTAGTTTCGTTTTGCTACCCTGTCAGCTTAGTTCTGAACGTAAGTACATGTTGCTTTTCCATTTTAGTTTCGTTTTGCTCCGTTCTAGTTACGTTAGTTTTGTTTCGTCGTGTTTCGTGCAGTAGCGCTAATGCTTTTCATGTCACATGTTTCTCGGCATATAGCTAAATATTAATTTAATTGAAATACATGCAACAAGCTCTATAATTAAAAGAATATCGGTATACACAGAATATTATATTACAAATACTAATATGGTTAATTGTTATCACTGGTATGTTTCTAAATTATAGTTTGTTTAGCTTAATTCTGCTTCATGTACAATTCGAGTAGGAGTTCACCTGTCCTTTTATTTAGCAAAGTTAATGTTTAATTTAAAAATACGATAACATTTAAAAATAAAATATGATTACCTTGAACTCAGTTTTTATTTAATATATGATTTCTCTAATGACTAATAACTTTTTCATGGTTTTAATTTGAAAACTAAAATAAATAATGCTTGTAGTCATCTCGCTTCTTTTATAATGATATAAAACTCCTGGTAGTTGTTTCTTTTTAACGATAGCCTCGTTATCGGCGTTTCTTATGTTCTTGTAACGTTAGCAGTGAGCGTTGTACTATGACTGGTGTACTGTTTTTAGTTAGTCTTTGCTGTTCCTTTTATATTCGCTTATGTGTGGTGATTGCTACGAGTAGAATATAGACTGTTTGCACTACTACAAAAAAACTTAACTGCAACCTTTTATTTTGGGGCTCGGAGGTGGTTGGGCCACCGGCCCGCCTCGGTTAATCGGGCCCAGCCGAGGCTGGGCTGGCGGCCCAGCAACCGCCTCGGTTAATATATTAACCGCGGCGGGCGTTATTAAATAACCGCCGCAATAAATGCTCATTAACCGAGGCGGTTGAGTTACAACAAACGCCGCGGTTAATGTATTAACCGAGGCGGTTACCTTTAGTAAACCGCCTCGGTAAATGCTCATTAACCGAGGCGGTTGTCTTTGGTAGACCGCCTCGGTTAATGAGCATTTACCGAGGCGGTTAGAGTTACAAATGTCCGCCTCGGTTAAGCCTGGGCTATATAACCAGCGCCCCACCTTCTTCTTCACCACGATCTTCTCCTCCATTTTCGGGTTTTGAGCTCCCAAAACCTAAAAATGACCATTTTCTAGGGGGGAGAGTTTTGCTCTTGGATTTAGTGAAGGGGGACACCGCAAGAGGTTAAATCTTACACTTCTCCACTTATTTTCCTCTCTTTTCTATGGTTTGGGGCTTCCTCTCTAGATCTAGATCTAGATCTAAATAGAGGAGAGAGAAAAGTAGATCTGCCATTTGTATTGATTGAAAATCGAATCTAGACGAAGGCTTACATGTTTTTCTCGGGTGCTTGCGTGCGTATGTGTTGCAGTCATGGACCGGGAATGGATGTACAAGACATCGAGGCTAGATCCGTCTTTCCTGGATCAGCTGAGGAAGAAGTTTATTCCCGCAACGAAAAAACATCGTCTGAGAGCTAGAGATCAGAAGCTAATGACTGAAAGCAAAGTATGAGAAGGTTTAAGCTAGTATTAAGACAAGTATAGCTTGGGACATCTTTATTACCTATTCATAATATCCACTAAATTACATATGCATGTGTCTTTGATTTTCTATTAAAAATGACTTAGAGTTGATTACTATCTACCTTGATGACCTTAGGATATGTATATATGGGTACTACTTGCTAGTGCTGATTATATGTAACCATAATCTCTAACATGAATAACAGAATATGAAATGATATTAAAGATGATTTTATTATTATTTACAGAGATCTAGAACGTGGTGTTATATTGTTGCTATAGTTTCTCTCCATAAGGTCTTATCTAAATGTGATCACCGGAAATTAAAATACAACTATGAGGCCTATATGGCTCTGGCTCTAATGGTTTTAGGGATCTTTTCTAATTTGTTAGAGATTATCTTAATTAGTGTAAGAATGGCTTTGCAAGCTGATTATAGTGCGGCTTCTGTCCACATGTTTTTAGGCTGAGTCATTGCCTCATTTGAAAGGAGGGCTCTATATTCCATTGTCGAGTGAATCTAATGGCACTAACTTATTAAATGAATACTAGAGTGGCTTTATATGGTTTTCGATGTATTGAGTCTAGCTAACCCTTTCCTCTTGGTGATCATGACTCATAGTAAAAGTGTACACTTCTGCGTAGAGTTTAATAAATTGGTATACTAGCCATACCACGGACACAAGTGGCCTAAGGGATTCTTATGGAATAGTTGATCACTGTTGAATGATGTTTAATTATGTTATGTATTATTCTTTATTCTTATTCACCTGATCATGTGGTTATAGGATTGGCTACTACTCCCTCCGTCCTTGAAAGTTGTAACTCCTAGAATCCGTACCAGTCAAACTTTTTTAACTTTGATCAACTTTATAGAAAAAAAGTATCAATATCTATGACATAAAATGAGTATTTTATGAATGTACATTGTATGATAAATCTAATGGTACTAATTTGGTACCATATATCTTAGTATTTTTTCTAGAAATTTGGTCAAAGTTTAAAAAGTTTGACTTAAGACAACTCCAAAAGTTGCAGTATTCAGGGACAGAGGGAGTACGTTGTTGCTATTAATGCTATAAATGTTAAGTTATAAATGCCATAAATCAGTATCAGCTATTTGAGCCTCATGAACTCTGTGTTATATTTGCTGAGTACGGCATGTACTTACGCACTTGCCTTTAATTTTTATTACTTTGAAAAATCTCGGATGGGTACTAGATGGTAGAGCTAGTCTGTTTTGTAAGAGTGCTAAGCGTATGTACCCCCAGTCAACTGTCCCTATGAAGAATGGAGCCTAAAAAGAAGATTAGCTACCGTTCCATGTTACTCTGATGTAAGTGTTGAATGTAAGTAAGTTTCCGCTATATAACACTGTTTTTGATACTCTCTACTTGTATTTCTATATGTGTGGACTTCTTGGGCACATATATGGTAAGCCTGATTTTGTCTTTAAAACTAGGTGTTACAGTCGACCATTGCTGTCTTTCATGCAGCTTGAGTTAAAATAAT
The DNA here is from genome assembly GCA_015844335.1 of Chrysopogon serrulatus. Taxonomy (NCBI): domain Eukaryota; kingdom Viridiplantae; phylum Streptophyta; class Magnoliopsida; order Poales; family Poaceae; genus Chrysopogon; species Chrysopogon serrulatus. The sequence continues at coordinate 204,157 of JADLZL010000845.1, read as the reverse complement.
GTATGCAGCCATGGTGAAGAGTCCGGTTCTAAGATAGGATACACATTTCACAAAAGTTTGATACCAGGTGAATTACAACACATGATGGTATTATTGAACAACGCATTATTGAACAACCGACTCCGTAATCACAAGTTCAGTGCTCTGCAGTGTTTCTAATGACAAGACTGTGTAATGAATCAACTTTTAATCATGATAATTTTTACCATGCATTGATCTCTTTATTAAAGGGCATCCTTGCACGCAACCTCAGTTCAAATGCTGAGGGGCTGTATGTAATCCTATGTTCAGAACTGAGGTGCAGAGACAAGTTGCAATGTTTGTCCCAGACATGCTTTGACTTTATCAGACCATGTAACAAGGAGCTTAAAATTTGAAATTAGCTAGGTGAGACAGGAAAAGTTGATTTAGGTTTAACTTGACAACACATGCAACACACACTGCTCAAAAAAAAAAAAGAAAACCTGGTATCTTTACATTATATAAAAACAGGGGATGTCATAAACAAATTGACTTTGCTTGTAGTTTTCCATTTAAGTGTGCTGTTTCCTTTTATTTACTACTGGCCATTTTTTCTAAGAAAAAACTCGTAAGAAATGGTTGCTTGCTGTAGAGACCAGCTTTATTCTCTTTTCTAAAAAAAATGACTTCATCGAATCCCTTTGGTCGATAGTGCAATATAGGAGCACCGAAAAATCCTACCAAAGAGGCTCTAAAAGGAACACTAGCTTGTCTCTGATTTCGTCCATACCAACTCAGGACAAGACACACCGGCCATTTTGTAATGCCGTGATTATATTGGCCACATCATCAACCTAGTATACTACTGCAAGGTTGCCTCAGACAAGGGGGAGCAAGAGCCCTGTTTTGTCTCCACTGGACGCCGCCCTCTATGTAAGTGAGGCAGCTGCAAGGGGTTGTTAATTTATATGAAAAAAGTTAATAAGTTTTGTCCATCATTAAATGGCAGCACAGGGAGTAGAAGAGTAGAATAAAAAGGGAGCACAAGAGGGAGTAGGGTGAATTAGTTTGGCATTAGTTTATAGGGAGGATCTCTTTATTGCCTGGCCTTTGAAAGGCAGCACAAGTGGGAGCATCTCCTTCAGTCAAGATGTGGAAATGAAATGCACTGGTAGTTTGAGCTCGAGGGATTAGACATCATTAAAAATGTATTACATGTAGTATAGGATTCGGAGGCCCCAGGATTTTAGGCTCTCCGGTTATGTTTGCAAGAAGTGGGCACACAGCTTTGAGACTCTCATCAGAGCACAGGGAAGCTGGTGCTCCTTTTAGGCTACATGATCCTTAGGTTCTACGTTTATCATCGATTACGGCTTCAACAACGTGCTTGGAATGGTGGTGCTCTCCATGAGGCCAAGAAAGCGTCACTTCGTTTGGAACTCTGTCTTATTGATGGAAAAGATGTTGTATTGTATGACTGCATGAGACCAAGACCAAATGGAGCAGCGACAATACTACCTGACATCAGACCTCATCTGCGGTGGGACTGCAACAATGCAGGACAGAGCAGCGACAGATCACCAGTGCTCAATGCCGATGTTACTCGGATATGTCATGATATGTTTAATTGCTGTGGTTGATGAATTTTCTAATCCACTCTCTTGTTTTTTTTTTTAGTCTTGACATACTCAAATATGGCATCAGTTTAATATTAGCTAAGAATTTTAGTTATGAGACTAAATTTGTAATGTCTCCATCATTACAAATTGTACAACAAATCTATTACTCCTTCCGTCACAAATTATGTTATCTATCCATATACCTTATTCTTGTGTTTCCCTCTCCCCTCACAAATCACTGTACATTAACGTTTCCCTCTCCCCTCACAAATCACTGTACATTAACAGTAACCAGCCCATTAACCCGTTATGAACAGTATCCACAAACAGTGTTCCGCCCGTTAGCGAACAGTAACATCTGATACTGTTTACTACCTAATCAGCCCGTTAACCCGTTATGAACAGTATCCACAAACAGTGTTTCGCCCGTTAGTGAACAGTAGCACCCGATACTGTTCGCTCCTCTTTTTTTTTTATTTTATTTTTGGCTACCAAATCTATTTTCCCTCTGCTCCCGCGCGAGGGTTCCCCTCTAGTTCCAACTATTTTTAAGAGTTAAAGCATATCTCAAGTTTAACCAAATTTATATATAAAATAATAATATTTATAATACCATATAAGTATCATTAGATTCTTCATTAAATATATTTTCATTTAATATAATATAACACGTACGGGATCAGATCTTGTGGTATGTGCTTGTCGTGTGCTGCACGTAGTGGATCGGAAACTAATTAATCTGTGAGTGAACAAGTTTGACGAGGACGTCACAGTCACTCTGTGCGGCTACCCTGATTAACTTTAGGTGGGACTGCTAAGAGTGTAATTCGGATGCCTTCCAACCAATCAACAGGATTAAGAGTAACTCAATGAGATAACTAATTTTTCTTTTATTTTTTGAGATCTCTCAAAACCTACCTTCTCTCTCCTACAAGTTTGTTTGAATGTACTCATATTCACTTTAATCTACGTGTCATAGAGTGGATTGAGACGGAACTTAAACTATTTTTCACTTTAATCCACTCGAACACACATGGATTGTGTGAATACGAGTAACAATGTCTAAATGAATTTGACTATAAGGGATGAGCTTTTGATGAGTAATAATGTGCTGCAGCGCTAAGCTCTTGTATCCTTAAATTGCTCTTGAGAGAACTTGTATATATAACTGATTCTAGGGGAGATGAGTTCTTGACAAAGACAAAGTTGAAATGGAGATGGCATGTGCCACCGGATTTGCTCTATTGCTAGTGGCCACAGTGACGGAGGGGAAACAGAAGTTGTAAGCCCGCCCTGCTGACACCATTGACAGATCGAGGTGGAAATGTTGATCCAGTAGGTTGCCAGTGTTCCAGGGCAGGATGAAGGATCTGTGGTGCCAAGCTACTATGCACACCTCCATGGCTCCATGCATGATCCCCGTGCTGTCAGCCTATCACCACTAACAGATGTGGTAATGTTGAGTCAGTCAGGCAATATAGCTTCTCTACGATTTCATCCATGCCGCCTCAAGACAGGACACTCTGGTCACTTAAGGACAGGGTTCCAAACAAAGTGACGCATTCTGGGCCTCACGAGTAATTGACGATAATTTTTTTTAGATAAAGGATAATTTATATCCAACTTTATCTACCAAGAGGTAGAATCAGACCACTTATTACAAAGTTCATGACATCACGCTTGAGGACGACTCCATAAATGTTTACACGATCACTGCAAGGTAACGAGAACGAAGAAAAGTTTTAACTACACTTGACCAATAAACCTATGTGTCCATTAGAGCCAAAGAACTGTAAAGCTATCATCTCTAGGAACTGAGCAACCTGCAATAGCTGTCCCTGTATCTCATATTCTCATCACGCCGCTGCAGTTTTGCCTATTGCCATAGCCAATGAGTGCCTCAGAATAGTACCTGAAAAAAAAAAATCCTAAAAGAAGCAAGAGCTTCTATCCTTTGATTAGAATCTTTAAGCCCGTGTGCCCACATTTAGCCAATGCGACAGTGAAGCCTAAAATCCTGGTACCTCCAAATCCTATACTGCCTGTTATACACTTCTACGCTCAGCTCGAACTAGCAGTACTCCTCACTATTTCCTCATCTTGGCCGAAGTAGACGCTCCTACTACTTGTGCTGCCTTTTAAAGGCTAGGCAAAATAACCAATAAAGATATCCTCCTCGCTAGTGCTAGCCAACTGCTACACTCCTCCTTGTGCTCTTCTACTTCCCTAGCTATTCCCCAATGTGCAGCCAATATTTAATTGTAGACAAAACTTATTAATTTGTTGCATGTGAATCATCAACCTCTTGCAACTGTCAATCGATTTTCACTTATGATCCATTATTTCAAAACAAGGTAGGACTGGTATCTTGAAGAATGAAGTGTATACAGTTGTGAACAAATGTTTTCTTTGTTCTTTTCAGACATATGGTTAGATAATTCAAGCCCATAACAGTATGTGTTTGCTGCCGTTTACTGCCTAACAATTTTGTTACCGGTTTTCCAGTACTAAGTGATGACGAGTAGACTAATTGGTCCACAAGCGTTGAATGATATGAGAGCTTGCCATCAGCAACTTGCTATTCTCATCTCCTGTCCATTCGTCATGCTCGTCTAATGTGACTGCATAGCGGATTATAGTAGTCCCAATTTAGGTCCCCAATTTCCACTAAATGTGACCATACCAACATACATCATTAAGATTTTGCCTTATTTGCATTAATAATAAATGTATACCATTGAGGCACATGTAAATATTCTATGGAACAATGTTGTTTTAGATTGTTCATGACCTACTAGGCATCTAAATACTACCATTAACCTCTCAGTGCACCAGATCGTTTTATATCTCACCATGTTGCTAGTATTTCAGAAAACGGGAGTATCTTTGTTGTATATTTTCCCCAATTTCGTGGAAGTTAAGCTTTCCCTTCTTCAAAAAATTATAAGTCTGAATATCCCCATTGTTGTTCTTTGTATCCCCATTGTTGTTCTTTGTATCCGTGACACAGGGCATTAATTAGACAAGGTTTCTACAATTCTTCAGTTCAGGCTAATTCGGAGTTGATGGAAACATAATATGCATCGAAGCTTAAGATGAGATTATCCAATAATTTTATCTTCTGACATAAAAAGATGATAAAGCAAATTTGAACATGATTGGCTTCCATCTAGAGAACGTACAGGCTTTAATTTTCCTCACCCTGCAGCTGCATGTGTTACCTGTGATTGCAAACTTGGCATAGCAGAGTAGACAGGTGACAAACAGGTGATCATCAATCTTGCCCACTCAAGTCCCTTCACAGCGGCAGAGTAGATAGGTGACGATCGAACAGATGATCATCAATCTAACTGATTTCACCCTCAATCGCTTCCAATGAAGAACCAATCGAAGCTTGAATCCAACAAGCTACTGGACCTCCACTAAGAGACTTAAGGCAGAAAAACAATGGTTCATCACGAATATGTGGTGCATGCTGGCTAGTACCTGACTTCCTGCCATCTTCCAATACCAATGGCACAAATTAAAATCCCAATGCCACCAATTCCTAGTATACTGACCTAAGTGAAGACTAGAGACACTTCTGGGTTCTGGTTGCATCCCCACAACCTGACACCCTGTTTAGCTGAAGAACTCCTTTTGAGGACATGATTACTGTTGTGTAACACAAGCAGCGATATATATAGAACTCGAGCTTATATATGACAGTAGGTGTAGGTCATGTAATTGTGCTCTATGGACTATGGATGCATCCATATCAGCAGTGGGAGGAGCGGAGGACATGTTGTGGACATGTGGTTATTAAGTGCAGGATTGTACGTTTAGGCTTCACCGATTCAGACTAAAGCAAATAAAAATTATTGGAATTAGAAGTTGGTGACGTGTGTTCAAATAAACAAGTGGTTATATATTATACAGAGGTTTTTCCGGAGTTGGCTGAATCTAAATTACTTATGATACTTTACAAGAGAACAACTTACTTGATTTGTGGTGCTAAGGATTTCGTTTGGCCTTGGAATTCACCTAGGGATAGTCTGGTGGGATTCTACTTGGTGTTAACCTCCAGTAGTTTGACATTAGTAACCGACGAGAGACTAACATAGGGCTATGTTAAGTCCTCGGGTTAAGGACATGACAGTCCGACTAACCCCTTGGCTAACTCTCTGAATCAACCCATTGGCAAATAACGCATGACTCCGCAGCCCACAAATGGCCCTCCTCTTTCGAGTATGTCCATAATATGATAGGGGCGAGCCAAGAAAGCCAAAGCCCACGCTCGGGATGCCTTTGCCTGGAGCTCAAAGGGATTAGCCACGACATGGGGATTCCCAACCCAAAGGGAGCCACAGGCCACTCAGTCATCCCAACTATATCTCGGGGTGAACACACGTCCTAAGCTAGCCCAGTAGCTAACTCCAGAATCTGTCAGGCACCCAGAACCTGTTAGGTGCAAAAGCAACACTTTGGCATGAAGCGCTGTCGACATTTCACCTGCAACACGTATTGCTCAAATAATTCTAAAAGTTGAAATCTTTATATTATGTAAACATGTGATGTAAGAAATAAATAGATATTGTTCTCATAGGTTTATAAGTGTGCTATCTCCTTTTATTTACTAATCGCCATTTTTTCTAGGAAGATCCTTGCAAGAAATGGTTGTATATTATTGTATAGGCCAGTCGTATTCTCTTTTGTAAAAAAATGACTTCATCGGATCCCTTTGTTCCCTGGTGCAATCTTGGAGCCAACGCCATTTGTATACTACTACCCAGCTACAGTACACACATACAGGCAAGAGGCAGAGCACTAAGAAGTATCACCAAAGAGGCTCTAAAAAGAAACACTAGCTTCTCTAAGATTTCATCCATAACAGCTCAAGACAAGACACACCGGCCATTGTAGGACAGAGGTCCAAACAAATTGACGCTTTCTTGGCCTCGTGGTGCGAGCACTCCCATTCCAAGGCACATTGTTGAAGGCGTAATCGATGATAAACCAAGAAACCAAGGACTATGTATTCTAAAAGGAGCACCAGCGTGACCTCCCCTGCCGGAGTCGGTGGATATGGCCAACGTGACGGGCGTCCGGCGAGGGATTGTGGTTGTCTTGGACCCCTGCAACTTCTCGGTACTGAGATGCGCTGCCGTCCTCAGGGACACCAAGCGCCTCAAGCAGATCCTGGAAACTTGCTTGGCAACACCCTCAGGTTCACCGACGAAGGTCATGTCGTCCTCCGGGCCTGGACGACCCAGCTGATCGCTGGGAGCAGCGTTAGTGCTCCATCAAGGTTTGCGCACCCATGGCACAGTGGTGGCAGTTCGTTGGTGTTGGCGGAAAATTCCGCACCCAAGAGATGCAGGACGTGGGAAATGAGCGGAGGCCCCCCGCTCGGCCGGGTACCTCCGCCGAGTTCCGGGCCCCGCACAGGCCTCTCCCCCTCCAACAGGTTCAGACAATGAAGCTCGAAAACCGTGCTTGAATAATAAATATTCTCATTAAATTCTCAACAACCTTTACAACAGTATTGAGTCCCCCTTTTATAGGTGACTACCAGATAGTTCCCCTCTGGACTATTACACATTTGCCCTTCAAACCCTAGGGGCAGTTTTGACCTAGCTCTAACCGCTATTTTTCCCCCTAGGGGCAGCATGGACATCTTCCTTCGCATTGTCGTGGGCCGGGCCGCATCTGCGCCTTCACCTTAGCCTCCTTTGTGGGCCTTGGGCTGAGCTGGAGGTTCGGACCTCCGGCCATCTCCGGCTCTTGGGGTCACCGGGCGCCTTCCCCCGGTAACCTTCACCTCCAATGTTTTGCTCTGCCGGAGGTCCGGACCTCCGGCCATCCTTGGCGGAGGTTCGGACCTTCGGCTATCCTCGGAACTTGGAGTCACAGGGGCCTCCTCCCGGCGGCCTTCGCCTCCCGGTTACTCCCGCGCGGAGGCTCTCCTTCCCGGAAAGAGACCCGAAATTACATGAGTGAAAGGTTAAACGACTTTAGGGGACCTGCGCCTCGGAGCGGAGGTTGGGGCAGACATTTTCCCCCAACATTTCCCCCTAGAGCACTTGGGCTAGCGCAGGTAGGCCAACGTCCTCTGCTGCCTTCCGCTCCTGATGCGGAGGTCCCCTCTTCCCCCCTTTGGAATTCCGCGCGCCGCCCACGTGTCACTTGCTGGTTGGTGCGTCGTGCGACGTGACTTGATTTGATGGTTTGTCTTCCGACCCTCGGAGGTCCCTCCCCCGGTGCCTATATAAAGGGGGCGCGGGCCATGTCTACCGTACTATGGGCTTGCTTGCCTTCATTGCTTCTATAGGCTGTGGCTTTCAAGTTTCTGGACCTCCGCTTAGGGCCTCATTCTCGGGTTCTTACTCCCGCTTACTTTGCGTTAGAGCTGGTGGGTGGGCTCGCTGCTTTGAAGATTGCATGGTAGACAGTGCGAAGGCTCGGGACGCTGAAGAAACCCTTTCTGATGTTGAAGCTTCGTTTGCTGATTTGATACCTCCGAGCCCTTCCCCGGAGATGGCGGGCAAGAACGAGAGGATCACCTACGAGGTTGGTCGCGGCGTTTTGAACCAGATGATGCTTGGATCACATGGAGACCGAGGGTTGGTTCGAGAAGGGCAAGGCGAAGCTTCCTGGCCGCGAGGTCGTCCCTACGCCGCCCGGTAAAGACTATGCGGTGGTGTTCCGTGATTTTTTCACGTGCGGCCTTCGCTTTATTCCCTGCGGTTTTCTGAGGGATGTTCTGGACGAGTTCAACATGCAGATACATCAGCTCACCCCCAATGGAATTGCTGCACTTAGCAAATTTGCATGGGCTTGTGAGTCTTATGGAGCTCCACCGGATATTGACAGCTTTTGTCAATTTTACGAGCTGCAGAAGCAACACAAGAAATTGGACGGCGCCGTCTGTCAATACGGTAGTTGTTCATTCTTTCCCAAGCGGAAGCAGACCGAACCGAGGCTTGAGCTTTCATACTACCAGAAGAACAAGTGGGATAAGGATTGGACCTTGCATTGGTTCTATGTCAAGACCCCCGGCTATACCTATGAGGAGGCTAACGGCAAGAAGGTGACCCGCTATCCCTTCGCTTCTGTGATGACCCCGCTGGAGCCGCGTTACTCTATCGCGCCCCCTACTAGGCGTACTGCTGCCAGGACTACATGCAACCGGGCCTTCGCTATGGCCTGCCGTTACTCCGGAGGTCGTGATTTGGTGGAGGAGATGGTTGCTGCTGATTGCTGGCCGCTGGCCAAGAACAGGCTCTCGTTTCATTTGGAGAACGTGCAACTTCCTGTTTTTAGTGATGCTGGGGGTGTGCCCTTCCCTCTCTTTGGAATTATTCGTCTGGAGGACAAAATGGATGAGGCCTTCGTTCGTGAGGTTGAAGTGAAGGCCCAAGAAATTCTTGGAGAGATCTCAGACAAGGAGTATCTTGTCCGTCGGGCAGAGGCTGGTAACATGCCTCGCCTGAACCGCGTTTTCAAAGAGATGGGCGTCACGTATGGTGATCACCCCGTGCCGGAGAAGTTGATTACTACAATCCGCGAGAAGGAGGCTGCTTGCCGCGGAAGTGGGTTCGGGTGACGTCCCCAAGCCTGCGGGTCGCAAGCGCCGCGGAGCTTCTTTCAGGGGCCGGCGGGTCGTGGAAAAGAAGACTCGTCGGTCCACAGCCACAGCGGAGGAGGTTACGGGCGCCTTGAGCGTGTCTCTTGGTGTGGCGGCCTCCGGTAGTTTGTCTGCATCTGCCGCTACCTCTTCGATCGGTGGAGGTCGTCACGACGAGGCGGAGACAGAAAGGCAGGTTTCCGTGCCTGAGGTGGCGCGCGCTCCCGCTAAGAAGGCGTCTGTTGGGGTTGCTAGAGCATCGGCCTCCGTTCCTCCCTTCGCCCGGTGTTTTTTGGCATGTGCTCGGATGACTCTGAGGCTTCATTTCACCGCGATCGTTGGCGGTGGGGGGGGGAGGGAGGTTCTCTCTCGTCAACCTCGCCACCTCTTGCGGAGACTCCCGGTGCCGCCCCTTCTTCCTCCGCTGTTCATTTGGCTCTGGAGGCTCCTGCGCCACCGCCCGAAGTTCAGGCTGATCCTACCGGCCAACCCTCTTTGCTTTGAGGCTTCGATGCCGCGAGAGATGGGGCTGCCGCTCTTTGTAAGTGTTATTTTTTATCACCTTTTTTGTTTTCGCCTTGCGTTTCCTGACCCTGCCCAATGGGTTTTGCTCAAGTGCTGGCGCGTGAAGGTGGTGCCGGTGGTGGGATTGACCTAGCTCGCGTTGGACTGGACCACGCCCCTCGTGGCTCTTCTCCATTTGCTGGACCTAAATTTGGAGGCCTTCGCGGCGAGGGCGAAGGTTTGGATAAATATGCTCTTTCTCGTTTGTTGTGTGTTTTCAACCTACGTTAATCCTGTGCTTGCTCTTTCTACACAGCTGACTCCATCGATACTTTAAGTGGGTGGAGTTCTGCCCTCCACAGTCTGCACAAGTAGCTTGGAGGTTTGATATTTCCTTTTGGCTGATTTATTGTATGCCTATCTTAGCTTATTACACGAAGTTTTTGTTTGCCTGCAGGGGGACCCGTAAATACTTGCAAGGGCTGGACTATTTCAAGCTCCTCCGCCTGAATCTGGAGCATTAGAGCGTGGTTTGTGCTTACCTTTGCTTGCGGCTTAGCGCAACCTTTAACCTGTTTGGCGTGCTAATCCATTTCTTTTTCGCAGGGCCATCATATTGCGGAGGCCATGGAGGCTTGTTGTTCTCATGAGGTGCTCAATCGTGATGAGGCTCTGAGTGCTCTCAAGGAGGAAGTTGAGACTCTTGAGGCCGAGAAGCAAACCTTGGCCTCCGACCTGCGAGAGCTCCGCCCGTTTAAGAAAGGCTGGCGAGGACCTCGACCTCAAACTTAAGTCTTCGAGAGAAGAATCTTGAGGATGCCCGGTCTACCTCTTTTTTTGGAAGAAAGGCTGAAAAAGGCCAATGGCGATAATGCCAACCTCCGCACGGAGGTGGAGGGTGAAAGCGAGGTTGCCGCGATCTTTGAGAAAGCAAGTGGAGCGGCTCAAAAGTAGGCTGGATGAGGTGAAGGAGGCGGCCATCATCGTGGCCAGTGCCTATTCTGATGCTATTCACCGCTGTGGCGGTGTCGCTCCCCCTCTGCCAGAAGACCCTTCTACCTTTGCTGTGCTTGACTGGATGCATTCGCACCTTTCCCACTTTCCACAGTTCGGTGATGGCATTGCGGATTTTGCAGCCGTTTCTTGTGCCAAGAACTTTGTAAATGCTTTGGCGGAGGTTGGGTGCGAGCACCTCCAGCTTCTGAAGGGGAAAGCTACATATCACGGACCCTAAGGAGGTTGTTTGGTCTAACCTCCGCGCGCCCATGCGTGTTGTGCGTGATTTTATGCGCTACTGCTGGAGTCACTTTGGCCGTGCTTATGCGCGCACGTTGGCTGAGGAGCGCAACGCGGAGGTAACTGTGTTTTGTTTTAGTTTAGTTGGGCAGTTTATACCTTTGAGTTTTTAATAACCTCCGCTGCGTTGTTGTGGCAGGCTGAGGCGGAGCGAGCGGCCAAGAAGGCGGAGGCTTTGAAGGCGTCGCGTCCAGAGTCTTCCGGGCGTACGGAGGGGAAAGCCGCCGAAGACGCGGAGGTGGATGCCTAGGCTCAAGCTCAAGTAGTTTCTAACTTAGGAATGATGTGTAGCCCGGTTTGCAAACATAACCTTTGAGAGGCAGCTTTTGCTTAGTCTTTTGTTTTTAATTTTAAATTGCCTTGCGCAGGTGGCCTTGTTGGGACCTGCGCAAGTGCTTGATGTACCTCCGTTAACCATGATGAGGGATGGAATTTATGTTAGCGGGCGGATGCTCGCCTGCTGGCCTGACAACAACGTAAATGAAATGTTTAAGTTTGTCGTTAAAGAGCTTGAAGCCCCGCACAGCGATTTTGTCCGTTCTTTGGCGTGGCGGGGTCCTAGTACCCCACGTTAGTTCGCTTTTACTTGAGCTACATTGTACTGTTGTATCATGTTGCTCACACCTTCACGTGCGTTCTATTATAAGTTTATGTTTGTGGTATATGTAATGAATGCTGCATGCTTGTAAATTTTGTCAATCGTTGTTATATTGCAGAGCTTACAGCTTTTAGCGGAGGCTATTATTTTCCCATTTCTTTATTCCAGGCATTTTTGCCTTCGCTGTTACATTTACAAGCGCCACGTATGTTCTCTGGTCAGTCATATCCTGCCGGTTCGGCGGTCGTTTGTGATCAAGTTGTAGCTGTTGAACTCATGCTTGGCCCAGTTGTTCTGCTTGACGCAGGTGCTGGAGCTATGCTTGCGCTTTTACATGTTTTCTCTCGCCTTGGGACCTTCGCACAGCATCGCGTGCTTGGCTGCGGTATGTTTAGTTGGCGCAGGTTCTTCCTTTACTCTTGGGCTCTGCCCTCCAATCTTTACAAACTTTTGCATGGTATCTTTCGATTGGCGGAGGTTTTGTTTGACTGGGAGTTATTGAAGTGGAACCTTCCGTTTCAGGGGGATGTTACATGCTTTTGTGTGGTATCCCCCTTCACCCGTGGGTCCTAGTTCTACCCTGGCGTATTGCGCCATATTGATTACAAGTTTTTGCGTGGTGTCTCTTTGTTTCTGTACTTGGGGAAAACGCCTGCCTCCATTCTTTCCCTTCTCTCCCTCTGCCTTCTTCCGAGTGATCGGGGAGGGGTGATGCGTGGTTTATGTATGGCCTTGGCTCATAAACGCCTTTAACTTTTTGGTGGTTAGGTGGCTGCTGCCAGCCTTTGCCCTGGTCACATGGCATTTACTGCGGTCGGTCAGCATTTACTTTTGGTCACGCGCCTGTTTTCAGACTGTTTTAAACTACTACGGAGGTTGTCTTCCTGTACTTTCTGGTATTTGTACGCTTGGCGGGTTCTTTCCCCAGAATTGTTTCGTAGCGAAGGTAATCTTATTTGATTGGCTGGTGCCCGTACCATTGGTAGGGTCTTTTTTCATGTTTGAATTTTGTGAAGGTTATCTTCTTTGGCTGCCTGGTGCCCGTACGTTTTATAGGGTCTTTTTCCAGGTTTTGATTTTTGCGGAGGTTATCTCCTTTGACTGCCTGGTGCCCGTACATTTTGTAGGGTCTTTTTTTAAGTTTTGATTTTTGCGGAGGTTATCTCCTTTGACTGCCTGGTGCCCGTACGTTTTGTAGGGTCTTTTTCCAGGTTTTGATTTTTACGAAGGTTATCTCCAACTTTACCAGGCGATTATTTGCCGCGGAGGTCTGGTCGGGCTTGCCTGGCTGTGCTGGCTATGCCCAGTAGGTCCTCTTTTTCACTACGTCGTTTTGTCGAATGTCTGCTGCCTCATTGCTGGCAGCTTTTCGACTTTTTTGCTCGCAATGTGCTTTTTTTTCTTCTTTTTTTTCTTTGGGGGAGCCTCTTTATATTTTCAGAGGTTGTTTACAAAGTCCATGCCTCGTTAAAAATCTCACCTCCGCAAAGGAGCCCCCGTGTGAGGAAAAGAGTGCAGGACTGTCGCCAAGTGGCGAAAAAGGGAAATTAAGAATGAAAAATGCTTCTAAACTGAGGGTACCTTCGCTTATATTTCTGCGCAGGTCCTCTTACATTAGATGTAGTACTTTCTGAGGTTTGCGGTGTTCCAGGTGTGAGTGGAGGTGTGACCTTCACTGTCTTCTAGCCTGAATGCCTCTTTGCTTGTCGTCTGTTTAGCTATGAAGGGTCCTTCCCATTTCGACTGCAGCTTGCCCGCCGTATTTGCGTTTGGCTTTCTTCGCAGCACTAGGTCTCCATCTACGATGAGCCTTTTTGTTACATTCTTGTCTCTCCATTTTTTCGTCTGGTCTTGATATTTAATGATGTTTTCAAGGGCTTGCAGCCTTTCCTGTTCTATTCCTTCCTTCGAGCATGGTTCTTCTACTATGTTGCTGCTAGTTGCGTGGAGGCTCTTGTGTTTCAACTGCTCCGGCGTCATTGCTTCTTCTCCGTACATGAGTTTGAATGGGGTGTATCCTATAGCCCTGGTGGCCGTAGTGTTGTGTGACCATACCACCCTTAGTAACTCCTCTGCCCATTTTCCTTTGCGCAGGTTGAATAATGTTTTAGAGATTGCTGAGAAGATCTCTTTGTTTGCCCTTTCTACTGACCCGTTTGATTCTAGGTAGTATACTGACGCGAAGGCTAGTGTCGTGCCTATGGATTTGCAATATTCTTTGAACTTATCTGAGTCAAACTGTTTTTCGTTGTTGACAGTTAGTACTTTCGGAACCCTAAATCTGCATATTATATTTTGCCAAAAAAATTTTCTGACCGCCTCTGAGGTTATTGATGCCAATGGTTTTGCTTCTATCCACCTTGTAAAGTATTCCACGGCTACCACTGCAAACTTGAATCCTCCTTGTCTTTCTTTGGTAATGGGCCTACCGGATCCATGCCCCATCTTTGCAGTGGCCAGATTGGGGGTATCGGTTGGAGTTCTGATGACAGCGAAGGTTGTTTGGTGGAGTACAACTGGCAAGCTTCGCACGCCTTAACTAGCTCTTCGGCATCCTTCACACGACTCGGCCAATAGAAACCTTGCCTTAGGGCCTTCGCCGATAGGGCTCTTGGTCCTATGTGTGACCCGCAGGTTCCTACGTGTATTTCTTTTAGCAGCACGTTGCCTTCCCTTTTGGATATGCACTTGAGCAGTGGTTGAACCACTCCTTTCTTATACAGTTTCTTGTCTATCAGTACATATGATCTTGCCCTGTACTTCATTCTTTCCTTGTCTGCTTTTGCCTGCGGGTTGAATGTTCCTTCGAGCATTTGTATTATTTTGGTTCGCCAGTCTTGTTCTGATGTTGCTAGTATTTGTTTTTCTATTCTTTCTCCAGCGGAGGTTGCAGGCTTGGTTGCCTGCTCGTAAAATATTCCCTCTGACAATTCCCAGTTATTTGCCGCTGCCTTCGCTAGTTCGTCTGCCTCTGTATTTCCCCCCTTAGGATGTGTTTTAGGGTGAAACCTTGAAACTTTCTTTTTAGCCTTCGCACTTGCTTGAGGTATTTTGCCAACTCTAGTTCTCTTGCCTGGTATTCTTTCTCTACTTGGCCTGCCACAATCATTGAATCTGTTTTGACCAGGAGTCTCTGAATTCCCAAAGCCTTTGCCTTGTTTAGTCCTAGAATGAGTGCCTCATACTCTGCTATGTTGTTTGTTGCCTTGAAGTTCAAACGGGCTGCATACTTTATTTGGGTTCCAGATGGGGATATTAATACTGCGGCAGCTCCGGTGCCATTGACTCCCGAGGCTCCATCTGTGAGTAGTACCCAACTTTGTTCTGTTACATTCTGCAGTCTTCGCTGCGAAGGTGTCCAATTTGCCACAAAATCTGCCAGTGCCTGAGATTTGATCGCTGTTCGTGGGACATATGTTATGCAGTATTGTGACAACTCCGTGGCCCATTTGCCAACTCTGCCGGAGGCTTCTTTGTTGTTGAGAATTTCTCCCAGTGGTCGCGACGAAGGTACAATGATTTCATGTGCTTGGAAATAGTGCTTGAGTTTCCTCGAGGCGGTTAAGATGGCGTAGGCTAATTTCTCTGCCTGAGTGTAGTTCAGTTTAGCTGCTGCGAGGGCTTCAGAAACATAATACACTAGTTGTTGTTCCATCTGACCTTCGCTTTCTTTTTCTTGGACTAGCACTGCACTGACCGCATGATCTGATGCTACCACATATAGGAGTAGTGTGACATCTTTTGTTCTGGCATTGTGACTTTTAGAGTGTTTGCTAGATATTCTTTGAGCTTGTCAAAGGCTTCAGATTGCTCCTATCCCCATTCAAATTTGTCGGAGGTTCTGAGGGCTTTGAAGAATGGTAAGCTTTTTCCGCTGACTTTGAGATGAATCTGTTTAATGCTGCAATTCTACCGGTGAGTTTCTGCACTTCTCTTTTTGATGTTGGTTCTGTCATGGCCAGTATTGCCTTTGTTTTCTCTAGGTTCGCTGCGATCCCTTCTGGCCCTACTATACATCCCAGTATTTTGGCCTGGCTTACTGCGAAGACACATTTTCTGGGTTCAGCTTTAAGCCTACGCTGCGTAGGTTGGCGAAGGTTTCTGCCAAGTCTTTGATGCGTTCCTCTTTTTCTTTGCTCATGACTATGATGTCGTCAACATATGCAATGACGTTCCTTTGGAACTGGTTCCCCAACACTTTGCTTGTCATTCTTGCTAAGGTTGAGCCCGCGTTCTTCAAGCCTTCTGGCATCCTGAGAAAGCAGTATGTGCCGAAGGGTGTTGTGAAACTTGTTTTTTCTTCATCTTCTTTGTTGAGCCAGATTTGGTGGTACCCTGAGAAGCAATCCAGGAGGGAGAATCTTTTGCAGTTTGCGGCCCTATCCAGGGATGTATCTATTCTCGGGAGCTAGAATGCATCCTTTCTGCAAGCCTTGTTTAGGTCTGTAAAGTCTATGCACATTCTCATTTTGCCATTGCTCTTAGGCACCAGTACGACATTCGCTAGCTAGTCAGAGTACTTGACTTCTCTTATCACCTTCGCATCTAGGAGTCTTTGAAACTCCGCCCTAGCTGCTATGATTATGTCTTCAGACATTTTTCTTTGTTTTTGCTTTTTTGGCTGGATGCCTAGGTTAACGTCCAGGTAGTGCTGTATGATATCTCTAGATACTCCCCGGAGGTCTTCCGCGGACCATGCGAAGGCATCTTTATTTTCTTTTAGTGCTTCCACTAGCTCTCTCTTCTTGGCTTGCCAAATTGGAGGCTATTGTTATCTTTCTGTCTGGTTTGGACTGCTCCAAACACATCGACTTCATTGTCTTTTCATCTTTTCTTCCAGCTTTGAAGCTTGTTTTCCCTTTGGGCATATCCGGAGGTTCCCCCCTGCTTGATTCTTCTGCAGCTACAGAGTTGACATTTCTACTTGAGCTGTGTATTGTTCTTTCTATGTTTCTTGCTTCTTTTTGGCTTTCATAGACTGTGATTACACCGTGCAGTGCTGGTAGTTTCATGCAGAGGTAACCCATGTGGATTGCTGTCCCAAACTTGTTAGAGAAAACTCTACCCAAAATGGCATTGTAGGGATAGTTAAGATCGACGACGTCGACGGTGATGTATTCTGTTCTGGTGTTGTTTTGATTCCCGAAGGATACAGGGAGTGCAATTTTCCCCAGTGCTTCCACCTTTCTTCCCCCGAATCCAACGAGGTGAGATTCCGAAGGTTGTAGCTGGTTCCTGCTGAACTGCATTTTGTCGAAGGTGCTTGCAAACAGTATATCAGCGGAGCTTCCTGAATCCACTAGAATTCTTTTTATTTTCCATGTCACTATGTTCGCTGTTATTACCATCGCGTCAGTGTGGGGGTAACTTTCTAACTTTAGGTCTTGCTCGGTGAAGGTTATTGGCACCTTGGACCATTCCGTCGCTCTGACCTGGCCTTGGACTGCTATGTTGTTCACTAAGCGGAAGTGGTCCTTCTTTTATTTTTGGTTTGGAATTCCATTGCTGAGCCTCCGCTAATTGGTAATATCAGGCCGATGGTTGGTAGTGGGTGATGGGGGTTGTGTTGATTTTCTGGTTTGGCTCTTGTTTTTTGCTTGGGGCATTGGGCGTACTTGCAGTTCTTTGAGGTGGAAGTGGCGGGAAGTGGCGGCAATGCCTCGTAGGTTCTGCCTTGAGGTTGGTTATCCATGTAAGTTATCTTTGGGTGGCCTTGGGTGGCTGTAAGCTGGCGCTTGCTCCCTTTGTATTGGTTGGGATTTCTTTGTTGAGCCTACATGCGGAGGTCTTGGGGCGCCATGCGGGTAGGGTGGCTCGGGAAATATCTTTGCTTTGCTAGTGTTGAGGGGTGTATCTGGGTCTTTGTTTAAGGCTAAGTATATCGGGCAGTATGGGTTTTTGCCGGTTTGGCGTGGAGGTGTGATTGACCTCCCTTGGCTGCTAGTATGACGGTGCCTCCGCCTCTTTCCTTTTCTTCATTCTTTCCTGGGTTTTCTTTGCTTCTGGGCAGTCCTTTGTGACATTCCCCTTGTCTTCTCCGTGGAAAAAATAATACGGCTTCTTCCTGTTGTTGCCAGAATTGATGTTCCAGTTCTTTCCTGTGTTTTGCCTCGGCTAGTTTTTGGTAGACTGCGGTACTGCTGGCGCGCCTAACTGTTGGTTTGGCTGGTTTTGTTGATCGATTCCCATTACTTGTTTGTTTTGGGGCTGCTGCTGTTTGTAGCCCCTCTCTGAGTCGGAGGTCTGCCTGTTTGCATTTTGAGCTTGTCTGTATTGATTTTGCTCTTCAACCCTCTTCCGGAGGTCGTTGTCTGACTAACAGTATTTTTCAAATTCAGAGTACAACGCTTCCATAGTTTCAGGCTTTTCTCTGGCTAGGTGTGCTACAAATGGGCCAATCTTCAGTCCTTTGACTGCTGCCTCTATTGCTACCTCTTCTGGTATGTTAGGAGCCTTCGCCTTTAGCTGGACAAAACGTTGGTAGTATTCTCTTAGGGATTCATCTTTTTGCTGTTTGCAGTGAAACAGGTCTGACGCTGTCAGTGACTCGCTTGAGAATCCTTTGAAGTTGGTCATTATTTTGTCGCGCAGGTTTTTCCACGAGTAGATTGAACTTGGCTTGAGCATAGAATACCAAGCAAGCGCATCCCCCTCAGCTGCGATGACGAAGGATTTTGCGAGAACTGCGTCATTCCCCCTGCGGAGACTACCGCTGCTTCAAAACTCATGATGAACTGTCTCGGGTCGATTTTGCCATTGAATTTTGGCAGTGTGATTGGCTTATAGCCTATCGGCCATGCCGCTGTTTGTAATCCCTCTGACAGTGGGGATTTTTGATCCACTGTCTGTGTTTGGGCTGCGCCAAAGATCGTGGAGGCTGGCCCCTAGTTGGGTGCACCTGACTGGGGTTGGGTAGTAGCGAAGGTCGTAAAAGCTGGCCCTTGGGCGGGTGTCCCTTCCTGTGTCTGCGCCATGAGCATACTTTGTATCTCTGCTTGCAGGATTGCCATCTATTGTCTTGCTTCTGCGATGGCTCGGGATGTTTGCACTGCCCTTTGACTTGCGGCGAAGGCCGCTGCCACTCTCTCCCTTTCTGCTTGCAAGGCTTGCAGTTGGGCTTGTACGCGTTGCAGCTCTTCCTCTGGTGTTGCAGGTGCCGGCTCTGGCTGTTGAGTTGTAGCCGGTTCCTCCTGGTCTTATGGCGGTACAGCGGTGGTGTCATCTTCGCCGTCCTGTTCTGGTTCCGGTGACGGAGGCTCAGCGTAGGTGCTGCGCACTGCGCGTCTTGGCCTTCCGGGCACAGTTCCTCCGCGCGCGGGTGCTCTGGTGGCTCTCTTTTTACTTGGTGGCATGTTGGGGTCTTTGTTGGCTAACCACGGTGGGCGCCAATGTTGGCGAAAAATTCCGCACCCAAGAGATGCAGGACGTGGGAGATGAGCGGAGGTCCCCCGCTCGGCCGGGTACCTCCGCCGAGTTCCGAGCCCCGCACAGGCCTCTCTCCCTCCAACAGGTTCAGACAGTGAAGCTCAGAAACTGTGCATGAATAATAAATATTCTCATTAAATTCTTAACAACCTTTACAACAGTACTGAGTCCCCATTTTATAGGTGACTACCAGACAGTTCCCCTCTACTATTACATATTTGCCCTTCAAACCCTAGAGGCAGTTTTGACCTAGCTCTAACAGCTATTTTTCCCCCCAGGGGTAGCATGGACATCTTCCTTCGCATTGTCGTGGGCCGGGCCACATCTGCGCCTTCACCTTAGCCTCCTCTGTGGGTCTTGGGCTAAGCCGGAGGTTCGGACCTCCGGCCGTCTCCGGCTCTTGGGGTCACCGGGCGCCTCCCCCCGGTAACCTTCGCCTCCAATGTTTTGCTCTGCCGGAGGTTCAGACCTCCGGCCATCCTTGGCGGAGGTTCGGACCTTCGATTATCCTTGGAACTTAGAGTCACCGGGGGCCTCCTCCCGGCGGCCTTCGCCTCCCGGTTACTCCTGCGCGGAGGCTCTCCTTCCCTAAAAGAGACTCGAAATTACATGAGTGAAAGGTTAAACGACTTTAGGGGACCTGCGCCTCGGAGCGGAGGTTGGGGCAGACATTTTCCCCCAACAGTTGGGATGCCTGTTCAGAGCAAGGGAGGTTCCTCGCGTAACCAGGATCATGTGCAGAATGACCCCAATTTAGTTTGGTTCAGCTTTACTTTGAAGCTGTTGACCTCGGCCGGCAACGGGATCCCCAAGGAGAAGAGGATGTCTGTGTTTGAAAACTATGTTTAGGTGAATAATGGCCGAGGCGGCACAGCCTTGGGGCTCGGAATCGTGCAATCTTTTGTAAGTTACTACTACAATTTATACAACATACATATATGGATCTCCTCATTTTCGTAATGAAATTTTGGTTTTAGATATATATATGTTGATCTTGATCAAAAGTATGTCTTACGGGTTGACAGATTAGCATCAAGGACAATGGGCCTCAGGAAAGGGGAACATGCTTCGCGTTCAACGTGCTTCTGAAGATAAGCGAATGCAAGTGCAACAGCTCAAGACATAGAAGAAAGATCATTAGTTCCATTATGTACACTGAGGAACCACTCCAATTTCATACCCTCAGCATTTGATGAAGCCATGAGCTTCAAGGGTGTGCACTGTGGTCTCTATGTTCATTGTTATGAAATCCGGAGGATCCTGCAGACATGGATGGAGAGCACAGGTCCAACAAGCTGAGTTCGTCGGTTCCACCTTGGAGAATGTAGAGAGGAATAGCATGCCTACTGCTGCTGCTGACTTCAGCGCAGTAGAGTGGTGCCTTGATGAGGGTCTCAAACCCGAGTTCCCACTTTTAGCCAAAATGACAGGAAAATCTGAATTCCTGATACCTTCAAATCCTATACTGCATGTTATATACATTTCTACTCAAGTCTATTCTCCCTTAAGCCCAAACTACCAGTGCATCTTATTTCCTCATCTGGCTGAAGGAGACGCTCCTACAACTTGTGCTGCCTTTTAAAGGCCATGCAAAAGAACAAACAAAGACACCCTCCCTGCTACTGCCAGCCTACTTCCCTACTCCTCTTGTGCTCCATTTTTATTTTACTTCCCTACCCCCTCATGTGCTGACATTCAATTATGGACAAAACTTAATTAGTTTGTTGCATGTGAATTATCAACCTTGTGCAACTGCTTCACTTATGTATCCGTCAATCGATTCTCTTGAGATCATTTGATCAAAAAAAAGAATTGGTCTCTCGCAGAAGGAAGTGTAGATTGTGAAAAAAAAAAAGTCTTTTTCTTTTCTGATATGTCATCTGGTTAGATTGTTAAAAAAAAAAATGCTGACGACTTGCTTGGAATGCAAGTAATAATCGCTGACGACTTGCTTGGAATGCAAGACGAGTTAGAATGCTAGAACAGTGAAATTAGTTCCAGGAGAAAATAAAATTTCTGACACCTCCCATCCTTGTTGTGACACTTCAAACATGCACGCATGGCCAGCACGACTCTTGGAAAATTGATCCATCGTGCCGGGTTACAGGTCTGCGTGCATTTGTATTTGTAGTCTTCTTAATATATAGCAGGCCGGTCACACAGAACCACACATCTTCTTGTGGCGCAACACACGGAGAACGAGCATGGCATCGACCATGGGCACGAGATTTATCCCATGAGATCCTGCAGCTGCAGGAGTTGAAGGGCATGCATCTGACGGCCAAAAAGATCAAGCCCTAGGAGCCCCTGGGGCGCTCGACGGCCCGCTACCTTTTCCGTTTTGTTATTATTATGGGTCTTCCGCTACCAATGCAAATTGTGCGTGATGACGAGCAAACTAATTTGTCCACGTATTGAAAGGTATGAGAACCCGGCCAGCAGCAACTTTTTTTAGACCAAAGACCTGATGGTCCTGCTTATATTGAAAGCATAAGAGAGGTAACTGCTGGGGATGCCAGCTTACATCATGATCAGTTTCTAAACTGATAAACGCAAACGCCACACAGACTTACAATGTTTGACTCTAGCAAGCAAAAGCTGAGAACAGTCTGGAAACCGAAACTGACTGCTAAACAGAAGATGAAAACAAAGGGACACCAGCCACGAACGGCTTCTAGACACACTACTCTCTGCTTCTTCAACTCTTCGTAGGGGCAGACCTCCATCTTCAAGCTTCAGGCTTCGCTCACCAAGCACGTAGTCCTTCCTGCAGCTTCACAATCATGTCCTCCACCGGGCCCCTCTCCGTTGGTTTCATCAGTCTCTTCCACTGCGACAAGTAACCATGTGAGCAACAGATTTTGGTGTTTTAATTAAGCGATTATTTAAAACCCAGTCGTTTCTTGTCTTCCAAAGACTCCACACTACACTGGCCAAGATGAAAAAGACAGTAACGTCCTTAACAGGGCCCAAACCCACATTCAACATATCTTCAAAACTCTTAACAGAGACAGGTCTAGCGCTCCATCTAAGACTAACTCTCACCCAAACCCACACTACTTGAGCAATAGAACAATTGAAAAAAAGATGGTTTCTGGTCTCCAACTTCCCACAATATTTGCAGTTCTCTGCATCTTTCTTTTTCCTGATTTTTAGTTGTTCTCCAGTTTGCACTCTGTCATGCCACAGCATCCAGAGGAAGATCTTGATCTTCAAGGGTAATTTAGCTTTCCACATCTCTGTCATTCTTAGATCCACCTCTCCACTATTTTTCATCAGTCTGTATAAGGATTTCGCGGTATATTTGCCTGAGTTCTCTAAACCCCAAATCATCATATCCTCCTCATCATGGATCTCTACCTGTTCCAAGGACTGCTACAGATTATTCCATTCTACCACCTCTTCTGCACCTAGTCTTCTTCTGAAGTCAAAGTTCTAGTCCTTCTCATTGTACTTAGCTACCGACCAATCTTGTTGACTGCTTATTCTGAACAATCTAGGGTATGTGGTTTTAAGGGGCACCTCTCCTAACCATTAGTCTAACCAGAATCTGATTCTTCTTCCATTTTGGATTTTCCACTTAACACCTTTTTCATACCATTCTCTAGCTTTCATCAATCCCTGCCAGAATTGAGAGCCTCCTCTTTTACTGTATTGACATACACTCCCCCTTTCAGGTATTTTTTCCTTAGTACCTCCAAAGCTAGGCTGTTGTCACCCTTGTCCAACTTATACAACCATTTAGCCAACAAAACTGTATTCATATTCCTTCACTACTACAGGAAATTTAATACAAGCGGTCAAAATCACTTTACGGAGGCGGTTGGAGTGCCCGCCTCGGTAAATCAATTTAGAAAAAATAAAAAAAAAGAAAAACCCACCGAGCCTGTCCAGGGCTCGGCAAGCCCATCTAGGACCCACTTTGCCATCGCTCCATGCAGTACCGTTGCCACCAGCAGGTTCTTCCCACGCCCGGTTCCACCGCCCGGCGAGCACCTTGCCGCTGGATCCGCAATCGTCGAGGAGGACGCGTGCGTACCGGGGAGGCCGTCGAGAAGGACGTGGCCACCGTGAGGGGGATGCGCCGCTAGATCCCACACCAGGAGGATGCGCCGCCCAATCTCGCATCGCGCTACTGCTCCATTGAACGAGGAGCTCGCGCCACCCACCCCTCACCGTCGGATCCCGCGCTGCCCACCTTGCGCCGCCTGATCCCGCGCCTCGGCGTTGTGTCACCGCCGCAGGGGAGGCAGCGCCTGCCTGCCCGCCCGAATCCCAAGCTGCAGCACCGTCGGGAGGCTAGGGTCTCCGCACGCGCTGGTGGCCGCGCCGCCGGAGGCGGGTCTCCGCACACGCCTGGTGGCCGTGCCGCTGGGAGGCCAGGCCTCCCGTGCCCGCCAGGGGCCGCGCCTGGCGGGAGGCCGGGCCTCTGCCTGCCCACTGGGGGCCGCCGACTGCCGGGAGGTCGGGCCTCCGTGCCAGCCCGGGTGGCCGTTGCCCGCCCGGAGGCGCCCCGGCCTCCTTGCCCACCGGGTGGCCACGCCACCCGGGAGGCCGACCTCCGTGCACTGGGTGGCCGCGCCACCAGGGGGCCGACCTCCGTGCCCCCCCCCGGACGCGGCTTCAACTCGAGGGGAGGGGAGTGAGAGAGGGGAGAGGAATGAGAGAGGATGGAGCATGTGACGGACGGCGGGGAGGGATACAAATGACTTAGGGTTTATGTTCTCGCAATATATATAGTGGGAGCCTGTTATCGGGCCTAAATGGGCTGGCTGGGCCTAATGTTTACTGAGACGGGCCTTATAACGTAACCGCCTCAGTTAATATATTTCCCGCGGCGGTTGCGTTAGAACAAACGCCTCGGTTAATATAGATTAACCGAGACAGACATTTTAAAGATGTCCGCCTCGGTTAATCTATTTTGCGAGGTGGTTTTTGTAACCGCCTCGGTTAATAAAAAAATGACCGCCTCTGTTAATGTCTAGCATTAACCAAGGCGGTTGAAAATTGTGCCCGCCTCAGAGGTGGTTTTTGAAAGGTCACGGTTAATTTGTTTTGTAGTAGTGCTTGTGTCAACAAAGCCCAGACCCCCAAACACTTTAGGAGTGGCAAGAGCTTCCCATTTGATCATATGGTACTTCTTTTTATTTCCAACACCTTCCCAGAAAAATCTGCCTCTCGTTGAGTCTAATCTCTTGTGAGTCCCTTCATGCAAGTGATAGAAGCCCATAGAGTACATTGGGATACTGGATAGACTTGAATTGATAAGAATTGATCTCCCTCCATATGATAACTGGTTGCATTTCCATGTCTGTAGTCTCTTCTCTACTTTCTCAGCTGAAGAACTCAATTGTTCTTTGGGTAGTCTTCTATAGCTGATAGGTAAGCCTAAGTAGATCATTGGGAACTGCCCAAGCTTACAATTAAATGCTTCAGCTATCTTTTTAGCATCATTTTCATCTATACCTATGGTGAAAACCTCTGATTTATGGAAATTGACTTTCATTCCAGACACCTCTTCAAAGCATGATAAAATGAACTTTAGATTCACTATATTTTCTTGTGTGTTCTGTATAAACAAAACTATGTCATCTGCATATTGTAGGTGGGTCAAGCCTCCTTCCACCAGATGAGGTGTGACCCCATTTAAGATGCCATTCATAGAAGCTTTGTCCAGCATTGCAGATAGGGCATCAGCCACAATATTAAAGAGGATGGGAGATAATGGATCTCCCTGTCTTAATCCCTTGTAGCTCCTAAAATACTGACCTACCTCACCATTAAGATTAACAGCCACTTTTCCTCCACACACTGCTTCCATTATCCAATTAATCCATCTTTTGCAGAATCCTTTAGTAGTGAGCACCTCTTGTAGAAAGTCCCATCTAACTTTATCATAAGCTTTCTCAAAGTCTAACTTGAGGACTATTCCACTTTGTTTTTTGCTTGCAATCTCATGTAACACCTCATGAATCACAACCACTCCATCAAGAAAGCCAGCAGCAACTTGCTATTCTCTTCTCTTATCTATCGGTAGAATTCGATTCTCTTCCTGTAGTTTTAGCTTGTTCGTGACCTAAGATGCATACAAATACAAACCTTGCAACAATGCTGGTTTAGCTTGTTCGCAACACCTAAGCACGAAATCGTCGAGGTCCAGCTAACTCTCCCTAATGAAATTCTAAATGACAAAATAATCACCTATACTCCCCCAGGGAATGATGCTTGTCGCATCAAACAAGAGATAGAATAGGTGCCGGAAACAGTAGAACAAGGTGTGATGCAAGGTTATCTGTGGGGTCATTCCAGGGTGGCATCTTATCATCCCACTTCAGTGAAGCGGACACGGTGTCGTTTCTTGCCACACAGCTACTACACGAGACACGATGTGGTTAAATTGCTGACACCACCCATGCCTAGACAAACAATGCGTCACCATGACAATGGAAATGCAGAGCAATTGGATCAATGCTTTTGCTATCCAAAACTTAGCCACTAGACACGGCTCGTAACATCTCAATGGCCTCATCTGCTCATTCCATCTGCAACTCTTATAGCCATCCACAGTAGTTTTCTTCATAAGTTCACATGTCAGACCCACAGAATGACAGAACACGTCACATCGCAAGTTCACATAATAATTAGTTTTCTTCCGCATAAATGAACCATGACATAAAGAGAGTAAATCAGGACATGTACCAATGTGCTAGAGAGCATTATACTTCTGTATTTGTACTACCTGACACTTCTGCTTGGAAATGATTGAAGGTGGACCTATGTGTTTATTAAAAATAGATCAAAAATACTTAACCAATGCAATTAACCTCGGTGTGCCACATTTGTTTTATCTAACCATATCTATAAAAGACGAGGCTCTGAGCGGGTCCGTCTTCCTCATAGGCTACTCCTGTAACAGTGCGCAACAACAGTAACCCGTTAGCAACAGGTCTGATGAACAGTGTAAACCCATTAAGGAACAGTAAACACCCGTTGACAAATAGTATCGGTTACGATGAACAGCACTACCCCGGTAAGAAAGTACAAACCCATTATAGAACAGTAAAAACCTGCTAACAAGTACTAACGGGCTCAACAAACAGTAAAACACCCGTGCAACGCCGGGTCCCTACTAGTATCTCACCATAGTTGCTGGTATTTCAAATAATAATTAGTATATCAGCGCAGCGGTTTTCCATGTTGTATTTTCCATTTCCCAGGAACTTGAAGTGTGGAATGGCCTGTTCAACCTGCCAGCAGCAACTTGCTATTCCCTTCTCCAGTCCATTTTTCGTCGTACTCGTCAAAGGTTACTGCATTGCAAATAGATGTGATCATCAGTCTATTCGCTTATCTTATCAGCTGGTTTATTATAATTCTGCCAAAATCAGCTAGTTCAACTTATCAAACCGGCTTTCAGGTCCCACTGAATGGCCCACATATCACCATACATGATAAGCTTTTGCCTAATGAAACCTTGGACGGAGAATTAGGACATGATTTAAACCACGTCTGCAACAATATTGTTTTAGCTTGTCCATGACCTATCATATGCACAAATTCATCTAGCTACCTCAGCCTAATGAAAATGTAAATGAGAAAATAATGACCTACGTACTCACAAGCATATTTCATTTTTAGGCACTAATTGGTTTCTTCAAAGGCACACAATATTTCATATTATTTGTTGCATCAAATAAGAGAGTTAGGTACATCTGTCTCAAAAAGAATATAATTCTAGTTTCCTTTTTCAAATTGAAACCATATTATTTTTAACCAAATTTGCTGAAAGAGTACCAAATTTGTGGTATAAAGTGTCATTAAAATCATCGTAGAATATATTTTGATAGCATTATACCCAATTGATGTCATAGATGTTGATACTTATTTATATTCTATAAACTTGACCAAAAATAAGATAGTTCAACCTAGGTGGAATGTAGATAGCTTAGTTATTATTTATGTGAAAACTAATAGGGTGGCATGTGCATCTACATGACACTACTACAAAACTACGTTTTCATTTGAAGTCAGCTATACAAAGAAAATTACGTTTTAATTTCTCAATGGATAGAGAAATGACCAAACCAAAACTGTAGATTTTGAATAGTATAAAACTTTGTAGTTGATAATTTTTTTATTTGAATTTATTTAAGGTCTGAAACACTCATTTTGAAAACGTATGAAGATAAAATGAGGACAAATAATATCCCAAATGGAGCCGTCAGGAATGCGCTAGCACTAAGGTTATAGGTTTGAACATAGGCAACCGCGCATCATGGCTCTCTCAGGATTAAAAAAATTACTATTTTTTAACCCGAGCTCGCTATTTCTAGACAACCATTTATAGAGACGGTTTGAAATACAGCCACCTCTATAAATCAATTTCTAGAGGTGCCTCATGTTTTCAGCCGCCTCTAGAAATCTTATTTGTATAGGCGGCCAGAGACCCACCTCTAAAAATCATTTATTTGTAAAGACCGAAGAAAAGAGGCGCTAGGCCAACCATCTCCTATAGAGGTATAGTACCTGCCTCTAGAAATGAAATATCTAGAAGCGTGGGTGGCTTGGATATAAATTCCAAATTTACATGTGTTGTTTTGTATCATCATGATGGTGATGTAAATTTCTATTCTGCCATATCATCACTGTTTGCCTATCACTTCTAAATGCACCTTGATAGACAAAATAATTAAAACCTAAGCCTCGATAGGTAATGAAACAGTACAGCAGGACGTCATATGCAAGTCTTGCAAAGTGATTCCAGGGTACCCTGATTTCGTGCCACTTCATAGTGATATAAGAGAGGTGGTTAATTAAATTTCGGACACTACCCATGCCTAGACACATGACCGAAGAAACGCAGGGCAATTCGATGCTTCTGCTCTTCAAAACATGCTCATGACATCGACTGCCTCGTATAGCCATGCACTGTAGTTTTCTGCACAAGTTCCACATGTCAGACCCACAAAACAAGTCATATCGCTAGTTCACATGATAATTAGTTTTCCTTCTGCATAAAAAGGGCCAGCATATAAACAGGGTAGTAATGAGGGCATGCACCAATGTCATACACAGATCATTATACTCCTATACTATACTGCTTGACATTTCGGGTTGGAAAATATTAAAGGTGGACCTGGAGCGTTCATTAAAAATGCATAAAAACACTACCCATATTAACCTCTTCTCTGTGCGCCACATTCGCTTTATATCTCAGCATAGTTGCTGGTATTTCAGACAAGGAGTGTATCTTGTTTATATTCTCCCCAATTCCATGGAAGTTAAGCTTTCCCGCTTCAGAATTATACTCTCCATTATTGTTCTAGCTATTGAAGCCTGAAGATCACACGGATCTTAATGCATAGGGAGCTCTTTGTATTCATCGTACACAGTAACTGTGTATGGGCATCAGGCAAGGTTTCTTCATTTTTTAGTCTAGGCTAACTAAGAGTTGCCATGATATGATACAACAGATTTTAGATTTGTAAATAAAATATGATAAAGTAGATCTGAACTGATTGGCTTCCATCTCGGGAACGCACGGGCTTTAATTTCCCTTCCCCCTCCAGCTGCATGTGTTACCTACTAGATGTAATTGCTGATTTAACAGGTGACGACCAGATGATCATCATTCTTACTAATTTCCACCTCGTCGATCCCTTCGAATGCTCAAAGATTAAAAATGATCCAAAGTAGCCTTTAACCTACTATTAGCGCATGAATATCTCCCGGTTCTGGACCTTCGCTAAGAGACTCAAGGCAGAAAATCAATGGTTCATAGCGAATATGCCGTGCATGCTCGCTAGTACCTGGCCTTGCACAACTTAGAATCCCAATGCCTCAAATTCCTAATACACTCACCCATGGCAAGTTCTGCTCGAGTGAAGACACTGGGTTGTGGCTGCATGCACCCCCCACAGGCTACATCCTGTTTGGCTGAAGAACATGCTCCTTGTGAACTACATATATATGCTGCCTTTCAAGGACACGATACTGGTGTCTGCACAATGAGCACACGGCCATTTAGAACCCAAGCTTTATTATATGACAGCAGGTGTAGGTGTGCTGCCACGCTTGGCTGCGCTGCCCTCGCAACTTAATTATGTAAATTGTGTTCTATGGACTATGAATACATCCATATAAACAGTCGGAGGAGTGGAGAACATGTTGTGGACACGTACATGTGGTTATGAAGTGCAGGATTGTACGTTTAGGCTTCATTGCTTCAATTTATATTAAAAAATAGGCCAAAAACACTTTACCCATTAAGCTCGGTGCACCACATTCGTTTTTATATGTCACCCTGGTTGCTGGTATTTCAGATAATAACCAGTGATTAGCGCTGCTGGTCTTTCTCGTTGTATTCCCCAACTCCCAGGAAAACTAATATAAGCTATTGTGCCTAAAAATTATGAGGATCTTAATAAAACTTAACCTATGGGGGTAAGTGTTATGAACGACGTATAGGAATATAAAGTAAACACAAATCAATCACAGTGGAGACACACGATTTACGTGAAAAACCCCTCCAATGTGAAGGGGAAAAACCACGGGCACCAGCCAGCAACAATCTCACTATCTCAAGAGTTTGGGGTTACACGCCAATGGCGGCTTACAAGAGAATCAACTCATCTCCACGAAACCCTAGCAAGGGCATATATACTACGGCCTCCGAACGCCCTACAGATGGACGAAACTCGGGCTGACCGGAACTTTCGGTCAGGCGGGCTGGCGCAGTCGTCGCGTGGAAGAGATCACTTCCGGTCTCCAACCGGAACCTCCAGTCCAGGCGGAACTTCCGGTCGGGAACCGGAACTTCCGCCAGGCCATATCCTGAAGTGAATTTGGAACAACTCCAACAAACTCCACCTTGAGACAAATTCATCTTGTATCATAAATCAACCCATCATCCCTAAACAAGCAAAAATAGAAAACCACTTTGTGCCAACAATAGTCTCTTGGACTATTCTATTAAACCAACTAAGCTTGAGCACAACTCAAACTTAGCAACAGGAATAGGCTTTGTCATCATATCGCCAGGGATTATCATGAGTACTAATCTTGCATACCTTTAGCTTACCTTCTTCAATCACATCACGCACAAAATGATACTTGATATCTATGTGTTTAGTTCTCTCATGGAACATCTGATCTTTAGTGAGGTAAATTGCACTTTGACTGTCACGAAGCAAGCTTATGCAAGATTCAACTTCACCGAGCTCGGCGTACAAACCTTTTCAGCCATATCAATTCTTTGCACGCTTCACAAATAGCAATATATTACGCCCAAGTAGTAGACAATGCAACAACAGATAAAGTAGCCCTCCAACTCACAAAGACAACTGCCAACAAGAAACACATAACACTGTAAGTGATCTTCGCCGTCCGGATCAGCGGCATAATCGAGAATCCACATAACCAATGAGACCTTTATCGGTTCTTCCAAACTTCAAACAGGAATCTGCTTTGTGCCTCCGAGGTACCTGAAAATCCACCGAACGCCCTCCAATGTTCTTTGCCGAGGATTAGACATATATCTACTAACAAGACTCATAGCATATGACAAATCTGGGCGAGAGCAAACCATGGCATACATCAAAGACCCAACAAAGACTAGAATAAGGAACCCTTGACATGTAATCAATCTACGCATCATTGTACTAGGACACCGAAAGCGGTGACAACTTAAAGTGAGGTGCAATAGGGGTACTAACAGCCTTAGCATTTTGCATGTTGAATCGTTGAAGAACTTTCTTGATATAATTTTGTTGACTAAGAAATAGCACACCAGATTTTCTGTCTCTACTAATTTCCATACCAAGAATTTTCTTAGCACTACCAAGATCTTTCATATCAAACTCACTACTCAACAACTTCTTTAACTTAGTGATTTCAATCTTACTCTTGGCAAAGAATCAGCATATCATCAACATATAACAAAGAAATATATAGGTGATCCATTAACATGCTTGATGTAAACACACTATCATATTTAGATCTCTTAAAAAACGTGTGACAACATAAATGAATCAAACCTCTTGTTCCACGCGAGGGGACTGTTTCAAACCATACAAGGAGCGCTTCAACTTGCACACATATTTTTTCCTTGCCGGGCACTATGAACCCTTCCTGTTGGTCCATGTAAATGTCCTCATCTAGCTCTCCATGCAAAAATGCAGTCTTCACATCTAACTGCTCAAGCTCAAGGTCATGTGAAGCAACAATACTAAGAAAAGTACGAATTGAACGTGTTTTTACCACTTTGGAGAGAACACATCATTATAGTCAACACCGGAATTTGATCAGTAACCTTTTGCAACTAACCTTGCCTTATACTTTGGAGGCTCGCTTGGAGATAAACCCTCCTTTCTCTTGAAGATCCACTTGCGGTTGATGGTCTTCTTTTTCTTAGGCAAAGGTACAACCTCCCATGTCTTGTTCTTCTCAAGAGATCGCATCTCCTCGTGCATAGCAGAAATCCAATTCTCACTATCGGCTATGACAACGGCTTCTTTATAGGTTCTTTGGCTCATGAACATTCTCCACCTGTTCAAGACAACTCAAAGCATAGTAAGACAAATTACATTCTTCAATGAGACGTTTAGGAGGTGCTACTGTCCTTTTTGACTTGCGTTGAGCAATAGGTAATTCCTCCTCTAGCTGCAAAATAGGAGGAGTTTGCTAAACATTATCATGAGTATCAACATCAGCAACATCATTATTACGGTCATCCTACTCATCAACAAGCTCCACCTGCACGCGCTGTATCATCATCAACATGCTCCGCTTTGCATGCGCATACTGCTGCAGACTCTTTTTCTGAAACATGTTCTAAGGGCAAACTGTTAGTAAACATCACGATTCATTGAATACAACACTCACGCTCATAAAAGTCTTTCTGTTTCGAGGATTCCATAATTTATAGCCTTTGACTCCCGAACCATAACCAAGGAAAAGACACACTTAACAGCTCTAGGCTCTAGTTTTCCATTATCAACATGAGCATAAGCAGTGCATCCAAAAACTTTCAACTGTGAATAATCAGCAGGCGTACCAGACCATACCTCAATAGGAGTTTTCTTATTTAGTGGAATAGAAGGCGACCTGTTTATCAAATAACAGGCAGTATTGGTAGCTTCAGCCCAAAAACGCTTACTCATCCTTGCATGAGACAGCATGCAACGGGCCCTGGATATAATGGTCCTGTTCATACGTTCGGCCACACCATTCTGTTGTGGAGTATGGGGTATGGTGTGATGCCTAACAATGCCTTCCTGTCTGCAATAATCATTAAAGGCATGCGAACAAAATTCTCCACCATTATCAGTACGAAGCAATTTTACCTTCCTTTCAGTTTGCCTTTCTATCATTACTTTCCAGTTCTTAAAAACGACAAATGTATCATCTTTATGTTTTGAAAAATAAGGCCAAACCCTTCTAGAGTAATCATCAATAATTGTAAGCATATAACGTGCACCACCAAGAGAGGGCTTCTTAGAAGGACCCCATAAATCAGCATGAACATAATCAAGAGTACCTTTGGTGGTGTGAACAGAAGTGTTGAACTGTACCCTCTTATGCTTGCCAAATATGCAGTGCTCACAAAACTTGATCTTACTCGAAGTGCAGCCATTCAGCAGATTTCTCTTCATCAATTCTGCCATACCATGGTGACTCATATGTCCCAAACGCATGTGCCAAAGGTTAGTTTTACTAGGTTCATCATTAGTAACAGCGGTAGTAGCTGAATCGAGAACCGGGTAAAGTACACCCTCTAAGGACATATAACTTTGCGGGATTAAGATCACCTTTCAAACAGACAAAAGAACCTTTTGATACCTTTAGAATGCCATCCGAACCAGAATATTTGTAACCTTTTGCATTAAGTGTGCTCAATGAGATAAGATTTACGGACATCCCCGGTATATACGGCGTTTTTCGGCGTGCGTGTCATGCCATCATCGGTCTTGATCTGAACTGATCCAATCCCCACGATGTCACATGGGTTATCATCTCCCATCCGCACAACATCCCCTTCACTGCACAGGGCTTGTAAGAGCTAAACCAATTTACTGTTAGTGCAAATATGAAATGAACATGCGGAATCAAAAATCCATTCATCATGACCAGCAACACAACCAAGAAATACTACCGGACAATCTCCAGAATCATCATCAGAAGCAGCAGCAGCAACAGAGACCTTACCAGCCGTCTTGTTTTTCCTCTTCTCCTTATTCTGTACTTTTCTGCAATCCTCAACATTATGATTTGTCAACTTGCAATAAACACAGAACTTTTTATTACCATGCGGCTTGGACTTTGAACGGCCTCTCCTTTCGTAGTTCTTTCTACCATCATTGCCATCATTGGAGAATCTGTTTTTTCGCCTCGCCTCTCACATGCAAAGCTTCGCCCTTGGAAGATGACGTTCCGTCATTCTGCACCATGCCTCTCATCTTCTCCCTTGACTGGAGAGCCTCATAAACTTCCTTTAGGGTTAGTTCATCACGGCTCAAAAGTATGGTGTCACGAAAATTTGCATACGAATTTGGCAAAGAGCATAGCAGTAAAAGACCTAAGTCCTCATCATTATACTTCACCTCCATCGACACTAGGTCGGCAGCGATCTTCTTGAATTCAGCGATGGGTCATCACCGAATCCTCCTCCTTCATCTTCGTGAGTGAACAACTTCATCTTCATCTACATCTTCTTGGTTAGATCCTTGGACATACTGGATCGATTCTAGTTTCACCATATAGTTACCGCAGCGGCGGTTTTCTCTTTCAAACACTCACGCAAAATATCATTATGAAGATGCAAGTGAATTAGGGGCGAGCGCCTTCTGATCCTTGCGGATCTCATCCGGAGTCCACTCGGCCTTCCTCTTGCCGAAGTTATCCAAATACCTCATCATAGTCATGAGTCTGCGCGCCCGAATCCCCGCATCTTGACTTGCCATAGCGAGAACCGCGTGTGTCGTAGTTCAGCGGCGGTAGATCAAACTTCATCGACGTCGTCATGAACCCTAACAGCAACCAAAGCTCTGGTACCACTTGTTAAAATACGACGTATAGGAATATGAAGTAAACACAAATCAATCACAGCGGAGACACACGATTTACGTGGAAAACCCCTCCAATGTGAAGGGGAAAAACCATGGGCACCAGCCAGCAACAATCTCACTATCTCAAGAGTTTGGGGTTACACGCCAATGGCGGCTTACAAGAGAATCAACTCATCTCCACGAAACCCTAGCAAGGGCATATATACTACGGCCTCCGAACGCCCTACAGATGGATGAAACTCGGGCTGACCGGAACTTTCGGTCCCTGACCGGAACTTCCGGTCAGGCGGGCTGGCGCAGTCGTCGCGTGGAAGAGATCACTTCCGGTCTCCAACCGGAACCTCCAGTCCGGGTGGAACTTCCGGTCGGGAACCGGAACTTCCGCCAGGCCATATCCTGAAGTGAATTTGGAACAACTCCAACAGTAAGACAGCCTCCTGGCACTTTTATTAACAAGAAGACCTTCTTACGCAGGTCGAGAAAACCCCCGAACCACTGTCCCACGCATACACAGCGGCACCGCAGCTCCCGTGAAACTGGACTAGCCTTAAACTAAGCTTTGGCGTGCGGCAGACGAAGGAGTTTTTTCTCCCTCCGGTTAAATGTGGTATAAATGCCACAAAAGAGTGTCTCTTGGGATTCGGACTAACCACACGGTCAGACCGACCGTTCTCATGAGGATCTTAATACATCTTTGTATTCATTATACAGTAGCATATGTTACATCTAGAATTCTAGATATTGTGATTAAAAAAAAGTATTGGATACGACTATGCCATGACGGAGTACTCAGTGTAGGAAGCTCATCATGGGGACCACTGGACCGGAGTGGGTGAATCCCATGGGTGTTCAGAAGAGATATGAGGAATGTGTATGCTAGATGGCACTCATGTGTAACACCTCGGTGTTAAGCATGCATTAGGCACATAATTAATTAACTTTAATCATCATTAGCATGGCATAAGCATCATCAAGCATTTAACCCTAAATGCATTATCATTTTATGTGTTGCTTTGTTGATTAATTAAATTGCTTGCTTGATTGCTTAATTAGTTAATCAATTCCCTTGCAATTGCTTGATCAAGTTTGGATTCACTTGCCCAGCCATTTGAAAAGTTTTAATAAAATTTATTGCAAAAGATTTGGAGTATTTGGAGCAAAAAGAAAATGAATTGGAAAATTTCTTTTTATGACCTAAATTCAAAATGAATTTGTATTTCAAAATTTATTCAGAATTTTGAGATGAGCCCTGAAATGAAAGTTGTTCAGTTTGATTTTCCCTACAACTTTTATTTTGGGCACATTTCTTAAAAATAAAGTTAAATTTGTCAAAAGGGTGCTTTTGTGTTTCAGTTTTATTTTTAAAAAAAAAAAAAAAAAAAAAAAAGGAGGCGCCCGCATAGCGGGCAGGCCGCTTTCGCCCAAGCCGCCCCACCGGCCTCCCGCCCGCCAAGCGCCCCGCGCCGCTGCCAAGGCGTCGTGGCCGACCGCCAGCAAGCATGCGGCCGCCACGCTTCGCCGTCGCTGGCCGCCGTGCCGCGTGGCCGGCGAAGCTCGCCGTGGGCCCCACGCCGGCCGCTTCACCCCTCTCGCTCGCCGAAATGGAACGCCTCCCTTTCCATTTCGCCGCCCACGCCCCGCCTTTGCCTCGCTCTCCACTCCACCGCAGCAGCCAGCCGCCGGCCGTAGCACCGCCGCAAGCCGCCGCCCTTCGCTGCCCGTCGACTGCGCCAAGCGCTTCACCTGCCAAGCCTGCGGTCTCCGCCACCGCCTCCCGCACCCATCCGGGCCACCCGGCGCCGTTGCTCCGCCCCTTGGTAAGGGTCAACGGCCGAGCCGCCACCGTCGCGCCATGGCCGGAGCTCCACGAGCTCAAGGCCGCCCAGCGTCACCACCGCCTCACTTCTCCTTTTCCTCCCCGGCCGCTGCGCACCATGCCCGCCGAGCATCGAATCGAACCCCCGCACGGTCGATCGAGGCAATGCGCGCCAGCCACCACAAAAGACCGAGCTTCGCCGGAGTTTTCCTCCGCCGCCCGTGCCGCCATGCACGTGGCCGGGGAGCTCCACGCGCCTAATCCCCGCCAAAACCCTAGGTCCAGCTCCGCCGTAGCCCGGCGCGACGTGGTCGCCCCTCGCCCGGACCTCACCGGTGCCGGAGCCGGCCACCGCGCCTCCACACCGAGCCGCCCGTGTCGCCATCACCGCCGCCCGTAGTAGCTAGGGTTCACCGCCGCCCGGCGCCAAGCACGCCACCGTGTGCGCCTCGTCGCGAGGAGCACGCCGGTGCCACCCAATTCTTGCCCGGTGAGCTTCGTCGCCCGGTGCCGATGGCTAGCGCCGCCGAGCACGGCCACCGCCGCGGCTCGCCAGTGGGGCCGTGGACCGCGGAGGGCCCGCGTGTCTGTGGCTCTGGTCCACTGGACCGAGCCCATGGACCCGCGGGGTTCCTCTTTTTCCTTTTATTGATTTCCGGAAAAATGATTTAAATGTTTTCAAATTTGTAGCTGGTGCAAATGAACTCCAAATTTGATGATTCTTGTTTTGTTAGTCTTCTATTGAGTAGATCTATCATGTAAAATTATGAGATGTATTTTTTGGTGAACATTTTCTGTGTAGATTTATTTAATTCTTGAAATAGCTGAAAACTGAGTAAATGCACAATAAATAAAATATTGCTCAGAAAAATGTAATTCCTGTTTTGCTAGACTTGTTATGTGATATAGTTTCTGAGAAAAATATATGGCATGCAGTTACTGTACAAAAATATTGGAATATGATTTAATTTAATTTCTGGGCTGATTCTTGTATGATTTTTAATAAATAAATTATAAGGAATTAGGCCCTGGTAATTTTTGGTGACTGTTCTTATGCTAAGTAGGTATAGATAAAAATATGAAATCTGTTGTTTAACACTTTTCATAGTGCAAAGTTGTTAAATGTGCTTTTCTGGCCAGTAGCTTCATCTTTTTGTGTAGTCTGTTGTACTTGGTAAAATGAGATGAAAATTTTATCATGGCTCTGTTATAGCATAGTGTAGCTCCTGTAATTTTTGTAGATTTTTCTGAACTGTCTAGACAGAGGTCACAGTTCAAGCCTATTTATTCACATGAAATGATAAGTAATTGAACTAAATGATTTAATGGCTTTTGTATCAATTCTTGTGCTTTTTCAATTATGTTATGCTTGCTGGTCATGCATTGGAGCACCATGTCTGAAGTGTGATACTTGCCCATGAGTAGTGGTAGTGCTCCTTGTATTCATGTTGTGCGTGTAGGCGAGTGTGTCCGCGCACGCCACTCTTCTTTATGCACTTCTCTAAGTGTTTAGAGAAGAGATTTGCACATACTCAGTAAATGAGTTCAGTTGTAGTAGAAAAGAGATATGCACCTATTCTGTCAAATGAATTGCTAATCATTCTCCATTCATGAGCATCATACATTGTGCATTCATGATACTTATGCACGTGCATCGCATCATACAGGTTCGCAAGAGGACCTCCCTTATTCGGAGATAGAGGAGAATCGTCCGGAGGAACCTCAGCAAGAAGTGCCGCAAGAGGAAGGAGAAGAGGAGGAGCTTCCGGAGTGCCCGCACCACCGCCAAGTCGACTTTGTGCAAGGCAAGCACCGGAGCATTTATTTACTTACCTATGCTTTCTAACAGTCTAATTATGCTTTATGATTGTTGCATTAAGTATAGGAGTTGAGTGACACCGTTGCTGCATTATATCCTTGCTTTACCATTGATTATCCCACCTTGATACACCCCCGCTAGTCTAGGGGCGAGTAATATGCTTAGCTTGCTTAGACGGTAGAAGTCGGGTGATTTCTGTCATCCGCGAGATAGGTGGTTACCTATGATTGATGGAAAAGCTTATGTTGATATCATCCGGATAATGGCTATGGTTGATAATTGGAGACCGGACGGAGTCTTGTGGGGTTGTTGGACCATAGTGATTCCGTGCAGTGTCGATTAAGGACCGCATCGTTGTTGTACCGCAAGTCATGTTGAACGCATGCCTCATGTTTAGCCGGCCGGATAAGTCGTTCCGACCGCGAAGCCCAACACTATCCGGGCCGATTCTCGACCGTTCGCACCGTATTGGAGATGGATGGGGACCACGGGGCGCCAAGAGTAAGTCCGAGGTCCAAAGCATGGCTGGCTAAAGCGCGGGCGGGCGGTCCCCGGGTACGGTGGTTCCATGCGAGTCCGCGCGTGCTTGTCTTCCCCGGATACGTGCCATGGTGACCTGTAGCTCACTTTAGCGGGTGAGTGTGGTTTGCATGAGGAATACCCCCGAGCTCGGTAGTAATCGATTCGAATCGCCATCGTTCTGGGACGGTGAACACTTGACTTGAGCCGCACCATCGTAGTAATGATTATGGAATGTGGTTAATGATGATGATGGGTTAAGGCGATGTATATAATTATGGATACTACTTATTTGCTTAATCATGATTAAATGTTATAATGATGCTTAGTACAGGTGCTCACTTAGCATAAATAGGAATGATTAAGCTGAGCTATTAATTGAATGTCACTACTGCTTTTCCGCAAAAAGAGTCGAGCTATCCCCTGATAAAGCCTGTCATCTTCCTTGGAATCTTTTACTTTTGAGTCAGTCGGGTAAGTCTAGCTGAGTACATTCTCGTACTCAGGGTTTTTCCCGCTTGTTGTTTGTGCAGACGGGCATACCTACCACGGGTACTGCGAGACCTGTCTTTTCCCAGTGGATTAGAAGACCTTGGGCAAGGTTAATCTTAATATTCTCCCCAACTGCTTTTGATGGATTGACTATGGAGCTGGCACTGTATTACTCCTAAATGTGTGAGTTGGGTTGAGCTTCTAAAACTACTTTACTTCCGCTATTTGAATTTGAAGACTCGGTTTGTAATAACTTTATTTTCCGCACTCTGATGTTGTTAACTATTTGTGAAATGTTATAACATGCGAATGGTGACGCTAAACCCGCATTGATCTTGGTTGACGATGTTTGGTTTGAAATCCTTCGAGATTTCCGGACTACCGGGTTTATAACGGCTTAAGTGTGACAATTGCTTGCTTACCGAGTGATTTTTCACTTATGCTTTTATAAATTGGTCGG
Organism: Chrysopogon serrulatus; assembly: GCA_015844335.1. NCBI lineage: Eukaryota > Viridiplantae > Streptophyta > Magnoliopsida > Poales > Poaceae > Chrysopogon > Chrysopogon serrulatus. The sequence continues at coordinate 164,977 of JADLZL010000845.1, read as the reverse complement.
TTACATTACAGTGGCATCGAGCAAGGTTTAGCGATTCTTGTTCACACATGTCTATTTAAAACAAAAAAATTTGTTTTCAAAACCGGATTTTAACTTATAGATCTATAAGTCTTTTGAGAAAATTCGTTTGCAAAACTAAGAGTGTGCCGTGGTCATATCCTTTATGCCCAAATAAGGACTCTAGGTGGCTAATTAAGTACTAACTTGGGGGCTTGCATCATATTTTATTTTCACTTTGTTGCCCATGCAGCAAGGTAATTGTATGGGTGCCATTCGCTTGAGTGGTAATGTATGGTTCAAAATGCCTCTACGCCTCGGTAAGTGGGAGTTGTGAGAGCATGGTTGTCCAACCGGCAATCTAGGGGAGTGCTAGTGTGATACCGGAAGTATTTACATGTCAAAACCATGTACTTACCAAGGTGTTTAATTGTGGGTTGTGCCGTCTTTTAATCGACGATGCCGTCATTGGGCGAGGATCGGGTAGTTGTACTACATGTGCGTGTATTCGGGAATGCACGTGCGTGTGAGTGCTTAATCTTTACTTTACGCAATGCATTTATTCATACCGTTGGGATGGGCTGCAATGGATTTTCTGCGGTACATAACAGCGCTTTAGGTGTAAAACGACTAGTTATACGCTATGAGAGAAACGTTGTATGCCACCGTATATCCGTTAGAATTATTTTTGCTAGGTTTGTGAGAACGTAAGATACGTGCATACATCATGTTTGTTCATCTCATGTCATGACATTTACCTTCCTCTTCTACGTAATTTATTGCTGCTGATTAAAATTGGATAATTAATAACTTGTCTCACCGGGATAAATTTCGACGGATGGCTCGCACCAAGCGGCATACTCGCAAGTCCACCGGGAGGGCGTGTGCCACGTGGACGGCTTGCACCACGCCGCGGTGATCCGGGAGAGTCACTTCTGGAGGAGTTTGGCATGCCCACGCTCCTTTGGAGAGTGCTCGCTCACGCAGATATACGGAGGAGGAGCGGCGACCCGTATACTCTGGGTCACCGAGGAGCCGCCTCGTGGTGACGACTTGGTCGCCGTGGAGATCACCGTTCCTCCACTCCACCCGGATTCCGAGTGGTACGGGTGGCGTGTTCGCGCCACCTTGCCACCGCTTCGGGGATGGGGCCGGCGGGGGCTGCTTTCCGGTCCTTCGCCCGGATCATGGAGCGTTTTCCCCCGAGCCTAGCACGGGCTTTGGCGGGGACTTTTCCCAAGGATGACCCCTGCGGACCTTTGTTTGGGGAGCAGTCCCCTAGCCGAGCACGTTGGCCGAGGGAGTGGATGAGATTGATGGTAGTGACAACGCAGCCATGAGCACTATGTTTGCACTAATGCGGGCATATGATGCTACTTGAAACTACCATGTACAAGCTCAGTGACTGGAACAAGGCTATGTGGGAGAATGAGAAGAAAATGAAGAAGGAGCATACGAAACAAGTCCGGGAGCTGAGGCAGCATAGGAACCAGATTAGGGATGAAGCTGAGGCAGAATTGAGGGAGGCCAACAGGGAGAACACTGCCCTGCGTGCACGTATTGCACGCTACGAGCAGTACGAGAGGAATGCTGACAGGATGATGGCCCAGTTGGTCACTGAGAGGAATGAAGCCCGGAACGATGCTCATCAGCTGGGGCACTGGCTCTTCGACCGCGAGCGCAAACATTGACAGGTTGCACGAGGACTACCACGTCCTGTATAACCAGGTTCATGGTCACCATGGTCCTGGAGCAGCTGAGATGGAGCCGGGAGTTATCAACCCCGATGGAGGCGAGGAGGACGCTGACCTTCCACCTGCACCCGCGCCTGCACCCGACGATGACGTTGTTCTCGACGCTGAGTCCGACGTTGGTAGTGAGCACGAGTAGGCTAGTAGTTCCATCGCTAGTCGTAGTTACGCTTTAGTTCTTTTGATGTTGTTGGCATGTAACATTATGAGATGTGACTCATGTGTGTGTTGGATGTCCTGAGTTGTGGTGCTACTTGAACGCCTAAAGTCCAGTGTATGTATGCTGGCAATTTTGGATGTTGTATGCCTCGGATGACGCTTTGTTCAGTAATATGATTAGTGATGTTATGGATTGTGGAAATGAATCTTTATGCACGTGTATTGATGAATGAATTCATTTTCTTCCAATAATTCATTGGCATGATTATTACATTAAACTTACAATGTTGTAACATCACCTAATAATTACTTGATGCTTGAAATATGCGGATGGTTGATACTCGCCGCACCGCTAGTGGCTCTCGGTTGGAGATGGTTCCGGCCGGGCGGTGGAGGCAATGGAAATGGTGGAAATGGTAATGGAGGCAACGGAAACGCCGAGGGTAACCTGCCACCACCACCTCCTCCACCATTGACCGGCCGAGCAAGCTGTTTCAACAGTTCCTTGGCGTCAGCGCAACATGGAGGCCGTATTGCGTGATATTGCCGCGAACACCGGTCGCGGGGGGCCACCGTGACCGTCCCCGCCAACCAAGATATAGCACTTTCAAGGACTTCTTGGATACCGATCCGCCAAAGTTCTTGCAAGCTAAGGAACCACTCGAGGCTCTCGAGTGGATCAACACGATGGAAGACAAGTTTCGCCTTTCCGTATGACCGAAGTCACTTTGAAGGTTGAGTATGGGGCACATCAAGCTGCAGGGGCCGGCGGGGAATTTGGTGGTCCCACCAACGCACCACTTTTCCCGCCGAATGCTCCCATCACCTGGGCGCGCTTCACTCGAGATCTTCCGCGCATACTTATGTTCCACCAGGGTTTGATGGCTATGAAGGTATCTCGAATTCATGAAGCTCACTCAAGGCAATAAGAGCATGACTGAATATCTGCAAGAGTTCAACAATCGTCCCGTTATGCTCCGGCATATGTGGACACCGAAGAGAAGAAGATAGAAAGTTTCAAAAGGGGTCTCAACACAAAGATGGCTAAAACCATGGGTATCGGTTCGAGGGCTACATTCAATGAGTTCATCGGCGACGCTTGACTCAAGAGAATAATAACAATCGCATGCATTGCTTCCAAGAATCGCAAGAGAAGCTTCGAGGGAGGATCTTCCCGTTCCGACCCCCAATGCCTAACCGTCGCCATGCACCGCCCTCCCCTGTTCGAACTCAAGGTTCCGCGCACTTTTGCTCCAAGAAGAGAAATGCTCCACCACCTCCGAAGAATCGGAGGGGGCTATCGCCCACCTGCACCTCAAGCTCAAGCTAGGGCCGGTGGTCCTACCGCTAATGCACCTGCCGTGAGAGGCCCGTGCTTCAACCGCAATCAACCAGGTCACTTCGCCAAGTACTGCCCATACCCGAAGAAGCGCATTTACTTATCAAGCCCGTGCTCATCACACCTCTATTAATGAGATTCCCGATGGAGAACCGATCCACTGGTACGCGTTCCTTGTCAATAAGCATCCTGCAGGTTGTTTTATTTGATTACGGATCATCGCATTCATTTATGAGTCAATCATATGCACGATCACATGAGTTAGAACTTAAGCAATTAGATTATGGGTACCGCATCGGCTCGGCCGGTGCTGATGTCCTATCTAATCGGATGCTTCAAATGCAATTTTTGAAATTGGAGATAAAGCATATAGAGTTAATTTGGTAGTTTTACCCGGGTTAACTATGGATGTGATCTTGGGAATGGATTGGATGAAAGATAAACAAGTTGTGATTGATACCGGGAATAGAACAATTACCCTCACGGATCCTCTCGGGCCAAGACACTTTCCAAGTGTTATTGCCTCGAGTTGCGCACATGACCAAGTTGACCTATGCTATTCGAGCTTCTTCTCTAGCTGAGATTCCAAAGTAGTATGTGAGTTTCCCCGATGTCTTTCCCGAAGATTTGCCTCGGGTTACCTCCGAAAAAGAGATATCGAGTTTGCTATTGATCTAGTGCCTGGTACAGCTCCAATCTGTAAGAGACCGTATCGTATGCCTCCCAATGAGTTAGCAGAGTTGAAGAAACAGTTGTATGAGTTGAAGAAGTTGGGTTTTATCAGGCCAAGTACTTCTGAATGGGGTTGTCCAGCCTTGTTTGTGAAGAAGAAAGATCACTCTCTCAGGTTATGTGTTGATTATCGGCCACTCAATGCTGTCACAATCAAGAACAAGTATCCTCTGCCGAGAATTGATATTCTGTTTGATCAGTTGTCTAAAGCTAAAGTGTTTTCCAAGATTGACTTGAGATCAGGGTATCATCAGATCAGGATTCGTCCCGAAGATATACATAAGACTGCTTTCGTTACTAGATACGGGTTGTACGAGTATCTTGTTATGTCCTTCGGCTTAACAAATGCTCCTGCATACTTTATGTATCTTATGAATTCAGTCTTTATGCCTGAGTTGGATAAGTTCGTGATCGTATTTCTGGATGACATTCTGATCTACTCTGCAAATGAGGAAGAACACGCCCAGCATTTGAGAGTTGCACTTACCAGACTAAGAGAGCATAAGTTGTATGCCAAGTTCAGTAAATGTGAGTTTTGGTTAAAGGAAGTTGCCTTCCTTGGCCATATCATTTCTGAAAATGGCATATCAGTCAACCCGTCAAAGGTACAAGAGGTCATGGATTGGCAACCACCCACGTCTGTGCATGAAGTTCGGAGTTTTCTTGGAATGGCAGGGTATTATCGCCGTTTCATTCCAGATTTCTCTAAGATTGCCAAGCCAATGACAAGTCTGCTACAGAAAAGAGCATAAGTTTGTCCAGACAGAGGCATGTGAGGCAGCTTTCCGCACCTGCGAGAGTTGCTAACCATCGCTCTGTCTTGGCACAAACGATATCGAAAGCCATTTGATGTGTACTTGTGATGCATCGAAGACTGGTTTAGGTTGTGTGCTGATGCAAGAAGGTCGAGTGATTGCGTATGCTTCGCGTCAGTTGAGGAAACATGAAGTCAACTATCCTACTCATGATCTTGAGTTAGCCGCTGTTGTGCATGCCTTGAAGATCTGGAGACACTATCTGTTGGGAAACGTGTGCAACATATACACTGATCACAAGAGTCTCAAGTACATCTTTACCCAACCCGAGCTCAACATGAGACAGCGAAGATGGTTAGAGTTGATCAAGGACTATGACTTGACAGTGCACTATCACCCTGGCAAAGCTAACGTAGTAGCAGATGCTTTGAGTCGCAAGTCACATCATCATGCTGTGAAGCCGTTGGTTGTAGAAAGTTTCAATCTAATGCATCCTGCAGTCATGCATGATATCCAAGTCCGATGTTCCCTTGACCAACAGATCATTGAAGGTCAAAAGACCGATCCTGGTATTTATCACCTCAAAGAGAGAATGAAGAAGGCACCAATTCCACACTTTCGATTGGATGACGATGGTGTGCTTTGGTTCGACAATCGTCTTGTCGTACCGAAGGATCGAGAACTCAAGAATAGGATGATGGATGAAGCTCATCTTTCCAAGCTATCCATTCACCCTGGAAGCAACAAGATGTATCATGATCTGAGACCTCGATATTGGTGGACCAAGATGAAGAAAGAGATAGCAGCCTATGTGGCTCGATGCGATACTTGTTGTCGTGTCAAGGCTATTCACATGAAGCCGGCGAAGCTTATCAATCCGTTGCCGGTTCCTGCTTGGAAGTGGGATGATATTAGTATGGATTTCATCACGGGTTTGCCAACCACACAAAAAAGGGAATGATTCGATCCGGGTGATCATCGATCGGTTAACCAAGTCAGCTCTCACTTCTTACCTGTCAAGACCACTTACGCACCCACCTCATTATGCTGATCTCTACCTCTCCGAGATTGTTCGTTTGCATGGAGTTCCTAAGACCATTGTATCGATCGGGGATCGCAATTCCCCGCTTCACTTTTGGACCCGTTTGCATGAAGGTATGGGTACTAAGTTGCTTTGCACAAAGACTCGCTTATCATCCTCGGACTTCGGGTCGACCGAAAGACTTAATCAAATCCTCGAAGATATGTTGAGAGCTTGTGTGCTATCTCTGCTAAGGGTTCATGGGAATCTTGGCTACCTCCTGCTGAGTTTTCCTACAACAACAGCTATCAAGAGAGTATCAAGATGGCACCATTTGAAGCTTTATATGGCGTAAAGTGTAGAACTCCGTTGAACTGGGTCGAAGCGGGAGAAAGGAGATACTACGGTATTGACTTTGTTCCCCGGTCGAAGAGAAAGTCCGAACTATCCAAGAGCACATGAAGGCCGCACATCCCGACAAAAAAGAGTTACTGGCCCGACAATAGAAGAAGACCTTTGGTGTTTGATGTGGGTGACTATGTATATCTTAGAGTCTCCCCACAAAAAGGTACCCAAAGGTTTAGAGCCAAAAGGAAGCTTGCACCAAGATATGTAGGTCCGTACAAGATTCTTGAAAGAAGAGGTGAAGTTGCATACAAGTTAGAGTTGCCAGAGTCTATGAGTTACGTCTTTCCGATCTTTCACGTCTCTCAACCGAAGAAGTGTTTGCGTGTGCCTGAAGAAAGAATCGATGAGCAAGATTTGAAGTTAACAAATGATCTAGTATACAAAGAAGAGCCTGTCGAAATTGTTGATAGCAAAGAAAAAGAGTTACCCGAATCGACTAGTGCGTACATACAAGGTCGTGTGGAGCTACCATGATGATAGAGATGCATCATGGGAAACCGAGGATTACCCGAAAAGAAGTTTATCCCGAATTCCATAAAACCTGGTTAGTAAACCCAAATCTCGGGACGAGATTTCTTTAAGGGGGTAGGGGCTGTAACACCTCAGTGTTAAGCATGCATTAGGCACATAATTAATTAACTTTAATCATCATTAGCATGGCATAAGCATCATCAAGCATTTAACCCTAAATGTATTATCATTTTATGTGTTGCTTTGTTGATTAATTAAATTGCTTGCTTGATTGCTTAATTAGTTAATCAATTCCCTTGCAATTGCTTGATCAAGTTTGGATTCACTTGCCCAGCCATTTGAAAAGTTTTAATAAAATTTATTGCAAAAGATTTGGAGTATTTGGAGCAAAAAAGAAATGAATTGGAAAATTTCTTTTTATGACCTAAATTCAAAATGAATTTGTATTTCAAAATTTATTCAGAATTTTGAGATGAGCCTGAAAATGAAAGTTGTTCAGTTTGATTTTCCCTACAACTTTTATTTTGGGCACATTTCTTAAAAATAAAGTTAAATTTGTCAAAAGGGTGCTTTTGTGTTTCAGTTTTATTTTTTTAAAAAAAAAAAAAAAAAAAGGAAGAATGGCCAAGCCGGCAGCTTTGCCCAAGCCGCCCCCACCCGGCCTGCTCCCCCGCCAGCGCCACGCCATGCCTGCGTCGTGGCCCGGGCCGCATCGCGAGCATCATGGCCGCCACGCCTTTCGCCGTCGCCGCGGCCGCCGTCTTGGGCGTGGCGGCGAAAGCTCGGCCGTGGCCCCCCACGCCGGCCGCTTCACCCCCTCTGTCTCGCCCCGAAATGGAACGCCTCCCTTTCCATTTCGCTCGCCCACGCCTCCTGCCTTGCCTCGCTCTCCACTCCACCGCAGCGGCCCGGCCGCCGCCGGCCACCGCCCGCGCCGCGGCAAGCCGCCGTCCTTCGCCGCCGTCGGCTGCGCTCGCGCATTCACCAGACGGCGCCGCGGTCTCGCCACCGCCTCCCGCACCCGTCACGGGCCATGCGGGCGCTGCTTGCTCCGCCTTGGTAAGGTCCAACCCGAAGCCGCCACCGTCGCGCCATGGCCGGAGCTCCACGAGCTCTGCCGCCAGCGTCACCACCGCCTCACTTCTCCTTTTCCTCTCCAGTAGCGCACCATGCCCAGCATCGGAATCGAACCCCCGCACGCGATCGTCGAGGCAATGCGCGCCAGCCACCGCGCACCGAGCTCGCCGGGTTTTTCCTCGCCGCCGTGCCGCCATGCACGTGGCGGGGAGCTCACGCAGCGCCCCTAATCCGCCGCCAAAACCCTAGGTCCGGCTCCGCTCGTGAGCCGCTTAAGACGCCCCTCGCCCGGACCTCACCGGCGCGGAGCCCGGCCACCGCGCCTCCACACCGAGCCGCCGTGTCGCCATCACCGCCGCCCGTAGTAGCTAGGGTTCACCGCCGCCAGCGCCAAGCACGCCACCGTGTGCGCCTCGTCGCGAGGAGAGCACGCCGGCAAGCCATCCCAATTCTTGCGGTGAGCTTCGTCGCCGCCGGTGGGCTAAGCGCCGCCACGGAACACGGCCACCGTCGCGGCTCGGCCAGTGGGGCCGTGGACCGCGGAGGGCCCGCGTGTCTGTGGCTCTGGTCCACTGGACCGAGCCCATGGACCCGGCGGGGTTCCTCTTTTTCCTTTTATTGATTTCCAGAAAATGATTTAAATGTTTTCAAATTTGTAGCTGGTGCAAATGAACTCCAAATTTGATGATTCTTGTTTTGTTAGTCTTCTATTGAGTAGATCTATCATGTAAAATTATGAGATGTATTTTTGGTGAACATTTTCTGTGTAGATTTATTTAATTCTTGAAATAGCTGAAAACTGAGTAAATGCACAATAAATAAAATATTGCTCAGAAAAATGTAATTCCTGTTTTGCTAGACTTGTTATGTGATATAGTTTCTGAGAAAAATATATGGCATGCAGTTACTGTACAAAAATATTGGAATATGATTTAATTTAATTTCTGGGCTGATTCTTGTATGATTTTTAATAAATAAATTATAAGGAATTAGGCCCTGGTAATTTTTGGTGACTGTTCTTATGCTAAGTAGGTATAGATAAAAATATGAAATCTGTTGTTTAACACTTTTCATAGTGCAAAGTTGTTAAATGTGCTTTTCTGGCCAGTAGCTTCATCTTTTTGTGTAGTCTGTTGTACTTGGTAAAATGAGATGAAAATTTTATCACGGCTCTGTTATAGCATAGTGTAGCTCCTGTAATTTTTGTAGATTTTTCTGAACTGTCTAGACAGAGGTCACAGTTCAAGCCTATTTATTCACATGAAATGATAAGTAATTGAACTAAATGATTTAATGGCTTTTGTATCAATTCTTGTGCTTTTTCAATTATGTTATGCTTGCTGGTCATGCATTGGAGCACCATGTCTGAAGTGTGATACTTGCCCATGAGTAGTGGTAGTGCTCCTTGTATTCATGTTGTGCGTGTAGGCGAGTGTGTCCGCGCACGCCACTCTTCTTTATGCACTTCTCTAAGTGTTTAGAGAAGAGATTTGCACATACTCAGTAAATGAGTTCAGTTGTAGTAGAAAAGAGATATGCACCTATTCTGTCAAATGAATTGCTAATCATTCTCCATTCATGAGCATCATACATTGTGCATTCATGATACTTATGCACGTGCATCGCATCATACAGGTTCGCAAGAGGACCTCCCTTATTCGGAGATAGAGGAGAATCGTCCGGAGGAACCTCAGCAAGAAGTGCCGCAAGAGGAAGGAGAAGAGGAGGAGCTTCCGGAGTGCCCAGACCACCGCGCGTCTGACTTTGTGCAAGGCAAGCACCGGAGCATTTACTTACCTATGCTTTCTAACAGTCTAATTATGCTTTATGATTGTTGCATTAAGTATAGGAGTTGTGTGACACCGTTGCTGCATTATATCCTTGCTTTACCATTGATTATCCCACCTTGATACACCCCATAGTCTAGGGGCGAGTAATATGCTTAGCTTGCTTAGACGGTAGAAGTCGGGTGATTTCACGTCATCCGCGAGATAGGTGGTTACCTATGATTGATGGAAAAGCTTATGTTGATATCATCCGGATAATGGCTATGGTTGATAATTGGAGATCGGACGGAGTCTTGTGGGGTTGTTGGACCATAGTGATTCCGTCGTGTCGATTAAGGACCGCATCTTTGTTGTTGTACCGCAAGTCATGTTGAACGCATGCCTCATGTTTAGGCGGGCCGGATAAGTCGTTCCGACCGCGAAGCCCAACACTATCCGGGCCGGTTCTCGACCGTTCGCACCGTATTGGAGATGGATGGGGGACCACGGGGCGCCAAAGAGTAAGTCCGAGGTCCAAAGATGGTCGGGCTAAAGCAATCGGGCGGTCCCCCTCACGGTGGTTCCATGCGAGTCCGCGTGCTTGTCTTCTGGATACGTGCCATGGTGACACAGAGCTCACTTTAGCGGGTGAGTGTGGTTTGCATGAGGAATACCCCCCGAGCTCGGTAGTAATCGATTCGAATCGCCATCGTTCTGGACGGTGAACACTTGACTTGAGCTGCACCATCGTAGTAATGATTATGGAATGTGGTTAATGATGATGATGGGTTAAGCTGATGTATATAATTATGGATACTACTTATTTGCTTAATCATGATTAAATGTTATAATGATGCTTAGTACAGTGCTCACTTAGCATAAATAGGAATGATTAAGGCGAGCTATTAATTGAATGTCACTACGCTTTTCAAAAAAAAAGTCGAGCTATCCCCCGATAAAGCCTGTCATCTTCCTTGGAATCTTTTACTTTTGAGTCGGTCGGGTAAGTCTAGGCGAGTACATTCTCGTACTCGGGGGTTTTTCCCGCTTGTTGTTTGTGCAGACGGGCATACCTACCACGAATGCTGCGAGACTGTCTTTTTCCCGATGGATTAGAAGACCTTGGGCAAGGTTAATCTTAATATTCTCCCCAACCGCTTTTGATGGATTGACTATTGAGTCGGGCAATTGTATTACTCCTAAATGTGTGAGTTGGGTTGAGCTTCTAAAACTACTTTACTTCCGCTATTTGAATTTGAAGACTTCGGTTTGTAATAACTTTATTTTCCGCTCTCGATGTTGTTAACTATTTGTGAAATGTTATAACATGCGAATGGTGACGCTAAACCCGCATTTATCTTGGTTGACGATGTTTGGTTTGAAATCCTTCGAGATTTCCGGACTACCGGGGTTTATAACGGCTTAAGTGTGACAATTGCTTGCTTACCGAAAGTGATTTTTCACTTATGCTTTTATAAATTGGTCGGTTCTGTGACATTAAGGGTGGTAGCGGAGACGACATTCTTACCATACCTCTGAAGCTAAGTAGGGTAGGCTAACCATTAGAGGTGTGTGAGGAAGAAGAGATATCACATAGAGAGGTGGGGGTGGGCTGGCGGGGACGTAAGAAACAAGAGAAGTAAACGAGCTGGGTATACTCTGTGTGCGCTTACACATGGTAGTAGAGTTTAATTTATATTTCTATAAATAAGAAAGGGTTTATAGACTCAAATGATTCCTTATTAGGAATTAAGCGCCAGCACACAATGCCTAGGTGTCCCACACGAGCGAGGGTACAGCTTGGATCTAGTGTCGTCTCCTGCCCCACACAATAATTCTCCCCTGCCTGCGCCCACCTGTCAATAGAGACATCATTCTGCACGCAGCTTCACGCCGAGTTTAGCTCTCACACCTTCTGGTATTCTTTCCCCCACGTACGACGGCCCCACATTCAGCCTCACCATTGGTTAAAGTCTTGGTGCCGTTGGAGAGATAGGAAAAACCAACGCTGCCTCTCGCTCTCGCTTTCCTCTCTACACGTGTGGCTGGTGACCAGGACTCCCACCCAACACTCCGCTCTCATCTCACCCCCCCACCCCCTCCACCTCTACCACCCCGGCCTGCCTCTGCAGACTGCAGGCGGCAGCTCAGCTCTGCTCTGCTCTGCCCCCCTCGCTCTCCAATCCCAACCCGCGGCGCAAAGAAAAAGCTCGCGGTTGCGGCTTTTGGCAAAACCACCCGTCTGGCCACCTCACAACCCTTCTGGCCACCTCACCACCCGCCGCCGCCGCTGTTTAAGAAGGCCCCGCGCCCGATCGGGGATCACGAATCTTGGCCGCCGCCGCCGCCGCCGCCGCCGGAGTTAGGGTAAGCGAGAGCCTCCTACTTGGGTTTGTTCCTTGCAGTTCGGGCTGGTTCTTTTCGAGCCCGATTCGCTCTTTGCAGGCTGGTTCTTCTCGAGCCCAGTCTGTTCTTTGTTTCATCTCCTTTTCTGCAGGATTTGTTATGATGATGATGAGTGATGATGAACTGACGATGCACGCTGTTGTCGCGCGCATGTGTGTGGTGTGTCTGTGCAGGCGTAGATTTCGGCGGCCATGGGGGGCGCCGTGTTGGTCGCCATCGCGGCATCTGTCGGCAACTTGCTCCAGGGCTGGGACAATGCGACAATTGCTGGTAATTCACGATAGAAAAAAGTTTAACTTTCTTTATACAGTCGCTCCTAGATAAGAGAGTATCTTTCTATCATTCTATGCTTGCCGCTAGGGTCCATGTTAGGTACAGAAGCAATTATTGGGATTCCTGTCGAGATCACAGTGTGTTTGGTCGAATTGCTTGCGTCATAGTAGAAATGATTTTGTTATTACTCTTGGATCGCAAATTTACAAATCACTCAGCAGCGGTGATTTCCTCAAGCGATTCAAATCTATTCCTAACATGATTAAATAATTGGTGGATCCACCACGCTTGATCTCTCCATCTGAAACTTGCTGCCATCCAAGTCCAGATATGCTAAAATTTTGAGCTCACACAGATAGCTTGACTATGTTCTGACCCTCTTGACCTGATGTCTAATCTCTCCAGGAGCGGTCCTATACATAAAGAAGGAATTCAACTTGCAGAGTGAGCCTCTAATTGAGGGACTCATCGTGGCCATGTCCCTCATCGGGGCAACAGTCATCACGACGTTCTCTGGGGCAGTGGCCGACTCTGTTGGTAGGAAGCCCATGCTGATCGCCTCGGCTGTCCTCTACTTCATTAGTGGGCTGGTGATGCTCTGGGCGCCAAGTGTCTATGTCTTGCTTCTTGCAAGGCTCATTGATGGCTTCGGTGTTGGTTTGGCTGTCACGCTTGTTCCTTTGTACATTTCTGAGACTGCGCCGACGGATATTCGTGGGCTGCTGAACACACTGCCGCAGTTCACTGGGTCAGGAGGGATGTTCCTTTCCTACTGTATGGTGTTTGGGATGTCCCTCATGCCCAAACCTGATTGGAGGATCATGCTTGGAGTTCTGTCGATCCCATCACTTATTTACTTTGCATTGACTGTCTTCTACTTGCCTGAATCACCGAGGTGGCTTGTGAGTAAAGGAAGGATGGCTGAGGCAAAGCGAGTGTTGCAAAGGCTGAGGGGAAGGGAAGATGTCTCAGGTTTGTATGACTTTGCAAGATGTAATTTAATGCAGCTGTAATTCCTTTCTGATGAGTACTCATGCTGGTCTGGATTGAATCTACAGGGGAAATGGCTCTTCTAGTTGAAGGTTTGGGGGTTGGGAAAGATACGCGTATTGAAGAATACATAATCGGCCCTGATGATGAGCTTGCTGATGAAGGGCTGGCTCCAGATCCAGAGAAGATCAAATTATATGGACCTGAAGAAGGCCTAACTTGGGTTGCCCGACCTGTTCGGGGACAAAGTGCTCTTGGAAGCGCGTTAGGTCTCATCTCTCGTCATGGGAGTATGGCTAGTCAGGGTAAGCCCCTCGTGGACCCTGTGGTCACTCTTTTTGGAAGTGTTCATGAAAAGATGCCTGAGATAATGGGGAGCATGAGGAGCACATTGTTTCCCAACTTCGGCAGCATGTTTAGTGTTGCCGACCAGCAGCAGGTGAAGGCTGACTGGGATGCCGAGAGTCAAAGGGAGGGTGACGATTATGCTTCAGATCATGGTGGCGATGACATTGAGGATAACCTCCAAAGCCCACTTATTTCTCGTCAAGCAACAAGTGTGGAAGGAAAGGAGATTGCTGCACCTCATGGTAGCATAATGGGTGCTGTGGGAAGAAGCAGTAGCCTGCAGGGAGGGGAGGCAGTAAGCAGCATGGGCATTGGTGGAGGATGGCAGTTGGCGTGGAAATGGACTGAGAGAGAGGGTGAAGATGGGCAAAATGAAGGTGGCTTCCAGCGCATTTATTTGCATGAGGAAGGCGTACAAGGAAACAGGGGTTCTATATTGTCGTTACCAGGAGGGGATGTTCCTCCTGGTGGTGAGTTCGTCCAGGCTGCAGCTCTTGTGAGTCAACCAGCTCTTTACTCTAAGGATCTGCTGGAGCAACGTGCTGCTGGTCCTGCGATGATGCATCCATCTGAGGCAGTTGCTAAAGGCCCAAGATGGGCCGACCTATTTGAGCCCGGAGTGAAGCATGCACTGTTTGTTGGCATAGGAATACAGATCCTGCAACAGGTAACAAGTCTTTGCCTGTATCGAATATATATGCACCCCTTAGTGCACTTGGTATTGGTACTTAATTTAGCACTCAGAAATGCCAAAAAAAATTCTTCTAGTCCTTTGATGCATTAGCGTTCTCCCTTAAAACTAAAGAGTTAAATTAAGGATGTTGATGGTATGTGCTTTACTTCCGCTAATAACTTTCTTAAGCTCCTGCATTTGGCCTTACCAGCAAAGATAGGAACCTGGGATTTATGGTAAGCAACTCAGTGGTATTTTACTGCTGTTTCTGAATAAACAAACCTGATGGTACAGCTGATGCTAATCTGGTAGCTAGTTTTGCTGATCAAACTGCAAATCGTACTAATAACTCTTTAGTTTCTAGCACAAGTGAAGTCAGCCTTGATATCTTAGTAGCAGTTAGCCAGCTAATCATAAAAAAAAAAATGCTGTGGTGTAATGCATAATGAAACTCTATTAAATAAAAAGATACTGGGAAACTTTTTTTTTTTTTTTTTTTTGAGGGGGAGATACTGCGAAACTGCTGTGAGTGGGCATTGGGGCTTTTCAGTGTTGTTTAGGTCAAGAACTTGAGTAATGGTATTTATCAAAAGTATGGAAACATGCTAATATCTTCTACCCATTCATACATTTGTCATATATGGCTTTAAAATAAAGTTCCAGCATAACATTTCACATTTGTGGCATACTTTTGTTTTTCTTTTAACTGCTTTTTTCCATCAATGAGGTATATAAAGTGTTATTGTGTTCATTAACTATCTTTTATGTAGTTTGCTGGCATCAACGGTGTTCTCTACTACACTCCTCAAATTCTTGAGCAAGCAGGTGTCGGTGTTCTTCTGTCAAACATTGGCCTTAGCGCATCTTCTGCATCGATTCTTATTAGTACCTTGACAACCTTATTGATGCTTCCAAGCATTGGTATTGCAATGCGGCTCATGGATATGTCTGGAAGGAGGTTAGGCTTTGTGCTTCCTTATCTTTGCGTAAAGACATTCTTCGCTGGAAGTAAATCCGTAATAATTCTTGTATCTTGTTTCTCATACAGGTTTCTTCTCCTTGCGACAATCCCAATCTTGATAGTTGCACTAGCTATCTTGATCGTGGTCAATATTGTGGATATGGGAACCATGGTGCATGCTGCACTCTCCACAGTTAGCGTCATAGTCTATTTCTGCTTCTTTGTCATGGGGTTTGGGCCTATTCCCAACATTCTCTGTGCAGAGATCTTTCCCACCACCGTCCGCGGCATCTGCATAGCTATCTGCGCCTTATCCTCCTGGATTGGTGACATTATCGTGACATACACACTTCCTGTGATGCTGAATACCATCGGGCTCGCTGGTGTCTTTGGGATATACGCCGTTGTTTGCATCCTGGCTCTTGTATTTGTATTCATCAAGGTGCCAGAGACAAAGGGCATGCCTCTCGAGGTCATCACTGAGTTCTTCTCTGTTGGAGCAAAGCAAGCCAAGGAAGCCAGGGAAGATTAATCACCCAGACCCAGCGACCAGCATCGCTTGCGGTAATTAACTTCGCTGTGGTTAATCCTGTGATACCTTGTGAAAGAAACTTGACCGACGAAGTGGGGGACCGTAGCGCACATAAAGAGATGATTTGGCTGTACATTGTGAGGCTTGATTCTGTCATAGGCCAGCCTTCAGAACTAGGAAGGATGTGTAGATCATCATAAGTTATTTTTTGCTTGGAGACTTTGTCTTGTGTTCATTGATTGTTTTTTTTTGTCTATGTAACTAGTGGTGTATGATATGACAGTTATTATGCTATTGGTTTCTGTGTCTTGTCAACTTCCTCTCCATCACGAGTCCTGAATTTTGCGCGGCCGAGTGCGTGGCAAACTGGCAATCAATGTTTTGTTGTCAGAATGCTAGAGCAGTTCTTGTTTCAGTTTACTCGTAGCTGCTAAAGCGAAAGGGCCTTCGACTTCCGGTAGTTCAGGAAAAGATCGCTGGTGGTCACCTTCTTTTTGAACCGGGAGCTGCTGCTACTGCTACTTCATAAATTAAAGTTGTGATTTGTTCCTGTGGTTTAGTGACTGAGAAAGTAGAACTCCAGCAAGCCGAGTGCATCTCCAGTTGGGGACAGAAAGAAGAACTGCAGCCAGCTGACTGATACGTAGGCCTCCCAACTGAGACTGGCAAGCACAATTGCTTACCATACAGATAGATAGACACACAAAATACTAAGGTAAATTGATTCTCCCAACGCAGGCAGGCTAAACACTCACAAGCCGTTTGGTTGTTGAAATGGTAACGGAAATGCAAAGGGAATCGTATTGCGGGAGAAGCAGATGGGTCCGTATCTGATAAAGCCGAGGATAGAGCTGGATCCCTTTTGTACAGTATGGTATCGCTTAACGTCGGGACTTGATTACGTGGCGCCGGAAACAAACAATAAATAATGGAATCAGTTACCCGACCGAAGTAACCAAATACCGTTACATAGGATCAGAACCAAACGGTACTTCAGTCCTTTCGTGATCCTATTATTCATACTTTCAGTCCTTTCGTGGTCCTATTATTCATACTTTTAGCATGAAGCTTTGATCAGAGCTGTTGTGTACCTGTGATTTTTTTTTTTCTCACGACGGGATGCAGGCAGTGTGCTCTAGCCTTTTTCTGTGAGACCATCGCAACCTCTGCAGGCAATGTGTTCGCTTCTAGTGGTCCCGTTGGTTTGGAGGATCGGGCTGGAAAAGGTGAGGTCCCAAGTTGCCGGCAAAGCTCTTTATGTTCAAAGAAAATATCTGGAGGAAGATCTCGGATGGGTTAGGGTCCTTTTATCATTTGCCGCTTTTCAGATAGGCGTACAATGGCACACGACTGGAGTGGCGTCGGATCTTGTGACTGCCTCAGGCAGGCTTGGGGGCTTTTGGTTGATGAAATTTGTGCTCCCATCATTGCTGGGTAGTGGCATTGATACTGAAGACTATCCTGCTGCAAAGTTAAAACGGTAGGAAACGGTCGAAAAACTCCTAAATTGTTTTCTACTTTTACATTTGAAATGCGAAAACGGTAAAGTCGGACATGAAAACGAACACGAACTTACGAAATATCGAGAATTTCGAAAACGAACCAATTCGAGCGGATTTATGTCGAACACGGTTGATATACGAAAACTCAATACGGAATACCGACCCGCAGGATCAAGTACATGACTAAGTACATATATGATCAAGTTCAAGTGCATATAATAATTAATAAGTGCACAGTGAATGAAAAAGAGGCTAGGCACCATCTATATAAGAGAGGACAACTGGGCACCAGTAGAAAGAACGCAAACCTAGTGGTAAGCGTGTCAGTAATTGGGGCGGTGCTACACGTGCAGTTGACTAAATTCGGTTTAAACTGAATTTTGAATTCAAAAAATTTCAAATTAAAAATAGAAAAGTAGAAAACGGTCGAAAAAAATGTCTAAACCGTTTTCTACTTTTATATTTGAAATATGAAACATCTGAAATACGAAAACGAAAACGAAAAGCCGGACAAGAAAATACGAATTCGATTAGATTAAATATAGAAAATGATGCGGTTCGGTTCGGGATATTTCTGTTCCGTTTTCAACCTTAGTAGCAGCAAGCAGTGAGTGAGAATTTTTTTTAATAAGATGAGTGGTCAAACTTAGAGCAAAAAAAGTCAAACATCTTATAATTTAGGATGAAGGAAGTACTACGGATTGGTTGCTCAATTGCCCCTTAAACGAAGACCCCCCTGTGGCCTTGCGAAATACTTACCGCTCAAAAATGAAGAATTCAAATGCTTTACCTCTCTCTTCCAATGGATCCACTTCACATAAACATAAGCAATTGATACTGTTGTTATTCAAAGTTGACAAAGGGACGGTTTTGGTGGACAAATCAAAGAACGGTACATATTACTGTACACCATTTTTTTTTGTGTGTTGAAGAATCCATTTCTTCTCCTCTCTTGTTGCTCTTTTTGGTATAATTTGAGAACCTGCAATGAACTCTTGCGCATCCTGCCACATCTGGCGGCCACCATATACCAAACAAAGGAATGATGAAACCAGAAAGCCATGACGCACTACCGTACGTCAACGCCTGCTGACCGGAGCGAGACGCTTTCTCCATGTATTTAAGACGTTCTAACAAAGACTCAAAAAAAGAAAAACAGACGCTGGTGTGGTAAACAAATGTTCAAACTTGAAAAAAAAATTGATATAGGAGAAAAATAAAAAGACACCTTACATTTTCGAGCTGTGACCGTGAGAGCTAGTAACAACAGTAAAACAAAGAGAGCCAACAGAAAAGAGTTTCCGTGTGTGTGGGCTCAGCTCGTGGCAGTTGGGAGCTGACGACGCCATTCGTCTCGTCACGTTGGCACCACCACCACCAACCAGACATGGAATGACCGCCCTCGCGCCAACTCGGCCGCGCCCTCGTGTCGTGTCCGCCCTCATGTTCGAGCTCCTGATCGGTGACGCGCGAGATTAGAATCGGGGACTGACTACGCATCTACACTCTGCGGCTGAATTTCGTGTCGGGTGGAAATGGAACGACTTTTCTTTTTTTCACCAGTAGATCGACCTTCGGATCACGGAAATCGGCTTAAATGATTTATCTCGTGATTTACAATCAAACTATATAATTAGTTATTTTTTTACTAATATTTAATGCTCTATACATGCGACTAAAAATTAATGTGATGGAGAGAGAGTGAAAAACCTTGAAGGAACTAAAACAAGGGCCAGCTCATCATGTTTCTGGTTCAGCTGACACTGCAAGTATCATTTCATCTGATGGCAGGAATAATGAAACGGAGCAGGTTTAGGATCTAGGGATTCTTTCTGTGTTTTTAACGCGGTAACCGATGATGCTTCCAATTATATATCTGATGGAAGGAAGACAAAAGCCTCGCGCTCAGGCACATGCTTTCGTTGATGGCCACCGTACTACCGACCTGGCGAGGCGAGGCAGCGACCTAACCCCTGAAGCAGACTGCTCGACCACTCCACTTCAGACGCCGGCCGGCCTGTCAGCTTCCAAGCTGTAAACATCGCAGAAATATGATGCCAAAGCAAACCTAAGTCTAGTCTACTCTACTGATGTTTTTTAATACAAAAATCTACGTTCTAAGTCCTCTCTACTTCACTGACTACAAATAGATAGCCTTTTGATCAGTACAAAGTAAAAACTACGAGTATAACACAAATATATATTTTTTTACCCTCCAACTCACAGTTTCCCTTTACAGTTTTACAGTACCAGTTGCAAGTTTCCAACACATGTCATGCGGTCATGCCCCCACACGCCCAAGCCAAGAAGTTGCAGAGCTCCAAAAGGTTGTACAAAAAGAATCACATTTTCCTTCTAGTTATTCTTCGTTTTCATTGCTTTTCAGAGGGGAGGGAGGGGATCTTGGCTGCGCTAATGACATGTGGGCACGGGCTGATGGGGGCAGCTCAACAACCCAGGACCCACCCGGCGGCCTGGGCCCCACCCGTCAGACAAACACCCTGCCAACTACTGCTGAATGCTACGGCAAGAATCCCCCACCACCACCGCCGCGGCCTCCGGCGCCGGCGGCGGACGAGGAGGCGGAGGAGGCGAGGACGGCCTCCAGGACGACGGCCTCGCACTTGCGGCAGCGCTTGGGCGGCGCCGGGTCGTCCAGGACGATGGGGCGGCGGCAGGACGGGCAGGAGGAGTTGGAGCGCAGCCAGGTGTCGACGCACGCGACGTGGAACCCGTGCCCGCACTGCGGCATCACGCGCACCTCCTCCCGCTCGCCGAACTCCGCAAGGCAGATGGCGCACTCCGCCAGCAGCTCCTCCGCCTTGGCCTCCTCCTCGCCCTCCGCCGCCGGCGCGCCGCGGGCCGCCGCGGCAGCCGCCACCGCGTCCGCGTACGCCAGCTTCGGCAGCGCC
Source organism: Chrysopogon serrulatus (assembly GCA_015844335.1). NCBI lineage: Eukaryota > Viridiplantae > Streptophyta > Magnoliopsida > Poales > Poaceae > Chrysopogon > Chrysopogon serrulatus. Next base: position 144,904 of record JADLZL010000845.1, on the reverse strand, counting down.
TTGAGCGCCTTCTTCTTCAGCCCCTTGCTGGCCGCCGCGGTCCCGGTCGCGGTCGCCGTCGTGGTGGCCACGTTCGCCGCCACCGCAGCGTGGTGGTGGTGGTGGTGCCCGCCGCCGCCGCCGCCACCCGGGTTGCTCGAGGGGGAGCCCGGGACGCCGTCGGCCCCCGCCGCGCCCCTGTTGCGCCGGGACCGGGCGCAGCGGGCGACGGCGGCGAGCCCCACGACGCAGATGAGCGCGCAGAGCAGGGCGGCGAGGATCACCACCACATCGGAGTTGACGGCCGGGGGCGGGTCGGCGGGCGGGATGCCCGGGATGCGGCTCGGGTTCGCGTTCGGGTTGGGGAGGCCGCCGCCGCTGTCGCTGCTGCTCTGGAGGAGGCGCCGCGAGTACGACGGCCGGAGCATCGCCGGCGTCGGTCGCGCGCCGGTGGGTGGCGAGTGAGGGGTGTTTCCGTCAAAATGGAGCGGCGAGAGCACAGAAAGGGGAGGTCCCGGTCTTGGAGGTTGGAATGGTTAATGACGGAGGGGACAGCGTCCGGCTCAAGCTTTCGGGTAGGGAGTGGGAGGACGGACTCCCGGACCTGTGGGCGGAAGGGCGCATTTGACGATTGTGCCCTTGGTGTTCCCCGCGTTGCAAGCTTCCTACAGTACACTATTTAGCTCTTGGACGTGGGAGGGGAAAAAAAATCCAACTACATTATTGGTCCTAGACTCTTTTTTTTTTTTTTTTTTTTGAAAACTTATTGGTCCTAGACTCTTAGCGACACTTTCCATTCATTCGGCTCTACGCCTCTACCATGCTGGTATAAAAGGGTCCGTCCAAATATGCACCTAATAATCTAGGAAATTTAGAATTTTTATATTAGTATAAATCATAATACGAGAAAGGGAAATGACTTTGATGTCCTCAAACACGTACCATGGTTATTAATATCACCCTATTCAGCTAAAACTCCCAACCCTCCAACTCTACTGGTTTTTATTAACATTATATAAATAGGTGTTTGGCAAGGTTCCTCCCAAGAGTCTTCTTCGGAGGAGCTAAAGCCATTTTTGAGAAGCTGCCTCTATTTTTTTTTTTATTAAAGACGGCTCCTGCTACAAAGTGTTTGATAAGGCTCCTCTAGAGAAACTAGAGTCAAAGCCGAAGTAACCATTCCAAACAAGCCCTAAATATCATATCATACTCGGTGGTTTTTATAACATTAAATAACATATCAAGTAAACAAAAAATCTGATGCGGCATGAACTCTAAAGACTGATGAAATGAGTTTTATGTGTTTAGGGTCAATGGTGGTTTCTTCTCAACATATTATTTCTTGGGGGTGGGGGTGTAGGAAGCACTATACTTGTGCGTTGTTGTGGCTTGACCTTGTCATACTGTTATTGGAATTAGTTATGCGAACCTATGTCAGTACTCGTACTAAAAGTGTACAATGATGTTGTAGCATTTTTTTCGTAGCAGTATTCATGGTTTTTATCGATTAGAGAGGACAAAGGAGAACAACAAGTTATATAGATACGCACAACAATCTCTATCTATGAAAGCTTTTTAGAGTGTAGTTAGTCATTTGGGGATTGCATACATGAAAGGGATGCTCACAAGTGGTGTTAAATATTGCATGACATCATTGCAACGTCTATCATACATCCATCTGACCACGAAGGGGGCCTTCAACTGTTCTAATGCATAACTATTGGCAGGTTAAGTGCTAGTGCTACTATGGTTCCTTTCTTATTTGATGGACCTTGGCTTTCATCCATAGTAGAGCCTACCACACCCCATGTCACGTTTTGCCCTCCTACTCCGAATAGAGGCGACACCCATTTTATATCACTCTATTATTTTTAGTAGATTCATGTTCTGAGTTTGAATCCTTGTTATCGATAAAGGTTTTTGTAGCCCCATTTAACATAATAGATTGCTTGTACCACTGCTGGGGCGATGGGGGGCTCAAGCCCCCTGCCATTGCTGATCCCATGGAGCCCGCTAGAGCCTCTCCAAGAATATTTGTTTGAGGAGGAGAGGCTAGGGGTTTAAGATAAACTTTCAGCCCCCCAAACTTTCATCCTATATTCTTCACTGGCTCAGACAACTTATACTATTCCTGCAATATATCATGCATGGATGGCTATGATCATTGTCTGCCCACTAATATGATTAGAATAACAGTTATACATCTAGGCCTAGAAAAACTAGATGATAATATAAACGAATTCATACAATACATACACATGGTAATAGATAAAATGATTGCAAGAAAGATAATTTAAGTACACATAAACATCATCCATGTGAGAGTAAGCTCCAGACAACCATCACATACTTACTGGCTCTTGTGCGCACCAAATGTGGATGGGAAAATGAAGAGAAACAACAAAAAGGATATAGCTAAAATTATTACGAGCCTACTTCTTGCGTGCGTTAGGTAGGGAGACTATCAGGTTGGGACTGGCTTTATAATCCTTATATTTGGGTCAAAGTTCAAATATATCCTTCTATTTTGTAACGAGCATTAGATGTTAAGGCCTGAGAGCAAGGCTCAATTTGGGTATGATGAAGATTAGTAATGTAGCTATAATGTTGGATTGGTGATGAGCAAAAAAACTAGGTAGAAGACTTGATAAGACAAGCCGGCGTGTTTGGCTGGTCACATAAACCTTGATAAGACAAACCGGCTGATTTGTAGTGAGAAAAAAATACTATTCGAATGGTTGATAAGTCCGACTGATAAGACAAACATATAGAAAAAAATGCATTGGAGGATGAAGCGTGTGAGTTAATTAATTCAGAGTGGATGCAAAGTGGTGGAGTTGTTGCGCAATTAGCCTAGACCACCTGGAAACCTTAATGCCACCTTCTCTACGACAACGACTCCAATATAGGTTTAAGTATCTCAACAAAATGGGATTTAAAAATGAGGAGAGGGTAGCTATATATATGGTAATTCCCTTGGAAATGTTTGGACATTTCGAAGACTTGTGTAGCCATCAATCATCCAACGGCAACCGCTGCGAATATGCCACAGTAATTAGTGAGTCACTATGAGTACCTGGAAGCTGCCAAATTAAATAACCCTAGTAGCTAGTGACCAAATGCTAATTAGCCAGTTACAAATGTCAAATTGCTGCTGGTGCTTCAGGTTTGCTTCAAGCGGACTAGCGGAGGGAGAAGAAATGGCACGGAAGTTTGGTGCAGAATCTTTATCAAGGGCCCAGACGTCGCCAGCTCTTGCCCTATGATCCAGCTCATCCAATAATCCAACTAATATATGCAACGCACAATCAGCTTCAAACGATTCTCCGAGGTCAGGCAAAGGTAAAGGCAAACGATACTCTGAAACGGCTGCCTTTCCAGCTCAATGGCGCGAGCAAACCTCGACCAGTTTCTCCCAATCATCTGCGGCAGAGAGAGGCCAAACTTGGCAGCAGTGCGTTTGTCATAACTCATATAAAGGCCTTGTCTAGATTACCTCCCAACTTCCAAGTTTTTTCACTCTCTCTCCATTATATCAATTTATACCCGCATGTAAAGGGTATTAAATATAAGTAAAAAAAATAACTAATTACACAGTTTAGTTGTACATCACGAGACGAATCTTTTGAGCCTAGTTGGTCCATGATTGGACAATATTTGCCACATACAAACGAAATGCTACAGGACTTTTTAATCTCTCTCCATCACATCAATTTCTACCATATATATAGAGCATTAAATGTTACTCCCTCTATCCATTTATCGGAGTCATCTTAGGGTCATGCACAGTGACCAAGAAGAGGTGACACATACGATTACTTGCATTAATTCCACCAAAGTGAGAGGAGCCGCATGCGGATGGTTGTATTAATTAGGCCAATGAGAGAGAAGGCTGCATGCGCCTTGGGAAGATGTGAAAACTGTGGTCCCTAGCTTAGATGACTCCGACTCTTGGAGAAATATTTTTTGGTAAGATGACTCGATAAATGGATGGAGGGAGTAGTGAAAAAAATAAATAATTGCATGGTTTGGTTGTAAATCACAAGACGAATCTTTTGAGCCTAGTTGGGCCACAATTAGACAATATTTACCAAATACAAACGAACTGCTACAGGACTTTTCAATCTCTCTCCTCCCCATCTAAACAAGGCCAAAATACGCCAGCCGAAGCGGCACTGGCCACTGGCACATGATCGATCCCACATGGCCATGGCCCATGGGGGCGTGGCAGGTGAAAGGTCCGGCCGTTCGATGGATGGCTGGATGGGTCTTCGGACGCTGCAAGCAAGCAAGCGCCTTGCACCACACAGGAGCCCCAGGTAGCCGAAGCAGACGATGCCCACAAAGTCCAAGGAAACGTTATCTAGGACCACTCTCCCGTCCGCGAGATTCGTCGAGATCGCCTGCCACCTTTTGCGTGCCGCCCTGCCAGTCAGTGCCCGCCCGAGTCGTTTTCCCTGCGACAGGATCGCGCCCACGGCCACCGGGAATTTTTTTTATTTTTAACTGATTTTTCAAAGAAATTTTAAAAAAAAAAGAACCGAAACTATTTTTATGTCTAACCACTTTTGTAGCGCCATTGAAATAGGCGCTGCAAACCCCGAACCGCGCCCTTGCATGCGGGCGCGGCCCCCCCGCCAGCGTGGCAACTTGCGCCCGGGGAGCCGACGTGGGCGATGACGGCGTGGCGAGGGGGGCGCGCCGGCGATGCATGGCGCGCGTCCCCGCCGGCATGCCGACGTGACGGAGACCGCGCCACCGCCGCGCGCCGCCCCTTTTGAGACAGCCCTGGCCGGCTACATGTGACAGGGGGCAGGTAGAGGTAGGAGGCAGCTGCTAGCCTAGTAGGACAGCATGTGCCGGCGTAAAAAAAAAAAAGACAGCATGTGCCGTGTATGGGGTCAGGGGACATTGCTTTTAAGTCCCATAATCATTCACATTTCATTCATCTGTTCAAGTCGGAGCCAACGATGTATAACAACGCTTCCCTCTCTCATATATCCCTATTCATCTACCGTGCACGTTTCTTGCCCATCCACGTACCCAGCCCACCGCACAGATTGCAGCCACGGCATCTGCCTCCAGGAGCTTCCGGGCATCGCCCCCTGCCTAATCGGAATAAGAAAAAAAAATGAAAAAAGAGGCCGAAGCCCCACAGCATTTGCACCCTGCCTACCCCGATTAAGAAAGGAAAAATAAAAAACAAAAACGAACACGCACGGAGGTGTGTGTGGTGTGCGTGCGCAGAGTAAGGCGTGTGATCGTACATAAATAGATACTACAGCTACAGCTGTACTCAGATGAGAGGCTTAAAAAACAGAAGTCATATCTATGGTCTAAATGTTACCACGACGACATATTTGGTCATATTATATAGCAAAGAGAAGTCATATTCAGCTAATTACTCCCTCTATATAGAAAATACTAGTCGTTTAAGATATGATCACTCCTACTAAAGAGAGATTAATTAGGGGTATTTTTTTCTGCTTTGCCCTTATTAAATATACGGAGGGAGTATGTGTCCATCGATATTCGCATCACAATAATATTTTGTCCAAGACAAGAATTGAAAAAAAATATTTCACATCAGAAATTATTATTTATTTCAAGCTATTTCGACTTTTTAGTTTAAAAAATGCTTGTGGTGAGATGAAAAATTAGAAAAAAAAAAAACTTAGTGTAAAAAATAAATTGGGAGACAAGTTTTGTGAGACAAGTTTTGAAAGCCACGTTTCTATGCTTTGTGGGATGAAGGGAGTACCTCCAAATAAATTTGGAACAGAACCCGTCACATGTACCTTCAAACGAGGAGAGTGAGATGGTGGCACCGGAGGTTGGGCGTCGGGGAGCATTGATCGGTCGTCGGTCGCTACAATTGCACAAGAGTACAGTGTAGGCAGCTTGGCCGGCCTGCACCTAGTCCGACCGCCGGGGCTGTCGGCCGCCACAACATGTAGCCTACCGGGGCTGTCTCCGCAAAAAATGGGGGCGGCGCCACGGTGGGGTGGCGCGGTCTCCGCCACGTCGGCATGCCAGGACCACGCCATGCATGCCGGCGCGCCCCTCTGCCACATCATCTGCCCACGTCGGCTCCCGGGGCGCAAGTTGCCACGCTGGCGGGGCCGCCCGCGCCCGCATGCATGGCGCGATCCACGGGTTTTGCAGCGCCCACTTCAATGGCGCTACAAAAAGTGGTTAGACCTAAAAATAGTTTCAGGTCCAGTTTTTTTTAAAATTTCTTTGGAAAATCAGTTAAAAATAAAAAAATTCGCCACCGGCCCCCGGGGAACGCGACGCGACGGACGTGCCTCTCGCGCCCGCGCGCCGCGCCCTGGCCAGCGCGCCTCTGCCTCGCCCGCCGTCGCTGTCCCGGCCACGGCGACGGCCACCGTCGCGTCGTGCGCACGCCGCCACGCAGGCCGCGCGGTCAGCACGGCGCCCGCCCGTGGCACGCCGCGTGGAGTTCAGACAGACGTGCGCGCGAGCGCGACATGGAACGGGGTGGTGCTGGTGCACCGAATGCGCGCGCGTGCAGGACGGCGGGCGACCGGTGTCGCGATCGGGGGTGGTGGTGGCAGGCACCACTACACCAGCACCTGCACCTGCACCTGCACCACCGTGGATATTAGTACGGGTTGGAGTTGGTGTGCCGGAAAAACGGTGGGACTCGATAAGTAACTCAACGACGGCGACACATCCACTCTCGGTCTCCCGACCGAAGCTCGTGGTACTGAGCTGATAGAACCAGAGAAAATCGCAGAAACTACCACCGTGACCGTACCTGAACATAACGAAGGGACCCAGAGAAAATCGCACAACCTACAGCCTACTAAGGCCATCTGCACTGGGTCCGGGAAGACGTCCGGGACGCGCCTTCCCGGACGCCAGCTCGACGGGCGGCCTGCAGCGGCGTCCGGGGAAGCCGTCCCGGGGAGGCAGGCCGCCCGCCATTCCCCAGCGTCTTCCCCGACGTCCGGGAAGCGCGGGCGTGGCGCGTGGGGCCCGCCACCCACCAACCCGCGGCAGAGAGAGAGGGAAAGTGCAGCGCCGTCGCCGGGAGGAGCGAAAGCACGCCGGTTGGGGAGGAGGAGGCACGCCGGAGCCACCGCTGGGAGACTCCGCCCGCTGGGCGCTTAGCGCGACGCTTCGCCCGCTGGCGCTGGGAGCTCCGCCGTGGCGCAGCTGGAGCTCCACCGCCGGGCGCTGCAGGAGCTCCGCCCGCGGTCCGCTGCTGGGAGCTCCACCGCCGAGCGCTGCGGAGCTCCGCCGCGTGTCGCGCTGGGAAGCTCCACCGCCCGAGCTCCGCCGCCCGGCCGTGCGTGGGAGCTCCGCCGCCGGGCTTGCGAGGGCTCGCCGCACGCGCTTCCGCCGGACGCTGAAGCCGCCCAGCGCGCGAAGCCCGCCTCGCGCTCGCTCCGCCCGGCGGCCGCGATCGCCCGCGCCCCTGAAGCTTCGCCTCCTCGCCGCGCTCCCGCCGCCCGGACGCTTGAAGCCGCCAAGGCTGCGAGCAGCCCGCCTCCTACAAGGCTCCGCCGGGCGGCATGGTTGTTGCTTTCATTGTTCCACCGGAGAGGGCGAGGTGGCTGGAAGGAGGAAGGGGAGGGGGCGACGGCGTGTGCCATTCGAGCAGGCGGAGGAAAGGATAAGGTGAGAGAGAGAGAGAGAGAGGAGGGAGGCGGTGGGAAAATAAAAAAAAATACTGATATGCGGGTCCTACTAGTATAGGGTAGATGTATAGAGGATGCATGAGTGCGAGAGAAATCAAAATGGAGGAGAGATTCTCGCTGACCAGGACAGGATATTCCTTTTAGAGGATGATTTTAGAGGACGATGAGTGCGGATAGCCTAAGGGCTGTCGCCGGATGCAAATCCGGCAATCTGTGTGCCGGAGCCCAAACGTGCTGAGAACAGAACAAAAGGCTAACATGAAAGAGAATGAGTAGATTTGGAGAACGTGACGGCACCTCCAGTGGCTCAAGGAAAAGGGCAACGACGGGATGGGGCCGGGGGAGTCGCGAACCAAAGACCGTGCGGGACCCGCGGAAGAAAGACCTGACCTGCCTCCGCGCGGTGGTCGTCTCATGAGGCAAGTTCATGACATTATTAGCATTGAAAATTCTAAAGACGCGTGGTAGGTATCATATAAGCATCTTGAATAAGAAAGTTTAAGAACCATTTCATTAACAAAGATCGCTTCGCTGAAGCATGCATCTTCTAGGGACTAAAGAACAAACTCTTACTGCCGTTAGGAAGGGAACTTTTCATTGAGTTCTTGATTCTCCCTGTACATGGATTGCATCTTGTGATTTTGCTCCTGTAGCATTCGTTGCATCTCCTAAAGCAGCTGCAGCTCCATGTGCCTGTCACTGTCTAGCACACAAAGAACAATGGAAGTAAAAATGGGCCATTTCGCAATGGTGACATGAATGTAAACTACCTGTGCATACTGATGCATCTGGACTAGAAGGATAAACCAAATGATGCCCATGCAGATCAATAAATACTGCCAAGCCTAAAAATGTGGGGAGCAAAGGCTGTAGAAAGTAGCTTACTTGAAGCTTCATCAACACAGGGCTCACTTCGCCAGCGGGGTTAGCACAATCCTTCACCACCATGTTTGTTGTCCTCATAATCCTGAGTTTGGAGCAGTCAAATTGCCCAAATGGAACACAAGATGCTGTGATGAGAGGATAGCAATGGAGTGTGGATGGAGCCCAAGGGCAAATCCAGGTCAGATGACCAAGGGGGTCTTCTCTGAGAATGGGTGGGAGTCATTAGGAACTATTAGCACTATATACAGCAATTCTCCATTGGAATTCTCAAAATTCGTTGGGGTCAGTTGACCCCAGTGACAAGCCATAGCGCTGAACCTGATGGAACCATGTTGTCTTATCGTGGAGACGATAGGACAAGAATCCTTGTGAAATCTTTCTTTGAACCACAGACTTGGCATTTCTTTTTCCTTCACAAATCAGAGTGTTTTGCTGAATGCAAATGTCCATACAACCTCTTTGTCTGAGTGACTGAGTTGTACAACTAGTATTATTGTGTAAGCCTAGTGTAACTCTAAACCCTGCTTTGAACCAGTTGTTCATCCTTTGTCCATGTTCAATGGATTTTAGTAAAGCTGTGGAGAGTGCAACATGCTGAGTTGCGCGTTCCCCAAGCTTTTGGTTTTGGACATAGACTGAGAGGAGAAAACACAGAACTGTGTGCATTTCAACGATCGCTCCATCTGCCGTTAGTTACAAGATGCTTAGTTTGGCATTCCAGGACAGGAAAGATAATGCATGGTCCCAGCGATTCTCCATGGCCGCAGAGCTATATGCTACAACTATGTGTTTCCTAATCCCGCAGAGCTATATGATTAGGTAAGAAGATGCTGTAAGAAAGAAATAGGCAGACCTGGCCAACTATGTGTTTGCATCAAAAGATTGTTTAAGAGGACGTTTTAGTACTTCAGTTTACTGGAGGAAACTTCTTCAGCATTTCATCATGTCATCTCTTTATCCTTTTGTCTACTAGTGAATCAAAGGAACGTTGAGGTCTGATTTGCATGAATATGACAACTGCTCTTCTTCTATGTTTGGTTCTTTCCAGTCAACTAAACCAAACTGAGCACAAGGTTCACAGAACTGTTTGTTATGCATCAAAGGATGTTTGAGGCTCTCTCTCTGTTGAATCAAAAGATTGGGCCAAGTTTACTTGTACACAGTGGATATTCATTTTGCTGGTTCTCTGAAGCCGACTGGACCAAAAAAATCAGCACTAGGAGAGTGAACTGTTCAAGCTACAGAGTGGACATGTGTGCCTCATCAGACAATCACCAGTAATCTCCACAAGAACAGGCTCCGTCTTTGAAATGGTGGAACCGCTTCGCGTCTCTAACAACAATATCCCTATCCACAATCTTCGAGATATATTTGATGGCATCATGGCAATCACCACAGACCCTGAGGTTCTTGATGATCACGAGTCTCGTTCCAGGCCTGGTGTTCAGCAGACCAAAGGCGATGGCCAGCCTCTCACTGTGGTAGCTGAGAAGCTGCTCTTTCACATCTTCATCCAGGTCATGGTACACAAACTCTGTTCTTGGAACATAGCCCATCTTCCTCATCTCAGAAGTGAGCTTCGAGACCATTTTCAGGATATCCTGATGCTGAGGGTGGCTCTGGTCTTCCATCACGAATGCATGACGTGTTCCATGGACCTCTATCAAGCTGTAGCCAGGCACTTTCTTGCTGCCGCTATCCTTCATTAGCTTTCTGATTTCCCTGACCTTGTCCCACTTCTTTGCAGCAGCATAGAGATTTGATACCAGAGCAAGAACACCAGTGTCTTCAGGTTGTGACTCAAGGATCATTTTAGCTATGGTTTCTCCAAGTTCTAGCTTCTTGTTTTTCAAGCAACCAGAAAGCAAAGCAACCCAAATTGCAATGGTAGGTTCAGTTTGCATTGATGTGAGCATGTCATTGGCTTCTTCCACGAGACCAGAACGTGCTAAGAGATCAACAATACATACATAGTGCTTTTCTGCAGGTTCAATTCCAAACTCCTTAATCATGCGATCAAACCAGAATTTCCCTTTGTCCACGAGACCAGAGTGGCTTAGAGCCGACAGAAGAGAAGCAAATGTAGCATGATCAGGCTTTATTCCGGTTTCAATCATTTCTTGGAACAGAGCAAGGGCATCATGACCACATCCATGAGTGCCACAGCATGCTATCATCGCATTCCACAAAACCAAGTCTCTCGAGGAAAGCTTGTTGAAAAGCTTTCGGGCACTTTCCAGGGAGCCACATTTGGAGTACATGTCAAGGACAGCTGTACCCAAAATACATTGAAACTCAAGCCTCCTCAATATGAAACCATGTATCGACTTACCTAGCTTCAGGAATCCCACATCAGCGCAAGCAAGCAGTGCACTAACAAGTGCCCCTGAATCAGGTTGAAGCCCTGAAGCTGACGCCTCTCTAAACAAATCAAGTGCCTCATCCGCACGACCATTCTGTGCAAACCCAGAAATCAGCGCGCTCCATGAGACAGCATTCCTGTACGGCATCATTCCAAACACTCGGCGTGCCACATCAAAATGCCCATTCTTGGCATACATGTCCACAAGGCTCGTGGCAGTAACAACATCCATCCTCATACCATGCCGTAAGAGACGGCCGTGAACAGAGGCCCCCATTCGGGTGTTCCCAGTTGACGAGCACGCTTGTATAACCCCAACCATGACCACCTCATCCTCCACCACGCCATGCTCCCTCATCCTAGTGTACATCCTAAGCGCCTCCACCGGCTTCCCAGCGCTGACGAACCCAGCAACCATCGTACTCCACACGACGCGGTCCTTCCTCGGCATTCCATCAAACACCCTGACAGCGTCTTCCATGGCACCGCATCTCGAGTAGAGGTGGAGCAGCGCGGAGCAGACGAACACGTCGCGACCGTACCCGGCCGCAAACGCGCGTTCCCTGACGGCCTCAGCGGCGTCGAGGTCCCCGAGGCGCGCGCACGCGGTGAGCGCGAGCGTGAAGGTGGTGCTGTCGGGCCGCGCGGAGGAAGGGAGCGCGCGAAATACGCGGAGCGTGGCGCCGGGGCCACCGGTGCGGGAGTGCGCGGAGAGGAGCGCGTTCCAGGCAACTATGCAGGAGGGGGGAGGAGGTAGAGGCGGCGAGCGTGGACTCCGCAGCGTCGAGCGCGCCGGCGCGGGCGTAGGCGGCGGCAAGCGAGGAGAGGAGATGCTGGGAGGAGGACACGACGAGGAGGGCGTGTAGGCGGGCGAGCGTCGCGAGCGTGGTGCGAGAGGAGGAGAGCACGCGGCGGAGGCGGCTCTGGTCGGCGAGCAAGGCGGGAAGTCGCATTTGGAGCGGCAAGGGAAGGGATCTCCGGCCAGGAGCAGAGAGAGTAGGCCATTTGGAGACTGGAGAGAGGTGCGACTGGCTATCACGCAGATTAGGCCCAGTAGAGAAATCAATTGGCCCAAACTGCTAAAGCCCAAAAGTCAGATGTACAAGCAAAGTCTTCTAAAAAAAAGATGTACTACAAGCAGGGTGACGACTCATAGAAAAACAGCTCAAGTTGCTGGTCAGTGTTAGCCTCAGTGAACGGTGAACTTCATTACTGGTAGAATAATTTCATGCCAAGGTTGGTGCTCCACTGGATGATTAGTAGCAGCAGCATCACCTTAGCTTAGCAGTAGTATCACTGTATCACCTTAGCTTCTTTGTGATCTCCTCTGCCTATCATTGCTCAGTTTGAACTTCAGGTACAGGCGTGCAGCAAAAGTGCCCTCTAAGTGAAGGCTGCACCGATTTCACTCGGCTTTACTGTCCCTTGCAATCACTTAGCGTCCAAGTAAAAATTAACCATCGCTCGTACATACCAACGAACATACCATACCAGGCTATTGGTTCTAACCCCTGATTAGCTCCAAAAAAACATTCCAAGTCATCAATTCAGACATCACTTACAGGCAGCTATACTGAGAATCTGGATTCCGATCGTATGAAGGCTACAAAAAACTCTCATGCAGGTTAGCTTCGACTACTAATCTACTATACTACATTTCAAATTATAAATCGTTTTGATTTTTCTAGCTTCATAGCTTTTACTAAGTAGACATAGCGTATATCTAATAAATAATAAAAGTTATGCCACTAGTCAAATCGATTTATAATTTGAAACTATTCATTCTATCATCCCTATATAGAGGACAGTCTGTAGTACTAAGCAGGCTGATGATGTTCACTTCATTTATCCGGCACATGGCGAGGAGGAAGCAGCCTTGGGAATGAGAAGCTGTCTTGCAAGACGTCGCGTGGTGGCGGCGGCGCCGTCTCTACGACGTCCACGCGCACCTCCACGCGCTCGGTGTCGAGGCTCCGCTGCTTCGCCGGCGGTATCAGCTGCCTGGTCTGCGACGACGCGGCGTCGTCCGTGTCGCTGTAGTCCGAGTCCGACAGCGGGCTCCTCGCGCCGCCGACGTGCGCGATGGTCTTGTACCGGTGGAGGTGCCGGACCGGCACCTCGTGCAGCCGCTGCCACTCCCCCGCCTCCTCCCTTGCCGGTGCTGTTGTGTCCGTGCTAGGGGTCTCGGAAGAGTCGTGTGATGAACCTTTGTGGTGCTTCTTCTTCACCACGGCCTTGTGCCATTTCTTGAGGGCCTTTGCTGTCTGCTCGTCGAAAATTGTTCGCTTCATTTGTGAACCCATCTGGAAAACAAACCAAATTCCAAGTTAGTCTTCCAAAATACAAACGCGTTTGATAACGCCAGTGCTAAGCTTAGAGAGTCTGGCAGCCTCTTCTGATTTCTGAATGCTAATACAAACGCGTTTGATAACGCCAGTGCTAAGCTTAGAGAGTCTGGCAGCCTCTTCTGAGTTCTGAATGCTAATACTACGGAGTGAAGTAGTAATTCAGTTCTCTCTCTTCTAAAGAAAATATCAGTAAGAAATGTGAATGTGAGTTCACCTGAGTCACAAGGGCATAGAGTGGAAGGGTGATATAGCTGCACATAAATTGGACGATGGCTCTGCAAAACAAGGGACGAAAATGGTTAATGAGAAGTAGAGATTTCTGAACAATAATGAAACTGCAAAAGCAACAGAAACTAACCCAAGGCAGACTCTTGCAATGATAAGCTCAAAGTTGTCATGGAAGCAGGACCTCAGGCCGAATTCGTACTGCACAGATAATGTTTGTCATAAGCAAAGTCTTGACACTGACTACAATTGTGCCATTGAAAATGTCTCCAAATCTCGGGAATCTTACCCAAGTCCAAAAGAAATAAGTGATTTCAAATGCATTCTGCAAGAGCAAATTAAAAAACAGCCGTCAGATAAAATCAACTGTGTTCAGCAGCCTTGCAACCTCAATTTTATCTGTCCATGTGCATATAGAAGATGCAGGCAAACGTCATTATATGCCAAAAGAAATATTATCTGCTTATCTCATTAGGTTCTTCTCTGGAAATTATTTGAGTTCAAGTTTAGTTTATACTGCTGTCCAGATATTAATTGTTCATAATAATCATCATCCAATAAATGCACACAACTCAAGGTTGAAAGTTCCATGCATAAGTTAGTATGGATGCTTTACGTTCAAGATAGCACGCTTTTTGCTAAGTTACCTTTCTGGGCCTTTACTGACCTGAAATGATGCGAAATGGATGAGGTGGAGAACCAAACGAGGCTTCCCGAACCAGAAATGATCATCACTCAGTTTTACCACTGGCATGCCTTGAATAACTGTATGCCTCTCTGTAATTTCAATAGCCATCATAGCAATTATAGCCTGCAGCTTTGTTCCAACTGCTAGAATGACCTACATAGAGGAAAGCACCATTAGCAATTAGCACCAACCAAACAAAATCTTTACCAAAAAGGGATAAGAAACAAACACTATAAACACTTACTACAAGGGGAATTGTAGAGAACCAAAATAAGTTGTGCCATCCTGGACAAAGCAAAATTCAAATCAAAAGAAATTAGTACCATTTCTGAAGGCCACCCCTGTGCTCTAGAAACTGTATCCTGCCTAATCACACATAAGCCATAACCAAATGGCTGAACATTTGGAATGTAAGCTCTAGTTTCTATGTGATCTGATAGTTCAGTTTGACAGGAGAATGCTCATAATAGTTTTCTGGAAGACGCTGGTTAGAAAATAAGATTAAGATTATATAACTCACCCTGAACATTGAAGAGCATGACAGCCAAAGCAGAAGCCCATAACGGTGGACTGATAAAATAATTGATGACATAAATGGGTAAATAATTATTAGGAAGATGAAACTGGAAATACTAAGGAAATAAGCAGAACATTACTAAAGAAACTAAGTGTTATAACTGCATATTCATTTTTTCAAAACAAAAGCTGAACATTAAAATCATAATATACCAATTAATTTCTTAGATAGAAGCATATTTGTGATTAGTATACTCATCTATCAAGTAAAACACTTATAAATGCTTGGATATTTTTCTAATTTTGACTGTTTGCACTAAAAAGGTAATAGTAAATTGTCAACATTTCTTACCTAATGCCAACAACTGTCTTGAAATCATCCTCCAAGGACCTTTTGATGTACTTTCGAAAATTAAACCTAGTCCCCGGAGATAAATGAGCCTATAAAATGATTTTTCAGCAACCTAAACTGATAGCAACAGGTTACTCATGAATCAGAAATTACTTACAGAAATGAACCCGTGTCGCAAAGTAAGGTAGTCTGTCCTCCGAACGGATCTGAAGAACTGCCTAAAGAAGCTCACCTACAGTTTTATATCAAGTGTAAGCATACAGAAATGGGCCCTGAAGTCAGTAGGTTCATTTATAGAATCCATGTGCACAGAACATCATTAGAAGCATTAAAGTCTAGTTTGATCACTTCACACTGATAGATAATCGGCCTTTTATTACTAAATTTTCGCTGTTAAATTCTAGAGACCTTCCGGGTCCCTTACTCCCTTGTTCAGTAATTTATACATGAAATAAATAATATGTTCAAGACTTCAAGTGTAGAGTACAAACCTTCATATTCAATATTTAGTACAATTTATACAAAGTATTTTGTGTGTGTTTTGTTAACTGAGGAGAAAGTATTGTAGCCACAGAAAAGAGCCATGAAACAACTTACAAAATAGAGCGTGATTGTGCTTCTGCTCCAACAGCTTGCATGTTGCCTCACAAAAGATGTTTGGTGCGTAAGCCTGAACTTTGAGGGGTCTGCATAGTATGACATAAAGTTGCAAATTAGCGGACAAACCAAAACAGCTTGATAGTAATAAACAGATAAATATCAAACCAGCTATGCATAGCTTAATGATTTTAGAATAGTATGTTATATATTTTTACATAAAAGTGTACTAAAAAAGTAGCCAGTCAAAATACACAGTACCATTTAAATAATTATACTCAGGGGAGCAAGTTTCTTTTTCCCACACCTTCCATATACGAGTCTGCAAAGAAGAAGAACAAAAAAACAGAATTAATGCAAGCTTGCAACCTTTGTCCATGAGTGCTTTGGGAAAAGAAAACAAGCACAAAGTGAGGACCAACCGTACCTTAGCTCTACCCAAGGACATTGTGAAGAAACTGAAAGTAACATGGAAGACGGCCAAGAAGAACACGAAAATGTGCAGCTGATGCATGCCGTCGGCTGAAACAAGCGACACCATGCCCTGCCACCGTCATTCGGATTAGCATACAGATGAACAGAACAATCTGGAATCGCCTGCGTCTCTCCCACAGATGAAGCCAAATCCAAACAACATGGCTATGGACTATCTGTTTACCCTTACATACGTCTGGGCATCCATCCAAGGTTTTTAAATAAGCCAAATCATGTCTGCCACTGCGCTAAACTACAATTAAGTGCACCTTAGTCACTCACTTTGGGGCAGGAAAAAAGGTTGGTCGGATCTTCAGACAGGTGCCGTCGGCCATGGCCCTTCTTGGGCTCTTCCGCCATCGAGTGGTGGCTGGACCGACGGCAGGGCAGCATGGTGTTGGCGGCTCCCTCCGGGATGCAGATGCGCGCTATGTACCTCCCCGTCACGGTCAGCAGCAGCGATATGAACCCCAGAGTCATCAGCTCTGTGCACACGGAACGGAACTCAAAAACGCGTCAAATTCGACTTCACTTTCGGACGACGACAGCAGTGACTGACTGAAGTTTCAAGAATGCAGTCAATCTGTTACCGGATTTAACCTTCTCCAGAGCGTCGAACAGCGCCTTTTTTCCGCTTCTTGTCGAGCAACTGGGGCAACCAAAAAAATCAGTGACTCCGCAAAACACGCAGCAGAGTACTATTATTAAAAAAGCTCGACAGATAGTTCAGGCCAAATATGATTCAATCAAGAAAGGAAAAGAAGCGAAGCTGAAAGACCGAAAAATGTCATGGGGGGAAAGCATGGGGATGATGATTCGGGCCGGCGAGCGGCGAACCTGGCTGAGGTGGTGGAGGAGGCCCTCGAGGAGGATGGATGCCGCGACGATGACAGCGCAGACGGCGACAACGGCCCACGTCGGCGTCTGGTCCAGCGCCCTCGTGCCGTCTCCGGCTCCTCCGCCGTCGCCGCCCATTTCCTCTCGGAGCTCGCCGCAGCACCTAATTAAACCCCGCCGGCGGCCGCGCGAAGGAGTGGAGGAGAGTGGAGGTTGCAGAGTGCGTTAAATGCGGCGGAGCAGATGAGACGAGACGATTGCTTGGCGGTGCCGCCGCGTGACTGCGCAGACCCAGGTGTAGGTGCGCGTCTCTTTTTAAATAGAGCAGCTGTCTGTCCACTCCAGTGAGTTCAAATGGCGAGGAGCTCCTGTTCGTCCGACACAAAAAGAACCGTGTTCTGCGGGGGGCTGATTTTCGGGCCTTTCATATGCTCCCCCATAGTCCTCGCCCTTTCATATTGCTCCAAACTGGCCCCTGGATTGTTTTTTTAATTATTCACGGACCCTCACCAATAGACACGTACATTACCATTGTAAACACTTTCTAGATCTTAAAAACTGAATAAAGTTATCATATACACCTTTGCTATACTTTTATCTATCACTAAAAGAAAAATTAATCGGAAATCAAGTGACCATACATAGTGTGCCTTCAAAGAGACGCGCATCTAGACCTGTCCTTAGTTTTTCAGCTCCGTTCTACATTTTATAGTCAAACAAGTTTCAGCTCATGCACGCAGCCTTTAAAAAAAAAAGTCGAGTTGTAAGAGCATCTAAAGAAGTAATCCATAAACTCCAGATTTTTATAGAGCCGCCCCACGGTGAAGTTTGTAGAGCGAGTTCATAGAGCGCCCCCCCGTAATATGTACTATCGGATAAAAATGATTGAACGTCAAATGCAAATGTTATTTGTCCGAAGACAGAAGATAGACAATAGAACATTTTAACCTTTATTTATGTACCCTAGGAGGCTTTCCAAAGTTTAAGACCCTCTGGGAAGCAAATATAGAGGAGAAAAACTAATTTAATGTTTTATATAAAAAGTACTAAATAAAATAGCTTTCACTATATTCCACTTTATACATCAATCAAAGATGGCATATCAAATGATTCTCGGGGGCATCGAAGTACCAAAGTTATTTGATAGAGCTGTATGGATGGTTTATTTACATATATGCATAGGAATAGCTGAATATGGTGCTATTTTTGTGAAATTCCTTCAAATTCTTAACCAATTTGCAAATACCATGGTATTTCATTTTTCGAGAATAAAGAAGTGTTATTTTGGCTTTGAATTAATGAGCCGAATTATAAGTAGTGGCATGTCTTAGAAATGTCGAATTCTTAACGGTGTGGTTTCAATAAACTCTTTTCTAAAATCTATGTGACATACTCCCTCTGTCCCATAAAGAATGTCCTTTTTAATTTTTGGATTTCATGTTTGACCATCCGTCTTATTAAAAATATTTATGCAGATAATGAAATAAATCCATTAATATTCAAATATCTTTGTTGAAAAGTCATAATAAAATAAATTATATTTATACAAAAAATTTAAATAAGACGAATGATCGAATAAGATAGTATGAAACCTAAGTTGACAAACTCAATGAAACGGAAGGAAAGTAGCATGTACTCCAAGATTTGTGTGGTCCTTTTTTCTTAACGGTGTACAATTGCTTTTCACTATCCAGATTTTATCCCAGTTAGTACTCCGTACCTTTTGAGTAACACTAGCGGCGGAGACAGCAAATTAATGTCTGCGGAACTCGCCGTGTGGGGCTAGGCTAAATGGCTAATGGGTACGCAAACGCAAGATCGATGTGTTTCTATGGTCCTTTTCCTGAGCGAGACCGTGTCTGTTTCGTAGTACCACGACGCGCACAAAGTAGCAGGGGATGCATATGGACCAGCGTCCGTCCGTGTCCGTATCGCTCGCTGCCATACCATAGCACATGCGTGGAAAATGGAATATATATACTCCCTCCATTTTTTTAGTGTTATATTAAATTTGTCTTAAGTTAAACTTATCTTTGATCTTTGATTTTAAAAAATTTATATAGTTTTATATCATAAGATTTATACTTTTGGATTTATCAAAAGAAACACTATCATAATACATAATCCATATATAATGAAATAAAATATATTTTTAAAAATAATTGATCAAATATTATAATATTTAACTTAGAACAAACCTAATATGGCATTTATTAAAAACGGAGAGAATATATGATCAGCAGGTACATTTATACATGGATCTAGTCATCATCTAGAAATATGTATATATATACTGTACTACTGACTGATGTAGTACTACTTGTCCATACATAGAGATGTCCCCAAAATGAGTTCGCCTTCAAACCGATCGAATGTCCGTATCCGTGGTAAGTCCCAGCTAGCCGGCCTCCAAAATTGGGTGGTATGTACTGTACGTACGTATATACTATTTTCATGTGGGTACAGTTCATCATGGATGTATACCTATACGCATGCCATGGTTCGGATCATCTGTTTCTTGGATGGGGAGGAAATGGGGGCGGTGGACGAATGTATAGCTAGCTTCCTATAGCTCTTGGGGATCATATCGGATCAGCATCACTGTAGTATCGGTAGTGTGATCACACACATTTGTCACGTCGCTCCACCGCGAAGATACATCAGTCAGTCCATCGATGACAGCCGGAGAACATGGCATGTTTACGAATCGACAACGACAATAGAGAGATGCATGGTCTGAATCGCGGGGAAGAAAAATGACCAACGCATGTAATGATAAGTATTTATTTGGATGATAGATCGGTTTCTAGATGATAGACCATGCTTTTGTTTTAATCACAAGCTAGCTAGATCGTCGACCAGCATGCAGATGAATATAGCAAACTGGCAACTGCAGGCGCAGCGACAGCGACTGAGCAAGCAAAAGTTCAGAGACGCACTTCAGCTGCCACCGGCGCCGGCGGGCAATCACAGTGACAAGAAAACCTGAGACCTAGGATAAGTTGTGAGCTCTTCATCATTAGCTGTTGTGAAGAAGAGAATTTTTCTCTAGAATCATTTTGCCCATCAGCTCATCAGGTGGCTCTCTCTTGCAATAATTATAACTACTAGGCTAATCAGCTGAATGAATATTCCCCGTTCAGTCATGTATGCATGGCAACAACCAACAATTCTCCGCTGCAATTCGGTTCC
The DNA here is from genome assembly GCA_015844335.1 of Chrysopogon serrulatus. Taxonomy (NCBI): domain Eukaryota; kingdom Viridiplantae; phylum Streptophyta; class Magnoliopsida; order Poales; family Poaceae; genus Chrysopogon; species Chrysopogon serrulatus. The sequence goes on along the minus strand of JADLZL010000845.1, from coordinate 124,782 downwards.
AACTCTCTGTCACTCTGGTAGCAATCTCGTGTCCATGTCGAAGGAAAGCAGGACAGGGGTTCATCCAGGTTACTGGAAGCAGAGATCGTAGAGACTGATCTGTTTTCTTTGTTCCAGAAAGGCATGTGGCCGGTGGGAGACTCTGTCTGATTTGTGTGGCAGGTTCACTCGGTCACCGGAGAAAATGTGGGTTATCCAACAGCCGGCCACCGCTAGTTTAACTGTACTACAGAATCTTTATGAGACCGCGCCAGTGGTTGGCTGCTCTGGTCTGCGGAGCAACTACTCCCCTTGGACTGACTGACTAGTGGCATCGCATCCCAGTCGGCACGCCGCACCGCCCCCGTTGACTGGAGCTCGAACCTCCCTCGGGCTCAGGCTCTTGCCAGCCAAATCCATGTTTTTCTGGGGGCTCCCGCGGACATGCCGGCCACGCGTCGCACTTGCGCTCGCCATAGCCTGGGATAGGGCGCGCGAGACAACGAGGCCGGGGAAAAAAAAAAAGGTGTGATTCGGCCCGGCTGTTCCGCGCGCGAGCCTGGAAAGCTCGACTCGCAATGGGCCGTGAAAAACTAGGCCCAGGGGGACGCGAGTTTCCTTCTTTTTGGCAAGTTTGTCTGGGCCGGCTGCATCTGTCTGTGGAGAGGCCCTACTGCAGGATGGGCCTTCTTTATTACGCACTAGTTGAACGAGCCACGGCTGTCGCGGCCTCGCCGTCGGAGCCTCCACCGCCTTCCCCTCGTCCTCGCCCTAGCCCTCGCTCGCGTTCCTTCTCCCGGAACCGACCGCCGGGCGATATACCGCCACGGGTCGGCGACGCCTTTAGCCGATCGACCCATTGCTGGATGGCCAGGCAAAAGGTTCGTTCACCGCCTCCTCTCCTCTCCTCCCTGTCGTATAACGTCGCGCTCAGGCACCCTAATCCGATTTTCGCGAAGGCTGAGGAGAACACGAAACCCCCACCTCTGCACTTCAAAAAGTGTGCTAGTGATTTTGCAGTTCGACTTCTTTTAACAGGATCTTTTGACTGAGTCATGCATTGTGTCCCAACATACTTTGTTTGTTTATTAAAATTTGCTTACTGAATCTGGCATGATGTCTAGGATTATAAGAAGTACGTACAGTACTAGTTAGCAGCACTGATCCTTGTGCAGTTTCAGATTATACTTATGAGTTCCATGTTAGTTATGCTGACCTTGTTTCAGAGTGAACAATCCACCCTTTTTATCATGGGATCTGAAGCTGCTGAAACCACTGTTGATTTTTTTTTTATTGCAAACTTGATTTCTGGCCTGAAAATTCTCATACATGGTTTCCGTTGCCTTGTTGGTGTAGATGTATTTGTTGCTTCTTCTATTTCTTATTTTGTTAATTTGTCCAAACTATATTAAGGAATTTTAGAGGATGCATTATGAGCAGAGTGATCTATTGGATAAACGAGATAGGTCCAGAATTGACTGTTTGTAAAATAACAACTACAAGAATGGTATAACCTGCAAAAAAAAATGTAAGTCTTAAGTCAGTTCCTTTCTTGCAGTGGTGCAAGTTTTGGGGAAAAAAATTTCTTTGTGCCATCAAAAATTGTCTTGGGCATGCAGCTTATATGCTCACGTGCCATCAGCCTTTGACACAAAACCTGTATCCACTATCCTTTGTGTTTGATGACATTGATTTACTTGGTATTGATCCACATTACCTTTTTTTAAATGCTTCATTGTTGGAAAGATGTGGAAAATTAAGAGGGGTGGTGGCGGTCTCATAAGGTTGAAAAAAAATAAGATGACTTGCAACAACGGTGTACAGACAATGGACTCACTGATTGCAGGTCTGCTTCTTTCACATACTTGGATATGTATTTTACAGATCTAGTTGAGCTTTTCACAGTTGTGTGGTATCATATATTTTTTATTTAATAACCAGGTGACGTGCATGGGGACTCTAATCAAGATTTTTGGAGACAGCTCAGCCAAGAAGTTGCATCAAATTCGTCTAAAAGTGTTGTCTCAATTGCTGTGTCCGATGGTGATTACTTGCTGGTATACTTGTTCTCCTCATATATACTTGTACATCACAAGCTATAAATGATTTAGTTATGATATTGTGTAGGAAACACTGTGTTATTTGCATGCTCAGGCATAGTTATAGAACACCAGGGCTATATTACAAGGTTTCTGACTTCAGCAAAAGTGGCGAGGGCTTTAAATGATGAAACAAAGGACCATGATAACTTGAAGGTTGGTGCTGCCAATAAACCTTCACTAATTTTGTTTGTTCACTTAAGACAAATTATTATGATCATCATGTATTATTTTCTTGCTTCATCAATATAGGTTGAAGTGCGTCATGAAGGCAATGTTGTCATAGGTTTTTTGGGAAAATGCGCTTTTGATCTTGGCATCGCTGTTGTCAACATCATGACCTTCCTTGATGTTCAAGTCGTACTTCTCAACCATCTGATGGAATTCATGCCATATAGTAACGTAGTAGCAGTTGGGCGTGGCATATCTGGCAAATTAATGTCCACAAATAGGGTGCTGACCCCTGATACAAGCGGATCTGAAGATAGTGAAAATCTTATGCTGTCCACTTGTAAAATCTCTGAGGTAAACTTTTGTTATATGAGCTCTCATTTTAATATGTTTCTTTTCCAATATGTATCTTGGAGGCAATAAAAATGATATTTTTCTTTGTAATTCTTGTTGAACAACATTTCTTTGTTCCAATGTATCTGTATTACCTGTAACTTTCTTTTTTCTCGCTAGGCTTGGGAAGGTGGGCGGCTTTTTGATGTTGAAGGGAACTTTGTTGGCATGAACCTTTTCTTTGGAAAGGGAAGAACCTTGTTCCTGCCAGCCAGTATAATCTTTGGACGACTGTTGCTTTTTCAGCTGTCTCTAAGAACGAGTAAATTTCTTACACAGTTAGAGAACTTGAAGGCCGGCAGGTATGTTTTGTACATTTTCAACTTCCTTGTATATTTGCCCTTTGTTGGTTCACCATCTCTCCTATCCTATTTTGCCCTCCCCTGTTTGTGCAGATTAGGTAACATGTTTTACATGCAAAAACAACTTAAAGAGGTTCATCATAGTTTTGGGACAATTTTCAGCTGCTCTTTTTTTTTTTTTTTTTTTGTAGTTCCTCTGAAGTTTTCAATGTTTTACACTTGTTCTTTTCCACCTTTAGTCCTTTACCAAGATAATTCCTGAGCCTTGTGTCGCAGCTGCTGTAATCATAATTTCTCTTACTTAAATATTGGAGCCAGTATACTTACCTAACTTAAAGGAGGGAACATTTTTTCGTAAAGTGTGCACACTAGAAGAAAATTTGATGCCTCCTGAATCTGAATATTTTGTATTTTATCAAAATATATTCATATCCATACCACTTCTAGTTTAGACTAAGAAATAATAGAGTTGCATGTGATCTGATGGAGAGGATATAATTTACAAAAAGTGATACTCCACGCAAATTATAGGGCATTAGTCTGGTTCTTTCTTCCAGTTGCATCAAGTTTTCTGAGGGAACACTCTTTGCTTGGTGACAGACACTATACAAGTAGCAAGTTGTCAGGTTCATATATTGATATATACAGTTGGGCACATCAGGAATAGTTTTGATTCTACAACTTAATTGATTAGGTGAAACAGTTAGCCAGTGCCACTGTAAATCAGATGATACAGTTAGCCAGTGCCATGGTAAATTAGCTGAAACAGTTAGCAATGTTGATTTCCTTGTTTGGACCCGCATTTACCTTTTTTTAAAAAAAAAAATACTACAGTGTTGGGAAGGAGCTAACTAAGAGGGGTGGTGCTGATCGCTCAAGAACCTCAAAGAAGGATAAAAGAACTGATGATCTCACAAATAGGAAGAAAAAAAGAACTGATGATTTCACAAATAGGAAGAAAAAAAGAACTGATGATCTCACAAATAGGAAGAAGAAAAAAAGAACCTGCACTGATGGAGGAAAGACAAATTCATTGATTTCAGGTCTGCTGATTACCATATTTATTTGAACGTTCAGTATGTACTGTATCATGTTTCTTTAGCTAGTTGACTTGCAACGGGATTCAAATGTTTTTTTTTTCATTTTTTACTTCATAATAAATATAATCTTTTTTAGCTTTTCCACAGTTATACAATTTCATATGTTAGTGCTTATATCACATAATATGGTTATTCCATGTTTGGGGTATGTTCATACATAATGATTTCTGATTTGTTGCGCTGGATGTAAATATTATTCTCACTGTACATTTTGAAATTATGTGCAGACTTTTATGTGACCACTATTTTAATGTATTTAGTACTAGCATATACAGTGCTAATCACTTGACTTTGTTGCTCTACTACACAGATGTTCTCAATGAGGATCCATTTGGGCATCTAGACTCCAAGGGCTACCCGGAGATGGATATGCCAGGTGGTGAGTAAATGCTGTTGAATTTTCTGGTTTCTATACATTGCATATTTTTGCAGCCTGCATTGCCATTAATATATAATTTCCATTTATCTTCGAGCAGACAACAACGTTTTGGTCAATAGTTTTGAAGATACTTTCGGTGACATATACGGTGGTGGTGTCTGGAGTGAACTCAGTGAAACAGTTTCTTCCAACATATCTCAAAATGTTGTCTCGCTTGCTTCATTCTATGGTAATTTTACATTGATGTGCTATTTTACTCTTTGATACTTATATTGGTTTCATCATAACTAATAGCCAAAATATTGTCTCATTTGTTTCATTCTATTGTAATTTTATATGGATGTGCCGTTTAATCTTGCAGATTTATATATTTTTTTCTGTCACTCACTAACGACCAAAATTATGGCATACAGGGGAAAAAAGGATTTTTGCATGCACCGGATTTTTTATTGAATGGAATGGGTCTGGGACTATTTTAACTTCAGCTAGCTTGGTCTCAGATTTTGTTGATGACAAGAAGATTGCTGAGAATTTGAGGGTTGGTGGTACCAACTACTATTTGTTTTCCTTGTTTTAAGGAACTGCGGCTTAAATCTTGCTATATCATTTGCAGATTGAAGTGTTGCTTCCAAATAAAGAACGCAGAGCAGGGGCATTACAGCATTATAGTTTGCGTTACAATGTTGCTCTAGTCAATGTGAAGGATTTCTATGCTCCGCATCCAGCAAATATTCAACAGATGAAGCATAATCATTCTCATACATTAGTAGCCATAGGGTGTGTCTTTGACTCTGGCATATTAATGGCTGCAAGTGGGCAACATACAGAGATGTTGGGCAGACTTGATTGCAAATTGCTTCAATACTCCACGTGTGAAATAACTAAGGTAAAGCTGTACCCCCTTCCTCTTCCTCTTCACGGTTTACTGCTGCATCTGCTTGACAAATCAGCATTGCATGTCACCTGATTAGGCTGGGATTGGAGGGCCCCTCGTTGATTCTGACGGGAAGTTTATCGGGATGAACTTCTGTGGCATGGACACATATTGCATGAGCTTTGATAACAAGAACAGAACTTGGACCCCGTTCCTCTCATCGGATGTGATTCTTGATGTCTTGGCATATCTCAAAACAAAACCGTATGTCTAGATTTCCTTTCGAGTATTTAAGTGCTTGTCATCTAACATAGTCACCGGTGTCCAGGGTGTGTATTTTGGCCATAAGGTCTTCAAGCATAATTTCTTTGCTGTGTTTGACAGGACTGCTGCTCAAGTTGGCCTTGATGTTTATGCATCTAGTGTGCTTGACTGGGCTATCGATGGAGATGATAGCAGCGGAGAGTATAGGCATACATTTATGTGCAAAATTTTGAACAGTTGGCCTGTGCCCGAGGCAAAGTATTACACACCTCAATTTATCAGCGGAGAGTATAGGCATACTAAACGTACTAAGTATGGAAAGCGAAAAGAACGCATCCGCCCTCCCAAGCTGAAAATCATCAATGGAATGAAGTGTTGGGCCCTTTAGAAGTCAGCAGATGTCATCTACTCTGTTGGAGTGCTATTGCTGTTTTTAGCTGGTTTTTCTTGAGAAGTAGTATGAAGCGACCTGTTGCGCCTTGTTTATTAGATTATCACATCGACACATTGTCTATGTCTTGTAATATACTCCCTCCGTCTCGCAAATAAATGAACATCTTTTGACTTTCGTATTTTCTATTTGATTTGCTCGTCTTATTTAAAAAAATTTAAAATTTTCTAATTATTTTTTATGACTTATTTTTATCATTAGAGATACTTTCATAATGATTTATTTATCTTATGATTTGTATAAAAAATTTAAATAAGACGAATGGTCAAACATGAATTATAAAAGTCAAAAACGTTCATTTATTTGTGAGACGGAGGGAGTATTTGTGTTGTACTTTTCTAGTGTTTCGTTGTATAATATCACTTGAGTTATACTATCATTCCCCCAAGCGAAGACCACTCAGTTGTTCCATGTTTCATCACGTAGAGTTTATTCTCTTAGCAAATTAGTTGAAATTGAGGGAACTTGTCGTGCTTCCATAATTGTGATTACATTGACTCTCTATAAGGCTATCCGCACTTATTATCCTCTATACATCTTAGTCATCAAGATTCTCTCATCTATATACGTTTCTTCCGCACCCATCATCTTCTATATTTCATACTCTATACCAACTACCAATAATGGCTCCACTTATCATCTTTTATAAATTTTATCTAAATATATTAATATGACATCTTGTTTGAAGGATTTATTGATTTAGTGGTGTAAACGGAATTTAATTTGGTATTTTGGTCTGTGAGTTATAACAGTTTTTAGTTCGGTTAAAATAATGGGACCATAGCAGTAGCACCGGGCCCCGTGCCGTACAGTAGATAGCGTATGGCCGCTAAGCTGCTGGAATTGGTAGAAGGCAGCGCTTATAGGAACTATTTGCCGGACCCGCTGGGGCGCTTTTTGGTCCGCCAAACACTATTGCCGGATGCCTTTAGCGCTGCACTGTGGTCAGTCTAAGGCCAAGAGGAATAGTTGTGCCACTTTGAGAATTGACTTCTAACAAGGTTAGATATGAGCATAAAGGAAGCAACAAAGAATTTGTCGCTCCCTTATTTAGCCTCTTTTTTTTTGTTATTTGACATCATTATAAATTTTCATGTCCTATTTGACATTCTGCAACCTTTTTCATCCGAAAGGCAAGTGCCATGCGAAAAGATTGCCCCTAGAAAGGCTAGCCCCTTCGATCCAATTAACATTGCCCCTAGAGAGGGTGGCCCCTTCGATCCACTATTTATGATCATTCTTACAACAGTCCTCTACTGTTTTTTTTGCAACAAAAAAAAATTATATTATATGATAGCTGGGGACATTAATACGTTACAAACACTCTGGATTACAAAATAATACCCATACTGTGAATAACACATCTCAAAACCTCCTGTTAAAAGTTTTGTAGTGTAGATGACCGCACAGGCAAACACTCAGCAACTGGCCTGAAAACAAATGCCTAACGAACGACAACCAACATTATTATAGGCGGAATTGAAAAACTTCTTTTTTCTGGTCTTCCTTACTTACAACACTCATCTACTGTTTCTCTCTCCGAGATTCTCTCTGCATGGCCTAGGAAGGTGATCTGACTAGATCGTTCGGCCAGGGCCAGCATCTGTGGCAAGGCCCGGATAGGCCTTACACATCAGCTATGCGTTGGGGGGAGGGCTCCAACTTGATTTTTCTTTTTGCGAATTTTTAAACTTGAATTTGGAATGCACTACTTTGAATTTTAACTATATGTTCCGGCATTTTGACATGTTGAGTCAAGTTGAAAATAATGTTTGAGTATCCTTGTCAGATATGAACGTGAATACAGGTATCTACAGATGCCCATATTTATTTTCTGATCGGACAAGGATATGGTATAATTAGAGTAACAATTTAATTTAACCCCTGCTTGCTTGAGACGCTAGCTCTTTTAACTTGTCATGTATATTAGTAAGTTTCCATCCTACTAGTACTCTGTACTGTTAATTATCGGATGTTTGGTTAGTTATATAAGTTAACTGATAAGAAGTCAATTGATTTATTGTGAGAGAAAAATACTGTTTGAACGGCTAATAAAACAAACAAAACGAACATGACGAGAGTCTTACGTGGCCTTATTAGTACTTTGACTTTATTTTTATCGTGGCATATCGGCCTAGGGCCCGCCATTTCTACGCCTCCAGTGTCATAGACTCACAAGTCATACGGAGTAACCCCTGTTTTCCAGACAGCCAAACCGGCAACTATGGATGAAAATGGTACGGATATTTATCCGACCGTCCGTTCGACCGAATTCGTTTAGAGGGGTTTAGATCTGTCCGTATCCGGGTCCGGATATTCAACATCCGGTGCCGTATCCATATTCGAATACTCAAATCGCATATTTATGATGTCGATATCCAATCATATCCTATCCGGCATGGATGACACTATTCGTATTCGAATCCGAATCCGGACAGAAATATAAAAACAAATGTAGTATCAGTGATATCCGTCCGTATCCGATCCGTTTTCATCCATACCGGCAACCCCCCTGTTTTCGGATCGTTGGAAGCCCTTTCCAGTTCCCCCCGGTCACAGTCATACTACTCACACCAGGCTAGATTCACTGCACTCTCCTATCCGGCATGGATGACACTATTCGTATTCGAATCCGAATCCGAACAGAAATATAAAAACAAATGTAGTATCAGTGATATCTGTCCGTATCCGATCCGTTTTCATCCATACCGGCAACCCCTGTTTTCCAGATCGTTGGAAGCCCTTTCCAGTTCCCCCCGGTCACAGTCATACTACTCACACCAGGCTAGATTCACTGCACTCGCTGCTTTCAGCTGGAGCTAGCTTCTCATTCCGTGGCGTTAAAGGTGAAGCAGTGCAATTACTGCAATGCGATGCCGACAAGAAGGAAAGCGACCCGTCGTCTTGATAGGAACAAAATTGTGTGGGCGATGGGTCTACTCCATCTCCCGTGCGCTGGCTAGTACTGTACTAGTAGTACCACTAGTACTGGATTCATTTCATTATTACTACTTAAATTAAGGCGCCCCGGGTTTATTAGACGGCGGCTGGCGAGGCCCTGTAGTACACTTGCATTCTCTCTTTTCTTTTGCCCAGCCCAGGCATGTACCGACTGTGTGTGTATCCGTGACTCATTCACCACGCAGCGGCACACGAACATCGCACGCAATCCGTTCACGTCGTCGCTGTCCCGCGCACTTACTGGTGATTGGCACCGGGGGCAATCAAATAAGCAAAACAAAAGATCATCAGCCTCAGCCGTGCCTTTGGTTTTGTTTTGTCCCGGGTAGTACCTAGCAAACATAGAGCTTTTTTTTGTTGTTCCCTCTCTCATTTATTTTGAAAAGTTTGTTCGGCAGGAGTAGGTTTTACACATCGGCAAAGCACATCCGGACGCACAAACTTGTTGATGCCTGCCCTGGGACACGGGCGCCGAGCCGTCGAGTGGGATGTTTCTCTTGGTAAAAAGCGGGTAACAGCGCGATACCGATAAAGCATGCAATGTGAGATGTGAGGCCAGGGGGCTTTACTCTCACTCTCACTCTCACTCTCACTCTCTGTTTACCATAAATATCAGATTTTGTCTCGTAGGGATACTGATTGAAATAAAGGTCTTGTTCACATCGAAAGTTTCTTCAACCGAAACTTCTGTAGCACTTTTATTTGTATTTGGTAAATATTATCCAATCGTGGACTAATTAGGTTCAAAAGATTAGTCACGTGATTTACAACAAAACTATGTAATTAGTTATTTTTTTGGCGGAATAGCCAAATTCATCCTTGAACTAAAGCCCACTTTAGTCCTTGAACTACTTTAAAACGGTCATTCTAATCCTCAAACTTTTACAACTGACTCAATTTCGTCCCTAAACTATGAAAATGACCGTTCCCATCCTCAAACTTTCGCAACCGACTCAATTTTCTCCCTAGTCGGACGTGGGCGCTTCTGTTGGCTCGCCTCATCATCGTCCAGTCACCGGAATCAGTTTTTGAAATCCTGCAAATGATTTATTCTTATTCCAACTAGTTGCAACTAGTTATAACTCTTCAATATAATATCCAATAAAGATGATTTTTATATAAAAAATGGTAGGTCTCGATAAGATCTACAACTTTCTAGTTTTAATATTTTTTATATGAGAAGAGTTAAGATGCTCAAAAAGTTAATATAAATTTTTAGCACCATAATAATTATCTGGCGCTACTTGTAATTTGATTCACCGCTATTTACGAAAAGAGTCTCTCGAAATTAGAAAACCACTTTTGAAACGGTATAACAAGTATATTCATTTAACTCCATACAAAAGATATATTGATTTTCTAATGCGGCAAGCGATAGAACATGATTATTATGGTGTTACAACTTTTAACGTGATTATTTTGAAGCAATAAATCTATAATATATTAATTTTGTAACAAAGAAATTTAATCAAATTACAAGCAAAGAATGATAATTATTATGGTGCTAAAATTTTATATTAAATTTTTAAGTATTTTAATGTCCTCAAATAAAAAACTAAAACTAGAAATTTTATATTAATCTTGTATTGAAGAGTTACAATTAGTTACAACCGGTTGGAATAAGAATAAATCGATTCGAGGCTTTCGAAAACCGATTCCAGCTGACTGAACGATGATGAGGCGAGCCAGTGTGGCGCTCCACGTCAGACTAGGGATAAAATTGAGTCGGCTGCGAAAGTTTGAGGATGAGAACGGTCGTTTTTATAGTTTAGGGATAAAATTGAGCCAACTGTGAAAGTTTGAGGAATAGAACGATTTGTTTTTTGTAGTTTAGGGATCAAAGTGAGCTTTTGGCGATAGTTCGAGGATGTCTTGGCTATTCCGCCTTATTTTTTACTAATATTTAATGCTCCATGTATACAAGGTAGAAATTGATGTGATGGAGAGAGAGTGAAAAAACTTGCAACTTGCGTAGAAACTAAACAAGGCCTAAGTGTAAAATGTTAAATTGTCTTTGTACGTAAATATCAGATTTTGTCAGATTTATGATTTTATTTTATGAGTTTTTTATTCCTAAAACTGAAAATTATAGATTGTGCCTATAAAAATTACAACGATCAAAGCCTACAATATTAATATAAAGTATATATAAATAACCGTCATCATGAAAGCAAGCTAAAATTTAGACACCTAAATTTTATAAAAATTTTAGCAAATCTCTTAAAGCGCAGTACATATCCTAAGATACAAACTTGTAGCTTCTTAGCTACAAAGAAAGAGTTAAAACAACTCAAGAAAGTAAGCTCAACAGAACACAAGAGCGAGACAAAGAAATTGAGGTTGTGTGCACTGCTGCTAGCCTCCCCGTCCCGCGCTGCATCCTATATCCCTTTAATGCCTCCTCGCATTGTGTCTCGCCTCCTCGTGGGTTGACGCGTCGTCCTCGCCCCTGACCCCCACTATCAGCCCATCACAGTGCTAGCCACATCTTTGGCCGCATCATCCAACATGGGACATCCAACCGTGGCTATCTCAATGGAGGGGTGAGGATATGAGGAAGAGGAGAATGGACCCAGTCTATTGGAGAAGATGCAACTATTTCTTTATTTTAGGAAAGACGAAGAGGATGTAGGCGACCACAAAAAGGTAAAGCTATTGGGGACTACTTGAGCAAGGAAAAAAGAACAATCACTCTTAATATATGTGACAATTTTATGGGGATGAGTAGTAGTATTGAGAGATTGCTAAAGATGCTATATGAGGGGTTTTGGGCCGCGGCTAGGGCCTAGTGGTCCTAGGTGTTAATCCACCTCAGTCGGTGTAAAATTGCCAATAAAAAGGCCAGTTGGGATGAAGGCTACACTACCTGTGGAGATGGAGGTTGATGCTAGCCTACTAGGCTAGTTTCAAACTTGGCTTAGGGTAGGCAGATGAAGCCAAAGGCCTAGCTTGGGGTAACTGAATTTTTTTTGAAAGTTAAGGGAGTTGCTACTGGATATATTTCTCCCAACACCTATATGAAATGCGGGTCCTACAGTTGTGTAGAGAAAAAAATTGGGTAAAGAGTGGTAGTGGCCAGTGTGATGATTCTCATGCTACCGGATAGATATAAACTTCCTTTATTTGAGGAGATATGGGGGAATATTGGTGATAAAAAAAGGAGGTATTAAGAAATTGCTCGAGCAAAAAGAACAAAGAGGCTTTAGGGAGATAGGAGTATTGGCACAATGCTGTTGTTGCTCTTACGGGAATGGGAGTAACAGACAATGTGTGTGTCGATAGGTAGAAGACAAATAATTAGCTGTTATAGGTCAATTTCACCATTAAGAAGGGAAATCAATTAAATTAAAGTCTCAAAAACGCATAATGAGTGGCGTATTGACATGAAATACTTTTTGTTCACATGGTGATAGGTAAACTGCGGTTTTTTAGTAGTAGAAATTGGGAAAACAGCGATCCCCGATAACCCCAGATACCAGATACCACATATCGACATACGGATATAGAGAGAAAGTGGAGAAAAGCGACAATGCAAGTACAAAATCCACACCATATATTTTGCTCGCACGCCGACTTGACCATATCCACTTCCAGCATGGGAGAGTAGAAGCACCCACAATTAGAAAAGGCAGGAGCTGAAAAGGCGAATGGGACGAACGAGCGAACCCGACAGGGACACGGAATGCGCACCCGAGCACCGCACACCCCGAGCGCCGCCGCGGGCCCACCCACCCGTGTTACACAACACACCACGCCCGCCGTGCTGCACTGCACAGCGCGGCCGCTGCTATAAGCAGATGGGATCACGATCACACGATCCATCACGCGCACCTCCCTCTCGTTCTCGCCGCGTCCCGTCTCCAACCGGACTCTGAAATCCACGAGCACCTCACGCCCCCCGCCCCTCCCTGCTCTCCGCCTCCCGGTCCGCCCCCATCGCCACCCACCAGCTCCTCCGGCGGCCCCTACCCACCCACCTCCCCGCGTGCCCGCGGCCTGCACCCGGCGACGCGCGAACGTCCCGGTTCCCCGGTGGTGAGCGCCCCCTTCTTCTCTGATCTAATCCTGTCCACACGACTCTGCCGCGTTCTTTCGTTCGGTCCGATTTCGTTCGTCTGGTCGCTGTAGAAACTGCTGGATCTTCTCCGGCTGGGGCAGCGGAGGACGGGTTCTCCCTCCCGTTCGGGCCGCCGCAGAGGTCTCGGTCTCCGAGCAGCGGAGAAATGGCGTCACTTGGTGGTCATCTCTTTTGCTCCCAATCGAATACCGGAATAAAATCAAAATTTCCCGTTTCTTTCCTGTCGTCGATGTTTCGGATATCCATCCCCCTGTTCCCTTAATTTCATTCCACTAATGCTCCAGACCTGATAATGGATGGCGGATTGATTGAGACAAATGAATGGCCTTTAAGTTTCCAAGGAAAAAAAAATCGATTCACCCCCTGCTCTAACCATTCTTGTTGCACAGGGACGGGTAGCCAGTGCAAAAGTTGCGCCTTTGTTTCTGAAATGCTTTCGTTTCCTGTGCTCTCCCTGATCACCAACAGAGTAACGGAGAGACGGAGCCATGAGCGGAGGGGTGGAGCCGGAGACCCCGCCGGGTAGCAGCAGCAGCAGGAGCGGGGGCAGCACGCCCGTGGGCGGCAAGCCACCGCGCCACCACCTCACGTCTATCCGCCACTGCGCCAGCAGCGCCCGCATCGCCGCGGCCTCCGCCGAATTCGTAAGCAAGCTCGCTGCCAACCCGAGCCTTTTGTCCCCCAACATATATCGACGTTTGTCCTTTTCTTCTCCTCCTGCAGGGGCTGGATTCGGCGACGCTCAGCTTGATCTCACCTACAGACATCCGTCCGGGCTTCTTGCCTGTGTTCAGGTCGGGGAGTTTTGCAGATATGGGGCCCAAATCGTACATGGAGGACGAACATGTCTGTGTGGACAATCTCGTCGAGCACCTTGGGCTCCGTGGCCCGAGCTTCTCTGCACCGGGTGCTTTCTATGGGGTGAGTGGGAATTGCATTTGCATCAGAGCTAAGTGCGGACTAACTGCTTTTGTTAAATATTTAACAATGTGTACTCTTTATGGATCTATTATTTGTTCTTTTGTGGGTGGCAATCATGTTGCTATGATAGCTTCTAGGCTCTGTTGTATTCATGAATCATGATGGTAGAAATGATTGAACTGAAGAGGAATCCGTTCCACATGGGCAGTGATAAAAACCCAGATGATAAATGCTTTTCTTTCTATTTTGGACCCTTCGGTACTGCACACTGCAGATGGGAATTTTGCTTGTGAGAAATAAGTGTCTTGCTCTTTTGCCACCTGGCCTTGCAGATTTTTACTGTTTTGTTTGTGAAAATTTAGGTGTTTGATGGTCATGGTGGTAGCGATGCTGCTTGTTTTGTCCGAAAAAATATACTGAAGTTCATAACCGAAGATTGCCACTTCCCCAACAGCATTGAGAAGGCAATCAGAAGTGCTTTTGTAAAGGCTGACCATGCAATTGCGGATTCCCAGTCTCTTGATCGGAATTCTGGGACCACAGCATTGACGGTCCTTATATCTGGCAGGTAAATTCCCATGTTGGCAGTTCATCAATATGTATGCTTTAGAAATTTATTGACACTTCAACATATTGGTCAATATAGTTATGTTGCTATATAAGTATAGTCCTAATATTTGCTGATAACATAATAAATTAAGTAGCAGTCCAAAAGTTTTGGTTTGGCGAAGATGATTAAAACATCTGAAGTTATATTTCTTTATACCTTTTTGTTACAAGAAATGATTAAGTTGATGACAAGTTTTGTTTCCGAGAGAAACTATTAGTTAAAGCCCTGTTCATGGATTTATGAATCAGTAGAGGCACTTCCTTCCATTTTATCTTTATTATGAGTTTTGTATCCAAGAGAAACTATTACTTAAGGCCCTGTTCATAGTACATTTATCTGACTGTCGTTTCACATTTACTGCCTCAATGGCCAATATTGTCTGTACATTAAAGTTTCTTTGCTGGGCCAAGCTGTTCTTGGGGCTCTAGTTACCCTTATGGGTTGATAAATTTCAGCATTACAGCCTGTATGCTGTTCACAGCCTTTTGATTAGGTATCTACTATGGCGTCTCAAAGTATGCACCAATGTTTTGAAAAACGCTGGACGCTAGGCGTGCGCTAGCCTGTGGTTTAGAGTTTAGGAAGTTTAAACGTAGATTAAACGTGATTAAACGTTTTTGTTTTTTTTTTATTAATTTTGTGCTGCTAAGAGAAAGATCAGTATATAATAACAAACTAAGTAGCAATCTTACAGAGAATACACAATACAGTCAAGGAAAAATTAACAGATTAACATGGAGAGGGATTGAAGGAGCATCTGGATTGGAGCTATGTCAAGAAACCGAGCAGGGATGCGGGTGTGCGGCAGGGGTGCAGAGCTTTGTCAGCCACAATGCAAGGGGCCGGACCGCAGGAGAACGCTGCAGCCTGCACCAGCTGCTCCTGAACTCGGTTCCCTTCCAGGATGTGCTTATTTCTTGAGCAGGAGGCAGTGTCTAGGCGTGCCCAAAGTTTAATTGGGCGCCTAGGCCCTAAACGAAACGTTGGGCCTCCGTTTAGGGTTTAATCAAGATTAAACGAAGTTTAATTGCGTTTTTTAAAACCTTGGTATGCACTCACCAACCTCATTAAAATGGTGCAGGACACTGCTTGTTGCGAATGCTGGTGATTGTCGAGCCGTATTAGGAAAGCGAGGCCGAGCTGTTGAACTCTCTAGAGACCACAAGCCTACCTGCACAGTTGAAAGGCTCAGAATAGAAAACCTTGGTGGTACTGTCTTTGATGGCTACCTCAACGGTCAGCTGGCTGTAGCAAGGGCAATCGGTGATTGGCACATGAAAGGCTCCAAAGGCTCTGTATGCCCTCTTACACCAGAACCTGAGTTTAGGGAGATTAGGCTTACTGAGGAAGATGAGTTCTTGATAATAGGCTGTGATGGCCTTTGGGATGTGATGAGCAGCCAGTTTGCTGTTTCCATGGTCAGGAAAGAGCTGATGGAACACAATGATCCGCAGCGGTGCTCGCGAGAGCTTGTCCAGGAAGCGCTTAGGCGTGACTGTTGTGATAACCTAACCGTAGTAGTCGTGTGCTTCTCAGCAGATCCACCCCCTCAAATCGAGGTCCCAAGATTCCGAGTACGAAGAAGCATCTCAATGGAAGGGCTGCATACACTGAAAGGAGCTCTTGACAGTAATGTCTGAACTCTGAAAGTTGTCTTGGCAGTAATTTCTGAACTCAATGTGTACCTTCGCCTGCAACTTCAGCCGCGTGAAGAATTCTCTCTTCTTTATTGTTGGTCTGTTAAAGTTTTGCACCACTCATTGGTGTTTTGAGATATAGATCTCGTAATAAGTTTTGTAGAATTATTTGGGAAGAAATTTTGTTAAGGTGTAGGCTAATTAATCTTTTTTTTTTTTTTGTTGAGGCAATGATTTATATGTACCGGCCCCATTTGATTGTTGGTTGCTCACAATGTAATCGAGCAATTAACCGACATTGTTGTTCTGGTACGATTGAGAGTTATAGCAGTTGATCATTTTTTTATCTGGTTCAGATCAGAATTCCACTTGTATGATTGGATGAGTTCCCTGTTCCATTATCAGAACCAAAAGAGAATGAAGTTATTTATTATGGTATGAATCCTGTGTATGGCCTGGTACAGATTTTGTCCATTTCTGCGCATATTAGAAAACTTGATGAAAACATTCCTTGACTCCCTCTTATTTGTTAGACTTGATTGATCTGTAGTAGACGCGGGCTTTCGTCCTGTTCGTTTGTCTTATCAGTCGGCAAATCAACCAGTTTAACTTACTAGCCGTTCGAATAATATGTTTAATTGATTTAACAATGTTCTGAAATGTTTTCATCTGTAAGTTTCTGCTGTTGTAATCGGGAAAAAAACAACAAAAGGAAGACAGGACTGAATCACGTAGCACAGGGTACAGCAGCCGCAGGAGCATCGAGCAGAGATTGACGAGCAACGCTACTATAGACAAGACACTCAATGCCGGCGAGGCCAGCCGTCATTCGGCACCAGCACCACTCGTGAATCTGGCCGCGGTCCCGGCCGCCGCCGGCGCATCATGTGCTCTGCTGTTCGCGCCGATTCCAGCCGTCTGCCGCACTCACGCAAACACCCCGTCGTGTCAGGATTCCACTTTGTCTGACTGGCCTCTCGTGCTTCCAAGGTCGCCTTCGTGGTTCAGTGACGACCGAGGAGACTCGATCACGCGGCAAAGGGACACAGGACAGCGAGGACGCCGCTGGAATTGGCAGTGGGAATTCTCCTCTCCCGGCCTGTGAGTTCAGCCGCGTTCCACGGTTCCCCATCACGTGATTGGGTTCGCGTTAATTCAAGTTCCAGCCGTCCACCTCGCGCGCACGCCTTCCGCAACCCAAGGCGCGCTCGCGCTCTCCGCGCTCGGGGTTTGCCTTTGCCGCTTCGGTCCTCGCCCCTCGGTGGTGGACGGTGGGCAAACACAAAGCCTGTGGTCGTGGTCGTGGGCGTGCCGGCGTGGGGAGACCAGACGGGCTGAGCCAGTTGCGATAGCCCTCAAGAACAGTCAAGTCCAAACCATTCTTCAGAACACCAGTAGTACATGCGTATAACTTGAACAAACCGGCATTGTCGAATTTATCAACTGGTTAAATAATACCATTTAGATGATGTAGTATTTCTGAAACAATAAATGAGACAAGCTAGGGCACCGTTTGATTCCAAAGGGATTTTAAGAAATTGAATAAAAAGAATATGATCTGTTTTATTAGTTTTGTGTCTACTGTTAAAATCTATTAGAGTCTTCTCTTTCTGTTCCAAAATAAATATCACTCTCGTTCTGGTTTTCTGAGAAGTCAAACACTTTTGTTGTAAATACTATTTACAAATCTAATTAAACTTAGAAAAGTTCAAGTTCGATCAGCAGAATACCGTAATCGACACTTATTTTGAGACGGAGGGATTAATCATTTTGGATAGAATTTTAGGATTTTGCATTTATTGAAACGGGACCAAGAGTCTCGCAATATGTGACATGGATTTTGTGCGTCTCACCTACGGCAGCGTTATACTCGAGCGTGTTTGGTTGAGTTATGGCTTCTGAAAAAGGTGTTGTGAATTGTGTGTCGTAAAAAAATTGTTGTAAGTTATGAGTTATGAAAAAGTCATAAGATGTTTGGAAGCCCAACCAAACACACCCGACAGTGAATTTGGACAAAGGTAATTTCATGGTATATTAGCCATACTTCCATGGCCTTCTTGCGTCGTGAACCATGGCAACTGGTTGTAGTCATAATAGCATGCCAAAAAAGAAGTAGATGAAGACAATGAGGTTAATTTTGACTTTACAAGATGAACAAAGAAACGACCAAGATTAATTTGCACTTTGTTATTTGGTATGATACATTTTGCTGTGAACACAAATAGCGGGTACAATTTTGTCTAACATTCAAGGAAGGATGGGGGCTGTTTTCTATTATACGCTAACACTAAATTCCCTCCCGTAATTTTTAAGGCTTTGGAGCGGACATGTAATTTCTTCTCTTCGGCGAGTGATGGATACATATATTTGCCAGGCTTGGGTATGCACTCAATCAGAGATCACTCGTCCCGAATCTGCCTATTCTTATAAACCAAAAAAATCACAAACCAATGGAGCCTTCACGAAGGAATATCTCTGCAGCAGCTGTCGTCGTCGCCCTGCTTGTTGTAATCCTTGCTGCCAGTACGTGCTTATATATAAAAAAACAAGTTGCTAGTCGCAGCTCTAGATGGATGAACTTGTTTGATACTTTTGGCTAATATAATAGCAATGTTGTTCTTCGTTCGTCTACGCGTTCACACAGAGATGGCGTCCGTTGAGGCGGATCACACCTGTTACCATCTGAGCGGGAAGTTCAAGGGCTGGTGCTTGTACTCGGACCACTGCGCAGATGTGTGCTTTTCCGAAAGCGAGGCCAACACTGGCGGCAAGTGCCGCGGTTTAATCTTAAAATGCTACTGCATAACAGTCTGCGCGCACGGGCAAACTCCTGGGAACGTTGTCGCTGCGAGGCCTCCGGCAACGATTGGATGAGCCCTGCCGCCCCGGTGTAATGTGTGCTTGGTACCGGCCGGTAGCCTGTAGGACGAATAGGTGTGTAATGTTTGTGATTGTGAGAAGATCAGTTCGTGACAATAAATTGCTGTGCTTCGATCAGCATATTTTCCCCATGCAAGTATATATGTATGCTTCATTTAGTCTCTGAATCATGTCATCAACCAGTCTCGAACCTAGGCTCTTCCGCCCCCGCAGCTGCCGCCGCCTCCGTAGCCGCCGCCGCCTGACCCCCGTTCCTCTCGCCTTCGGCCTCCTGCCGGTGGAGAGGAGGAACGGGGGTCCATCGTTTTTAGTCGATCTACTGTTTCGTAGATTCTGAGTCAAGTCCATCTAGGTCTAGGGTTTGCTCGCCGTCGATGTTCGGCGGCGGAGTTAGGTTTTGCCGGAGGAGTGCGGCTCCTTTGCGGCTTGTTTTCCCTGGTGACGCCGGTGATGCGGAAGCGGTGGCGGCGCAACAGAATAATTTCTTTCAGCATCTTCCGTTCTCCGATGGCGATCTACTCCGACGTCAATGGAGAGGCTGTGGAGACCTGTCCAGAGTCGAGGGTCGGCGCATCGTTGTCTTCTTCAGGTGATGATGGTGTTGACCCTATTAATCTCGAGGAAGATGTTCTTTGGTGAAAATCTGAGCTTTGCTCGGGTTGTCGGCGATGGAATCGAAGGATGCGTCGTGGGTGCGGGAGTTAGCCGATGTGCCCGGGAGGCGTGTCGGTCGGCCGCTTCGCCTAGAAGTAAGTCCTCCTCTGCGGCCTCCACCTTGTGGAGTTTGGCTCGTGCCCGACGACGTTTGGGAAGCGGCCGATGGCGGTGACGAACGGATCTCCAAGGCTTCGAGGAAGATGAACGTAAGTTTTGAACTTCTTTGTAATTTTTCTTTTCTTTGCAGTCCCTATTTGTAAAAAGTCCGTTGTAATACGTTGAGATTAATACATGTTCCTTCTAAAAAAAAATCAGTCTCGAACCTAAAACTTGGATTCACAAGATCCTTCGAGGGCCAGCGAGCCCCCAAATTAAATGTGACACTCCAGCTAGATATAGAGTCCTACTCAATCATGTACAAGGTCCTAATAGGACATCTGGACATGTGTATCAACCAGACTACCTAATAAACACAAGAAGCAAAATATTCTAATTATTTTCCACACGATGATGACGAAATAGAGAAATATTTGACTAGTCGGCGTATTTCAAATTGAAAGTTAAGTACTCACCGCAAAGCTCTCTAGCCATGGCCAATATTTAAAAACTTACTTTGCGCAGCATGTTTTAGTCTACGGGTAGAGCGTATATTCGTATATAAGCTGACTATTTGGAAAAATGTAAACAATGGACAATATTCATGGTCTTGCACTATAAAGTATCTTTAACCATAGCGGTCCAAAATGCTTAACCGTGGTGGTTTTCAACCGCCTCGGTACAACGCGCTCAACACTTCAAAGGCTGCCGCTGTACTACTCACTCATTTATATCTGTATATATCAATATTTTATAATTTTATATAGGATATTTTAGCTACTAATAAATAAACTCAAATGAAAAAACTTTTAGCTATAAAGTTTTAAATCTCATTAAGAGCTACAACTTTAACATAAGATGTATCTCCATTGAAGATAGTTTTATAAAAATTTAAAAATCAAGTCTCAAAACATATAAATTTTAAACACATTTGAGACTCTAAAATACTTTAAATAAAAAACTTATCAATATCAAAGATATAACTCAGGTCGCGCCTGCAGCCCACCCCGCGCCTTCCGGCCGTGGCAGCGGCTCAGGGCAGCCGCGCCCTTCCGTCGCGGCAGCTGCAACCCGCACAGCCCCGGCCTCGCCAGGAGCCCGCGCCCGTGCACGCCGCCCCGACCGCGCCTCCTGCTGCGTAGCCTCGGCCACGCCGCCCCTCACGTCGCCTAGCCCCAGCCAGGCCGGCTGCCTGTCGCTCAGGGCGCGCACCAGCCGCCCGCCGCTCAGGGCCGCGCACCAGCCGCCCGCCGCTCGGGCCGCTCGCGTGCAGGGCTGGCAGCCGCTCCCTACTGCTCGCCTGCCGCTGGATCTGCTGCTTGTGCTCGCGTGCAGGGCTGGCAGCCGCGCCCTACTGCTCGCCTGCCGCTGGATCTGCTGCTTGTGCTTGACGGGAGGATGCCTCACTGCTTGTGCTCGACGGGGAAACAACCTCTACAGCTCGACGGGAAACACCGCCGGTCCGCCGCTGCTTGTGCTCGAGTCGGAACGGAGGATGTCGAAGCCTCCTTCTGATTTGGATAAGGGGTAGTTTTGTCTTCTTTTTGTTTTTTGTTTTTTCAGTTTTTTTCTTGCCCCTGATTTATTAGCATCTCAATAGTTGAAAAAAAAGGGGCGGACGGGAGTTTCATATTCAAAAAACAGGGGTAAACATACAAAATTAAAAAAATAAGGGCAAACATACAATCTCTATATATCTAATCCAGAGCCAAGCTCTGGCCAACGGCGATGGCCACGTCAAGGGCCGTTCCCGGCCGTCCGATCGGGCGGCCGGACGGCCCAGATCGTGTCTTCCTCGGACATTTTGCAAAAAAACCATCAGACTTTGTATGAATCAACCCGCAGTCCATCTCCCACTCTCATAATTTTTTGCAAAAAAAGCCTCGAACTCATCGGAAATCAATCCGCGGTCCGCCTCTTCTCCCCTCCCGTTCGTGGGCCTCGGCCTGCCTCGCCGCTCGGCGTTGGGCCGAATTGGGCCTGATGGCCTCTTTCATTTTCCAGCGAATTTATCTTTTACCTAAACTGGCCAAAATATTGTAAAAATCATAACAAATCAAATAAAAATCAGAAAAATACCAAACCAAGTTTGTTGAACTCTACACAACTAGCACTACACTCTAAACACATAGCATGACATATTTTTAGGGAATTTAATTTGTATAAATATAAATCTATCGTACCGTATCTATATTATTATATTTAAATTACTCATGAAATGTTCCTCTCTCTACGATTCATTATTATACAAAATATACTCCCATTTAATCATAAAATGGTCCTCTCTCTTAATGAATACTTTAAATATTTCTTTCTCCAAAAATAAATATAGCCAAAAAATAAAATTGTCCTCTCTTAATAAATACTTCAAATATTTCTTTCTCCAAAATAAATATAGCCAAAAAATATGATAGTTCTACTTCAACAACTAAGATAATATGTTGCTAAAATAATACAAGTTTTCAAAATATATATGTGAAATTCTAAACATCGTAAATCCCACATACAACCACCACCGGGCTAGATCAAGACGGAACTCACCAATAGCTTTTGTTTAGCCTATAATGTACAAATACAATGGACTAGACAACTGGTCCGCTTCCATTTGCAAGCGGCAAAGCCGCGCGTCTTTCTAGTTGGATCTCAAAACAAGAGCAGTCTTGCTATTGTCCCTAATTTGTATGACTTGTTTGATGCTTTTGGGTTTTGGCTAATACTGTAATGTTGTCCTTTGTTCGCTTATGCATTTACACAGAGATGGCGCCCGTTGAGGTGGATCACACCTGTTACCATCTGAGCGGGAAGTTCAAGGGGTGGTGCTTGGACCACTGCGCAGGTGTATGCTTTTAAGTGAAGCCAACACTAGCGGCAAGTGCGGTGGTTTCATCTTAAAATGTTACTACGCGCAGGGGCAAAGGGCCGCTCCTGAGCAGGCGTGTTCGGCTGCTTTGCTGCCGACTGATTCTGGCTGGTTCAGCTGCTTCTCTCTCTCATGCTAGCACTGTTCAACCAGCCAGCCAGCTTTATACCAGCCGAGATTGTCACTGCGAGGCCTCTGGCATCGATTGGATGAACCCTAACGCCTAACGTTCGCCTGGTACTAGCCGGTAGCCTGTAGGAGTAGTAATGTTTGCGATTGTGATGAGAAGTTAAGTTCATTGTGACAATAAATTTTGCTGCGCTTCGATCAACATAATTTTTTCCCCATGCATGCGTGTATGCTTCATTTAGTCGCTGTTATGTCATACGGTCCCAAACCTAAAACTTCGATGCTGAAGATCTTTGGGGGCCAGCAAACCGAAAGTATCGCAATCCAAGTCCTATTCAATCATGTACAAAGTCCTACTCTAGGACATGTATCGACCAGACTACATACTAAACACAAGCAGCAACCTTAGGGTATGCCAAGCCATTATAATTATTTTCCACACGATGATGACTCTCTAGTGTAATATGTGACTTAGCTAGTCGGCGTATTTCATTGAAAATTAAGTCCTCATCTCAAAGCTCTCTAGCAGATCAGACTGTGAAGTTAATTTTAACTTTACAACATGAACAAAGAAACCACACAGATTAATTACATTCTTAATCAGATATGATCATTTTGCTCTGAACAAAAACAGCGGGTACGATTTTTGTTTAAAATTCAAGGAGGCTGCTTTCTAGTATGATTTTTGTCTAAAATTTAAGGAGGCTGTTTTCTAGTAACGTTGGTTAAAACACTACTATCTGCCATATTTTTTTTAAATGTTTTGGAGTGTGGTAATAACAGTACTATCTGCTATATTTTTTTAAATGTTTTGGAGTGTCCATGTAATTTCTTGTGTTCGATGGGTGATATGTATACTCCTCACGCCTCAATCGGATATCACTTGTTCATGGTCATCCAACCATAATAATTATAACATATATAAGAGTAATAATAAACCATGGAGTCTTCACGAAGAAATCTCTCTGCAGCCGCCATGGCCTTCCTGCTCATCATCATGTCCGCAGGTACCTGCGTACTATGCATGAGTTATTACCTCGATCTCAAAAAAATTATAACTACAGCTTACGTACATATCACTAGAGTGGTTCACGTTTGATCAAGTTTCTACTGAATGATTATTTATAATTTTAAATTAATTTATTATAAAAATAAAAAAATCATAACTAATCTAGTATTATTTATTCAGTATCATAAATATTAAGATTCTTTTATCTATAATTGGTCAAAGTTAGAATGGCATTCTTTCTTAGACTCTCTCCATTGGTGAATTAGCTAACGTTCCACGCTTTCGTACAGCTGAGATGGCGTCCGTCCAGGAGAGTGATGATTGTTACCATCTGAGCGGGAAGTTTAAGGGATGGTGCTGGTACACGGCTCATTGCGCAGATGTATGCTCTAAAGAAAGCAACGACAACATTGCCGGCACGTGCCGCAGCTTCCCCTCTCGTTGCTACTGCATAACACAATGCCGCACGCCTCCGGCAACGATTGGATGAGCCCTGCCTGCCCCGGTGTTGTTTGCCCTGCTGCCCAGCCGGTAGCTTTGCTTGTAGTAATGTTTGTGATCGATCATGGGAAATCAGTTCGTGACAATAATAAATTGCTGCCCCTCGATCAGCATCAAAACTAAAAACAAAGTGTTTTTCCCATGTGTACACCTGCTTCATTAGTAGTTGAAATTGAATCATGTCAATCTAAACTTGGACCCCGAAGATCTTTGGAGGGCTAGCAACTCGAAACGGTAGCAGGAAGAGGAAACGTCGCTCATCACCTGCCTGGCTCGGCCATCGCTGTCTATATGATCGCAGCCATCGTTAATCTCATAATTTTCTTCATCTCTAGCTCGAGCACCCCAACCTCCACTACTATCCTCCACTCATGCTAATCCTAGGAACTAAGCTACTTCTCCTTCTTTGACCAAAACCTTCGCTCCCTCCTCGGGTGGCGCAACCAACTTTCCCATCACCCTAACCCAGGTCCAATGGTTGTCTGGTTGCTAGCCTTCCTAGCTTTTGTAGGCCATGCAATACCATCCAACTCTAGGCCTCTAAAATTGGACGTCTAAATTAAAAGATATTATTTGGCCATCAAAGAACGAAATGGATCCTAAATAGTGTCTATAAAAGGGGATGTAATACGGTTTGTTCAGGAATATATAAAATCATTAATTAACTTGTGCTTGTTGCCCCTAACAAAGCCCCTTTAAAAGAGTCATGCACAAGATCTCAAACAGGCTAACATCTAAATCCACACTACAAGAAACTTGTTGATCCGTGACACTAAATCCTGACGTTTCTAGAGAACGTTATGGAAAACGTCACGCACTCGATCTTTTTTCGTCCGCGATCGATCTTATCCGTGATGTTCTCCAAAAAATATCATGGATTGAGCGTCACAGATTAACAACATTCTTGTAGTGACGTTACACTACATATAGATGCATTAGTTTCATAAAAAGGTTATTCCCATATATAGGAACATGCTTTTAGGACAACATTATACTATTTTAAATGTCTTTACCTTTAGATCTAGATTTACAAAAATAAATGCATATGGTTTTACTTCGTAATATAATGCTCGTTTGCCTAAAGTTGGAGGTCTTTTGAGGGGGGCATAACAAAAGCACCTATCAGCGGTGCCATAGTTCTTGTAAGGTTTTGGAGAACTCGTTTTACTTCGTAATGCTCGTTTGCCTAAAGTTGGAGGCCTTTCGAGGGGGCATAACCAAAGCACCTATCAGCGGTGCCATAGTTCTTGTAAGGTTTTGGAGAACTCTTTAATTAGCATGAATAGAGTTTTTACCCTTCCGAAATATATCATATATATATTGCCAGGCCAGGATAGGCTTGGAGGCACTCGGCTTCCATTCACTAATCCCACCCATAAAAACGCATACAAGAAACTCAAGAAATGGAACCTTCACGGGGGAAGCTCTCTGCAGCCGCGTCGTCGTCTTGCTTATTGTTGTCATGGCCGCCGGTACGTACAAGTACACACACATATAGGCGCAACGTGAACTACAATAGTAATAGATTTGGCTTACGCATTTTTGCCTGTGCGCGTCATGTGTCGTCATTGTGTGACTGTGTCGTGCACACGTGTTTTGTTCATGATGAAGCAGATTTGGTGCTAGCTCAGGCACGCGACTGCTCTCGTCCAAGTGGCAACTATCACGGGTGGTGCTTGAACGACCCCTACTGCAAGAGGGTGTGCTTGAAGGATGGCAATGCCGCTACACCACCGGCAGGTGTCGTGGCTTTATCGGTCGTTGCTTTTGCCACTTTCCGACCTCTCGGACCTCTCGCTCCACGCGGTGATGCTATAGCTATACAGGACGTGATAAATGAATGATAGTTTTCGTCGACGCCGACGCCGATGCCAATGTAAAATGTTTCCCTGAAAGTACGTTGTTTCCGCGGTAATAAAATTGCAGCCTCTTTGCCTTCAAAAATTGCAGGCTCTTCGCTCAGTGCTACTATTTTTTTAACTGTAGTGCTACTACTATTTTGGGTTGGATGATAAGCGTCTGTTTGGTACTGCACAGCGACACAGGACTCTAGCGGCCGGGCGTAGGCACGTACTGCATGAAGCCTAGGGGCAGTGTGGCATCATGGCAGGCCAGGGGCTGGCAGCCGGGGCCTAGGGGAGAGGAGCGAGGCTTGCCTGTGAGGCTGCAAGGGCGGTAGATGTGGGGCCAAGCGGGCCGGGAGCTGCAGCATCGGTGTCGACTGTCGACAAATCTGAGATGAGGTCGGGAGGTGGGAGTAGCACTGCAGTGGCACCTGAAACGAGTGGTAGAGTTGGAGGTAGAGAGCCACGAGTAGGTGCGTGACGGCGTGACCGAGTGACTCTGTACTCTGCCCTACTTTCTTCTCCTTACTAGGGTCTTGTTCTCGTTGCAACTTTCTCTAATTTAAAGTACTGTAGCATTTTCGTTTGTATTCGGTAAATATTGTCCAATCGTGACTCAACTAGGCTCAAAATATTCGTCTCGTGATTTACAACAAAACTATATAATTAATTATTTTTTACTTATATTTAATGCTCCATATATGTAGGTAGAAATTGATGTGATGGAGAGAGAGTGAAAAAACTTGCAAAAATAGGTGAAAGAGAACAAGGCCTAGGTTGTTTGTTGTTGGGCCAAAACTGAAGATCTATTCATAAAAAATTGGACCATATGGCCTTACTGGCCCTAGGACAGGGTTCGCCACACAGCATTCGGCCCCAATGGCTTGAGCCTCGGCGCCCCGCACCAAACAGCCTCAAGCCTTGGTGGCCAGCGCTTGCGTGCGCCTAGTGCTTTGACAAGCCTCCGTGCCACACAGCACAGCACCATGCTTGGGTCTAGTGGCGGATCCATGTTTCAAAAGCTATATATGGAGCTAAGTTCATGAATTTTGATCAATTAACACCACCAGAATATAGTTATAAATTTTGTAAAGGAAGTTGGCAAAAGCTGTGGAGCCAGGTGGCCTCGTAGCAACAGCCTAGATCCATCACTGCTTGGAGTTGTGGCTGGCTCCTGAGCTGCTAACCATGACACGCCTCCATGCTAGCTCCTGCCTCGCGCCAGCTCCATCCTGTGCTAGCTCTTTCCTTAGTGCCTACGTCGCGCCCCAGGCCATGGTGGATGCGCGGCCTCACGGCCGTCCTTCCCTGCGGATGTATCGCCTACAACCCTCATGGCGCGGTCTTGCTGTCATCCCTTCCCGTCTCGGTCGCGCCTACCTTGACTGTGCCCGCGTGCCTTCGCAAGGGCAAAGACAACTATGGCTATGTGTGGGGGGCCATCAGTGCGAGGCCAAGCTGGTGGGAGCGTATTTTTGGCTTCTCTTCTCTATCCTCGCTTATCTTAGCACGATCTCAGGAGCTCTTCATGGGGTGCCACACAAAATAGCTTCGGGGTCAGTAAAGAATCTCTACCAAACACCCCTAAGATCATCATCTTCTGCCCTTTTGGTGTGGTACCCTGAGAAGGATAAAATTATTTGAACAAATATGTAAAAGTGACATTTTTAATTTACAGCTATATATAGTTTATGGATTTAATTATATATATGCCTATAGATATTTGCTTATGGTGATTCATTAGTTTTGGCTCATCAATTTGTTTCAAAGCAAGAACAAGTGCAGATAATAAAGCATTTATAGGAGGGAACATATCCAGTGCAAATCAACTTTCTGTAAAAACTCATGCAAACCATGACAAAAAAGTCATCTAAATTTATAAAAAATTCACACTTGTAGATGATACGATGATACATAACCTTGTAAAATATCTTGTCCAAACTCGACTTCATTTATGAGATATAAAAATAATAAATTTTAAGCCAGAAAGTTGTCCAGATATTTTTTTAGAAATTTGTTATTTTTATATCTCACAAAAGAAGTCGAGTTTGGATAAGATATTTTACAAGGTTATGTATTCCACGATTTAAATAGCGCGCTATTTTCGCGCTATAGCGGCGCTATAGCGGGAGAAAGGACATGCCGCAAAGCTATTGCTCATTTTCACGCTATCGGCGCTATTGGCGCTATAGCGCGCTATAGCGCCGCTATTGGCGCTATAAGCGCCATAGCGTGCTAAATTGCCGCTATCGGTGTTTCCCTGGCTGGACCAAAAATGTCAATTGTCAAAATCTTTGTGTCCATGTGATTTTGCTATTTTGGTTTTCTTGTGGATTGTGGATGAGTTATGAACTTATTATTATCATCATATTATGACTTATCAAGTTATCATTTATGAACTTATGAACTTATATGAATTATTATGAACTGTTTTTTTTTCGTTTTTTTCAAGTGTATTAAAATAGCGCGCTATAGCGGCGCAATAGCGCCGCTATAAGCGGCGCAATAGCGTGGCAAGCTATGTGGCGCCTAGCGTCGAATAGCTGCCGCTATAAGCGGCGCCATAAGCGGCGCTATAGCGGCACATAGCGCCCAGGAAGCCTCGCCGCGAAAAAATTTAGCGCGCGATTTAAAACTCGACTTATACATTTAGATAATTTTTTACCATAGTTTATACGAATTTTTACGAAAAGGTTGGTTTGCACTTATACATTGTCTTTATAGGAAGGGCTTTCCTACCAGTTTTAGGAACAACGAAGTAAAACAGAACCTTTGTGGCGATAATGAAACTTTGGTGTTTGTAGTGGAACAAGTGGGAGCATCTCCAAGAGTTTTGTAAAACTCACTTGCTATATCTTATGGTTTAGCAACTTGGTAAATTATTTGGCAAGTGAAAAAAAGAAGCAACTCCAACAGATTGGTATCCCCACTTGGTAAACTTGAAAAGATAGGCCCACCTGGCTCCAAATTGATCAGGGCCCGCGACGGTCCTTCTTCTCCGTAGCGCCGCGGTCTCTTCTTCGCGAGCGCACGCGACGTTCTTCCCCCTCGTGCCGCCGTGGTGTCTTCATCGCGCGACGTTCGTCCCACTTCGGTTGTCATTGCATCGTCGGGGGGTCGGCGTTGCATCGCCTGGACTTTCCCAAATTTTCTGTGGCTTCGTCAACGTTCGATCAGGCTGACCTTCCTCTACAACTAGCCAGCCATCGTATCTAGCAAGCGAGTACCTGATGATGGACGGCCTGCTCGAAGAGGATGCGGCGGCGCGACCGTCCTCGCGCAAGATCAAGTCGATGAGGAGACGACGCGACCTTCCTGGTGGCTGGACGGGAAGAAAACTCGGTGGGACGTTCTTCCTCTCCCTCGCGCCAGGTAAAGTCGAAGAGACGGCGGCGAGATCTTCGCCACTCGCGCGGGAAGAGGAATAGGCACGAGATGTATTCTGGGGCACTTGATCTATCTCGCGCGCGCGGGAAAAGGAGCGCTAGCGCGGGACAGCACCCGGCGAGGGAAGGAATTTCACGATAGCAACTCGATAGCAACTTTGTAAATCTCCGCACTTCAGGCCTCTGGATATATAGCAACTTTGTAAATTTACCAAGTAGAGATAAGGAGCTGTTGGAGAGGGAATTTTATGGTTTTAGCAAATTTTAAGAGATAGCAAGTTAAAATAAGGAGTTGTTGGAGATGCTTGCAATGCTAAAAATGCATCATAAGATATGAGACGCAATGATCTTATGATAGCGGCCAGCCATAAGAAGAGAGGTAGTTGAGAGGAGTATAATTTGCACCAAATAGAAGTTGTATGGTTCAACACCAACAAATATACTTTTTTATCTCTAAAAGAATTAATTTTTAGAATCCGCGTGTTTTAACATTGACTAGCTTTATAGAAAAGAGTAAAAATATCTGTACATAGGATAAATATATTATGAAAATATATTCAATGGTAAATCTAGTGATACATTTTTCTAGAAATTCGGTTAATGTTTAAAATTTTTGACTTAAAATCCTAGAAATTAATTCTTTTCGAAGATTTAAGGAAATATATATATATATATATATATATATATATATATATATATATATATATATATATATATATATATATATATATATATATATATATATATAGACGGAACCATACACTACGGGCACTTAGTAGACTAGTATAATGCCCGTACTAACGCAACGGATTTATCTTTGGGATGCACATGAGAACAATAAATATTTATTATATTTTTAATTGTTTTTGAGCATGAATTGCAAAGAGCAGTGTAAATTGGAATAACAAACATTAAGCATTACCTGCCGAAGGGCCTAGCTGATGTAGTGGTTTTCTAATTGAATTTGATTCCGCCTTTCTCCGCGCTCGATATTCACATTGCTTCCTGCTCCTTTCCTCTCTTTTCTCGATGGTTCGTTGAGCTTTTATTCTCGTGCAGTACTCACATTGTTTTCTGTTCCTTTCCTCCCTCTGCTGTTCGTCACTGGAAGCTTGACGTGGTGTATTTGGATGTTTGTTATATCACTGAACGGCGTGCGTCCGTCTGTTGGTGCCCCCATAGTGTCCCCATTTATTTTTGCCTAACACCTGGTTAGAGAACAGTCGGAGAATAGTCAGAGAACAAATAGACAAGATGTGTGGAATTAAAATGGTTGTTTGTGCTGAAGTATAATTACGAAATTGAGATATAAATAAAACAAGAGGCCACTTACTACAGCAGGGCCACTCAAATACAACAAGAGCACCCAGGATTTTACTTGTGGAAAATTGAACTATAACTGAACTGAAATTATTCATCATTGTATAAGATAAATAAAAGGTAACTTTAGTTTGTAGTGGCTGGGGCCAAGCAGCTTCAAAAGAACTCGTTGGGTGAACATTTTAACTGAGACATACATTTCATTTAGTGGCAACCTGAGATGTCCTGGAACCACTATTTGTTTTGTCGCAAATATCAGCATAATATTCAGAGCTTTGTCAAAGTTCAGAGATTGGGCTTGCGTATTCAGCTAGCCTGATGTAAAGGGATTGTTAATCTTCAGATCTTCAGATAACATAATCCATGCATAACCTGGTGGACAGCTACGGGGCGTGCATATGCAAGGTTGTGAACCAAATCGTAATAACAAATCACAGCAGTTAGGTGAAACAGGATCTAATAAACCTCACGTGTATATACCTGAAGAACTTGAGCGCGTGCAGATTACAGCAAGTAGGAGAGTTTAGTTCGGGCCCGCCCGTCAAGATCGTGCGCGGGTCGTGTGTACCGTCCGTTCTCGCCGGGCGGACGCGATGCTGCAGTGCGTCGCGATCGTGATCCGCTGCGCCGCCGCCCGCCGCGATCGTGATCCGCCGCCCGCTCCGCCGCTCGATCTCCGCCCGCTCCGTCGTTCGAACGCCGGGCGTTCCGTCGAGCCGCGATCATGTACAAGGGCGACGCTTGCGTGTGGAGGTTGCCGGAGGTCCGGGCGGTGATCGATGTAGCGTTGGGCGCGAGGGCCGACGGCCGACGGTTTGACGGCGGGAATTTTTTATTGATTTGAATTGAACGTGAATCATGGGCTACGAAAGCCGCGGGTCGCACGCCGCGGGTTGGCCTTGGCAGAGGCTGAAGAGGACTATACACTCGATCTGGTCCGTCCATGCATGGGTGAGTAAGAGGAGAGAGAATGTCTAGAATCAATCTGGTCAGTTGATTTTGATGGTGTTGAATTGCTGGGTATATTTTTTTGGGTGCATGAAGGGAGGCCTCCTCAGCGGGGGACATTTTTTGCGTGTGGACGTAGGAAAGAAAATCTGGTGTATTAGTAGGTTGATGATGACGAAAACAGAGTAATACTGAGTCAGCGTAATTCAAACAGAGAGTTAATTAAGCACTCATCTCAAAGTTGTCTAGCAGATCAGGCTGTGAAGTTAATTCTAACTTTACAACATGAACAAAGAAATGTCCAAAATTAATTTGCATTCTTAGTTGTCTTGTATGATCGATCATTTTGCTCTGAATACAATTTTTGTCTAAAATTATTCAAGGAGCCCTAAAAGGGACAGGTAATAATAGGGGATCTCAACAGGAGGCTTGTTTCTACAGTATGCTCCTACGTTGGCAATAAATTATTATCGGCCATAAATTTTTTTAAGGCTTCTTTTTTTACGGATGTTATATATACCCCCTCAAGCCTCAATCGGATATCACTTGTTCGCGGTCATCAAAACCAGAATAATTAATATAATATTTATAGTACTATATATAGTAGTAATAATAATAAATGAAGTCTTCACGAAGAAATCTCTCTGCATCCGCCGCCATCGCTGTCCTGCTCATCATCATTGCCGCAGGTACGTGCATATGCATGAGCTATATATATTTATATTTATAAATAAAAGAAGTCGCAATCGCAGCTCTCTATGGGTGAACTTGTTTGATGTTTATGCAAATGATCGCCCACGGGTTCATACAGCTGTGATGGCGTCCGTCGAGGCGCTTGACGATTGTTACCATCTGAGCGGAAAATTCAAGGGGTGGTGCTGGGACACGGCTCACTGCGCAGATGTATGCTCTACTGAAAGCGACGAAGACATCCTTGGCGGCACGTGCCGCGGCTTATTCCCCTCTCGTTGCTACTGCATAACATTCTGCCCCGGGCATGGGACTAAGCCTCCGGCAACAACTGGATGAGCCCTGCCTGCCCCGGTGTAATGTTTGCCTGCTACCAGAGCCTGTAGCTTGCAATGTTTGTGATCGATCATGAGAAAATCAGTTCGTGACAATAAATTGCTGCCACTCGATCAACATCAAAATTAAAAACCAAGTGTTTTTCCCATGCACGCATGCTTCTTTAGTATTTGAATCATGACATCTTATTATCCGAAACCTAAAACTTGGACCCTGAAGATCTCTGGAGGGATAGCAACCCGAAACGGTAGCAGGAAGGAGAACACAACATCGCTCATCACCCGATTAGCTCGACCATCGCTGCCTGTGATCGCAGCCATCGTTAATCTCAGCACCTTCATCATCTCTAGACCGAGTGCCCCAACCTAAGGGCAAAGGTGAATAATAACAACACTAGATACTTTCAAATGGTCGCCAATGGTAAACATCAGATAAAACAACTTTTTCTCTTGATTATAAAAATGGCATAGTTGAGAGTCAGACAAACCTAAAAGGGAACCTGAGTTTAGTTCCTTTATTCTGGAGGAGGATAGGATCTTTGATATTGCTCAGGTAACACAGACCGAGAATGACTTCCTCACCAAACCTTTTACTGAGCAAGAAGTGCAAGAAGCGGTTTTTGATGTGGAACATAATGAAGCACCTGGTCCAGATAGTTTTCTAGCTGAATTTTATCAGAAATCCTGGAATACCATCAAAGGGGGGATCTAATGCAAATGTTCCATGGCTTATATGCAGGACATCTATCGCTTTTTAGTTTGAAATTTGGGGTAATTAGCCTTACCCCAAAGGTCCGAGAAGCAAATGGGATTCAACAATATCGGACGATCTGCATGCTTAATACGAGCTTCAAAATTTTCATAAAATTGCAGCCAACAGGCTAAATTCAGTGGCGGACCATGTTATTTGTCAAGTCAAACAACGTTTATGTGAGGACAAAACATTCTGGAGGGTGTTGTCAACTTGCATGGGACGGTCATGAGTTGCATAAAAAAGAAACAGAGTGAGGTGAAGGACCGAAAACGGTGACCAGAGGGGGATGAATGTGAGCTGTAAAATTTCTCGCAAAAATATTTAGGCCACTGTCCCAAAATCACCGCCAAACTCAAAACGCAAAAACCGTGATGCCCTCGACCCTATAACAGGGTGGATGTTCCCTAAGAACACAGCGAGACACCACAACGTAATCGGAATGAGAATCGGATCACAAATACCCAAACCACAGACAAAAAGGGAGCTTGGAAATTAGAGTAAATATTCCAGGGGCTCGGCTTCACCTTCTTGTACTGAAGCAGGGCAGCTGCGGCTGACTAAACTCCTTAGCAAATAAGCACTAGACTAATCAAGTAATGATCAGCTAGAAAATAATTAAAAAGTCCAAACACTGTTGCTGAAAGAGACGTGTCTCAACCTGAAAATCCAATTCACACGAACTGTTGCTTGCTGCTCTTTCTATTTGAGGAAAACAAATCAGAGGCAAAGTGAGCACACGGCAGCTGCAGGCCTGCTGCTTCCTGTGCTGTCCGATTTGTTCCTCTGAGGGGAACACGGAAGCAGGAACCTGCGAGAGGTGCTCGGCGCTTGGCAGCTCAGCACAGGACAGGGGAAGAACCGAGGCACGCACAGAGACAGAGAAGACGAGCGCTGATCGGATACCAAGGGAAAATCAGACCGGACGCGACGGTGGTAAGCACTCAGCGTCCGTTCCAAACACCAGAACCACCCAGCGGACGCACCGGTGCCAAAGGCACAGCGTCCGGTCCTTCTCACCAACAGACTCGCATGAGCAGAACGAACGAAGATGGCGACTGGCACAAAATCAAAGAGAACTCGATGATAACTAGACGAATCGATCCCAAACTCGGCACAGGTGAAATTCAGCGAGCAACGAACTTATCCCCAAGAAATCATCGCTCAGATTCAATCCAAACTCCGGGAAAAATAGATCGTAGCTAAGAACGAAAAATGGGGAAAACCAAGAACACAGACCAAAACATGGAGAACGAAATCACGAATCGAATACCGGAGGACATGAGGAGGTTAGGGCCTCCATTTCCACTGTAATCTCTGGTTCTTACACAAATTCACGAATTTGTGGACCTCTCTCACAAGAGAACCTAAGGGGAGCGGAAAACCTAGAAAGGAAGAAGAAAAATGCAAATGGGAGAGGTGAGGGAGATGGGTCTCCCTCCACCTTACTTATCGACCGGACTTATTTCATTTTCTAGTTTTTGCCCCTGATACAACTCTGAGCAAACCACCTAGCCCTAGGGACATTGCGGTCCAACTCGAACCGACTCGATGCAATCTTTGATCCGACGGCCACCGCGCCTTCTCACCGGTAGCTTCGCCTCGACGCGAACTCCCCGATGCCGCCACGTGCCGTCCGTCCGCCTCGGGACCTCCGCCCGGGTTTTTTGAGGCTCAACCTGAAAACCCCGCCGGGTGGTTTTGAGGCCCAAACCATCAAACCCGCCTCCGTTGGTTTTGAGGCCCAAACCAACAAACCGCCCATGTCCTTGCACTTGTCGAAGCCAAGTGCCAAGAACACGATCCCGCCCCAATGATTCCGGGTCTCTCGGTCCAAGTCTCGTCGTCCGCCCTTTCACCGCTCCCAGTCCATTCGGCGCGGCCCGCCATCACTTGACTTTCACCTCGCCGGCCGGCCACCGCCTCCATGCTCGACACACCTGCACAACACAAGCCAAGGCACATGTGGAACTCGTGGTTTTCACCACCATCAGTAGCACCCCATCCGAGATGCTAGTAATTGAATCAATCACTCATCATCACAACTGAACCACAAGTATAAACCTTGTGTTCGCATGAGGTTATTCTTAAGTTAGATTTTGAAAATATGTATGATAAAGTTAAATGACCCTTCTTATTTCAAACACTACAAATAAAAGGGTTTTCATCTAAGCGGATAAATTCGGTTGAAGCTATCATTTTGGGTGGGAGCGTAACAATTAATGTTAATGTCGATGTCTGGCATTTCTATTCTACAATATGCTATTGATACAATTATTTTACAGACCATGACCTTGAGAAAGCTCAAAATTTGAAGTTGCTGCTTTGTGCTTCTGAGGAAGTATCAGGTTTAAAAATCAATTTTCATGAGTGAATTGTTCTGTTTTGCAGATGCCAAAGACCACCTTGATCAATACGCGATGTGAGTTAGGTAGTTTTTGAATTGGTTATTTGGGAATTCCTAGGAAGGTTGAGAGGAACATTTTGAGAACCGACTAGGTAGTTGGAAAGGAAAACATCTTTTTTGTTGGGGGATGCTTAATATTGATAAATTCAGTGCTTAGCAGTCTATCAATGTTATGATGTCCTTGTTTGTCTTGCTAAAAGGAGTCCAAAGGAAATTGGATTATTTCCGTTCTAGATTTTACTAGCAAGGTGATGAACAAAAAAGAAATATCATTTAGCTAAGTGGAGCATCTTGTGTTAGCCCAAAGACCAAGGAGGTCATGGAATTCATGATCTGCATATTAAAACATTGCTCTACTTAGTGAATGGTTGTTCTGTAGAGGGGTCTTGGCAGCAACTACTCTAATAAATATTTAGGCATGAAGCCACAAGTACAGATGGAATGGAAAAAATGGGGATTCACATTTCTGGTCTCGTCTTATCAAGGCAAAGCGAGACTTTTTTTTTCCTTTGGATCCTTCATTTTAGAGGACGGAACACAAGTAAGCAAAAACAAAACGAGCTTTTATACGGTGCTTGGAGGAACCCGTGGTTCCACCGATCCATTTTTATTTCTAGCGTAGGGTGAACAAACGGATTTTTTTTCTCCCTACAGTTTCCCGGACGTTCTCTACCCTTTCCGTCCCCCGTCGACGACGGCCGTGGTCGTGGACGCCGCCGTCGCCCTGCCCAGCTCCCCCATTCACCCCGCTCGTGGACACAACACCGCGGCTCCCCTCGAGACTCACGCCCCCGCCTTCGATCGCTGGCAGCCGTAGCCGCCCGCAGTAATCCCGAACGCCCCGAGGAACGAATCTACGTGGTGAAGCAGAAAAGCAGGCCAGCAGTCGCCATGGCAGCAAGTGTGACGACGTGCTAAATGCTAATGGAAGTTCCTGTCCACGATGGTGCGAGAGAGGCAAAGCAGCAGCCGTAGAAGCCGGCAGTGCGTCCCTTCGTCCCCAGCAGTACGAGGGCCACGAACGTGAATCTGAGTATTAAATGAAAGTACAGTTACACCCTTTACAATTTAATTATCAGTAAAAACAATAAGGTTCCTGGCCCACCAAATTTTAGAGCCGGTCCACAACTTAAGTTCCTATGATTTAGTTCCTCTACCTTCTTAGCCATTAGATGAAGAGGTATGGACGGTTGTAATTATTTCCAAGCACTGTAAAAAATCACAAAACAAATGGCTAGAGAATTGGTCTTTACAAGGAACAATATCTGTGTCTTCACAACATAGCTAGACCTAAACACATTACTATTGCGGAGGTTCTTCATAGTCTATCACCAAACCTATCGTAGTGAAGAGACCTTGCAGTTCCTAAATTAGTAGCGTAGAACAATTTATTGTCCCAATTTTTTTATAATGAAAAGAGTATCCGGCTTCATCCTTGTTGAAGAGGTATTAGATTAACTTATTACAACTTACTTAAAAACTCTGTATAAACAAAGTGTTCGTAAGATAAATAGCTCAAAACCCAATTATAAACAAATAAGGCCATCCATAGGACATGAAGAGACTTATTGCCACGGTCTCTAAAGTTCGACAAGCCTTTACCATGAGCGCTTGTTGAACCTCACATTGTTGCACTTGGCCTAGAACCAAAGCCAATGAGTCTACTGGAAAAACACCCGCAAAAGAGAATTGGGTCTACAATTCTGCCACACGAATTAGTAAGAGTGGCCAAAAATTCTTATCTTTCTAAAAGTACCTTCCATTAAACAAGTTATTGGCATTTCGAGATGGTTTAATTGCTAACACCATATGAACTGCTTGCCATAAAAACTTGGCATGTGAGCAATTGCTAAAATAAAGTTGGTCTGCGAGTAGATGAGTTTCATTGCAATTTACATCCAAATGGACAAAATTCTCAGTAAAGTCACACTATTAACAAACTCATTTGGGAAGTGAAAGCCCCACTGGAATTTTTTTTTTCCTGTGGGAGTTATACTGACAAAGGCTAACCTAGTAAAACATAATTGGCAATGTAGCAAAATTTGTTGTTTTTGTCACAGAGAAAAGACATTAAGCAATCATTCTTTGACAAGCGTTTTGTGAAGCTTTTACTCCTACTAGGGATAGCTCCGACTTGTTGGTCTATTTATCTACTTGGTTACACATTGGCTACGTTTTTTCGATAAAGGATATTAAAATCCGGCCTCTACATCCGAGGATGTACACAGCCAATTATTACAGGTCTCAAGACAAATGAGACAAGCATAGTTCTACCATCAAATCGGTAAAGACTAAAGCAAACGATAAATATGCTTCCACCCTCTATTAGAAATATCTAATGCAATTATCTCTAATTTCTTGCTCATCAGAATGAGGGTGTCTCTGGCCTGCTCATCACGCTGCAACTGGGCCCAGAAGCGTAGCCAATATGCTCCTCTGAAAATCACATGCATAACAGAATTATTTCTCAAACGTCTAAAAGTTACGTCATTCCGGCATCGCCAGATAGCCCAGCATAAAGCAGCCACCCCCACCCATATCAAGGCCTTAATCTTATTATTCTGATTATTAAGCCAGTTCCCAAACATATGGTCAAGGGATCTAGGTTGGGTTAGGTTAGTAGCAAAGAAAATAACCCTCCAAATTGTCTTAGCAAAAGGGCAGTCAAAGAAGAGGTGTTGGATAGTTTCATTCATATTACAACACAAGCACTGCTGACTGCCTTTCCAATTTTTCCTTGCTAGGTTGTCCTTTGTGAGAATGACACCCTTTTTTAAAAACCAGAGGAAGATCTTAATTTTCAACGGTATTTTCATCTTCCAGATGGTTTTCTGCTCGAAAGGAGGGTGAGTATCAATAGCATCTAGATACATAGATCTAACGGTAAATAACCCAGATGTGGTTAAGCGCTATCTAAAATAATCTTTGCCCTCCACCAAGCCAACCAATGAGATTTTAGCTACCAAATTAAGCCACTCGATCCGCTTGTTGTCCACCAGAGCCCTTCTAAAAGAAATATTTAGGGGGTTTGTGGCCATAACTCGCGACACAGTCGCATGCGGCTCCCGTACTATATTATATAAGTTCAGATATCTATCTTTGAGAGGCTTATCACCTACCCAGGTATCCTCCCAAAACCGCGTATTGGCTCCATCTTTAATTATGAAGGAGCCTCTAGCCATAACCTCCTCCTTGATATGCATGAGGCCTCTCCAGAAATGAGAGTCAGTAGGCTTTGCTGACACCTGGGTTAAGGTTTTGGATCTCAAATACTTATTCCTTAGCAAGGCCTGCCAAGTACCATCCGTGTTTATGAGATTCACTAACCATTTGGCTAGAAGACACTTATTTTGAATTTGTAAGTTTAATATGCCTAGTCCCCCTTGTTCCTTGGGACGGCATAATATATTCCATCTAGCCAGTCTATATTTATGTCTGTCCGTGGATCCTTGCCAAAAGAATCTTGATCTGAAATGATCCAAATTCTTAATAACTCCTTTCGGAACCTCGAAGAAAGACATCATAAACATCGGGAGACTGCTTAGGACGGAGTTGAGCAGGACTAGTCTTCCCCCGTAAGACAAGTACTTGGCTTTCCAGCACGAGAGCTTTTGCTCAAAGCGTTCTTCTACCTTCCTCCATTCGGAGTTAAGGAGTTGGCGATGGTGCATTGGGATCCCTAAATATTTAAAAGGATAGGTCCCTGCATGACAACCAAAGAGAGTCGTATAATATAATTCCATCTCTTTGGCTGCCCCATAGCAAAAAATCTCGCTCTTGTGGAAATTTATCTTTAGGCCCGATAATTGTTCGAAGGCGCACAACAAAAGTTTTAAATTTTTTGCCTGCTCTGGATCGTGATCTAGGAAGATGATAGTATCATCTGCGTATTGTAATATAGATAAACCATCCTCAACTAGATGGGGGATGATCCCTCTTATTTGTCCATCCGCTTTTGCCCTATCAATGATAAGGGCTAGCATATCAGCGACGATATTAAATAAGATCGGTGACATGGGATCCCCCTGTCTGAGGCCACGTCTCGTTTGGAAATATGGGCCAACTTCATCATTGACCTTAATTCCCACACTACCCCCCGTGACCATATTCTGGATCCAGTTGCACCACTTAGGAGAGAACCCTTTCATGCGCAAAGTTTGCTGCAGGAAGGACCACTTAACCTTATCATATGCCTTTTCAAAATCAATTTTGAAAATGATCCCATCTCTCTTTTTGGTGTGTAACTCATGGATAGTTTCGTGTAGAATAACGACACCCTCCATAATATTCCTTCCTGGCATAAAGGCAGACTGAGTCGGACGCACCACAGTCTTCGCTACTTTATTCAACCTGTTAGTGCCCACTTTCGTGAAAATCTTGAAACTCACATTGAGGACACAAATAGGTCTGTATTGTTGTATCTTTGTGGCATTATGTACCTTTGGAATTAAGGTAATAATGCCAAAATTCATACTGAAGAGATCTAGAGCCTCCTTGTGGAAATCTGATAACAGAGGGAGAAGATCATCTTTAATCACTTCCCAAAACCTCTGATAGAATTCCACAGGAAATCCGTCAGGTCCTGGAGCCTTATTGTGTTCCATCTGAAAAATAGCGTCCCTCACTTCAGATTCAGTGAAATTAGCAATGAGGATATCATTTTCCTCCTGGGATACCTGTGGAATATCTACAATTTGATCTTCCATCAGTGTGACCCCAGATAGTTCTGGTGTGCCAAATAGGTTCTTATAATAGTTGGTAATGTGGCTTTTGAGTTGGTCATCACCAACAACAACCCCTAGATCATCCTCCAGTTTATAAATATGTTGTTTACGATGTTTCCCATTAGCCACTAGGTGAAAGAACCTAGTATTAGCATCTCCCTCCAATAGGGTTCTGACTTTGGCTCTCTCATACCATTTGAGTTCCTCCTCCCGCAACAAAGTCACTAATCGCTCCTTCAAATAGATCTTTAGATTGATCTCATGATCTGACAGGGTCGCAGTCTCTGCTTTTTTGTCTAGATTATGAAGGAGAGCTAATAGCTCCTTCTTCTCTTTCTTGTATGACACCGCCGTGTTCATCGCCCAACCTCTAAGATGTTGTCTGAGCCTACGAATTTTGTTTTGCCACCTCTCGAGAGGGCTAGAGCCGGAATTTTCAGATCGCCATATATTTGCGACCATCTCATAGAAACCATCCCGTATGAGCCACCCCCTCTCAAATTTGAAGGGTCTAACTCTCGTTTGGTGGGTGGAGGCCCCCGTACTAACCACCAGGGGAGTATGGTCAGAGATATTCCGATCTCTCGGTTCCACCGTGGTTAGGGGAAATTGATTTTCCCACTCCGTACTGACGAGGACTCTGTCTAGTTTTTCATAGGTAGGATGTTCGCCTGGTCCCACCCATGTATATTGGTGTCCAGACATCACAATCTCCCTAAGATCAAGCGTTTCAATGACCGCATTAAAAATCGAGGGCCATTTAGGGTCAAAATCCCCAGAGCTCTTATCCTCTGGTCTCCTCATAATGTTAAAATCCCCTCCTAGAATATACGGGAGATTTTCTTTAGAGCAAGTGTTAGCTAGCTCTGAGAGGAAGGCCCCTTTATTCTGGGGTTGTGCTGGCCCGTACACTGAGTATAGGACAAATTTGAAGTCATTTAATTTATATCTGAGAGTGAACTTCACATAGAAATCCCCCTCATCAATGGCCCCAATATCAAATGTGTTGAGATCAACCCCCAGTAAAATGCCCCCAGATCTACCATGAGGAGCCATGGCGTGCACAGGAAATCTCGTCCTCCACAGAGATTCTTGAGGACGTGATCCGGGAAAGAGCCTCGGCCAGTTTCAGAGAGCGCTATAAAATTAATCTGCTCTAGCTCCGCCAAGAATCTGTGTTTAGCCAAGTCCGCGAGACCTCTGCTATTCCAGAATACCCCTTTCATTTAATAACAATTTTTGATGGGGTTTT
Organism: Chrysopogon serrulatus; assembly: GCA_015844335.1. Lineage (NCBI taxonomy): Eukaryota > Viridiplantae > Streptophyta > Magnoliopsida > Poales > Poaceae > Chrysopogon > Chrysopogon serrulatus. The sequence goes on along the minus strand of JADLZL010000845.1, from coordinate 82,774 downwards.
TGGCTTTTTGGGAAGTTTGCCTTTTTTCGCATTTTTGGCACTCTTATATTTTTTCTTACGACTGATAGGAGAGAGATCTATAATTTGATCATTCTCTGCATCTAGCAAGTTCTCACTTAAATCCCCACAAGCGTGGTCGAGAATTGCTTCCAGTCGCCCTTCCCTTTCATCATCACTGTCACATCTATTACTAATCGAATGTGACTTCTTTTGGTTAGCGTCAAGAACCAATCTATCAACCTCAAGATTTTTAATGACCACTACATCCGAGGGAGCTAAGCTGATTCCTACCCTACCGAGCTTGGAAATAATAACGGAATTTGGGAGGTTGGAGAAAGAGGTACCTGGAGATTCAAGGTTCTTCTTCCTCGCCAGCCGCTCCGCCTTGTGTAGTACGTGCTCATCTGCCTTTCCCGCGTTCCTGCAGCTGCGACGCAGCTGCTGCCTTTTTGGCGTCGCTGCTGCCCGAGGCAGCGGTGCCTCCTCCCCAGCCGTCATCTGCCGGTTCGGAGGCGTCTGCGTCGCTGCTGCAGGAGGCGGCGTTGCTTCCTCCCTGTCCGCCGTCTGCAGACCCAGGGGGGACGGCATCACAGCTGCATGAGATTGCTGCTGCTCTCCCGCCGCCTCCCGCAGCCCTGAGTCGTTGTAGTCGCTGCTGCGGGCTGGGCAGCAGTACCTCCACCCCAGCGCCCGTCGGTGCGGGGGAGCAGCGATACGTCGGCGCCGCCGCCCGCACCACGGGAGTCGTCGCCGCTGCTGGGGCATCGGTGCCTCCGTCTGTGAAGGAGGCAGCGGGACGCCAAGAGCCGCCTCCTCCACCACGCGATTCAGCGACGCCACTGCTGCCGGTGACGGTGGCAGCGAGGCCACCACCATAGCAGCCGTCGGTGACGGGGGTAGCAATGCGTCGAAGGCCGCTACCCCCACCACTGGAACCTGCAGACAAGTCGAAGACGGTGTCGAGGGCGGTGAGGATAACGCCGCGTCCCCCACCACCGCCATCGGTGACAGTGGCTCTGCGACGAGGGCCGGTACCTCCACCACTGGTACCTGCAAACAAGTCGAAGGCAACGACAACACCGTGGGTGCTGTCGCAGGTTCCTGCACCTCCCGCAGAGAAGAAGGCGACGACGGCAGCGCAGATTCCTCTCCACCAGGCCCAGCAACATAGGAGAGCAGCGGCAGCTCCCCCACCGGTGCTGGAACACGCCAACCTGTCCAGCTCTCCATGGCGTTAGAGGGATTAAATTTCCCTCCCACTAGCCAATCCTCCCCTTCATAGGCAAACGGGTGAGGCTTGATCTGAGGAGCTGTCATAGCATTGTAGGCTTCTAGTTCGTCGGCCGTCGGAGGCGAGTAGCTTCTCCATCCTTCATCATCCTCCACCTGCGCAAAAACCTTAATGCTGATTTCTTCGATTAGTTGCTGGCACGCAACATCAAGCGCCTCTTCAATGAAAGCGGCCTGATGGTGTGACGGCCCACCATGAGAGTGAGAGGGCAAAGTAGTATCGCGAGCTGTGGATTTGCCCTTCTCGAGCCCCGGAGGTCGGGGTGGAGGTGCAGGTGCATCGTCAGCATCCTTCATCTCCCGATCACCGTCTCCATCCTTGTCTTTATCCTCCTCACCTAGCAGGTCATCCTCCTCAGGATCGAAGGTGTCAGCGGCCACTTCGTCTGGCTTAAAGTAGAGACGAAACATGCTGCCCTTGACACAGACGTCTGCAAATTTCGGGATCTTAGTGACATCAAGAACTGCCACCAGAATGCGGACTTCTCCTGTATGTCTCAGGTGATAGACATCCACTTTTTGAGTAGCCCCGATAATTGACCCAACTGCCCATAACGGTAAGAAGGAACGCAACACTCGAGGTACCTTGGTGACAGTCACCCACACCTGATCCAGGACCTTGATGGGCTGAACATCATCCATAAATTCTTCAAACAGTAGCGTACCTTCCTTATGTCTGGTCGTTATCGTCCTAATAGCGACCATGCGTTCCAATTCCTCCTTGCTGGGGAAAGGCACCACAAAACAATGATGCCCTAATTCCTGCACCTCCCACTCCCACCGGACCGGGATGATTCTAGTCAGCTCAGACACCAGAAGTCGGGCCGACACTTCACCCGACTCCACCGTGATTTGGGCCGCCACCGAGGAATGGGTCGGCGCAACAATGTCACTAGGATTTGCCGCTTGAATTTGGAAAAACCCCAGGCCATCCTCTGCAGCCCCACAGTATGCCATCGAGGGTTTCGGTCCGCGCAACAGTGGACATTGGTTAGTGAAATGATCCTCAGTGCAGATGGTGCATTCCAGGCTTCCTTGGCGCTTCCTGTTCGGCTTGCCATGATCCTCAACTGCAGCCTGTCCCTCTGATGTAGCGGGTTCCATGGCCTCGCGGCCACGGACGTGACGCTGGTTAGGCCCAGACGCCGGCCTTGCCTGAGCAGCACCATGGTTTGGCTCCCCCTGAGTGGGGGGAGGGTCTGGGATACCTCCACCTCCTCCCACCGCGTGTGCCCCCGGCCATGGGCACCTGTCCCACGACCGTGAGCACCGAACGCGCCCGCGATCCCCGCGTTCCCCCCCGTGCAACACGAACATGGCCGCCTCGGTCGCCTTCAGCATGTGCGGCACGACCACCACGCTCCCGCGTGCCGCGGCCGTAGCCCGGCGTCGGCGAACTCCGTGACCAGTGCCGCGACCACCATGATCGGCCGGGGCTCCGCGACCACCGCGATCGGCCGGGGCGCCGCGACCCCCACGATCGGCGCCCCGACCATGAGCCAAGTCTCGGTCCCCGGCTATCCCCGGCCGGAGAAGAAACCTCGACGGCGGGGTCTCCGACCATGTCCACCAGCCATGAGGGCGTCCTGGTATGTTGGCTTCGGCGACAGGAAGAACGGCGGCACCACGGGAGAGACGAGACGGCGATTAGGTTTGCATAACACCGCCTGAGGAGCCACGCTCAACTTGGATTGTGGGTTTGGGCTCGACGGGCTGGACTGCCTCGGGTTGTGGGACTTCGCGGAATTCGCTAACCTCCGACCCGTTAACTTTGAATTTCCATCGGCCGCCAATTCCGGATCGGGCGCCGGTGTCATCGCCGCCGGAAGGAAGTCCCCGAGCAACGCCGGCGGTGTGATCCGCGGTGGTGGAAGCGGCCCCTTCCAGAGGCTCCTCCAAGGCGGCTTCACTGGACGTGGAGGTTTCTCCCTTCTCGGGACAGGGACTTCCAACTTCGGCGGAGGCGGTGCCGGTACCTGACACGGCGGGACGACGACGGCCATTGCGCGCGGTGCTGGCGCCGGACTCGGCGGGACGACGACGGACCTGGCGCTGGGACTCAGCATCTCCCAGGTCCTCGTAATCAGACTCGAATCGGAGTCCCAAAACTTGCCGGCCATCGATTGCAGGTTCGCCGCTGAGACGAGGTGGAGATCTCCCCAGTCCCAGCGATCTCTCACCACCTCAGGATCGATACGATGGGGAGGATCCTTGGCAGTGATCCGGCGGAGAGCTTGTTTGATCGAGGGCGCCACAGTGACCGCCGGCATGGGTCATCCATGGGGATAGAGCGGCAGCAGAGAAAGCTGCGTCGCGAGGATTTGCTTGCAATCCCTCCATGTGATGTACATTTTATCTTTTCGGATATGTGGAGCATATTCTACAAAAGCTGAAATTGCAGGACAGTTGTAGCGGCATCACAATAGTTGACGCATTTGGCCAAGGATTTTTTTTCCTTCTTGAGCACATGGGTAGCAGTCTAGCTTACAAATTGATAGTCACTAAACTATGTCAGGTTTCAGCTTTTTGGTTATGTGTCTTGTATTAGACGGAGGCCAGAAGTTGCTCTCTAAGACGTATCATCTCTAGGGATGAAAACGATCGGAAACGATCGGTAGGAGGCTAAATTATTTTTATTTTCAATATTCTTTCTCAAAAACGAAATCGATACGATATTGTTGGAAATGAATACGGTATCGATATTCCGGTAATTTCGAAAATGATAATAGTCGATCGGAGAATACATCAATAACGATCGGAATTCATGAAAAACGGTATCTAAAAAACGATAAACACGTCAAATCGTATAACACAAAAAAAGAGTCATATAACTCGACATATCTCAAATGACAATTAATAAATAAAGTCACAATTAAAAGACTACAAACTAAAATCGCATACAGTTCACACCATCTTAGACTCAAACAATAATAAACCACGTAACAAAGACAATTAAGCTCTAAGTTGACTTGAAATACCATAGTGACTACTAGAGTTACAGGTGCAATATATGATTTGCTTGGCTAATTGATTTTTTTTGCCTTCTTGGCTTCTTATTTCTATATAGACAACATTGTTACCGTATAATTCTTTTCCATAAAACATGATTTTGTGGGTGCAAAGTAGATTGTGTGCAAATCATCAACAAGTCTATAATAAATTAGGATTTAAAGCCTTTGAATCGGTAATTACCGGCGGTAAATTACCAGCTAAATACGGAAATCTTCGAAAACGATCGGAAGAGGACAAAATTATTTTCACTTTCATTTCCATTTAGTTTTATCATTATCATTTTTGTTTTTTCAGTTACCATTATCGTTTCCATTTTGACCTGAAAATCGGAAAAAAAACTTCGAAAACGATTGTCGAAAATCGAAAATTATCATTTCCGTTTTCATCCCCGATTCATCTCAATGTATTACTTTTGGGGTTTTAATAAAATCTTCCTTTATCAAACAAAAATATCTTTTCCCCCTGTTTAGATTGCCAGAACAGGACAGGAGCGGAGGCACTCGGCTTCGATCTTCAATTCACCCATCCGCTTATACAAACACATACAAGAACTGAAGCTCAAGAAATGGAACAACCATTGTCGTCCTGCTTATTGTTGTCGTGGCCGCCGATACATGCATATGTACATGAAAGGAAGTGGCAACGTGAACCATGATTACATATTGATTTGGCTGACGGTTTTGCCTATGTGCTCATCATGTCATTGTGTTGTGCACAAGGTGTTTATGAAGCAGATTTGGTGCCAGCTCAAGCACGCAAGTGGTCTCACCTAAGTGGCTCTCCAGGCTCCAGCTATCATGGGTGGTGGTTGCCTGATGGAGGGTGTACTTGAAGGAGGGCAAGGGCTACACCGACGGCAAGTGTCGCGGCTTTACCAGTCATTGCTTTTGCACCTTGCCATGTGCGGCTGCTAAGTGGGACCTGTCTCCATGTGGTGATGCTATACATACCGGACATGATTTTCATAAAGATAGAATTAGGTAAATTACTAAATTTGATGCAGATTTTTGAGATTAATGTTATGTCTTTCATAATGACTTAGGTGATGAATAACTTTTAGAAAACATATTTCTAAAAGAATTTTCAGAATTTATCTTTTTTACCTAACACATCTCACAAGAATTATCCTCAAAGTGCCCGTTTAGCCGCCTCCATCGTTTCGTCGTCCATGATGATGATGACAGATTGACGGGCGAGGAGGAGGAGTGAAATGAGAGGAACGCACGAGCCATGGTCTCCAGCCGGCTGAGGCTGACCGGCCCCCGGGATCGGACCGGCCGGGAGAGCTGATGCTGATCGATATCAGTATATATCATGACAAAACGGGCAGGAAACTTCGTTGGATGACTCCAATAATATTATGATATAAAAGATTTAACACTAGATGTGTTCAATAGTTTGGTTGAAAACAACTAATTAAAACATATGGAGCTATCGATGAACGTTCAAAACTTATTCTCTGCCTTACGTTTCTTGCAGTAATTGAAGCACCTTAAAATAGCCCCGTGGTGATTTGGAACACCCCCAACATGTAACCCCCATCAAGCACCCAAGGCTTTTCACTCATCTGTATATATATATACTTCCTGCATTTTCTTCTTTCCATGGGCGCTCAAGCAATCAACAATGGAGGCTTCACACAGGAAACAACTCTCAGCAGGCGTCGTCCTCCTCCTACTCGCTGTGGCTGCTGGTACGTACGTCGTCGTCCAATCCTGAGACATGTAACAAGTTGCAACATATATATATCTGATGGTTTTGCTATAACGTCGTCGAATCGCGCGCGTGTTGTGTTACGTGCAGAGATGGGGCCTGCAGCTCAGGCGAAATTAGAGTGCTTGTCTCCGAGCGCGACGTTCGAGGGTCTGTGCTTCAGCAAGAAAAATTGCAACGACAAGTGCTTGCAGGAGAATAGGGCCTACTACGGCGGCACGTGCCGCGGCATCCAGTTGGCATGCTGGTGCATCACGCCGTGCTGGCTGCGGCCAGGGCAGTGGTAGCCCCAACGGATCAGAGTGGGGGGACTGGGGACGATGAGTTCTGTTTTTTGTGTGTCTATTAAGGGGACGATGGGTTCTTGAATAAATGATAAAATCCTACCAACTATGTGTAGTGTTGGCTCTTGATCTTTTTTTCTTGCAAAAACACAGATAGATTGTGCAAAAACACAGACAGATGTGAACTTTTGATACGGCTTTATGTTTGTTATATCTCTTCATCCAAGGAACCTTTGATAGGGCTTTCCGGCTGCCGGCTTCTTTAGAGTTTACATGCTTGTTTCATGGTCTGAGATGTGAACTTGCTGTTAGATATTTAGGCACATTCAGGCATTTTCTAATTCATAAAATCAGCAAAATATTTATAACAAGCATGTACACGTGTGATTTTTTTATAGTTTCTATAAACAAAAACATGTTAGGCCCTGTTTGGGTGTTCTTGTTTACTCAAACTGTAGTATTGGAAAACCATAACAGGAGCATATAATACTACAGTATTTACAAACTAGAGTTTTTCTCTGTTTTAGAAAAGTCATGTCATGTTTGGCTACAATAACAGTACGCTGCTTTCAAATTCGTTGGTTCTGTCCTGCTCGTAAAAATAGTGTGTATTTGTCCGTACATACCAATCCATTTTATTTAGATAATGTTTATAGTATAAAAAAATACATTCTTTATTATAATACAATGAAAAAGATTGGATTAGCGATCAAACTGCCCTTCTTGACCGAAAAAATAGTTTTTGTTACTACTAGTCTTGCCACAATTCTTTCCTATTGATAGGATAACACGGACCCTTGTATGTAAACTAATCACGTTTCTTGCTTCCTGCCCATCTCTGCTTGGCACGAAAGTAGCACGGGTGAAATCCTGGAACGCATCAGCCATAATGAAAAAAAAGCGTGCCGAGAAAATAACATGCGTAGAGCGCCAAAGCTCTGTCTAGAAAAAAGAGGGTCTAGGTGGAGTTTCCAAAACTCTAAAAATACTATAGTTTTATAAATACCATGGTTTCTAAACCTTCAAAGTTTATTCTATCTGCGAACACAAGGTTCATACTTGTGGTTCAATTGTGATGATGAGTGATTGATTCAACTACTAGCATCTCGGATGGGGTGCTACTGACGGTGGTGAAAGCCACGAGTTCCACATGTGCCTTAGCTTGTGTTGTGCAGGTGTCGAGTATGGAGGCGGTGGCCGACGACGAGGTGAAGGTCAAGTGATGGTGGGCCGCGCCGAATGGACCGGGAGCGGTGAAAGGGCGGACGCATCGAGACTTGGACTGAGGGACCCGGAATCGCTGGGCGGGATCGCATTGCTGGCGCTTGGCTTCGACAAGTGCAAGGAAATGGGCTGATTTGTTGGTTTGGACCTCAAAACCAACGGTGGAGGGTTTCAGTGGTTTGAGCCTCAAAACCACCCGGCGGGTTTCTGGGTTGAGCCTCAAAACCCTGACGGAGGTCCCGAGGCGGACGGATGGCACGTGGCGGCATCGTGGAGTTCGCGTCGAGGCGAAGCTACCGGTGAGAAGGCACGGTGGCCCTCGGATCAAAGATTGCATCGAGTCGGTTCGAGTTGGACCGCAATGTCTCTAGGCTAGGCGGTTTGCTCAGAGTTGTATCAAGGGCAAAAACTGGAAAATAAAATAAGTCCGGTCGATAAGTAAGGTGAAGGGAGCCCCATCTCCCTCACCTCTCCCATTTGCATTTTTTCTATTCCTTTCTAGGGTTTCCCTCTTCTAGGTGCTAAGTGAGAGAGAGGTCCACTAATCTTTGCAGTTAGTGTAAGAACCAAGTTTACTCATGGGAAAGGAGGTCCCGAATCCTCTTTATTTCCTCGTGGGGTCAGATTGATGTGTTGATTCGCGTTTTGATTGTTGTTCTTCGCGTTCTTCATTTTTTCTCTTCTCCCCACTTGTTTCCGAGTTGATTTCTCGAGTTGTGGTTCATCTCTTTGCAAACCACTTGTTTTTACTTGATCATGGTCGTGGGTTGATCCTTTCCGCCGAAGGATTTCATCCAAATCCTCACGAATCTACAAATCGGGTTGAATCAAGTTTTTTGGGGAAAACTTGCCCTTGAATCGGATTTCATCGATTTTCAAAGTTGCAGTAAGTTTGGGGTTATGATCTTCATGGAGTAGCTTTAGAACTACCTTGTGAACCCCTATGCAAAATCTCAGGTCGATCCGAGTTGATTTGATTGAGTTTCGGCTTTGGAATCAAAATTTCCAGGGTTCTGTCCGCAAATACTGGACACGTCCGGTGTGAATACCGGACACGTCCGGTAGACTTAACTTTGGAATTTTGATCTGAAATTTTGTGGAGACCTTCTTCTGTCTGTCTAGTTTCTAGGGTTAAAATTTCATAATTTTTGGATACTGTTTGATTGGGTTTTCTATTTTTCTCCCAAAGTCACTCTATGCTGAAACTGGGGTCCGGTGCTACCGGGTATGAGGTCTGGTATGAGCTGAGTGTGTCCGGTCCGAAGTCGTGAATACCGGACACGTCCGGTATGAGATCCGGTATGAGTGCCTGAAGGCTGTTTCGCTGACTTGTTCGTTTCTTGATCATCCGAGCTCCGATTTGAGTTCCGCTTGTTGCGTTGGGTTCGTAGCATCACGAGCTTCGTATCCAAGTACTCTTGTCACAAGTTGGCTTGAGTATTTTAGATTGGCCACTCTCTCCTTCTCCATAGGAATTGAGTGCGTCGCTTTTAGAGTTTCGTCGAGTGCTCGTCTCCGATCTTTCTCGGTTGATCCGCTGTACCTCTTGGACATCTCCAAGGGTATCCACCTACCTGTTAGGTCGTGATCTTACCGCTCGCTTGTGGTTTTGTTTTTGGGACTCGATTTTGGGACAGCGGTCGAAAGTTTCGAAAGAAATTTGAGACTCTCATTCATCCCGCCTCTGGTCGCCATTTTCGGTACTTCACTATCCAAACACTTCCTTATTCTTAATACTTAGGCATTTTGTAAAACCATAGTATTCATATAAAGCTCCAAAATAATTTCGTATCCAAACAGGACCTTAACCATATGAATAAAAACATATATGCAGCAGGGGCGGAACCAGAAATCAAAGATAGGGGAGAGCACTAACATCAGCACTAATTTGAGGGGGGCCAGCCTTAACAAATGAGCTAATCAACGGTAATTTCTAAGGAGCTAATGAGAGATTAGCAGGATGTTGGGAGGGGCCAAGCCCCCTGCCCCCTCCCTCCGCCCCTGATAGCAGCATAATAAGTTGACCCTAAGGTGGGACCAGTGCTAGAGGCACATGTGCTGCCGCTTCCACTAGTCAACATAGTGGGATATTCAATGTTTTGGATCACAATATCGATGTAGGAAGAGGTTTACAGTGCTGTTCCACGAACGTTCACTAGAAAATAGTACATACTACTCCGTCCCAAATTATTTGTCGTCTCCGGTTTTCGTGCCACAAGTTTGACTCGATTTATAGAAAATACGTGCAATATTTATGTCTCCGAATAAATTTGTTAAAAAACTAGACCTAAAGATCTTTCCGATAATACTAATTATGATACTAATTGATGATATTTATTATTTATAAAAATTGCCGGCAATTGTTTCTCGGGAAGCGAAAGCGACAGTTATTTTGGGACGGAGGGAGTATAGTATATTGGAATGTAAGGAAGTAGACTAACAACAATATATTAGGAACGGATGTCGAGAAGTCGAACGAGTAGTCACACCAAAATTTGCGCTCCCAAAACCATGATCACCCATCACTGCTGCAGACTCACGACAGATATCATGGTTCTAGGGCCTGCTCTCTAGGACACCTATGCACGTAGGAGTAATGAGACAAGAAGACTGGAAAATAGTAACAACAAAGTATGTGTTGGATACTTGGATCTCGGAGGCAAAGAGGTTTGTTGTGTTATACATGCGAGGCAAAGGAGAAGAAATTTCTTTAGAGCAAGTTCAATAATAGAGCCAAGTGTTTAGCTATCAACTAATTTGTAAGAGCCAAGCTATACAACAGTGGTATCTTATTTATCTATAAGAAACTTTTTTATTATTACTTCTACCCATATCACATCTTCTCTTTCCTATTTCTCCTTACTTAATATATGGGCCCACTACTACATATGTTTTCGTGTCCAGCTTATTTCTTGCATGAAATCTATGCTCTTATCTTCTCTTTTCTCCACAAAAATATTTACTTGGCTCTAACACAATTGTTATACTTGCTCTTATATAGTGCAAATAATGACAGGCATAGGGGATAAATCTAGACACCAGTGATGTTACCATGAAGAGGTATAAACATCAAATTAGCGTAGCTGTCATATTAGGGTGTCCTCAATGGCTGCTATTTGACTAGTTAGATGTAATGTCATAGAGAAAAAGTAGAAGAGAGAGTAGTCACTGTGGTGAGTAAATAGCTGATCTATTCATATAGTTCAAGAATATAAGAGACGGATATGTAGGTCCAATAGTACATAAATATATATAAAAAATAGTCTTTGTCTTTATCTCATACCTCCACATCAGTTAGCAACTTAGCTAGTATTGTTGAGACTCCGGTATGAGTAACAGACATGTATTACTCTCGTGTGAGTTATGCTAGTTGTAACACCCCGGCACAGGGCTTAATAGAATTAATATGATACTCATACCAACAAGTTGCAACTTTTTTTCCGAGAGCCCATCTCTAAAAAACTCTAAAGTTAAGCGTGCTTGGCGAAGACAGTGTTGGTCCTATTAAAGGTGACAGATGTAAGCGGGCTTGGCCTCGAGGAGGCGGGACGTTACAAATGCTATCAGAGCCGACTCTCGCGGTTTCACGGGTGTGTGTGTTACAGTTGCGTAGGCATGGTATGCATGGCTAGTGTGGATCCGTTATGGTCACATAGCATGGCATATGCGCTGGCACTGGACATATGGACGTGGCCAAGAGAGAAGGTTTCTGGCCTGGGGTTGATCGACAAGGATGTCGATCACTTAAGGGGGTGAGGACGTAACACCCCAACCAAGGGTTTAATAGGATTAATATGATACTCATACCAATAAGTTGCAATTTCTTTTTCGGGAGTCCATCTCTAAAAAAAATCCTAAAGTTAAGCGTGCTTGTGCGTATGAGTAAGGACAAAGTGCTGTGAAAAAAGACTGGTATTAATCTGCGAGGGCAGTATCGTTACACTAGTAATGCTTGATGAGTGCGCCATCGATTGTCCTATGCCCCAAAAACATTCTACTCCGCACCAGAGCATGTCATGGTGGGTCGTGCACACACACGCACCTATCTCAACTTCACCACATAGATATCACCTATTTAAGTAGAGTCAACCTTGAGACAAAATCTCATTCGGACTAAGACTTTAATGCACCTAGAATCTAACATGGGCTTTATGTTTATTTTATTTTAATTGAATAAAAATGGGAAGCCAATTGATATCCAACAATACAATTGTTTGATATACCAATGTTTTGATGAAGACTTTTTAATTCACAATGATAGAACATGATCAGTAGTCAAACTGAAAAAGGTATATTTCTCTTTATGTTTCATAGGACAATGTCTCAACTTAAGTAAGCCACTTAGATTATATTAAGATACTCCTTTTCGTCCTTGAAAGAAGTGATTTCTAAAATTGTCATAAGTCATATTTTTTAAATTTTAACTGAATTTCTGCAAAAAAGTATTAAGATTTATGTTATCAAATTAGTATCATTAGATTTATTATAGAATATATTTTTTATAATATATTCATTTTATATCATAATGTTGTTATTTTTTCTTTATTAAATTGATCAAACTTTAAAAAAATTGACTGATATGGACTCTAGAAATCACTATTTTTAGAGATGGTCTTCGTTAAGGGTCTCTCCTCAATGTCAATCTGACATATATATTCTTACAGTCGTACATTTTTATAGTATTTAAATCATCATTTTAATTCTTTACTTAAATATTTTGTGTTATCCTCTAGATTTGATCAGTCCATTAGGAATTAGAGAACTAAGCATAGCTTACATGGTTAATGGAAGTACTTGAACTTGTGCCTATTAGGACACTCCCAACTAATAAGAAACTGCAAGGTTTCTATGTTCATTAATTAGGTTACCAAATAAGCAAAAAAATTGATGTGGCACTGCAATTAAAGAAGAGAGAGGAGCAAATAGTTTGCTAGATAAGAAACCATATTTATATAAAAACCAAGACACGAAGAGATATGATAACTAGATGAGAAAAGAGAAGACATGTGACTGTACAAAAGATTATTATGTAGAAACTATCAATTGGAACAAAATTTCTCTGTGTAGTGTCTAGTGTCTATAAATTAATAAGTATAGAAACTACCTATGGTCTCTAGCATTAGGACCCTTAAGGATCAAATCTATAGCTAGCATCTTGTGCATCTACTAATGACACGTTTGTTTGTTCAACACTAAGTGATTGTCTGCCAATAATAAATCGTCGTGATGACTTCATCAATCTTAAAACGTAGCTTCATTTGGCAGGGCTCTGACTTCTCATGGCTTCTTTTGAGAGGAACCCCATCAAACGGCCATCAATACAATGGCTCCTTGCAAGGAAATTAAAAGCCCAAAGGAGCTAGAGTCGTTTTTGTAGAAGGTCGGAAGCTGAAAAAAGTGGGCTCTCCTGGCTTCTCGCAATCCTAATACAAATTATGACAAAAGCGTCATTGAAGCCATTTTTTGCCAAACATTTCCCGGACAACTTTAGCTCCATCAGAAAAACTGCTTCAAGTGAGGAACCAGAGCTAGAGCCACACCAAACACACCTTAGTGCTCTGGAAGTATTAAGGACATGTGGTTGCATGCATGTGAACTACACCAAATAGGCCAGCCCCTATAGCCGCACTAAATGGGCCTTAGTGTGTTTTTAGGAAGTGCAATAGAAAATCTGCTATTCTTAATTATCCTAGAGAAAGGGACTTACTACTCCATACTCATAAAACTTGACGTTTTGGACAAAGGCACGGTCTCCAAAACCTAACTTTATCTATTATTTTTTATTAAAATATGTAAGAAAAACTTAAAATAAAATTACTTTTATGAAAGTAGGTTTCAAGGTGAATCTATACATATAAGTTTTACTTTTTCAAACTAAATATTTTAAGAGTTATTAATAGTTTATGTTCCCAATGTTTGACTCAAACCTTGTCCAAAACGTCAAGTTTTATGAATATGGAGGGAGTATGTGTTTCATAGATATGAAAACTGAAGATTATCAGGCCAGCCCCTATAGCTGTAACGACGCAGTAGTTATTTATGCTTGATGATCTGGAGCGTTATCACCACCTATATTCTTCTCTTATCTCTAGTTCTCTTCCCGCCGGATCCTATATATACTGGCCTCAGGAACGGCTTCGATAGTTCCACGTGACTTTACATCCATTTCCCTTCTTCAATTCGACGCCCAAACGAATCCGGCAATGGAGCCTTCAAGGGAGAAGCTGTCGTCCGCTGCCGTCGTCCTCCTGCTGACGCTCCTCGTCGTGGCCTCAGGTACGTACGTGTGCTATGCATCTACGTTCATGATCAATTTAACTAGTAGTACCTTGTAACAAGTCCAAGCAGCTAGCGATCGATCATATCTCGCCGGATGTTGCCTAACATTTACATTTGCTGCGTGCGTGCCTGGGTGCAGAGATGCGGCCGGTTCAGGCACGCGACTGCCTGACACGGAGTACCCGGTTACCCGGGGTTCTGTGCGTGCGGTCGGACTACTGCGCGATCGGGTGCAGGGAGGAGGGCAAGGGCTACACCGGCGGCAGGTGCCTCATCTCTCCCCTCCCGCTCGACGGAATTCGCTGTTACTGCGTCAAACCTTGCCCCTCGACGCACTGACGACAATCATATTGGCCGGAGACTGGAGAGGTGGTGGTGCTGGTCGGCCCGGCGTTATCAGTTTTGGTTGAACTACATCCTACCTTGTGTGTGTGAGAGAGAGAGACAGATATACATTTTTGTGCCCCAAAGATTGTGGTAATTACCATTTGTATGTCTTGCAATAAAACGGTTTTTTTTTCAAGAAAACGGTTCTAGTCATTAAGTTGTTGGATTATTACTGCTGCTACTGTTTATCTGAGGAATTACTGCTGTTGTTTCTTGCTCCATATATCCTCAAACGTGTGTTAATTGGAGTGACCTGGCAAGTACACTATACCACAGCCAATCTTTAGTGTCTCCTGTATGTGTTGTTGTAAGTCTTTTCGTCGATATATGGTCAGTCATATGAGCATATGTCGTGAGCCCAGATCACACATATGGGACATGGAGATTTGCATATCGTCGATAGACACGTCTTAGAGTCAAACTCTGTATTATCGGATGCCACCAAGGGATGTTGTAGCATGGAGCACCATGATTGCTGGTTATTCACATAATGGGAGACCACATGAATCTCTCTTGAGCTGTTTGAGAGGATGAAGGCAACCAACTGCAAGCCAAACGAAGTTAATTACTTTTGTTGGTGTATTGTCTGCTTGTGCTCAACTGGGTTCTGATGAACCCGGAGAACAGATTGGGAGCTATATCGAGAGTCAAACACTGCCACTTACCAGCTATCTCGGATCTGCTCTGATTGATATCTACACCAAGTGCGGGCATGTTGCCAGAGCTCGCAATGTCTTCAACCGAATGGAACAGAAGGTGGTTATTTCTTGGAATTCCATGATCAGAGGCCTAGCACTGAACGGTTTTGCAGAAGATGCAATCAACTTGTACGGGGAAATGGTAGAAGATGGGGTTCTGTTCAGCCCAATGAGGTCACCTTTCTTGCGCTATTGACAGCATGCACCCATGCTGGCTTGGTAGAAAAAGGCATATATAGCATTCTTCAAAGACATGAAGAGGCAACATGTCTCTCCTCAAGTTGAGCACTGCACTTCCATAGTGGACCTCCTCTGCAATGTGGGAAGCCTAAAGTTCATCTGTGACATGCATGGAAGTTGAACCGAACGTGGTGATCTCGACCACGCTGCTCAGCGCCTGCAGAGCCATGCGGACGTTGAGCTTGCCAAGCTCGCCGCGAGCAAGCTTGTGGTACTGGAGCCCAATAACTCGTCGATCTACGTTCTCCTGTCCAATATCTACGCTGACGCTGGGCTCTAGAGCGATGTGAGAGAGATCAAAGACCTGATGAAGAGCAAGAACTGGCAGAAGCTGTCTGCCTACAGTTGGATCGAGCTAGACGGTGAGGTACACAGGTTCCTGGTACAGGATACGTATATTTACAACGTCGTCGATGGCCTGGGCTTGCAGCTGGAGAGGACTAGTCCTGAGTCCTGACCATGAGTTAATTTCAGAGGTTTGCTGATCAAATTACTATCTTCTCGATCAGTTACTTCCTCGTCAAATGTCAATGCAATTTGTGCTCTGTAGGAATACAACTGTAGAAGCATAAGAATTCATGATTTTTCTTTTTGTTTTCTTTCCTGGTGGAGTTACGATTATGTTAACTTGGAGGAGTATATATCAAAGGAAAAAGTCTACTTTTCTCCTCTAATTTTCGCAAAAATCTATTTTTCCTCCCTTAACTTTAAAACCAGATAAATAACTTCTCTCAACTTTTCGAACCATATGCTTTACCTCTTTGGAGTGGTTTTGAGGGTGGTTTTGGTACAGTGACATTGGTTTTGTCTTTTTTTATTTTTTATTTTGGTTAAAAATCATAATAAATCACAAAAAAAATTATAAAATGGAAAATCTAATTTTATTGAACTCTGCATGCGTCGATCTATATAGTGAATATATAATATGGTATGCTTTAGTACAAAGTTTTGGCTAGTCTTTTTTTTTTTTTATTTATTTTGGCTAAATCTTTGAAAAATTATAGAAAAAATCATAAAATGGAAAATTCAATTTTATTGCACTCCACATAAGTAGATCTACACGGTGAATATATAATATGGTATGCTTTACTCCAAAAAAATAATTAGAAGCTACAGTTATGAATTATTTCAATTAATTACAGAAAAAACATACCCTCCGTCCCAAGATATAAGGCACGATTTGACTCGGTGCGGTCTTCAAAATCATACTTTGACCGTTAATTTATATGATTATATATAATTTATGACAACAATAAAAGTATCATTAGAAAATATTTTTTGAAGATAAATCTAATGCTATTACTATTGTACTATAAAAAATTTATATCATTAGACTAATTATTAGGTCAAAGATAACAAAGTTTGAATTTTAAAAATACGTGCGCGCCTTATATCCTCTGGGACGGAGGGACTAGATCGAAAGCTACAGTAAGAATTTTATACTAAAATATAGCATATTATATGTTCATTTGTAGATCTACTCATGTAGAGTCTAAGAAAATTAAATTTCTATTTTATGATTTTTCTATGATTTACTATGATTTTTTTAAGATTAAGTCAAAATAAATAAAAAGGAAAAAAACTAGCAAAAACTTTATACTAGATCATACCACATTATATATTCATTGGGTAGATATCATGTGGAGTCTAACAAAATTAGATTTTTTTATTTTATGATTTTTCTATGATTTACTATGATTTTTCTAAAATTCTACCAAAACAAATCTATAACTCCTATAATCCTAACCCCCACTAACTAATTCTCCGGCTTTTGATTCATCGATATTTCAAAAGTGATGTCAGTGACATCATCAAAGGAGTTACCTCCACTTAGACTAATTTATCTCCCACTAGTTTTTTCTTTTGAAATAGAAAAAAAGTCGTAGCACACCTAAACCCAAGATCGTAATTAAAATCTAATTGCACCATGGTATTCCTCGCAATAAGCTCTTCAAAACAAGACCCCATATGGATATATTTTGATAATTTAAACTATTTCTAAACAAAAACCCGTTTGTAAGCAAAAAAACTAGCAAAACTACATATCACATGGATTACATGTGGTCCTCTTGAACATACATAATTTTATGAAGGAAAACTCCTAAATTTTGGGAGGGGGATGACCCTCAGGTATAGTAGGGGTGGGGGTTTGGGTAGATGAAATTTGGGTGATGATAAGTTCAAATAATCTAGACCATGTATATCAATGATACAACCTCCGCAATTGATCTACTATATCCATATATATGTATCTACTAATTCATAGTTTCAACCAATATAAACTCCTTATATTTCTATTTCATGCCCGCAGCAACGCACGGGGCATCCTGCTAGTATAAAATAAAAAGACAAGATCATTGTCACTATAGCAAAACCATCCTCAAAACCACTCTAGGGAGGTAAAGCGTATGGTTTGAAAAGTTGAGGGATGTTGTTTGTCTCGTTTTAGAGTTTAGAGAGAAACGGATTTTTGCAAAAGTTAGAGAAGGAAAAGTAGATTTTTTCTATATCAAATGATTTCATTATTGGACCTTTGCCAAGTTTAGGCCCAGCCTAGTAAGAACTTTACTTAGCACCTGTGTCTTTCAAGCACGAGACGGCCAGAGCACCAGATTCCGTTCCCTAAACCCGGTCGAGATGGAGTCAGAAGCCGATAGGCTGCGGAGTAGGCGCCAGCAGCCGGTGTGGAGACTAGCGACGGCGCCATCCAAGAGGAGTCTCTAGCCACGACCCTTCCTTAGATGGGAAGCCCGCATCAAGGGTGGCAGCGGCCCTGGCGCCGGAGGCAGAGGGGGGCCGGAAGGGGCCATGCCCCCCCCCAAAAAATGGAATTTTCACTATGAAAAAAATAATTTTTTACTAAAATTCAATAAAAACAATTTTTTATTTAAAACTTCAATAGAAATTCGATTTTTAATCTAAAAATTCAATAGAAGTCCAATTTTTTAACAAAAAATCAATGGTACATTATAAAAAATTTCTCTTTTCATCTATTTACGATATGTCATCTTTTACTTGTCTTCACTTATTCAAGAGTGCTGGTTCCGCCACTATTATGTCGTGAGTCCCAATCATGAACGGCACAAGAAGGAACGTGAGGATATCACGGTAAGTAAACAAAGAAGATAGAATAATCCAGTGCATATCCGGGTAATTCAAAAGTAAAGTTAGGGATTACTAGTATTATCTTTCATAAATAAAGAAGTCGGCAATTTTGATACAAATTTATTAGGTTAACTTTTTTCTAGTGGATAATTATTTAGAAAACATACTACATCCAATCGTCTTGACAATTAAAGTATATACTAATTTAAAGTCACATGTTTCTAGACTTTTAGGAAAAAAAAATTTAAATTTATCGTTTTTATTTTACCTAACACATCTTGTGGCAATTATCCTGGAAACTTTGTTGGATAACTCCAATATATCAATATAAAAGATTAAGGTTAAGATTAAGATGGATCCATTAGTTTGGATGACATCTATGTGTAGCAACTAGCAACAACTAAAACATGCAACAATCAAAGGTCAAAACTTATTCGCTGCCTTACATTCCGAAAACTAGCAGTAACTGAAGCACCCTAAATAGCCCCAAAATATAACCCACATCAGGCACCCAAGTCTTTTCACTCATCTATCTACAACTGAACTCCCTTCGTTTTCTTGGACGCACAACCAATCGACAATGGAGGCTTCACACAGGAAGCTCTCAGCAGCCCTTGTCCTCCTCATCATCACTATGGCCGCTGGTACACCCAATAATCCTGAGACATGTATATAATTATTAAGCAAGTATTATTAAGAACTCGCAACATATAATCGATCATATATATCTTTTATGTTACAATGCAGAGATGGGGCCAACTCAGGCGAAAGAGTGCTTGCATCGGAGCGCCACGTTCCACGATCTGTGCTTGGACTCTAAAGATTGCAACGATACTTGCTTGCAGGAGAGCAGCACCTACTCCGGCGGCAAGTGCCGCGGCGTCCTGTTTACATGCTGGTGCATCACGCCGTGCGGGCGACGACATGACGCTGCTGGCGCCGGCCGACGGATCAGAGCGGGGAAGGTGCATGGGTTCTTAGAATAAACGAGGAAATCCCTACCTGTCTGTAATTCGCTTGTGATTTGTTTTCTTGCAAAAACGGGGACAAATTGTCAGAATAAAAGGAGAAAATTGCTATTATAGGACTCTAAACAACATGTTTCGCTATCATAGGACTTCAAACATTGACTTCGCTAAAACGACTCTCGAAACATTGCACTCTTGTTTCTCATGACATTTGGTGTATTTGCTATTTTATTTATTCAACTAATACATGTATTTGGATCTAAGGAAACCTTTTTGCCCTTTTACTATTACGATCGTGCGTGTATTTATTGGTGCATTATTTTTACACTAGAATGAAGAGTCCCCTCCTCCTCCCCCGTCGCCCCCCTACCTCCTCCGTGCGCTCCCTGCCTCTTCGTCTCCGGTGGGTCATGGCGTTCGTCGGTGATCCTCCTCCTGTCCGATGGCTGGTCTCTCGGATCTCTGCTTCGACCCGGGTGTCACTTTTTCTAGGCTTGTCTCTCAACGATTCAACTGTTCGGTGAGCCCGATGTCCCCCCCTCTCTCCATCCTCTTTCCACCTGGTCGCCTCGTTTGGGCGCTCCGCTGTTCGTCTCAACGAGGATTATGTTGGGCTCATTCTTCAATCATGCCTTGGGGGCATTGCCAAAGATTTCAATGTTCTTCATCTTTCTGGATGGATGTTCAGTTTTTCGATATCTTGCAAGAATGTTGGCTTTATGATCAAAAACTTGAAACAGTTTTCTTGCAAAACCTTTGCCATTTTCTTCTTTCTCTGGAGTGGTGGCGGGCCAAACTGGCGCAGGGATTATGCCATTTGGTGCCAGGAAGAAGAAGCCAAATGGACTTCTGTTAGACATAAGAAAAGCTATGCTGCTATGGTTCGGCCTACTAGCCAATCTGCTGCTGGGAATCGGAAGATCCCCCATGGTGATGTTGCTCCTGCTTTAAATCTTCCTGCAGACAGGAAGCGAGTCTTCCTTAGGCTCCAATTCCCGGACAATTATCATCACAACTACACAGAAGATCTCCCTCTCCCCTCTTCATCACCAGGCATCCTCCCCACCCAGCCCCCTCTGCTGTGCATAAAAACCGGCGTGTTCTTCGCTGGGAAGCTAAGAGAGTTAATGGCAAAGGAGCGCAATCTCTGGACATTTCAAATTTCAAACAGCAGTCTAGACCTCAATTTGAATCACCTCATTCTAGCCCACCTCAGGCCCAATCTTCACCCGTCAGCTGCAGTTTCTGTCTAGGCCTGGGCCACACAAGGAAGGATTGTAAAGGATCAATCAGGTGCAAAACTTGCTATAATTATGGACATTCCTCCCTTTTCTGTCTCTCCAAGGCCCGCGTGAAGCGTGTTTTTCGGCCCAAATCTCGTCTGGAAGATGGAAAGTCACCAATAGAACCCATAAATACTGAGCCGGCTCATCCCTCTGCTCAACTCGCCTCCTCTCCTGAGCACCCCGCTACAGAAAACCCCACATTGTCGTCTCCGATGGCGAACTTCGAGGTCGACCGTCATCCGTTCGTGCTGGCGGGGTTCCAGCTGGAGGATCCCCCGGTCCGCCCTTCTCTACGGCATGAAGTCTTCGTCACTGGATGCTACTCCGCCTTCAATGAGGACCTGGCAATCATCAAGCTCCATCCGCCAGTGCACAAAGGTGACTTCCATCTCTTGGAAAAGGAGCTCAGGGTTTTCTTTGGTGATGTTCATGAGTCTCGTGCTGCTGAAGTTGAAATGTGTCCTCTGCGAGATGCTTATGTTCGCTTTGGTAGTCCTCTAGAGAGGGAGAAGTTTCTGGGGCCAGTTTTTAATTTTGGTAACTACAAGATGACAGTGTACAAACATGATGAGGGAGTCAATGCTAGGTCCTTTGAGTTGGACAGGGAAGCTTGGGTCATGCTTTTAGGCTTTCCAAAAGATCTTCGTACCACCCGAATCATAGCCAAATCAGTGTCTTCCTTTGGTATTATGGCTTACTGGCATGCTGATACAAGTCTTGCTCGTGTTGTTGTGCAAGTTTACCTCAATGATGACAGGAAAATCCCAGATTCGGTGAAAATCAATACAGGAGTACCTATCAAGGAAAGATCCTGGACTGTCCCCTGCTTTGTTCTGAAGAAGAAGTCAGTTCTAGAACTGTCTGATGAGGAACCTTTTGTCACTTTTGGTCCTCTGCACCCCATTCTAGCCCAAGCTCCACGCTGGATGGGCCCAATTCAGCCTGCCGGTTCCTCTGCCAGTCCAGCCCAGTCTGATGTTGGTGGCTCCAACAACATGGCTATTGATGCCTAGGGAAGGGATGGAGGCCCCAATGCTGCTGATGTTGCCATGGATAATATTGCTGTGGTGGATCCCATTGTTGATAAGGGTAAGGCACAGGTGGATGTCTCACCCCACTTCAGTGACAGATATGTGCCAGCTACCACCTTCAGCCCTACCATGTCTTTCCAGTCTGCTATGAACACTGCTGTTGCCCCTGTCACAAGGTCAGAAATTGTGAGGAAGCTCTTCCCTGCACAAGAGGACGAACCATCTCCTGCTTCAGTCATCCTCCTAGGTCCCCGGTCAGTGATTATCAGTGATCTTCTCAAGTGCAAGGAGCCGGCCCCAAGCATTAAGAATCTGGAAGAACTCAGTGAGGAAGATATCATGGAAATCACTGCCAACCAGTTCACTCCAAGGAAGAAAAAGAGAACCTCCAAAGTCAAGGAACAACTTGATGACAAGTTCCTGCGTCGTAGCAAGAGGAATGCTACAAGACTGGATGGGTACAAGAGTCCCCTGAAGTCCAGCTCCATCATAGAGCATGTCCCCCTTGCCATGATCCCTGCTGATCCTGCACCTGCGCCCTACCTCACCGAGAACATAGTTGAAGGAATTGCCACTGGATTCCTCCAGATACATCCTAGTGATGTGTCTGCTGCCATCCTCAAGAAAGATTCCAATGATAAGTAGTTCAATTGGGTATCTTGTGGCCTTTTGTCCCATCTGGAAAGGCCACCTTTTGTGTTTTAGCAGTACTTTATCCCAGCCTGCGTGCTGGTTCTTAAATAATACTTCTATGTACTGCCTTGGCTACTTGTCCTGCAAACAGTTTTATCTAATCGTGGATGCTTTAATATATTATCAGTTTATCTATGATCGATGCTCTCGAGTCAATGTGCTCTTTACCCTTTTCTGGCTCATGTTCCAGCATCCTTGTTGCATACTTGACCATTAGTTTTTTACTGTCATAATTGATCATTGGCACACTCCTGTAGTTACGTCCCCTATGGAGACAAAAGATTTGTCACCCAAATTCTCCATGGTTTTACAATGAGTAACAACAGAAATTTCAATATTCTAGTTTGGAACATTAGAGGCTTAAATTCACAGGAGAAATGGGATGCAATTAGAGCAAAAATCAATGAGAGCTCTTGTCATATTCTCTGCTTACAAGAGACAAAATGTGCAGCGTTTGACCACATCTATATCAAGAAGTTCTGCAACAGGCAATTGAACAGTTATGCTTTCTCCCCATCTGTGGGAGCATCGGGGGGATCATTACCATCTGGAATGGCTCGATATTTAGTGGTGAAACTATACAGGCAAATGCATATTGTGTCACCGTCAAGTTCACCAACAATCTAGATAACAGCTGCTTCTACCTCAGCAATGTTTATGGTCCTTCAAATGCTAGTGGAAAACTTACTTTCATAACTTGGTTCCTCAACCTAGACTGCAGTAATTTTGATCAATGGGTTATTGCTGGTGATTTTAATCTTTATAGATCCTCAGAAGACAGAAGTAAGCCTGGAGGTGACCCAGGTGTGTCGGTGTTTAGCCACAGATAGCCTGCCACGGGGTTCCCGTAGCAGTTGATTCGGATCTCGGCGAATACTAGAACTCGGCGGTTACGCAAGAGACACTCAGTTTATCCTGGTTCAAGCCCTCGTCGTCGAGTAAAAGCTCTACTCCAGTCGGCTTTGGCCTTTTGCGTTGGATTGATGTATGATTGTGTGTTGTTTGTCGCTCGTTACAAAGAGGGTGCTCTGGCTCCTTTTTATGAGAGAAAGGAGCCAAAACTTTGGTTCTAATCCTAGTCGGACTTAGTAGAGAGAGTTCTGTTCCTATTACAGAAGTTACTTTCTATTCGTCTGACTAGGACATGACGTCTTCTACTCGGAATCGGTCCTCTTGCTTCTGTCTTATGGGTCCGTCTGAACAGTAGTCACGTCGTTAGGGAACCGTCTTGGTCCCGCATCGACAAGCCCCCGAGCATTTTGAAGTAGAATTCGGGAGATGACTTGTTTCATAAGAGATGCTTTGAAGTGGTCTTTCTTAAAGCCTTTCCTCTTTTTCATTGTGCACCATAGGTGCAGTCATTGAGTGTAGCCCCCGAGCCTCTTGCTATTTATTTATAAGTAGCTGGAGGGTCTTGGAGAATTTAGAAAAAAGTCGAGGGTGTATACCCTGCAGCCCCCGAGCCTTTGTCCGAGTTTTTTTTCTTAAAAGTAGTCAGATGATGGCTTTTGGTTATCGTGCGCCTATAGGTGCACTCAATGAGTTTAGCCCCCGAGCCTCTTGCTTTTTGGGACAAAGAGCTAGAGGGTCTTGAATAGAAAGATGACTTGAATTGTAGCCCCCGAGCCTTTTCTGAGTTCTTCTGTGCAAGGATTGAATAAGGGCCCGTGACTCTCCTTTGGTGGTTTATTCTTTTATTGTAGCTTTATGTCTTTCTCTTTATGGCTGGTCATTGGCGGTACCGTGCGATAAAGGCTATATGCTTTTACTGTGAGGGGATATTCTCTGGATATGCTCCTTTACTGCACTATTTACTATCCTCTTTTAAGTCTTGTCAGTGTCTTTCTGTCTTGCTGGACTTGGTCCATATACGCCGATCTTGTCCTATAAATAGGTCTTCTTTCTTGTTGGTCTTTCAGGACCTTGAAGTTTGCTGTCTTCTGTTCTTGTGAGGATGATTGTTTGTGAGATGGATCAGCCTCCAGGCTTCTTTTCTTTTCTTCCAGTATGGTCTTTTTAGTAGGTAGAAGAATTCTTGAGATAGGGATTAGAGGCAGACTAATCCCGGAGTAACATTGTGATTGGAGGCTCATTTTGGTAGGTAGAAGAAGTCTTGAGATGTGCCTTGTGCTTTGGGCCATTTTGCGCCTCGGTTCTTCTTTTTCTACTCGCCCGGACATATGCTTTCTGCGTGGGAGGGTTACCGAGCCGCACTATCCTCTAGCTGTGCGGTGCAAATCGGCAACCGCCCAACGCAGAGCTGGAGCCCTCTTGTTCACATGGGGTCCGATTCAACTTGTGGCTGGAGGGGCCTGATGTGATGCTTGAGAAGTTAGTGCTACTTTTGGCGATCTTGGATGCACAGTTTTGGTGTATCTAGGTTGCTTTGGATCTGCTCGGCCATGACTATCTCGGGAGGTAGTGCTGGTCGGCAACGGCTATCACCTTGGTGGCCTGGGGTCCTGCGTAATTGTTTTCTATGGCAGAATTCTACTGGGTTCCTTGTAGCTGTTGCTTTAGTTTTCTTTTGAATTCGATGGGTCTTGTAAGACTTGTATCCTTGTATCTTGATGAGGGTATAAATTATTATCTAGATCTGAGTTGTTTGAAACTGTATCTGTTGGTTGTCTGCCTTTGTGCTGACTTGTTATTTGATAATATTGGTTGTCTGCCTTCGAGCCGACTTGTTTTTGGTAAGACTGGTTGTCTGTCTCTGAGCCGACTTGTTTTTTAGTACCATAGGCTTCGGTGGTGCTGGGTTTTTTGTTACCTTTGTAACGGTTCGGAATGTTACCGTTGGCTAGTGACGGGATAGAGACCGTTATCCCTGATTTTACTAGGCCTTTCCGTTATTAGGCCATGTATCCGTTGGCCTTTTACCGTTGCTTTTGTTGAATGGGCCCTAAGCCAGGCGTTTCTTCCTTCTTATAAATTGGTGGTTTTGGGTAACTGTTCTTCTCCTTTGCTCCGCCTCCGTATCCTGAAACCCTAGAAAAAATCCCCAATCTTGGTTGCTTGTCCTTGCTTCCTTCTCCTTCCTTTGCTCTTGTGGTTTTGGCCGTTGCATGGGGAGGAAGAAGACTGCGAGAAAGAAGCCGGCTGCTGACAAGCCTGTTCTTGAGGAGGAGGTTGACGAGCAGCTGAATCCTGAGTACGCCACGATGAAGACGACGGCAAAATCGTTCCCTGCTCCGACTACCCAGGAGAAGCACTGGTTGAGTTGGAGGAGTGGGGGATGATTCAGTCCAAGGAGCTGGCTGGGTGGTCTGTGCCTGTTGAGCATCGTGTCCCTGTTCCTCGCCCAGGCGAGATTGTTCTTTTTGTCTCCTTCGTCCGCGCCGGTCTTTGTCTTCTGGCGTGTACTTTCCTTCATAATTTTCTTCGTTTTTTCTGTGTCTCCCTTCATGACCTCACTCCCAATGGGATCCTTCATCTTTCTATTTTTATTCATTTCTATGAAACTTTTCTTGGCATTCCTCCTTCTTTGAATCTGTTTCGCTTTCTGTTCCGTCTTAAGCCGCAGCCCCGCTCGGATTGCATCCATGCCCTTAGTGGATGCGGGATCCAATTTCGGCAGGGGCGTAAGTCGAGTCATTTCTTTGAGTACGATCTTGTTGAGTCCGTGAAGGATTGGCGTTCTGAGTGGTTTTATGCTGGCAATCTTGTTGGCGCTGCTGCCCCAGCTCTTACAACCTTGTCTGGAGTTCCGCCTATTTCTAATGATTGGTGGGAGAAAGAACAGCTTAGTGCTGCCGAGTTGTCTCTGCTTCAGCCGCTTTTTAATAGGATTAGCTACTTGAAGCAGAACGGCTTGTCAAGCTTTGCTATAGTAGCTAGTTATCTTCATCGCCGAGTTCAGCCATTGAAGGCTCGGGAGCATTTTGGCTTCGAGTACTCTGGTGCCGAAAATCTATCTCGGATGGTGGCTACTACCGAGTTGTCTGAGGATGAGGTGTTTCTGCGCCTCAAGAGAATTTTGAAGGGTGCAGTGGTGGTCCCGACGACCAAGTTCGAGTACTCTGCCAGGAATCCTCCCCCTGATGTAAGTCTTCTTTTATTTTTGGTTATTTTTGTTCTTGTGCTTCCGAGTACTTCTGACTCTGACTTGTGCCTGTGTCCTTTAGTCTTTTGGCAGGGATTTTAATGCTGATGCTTCTCTCTTCGTTGATGGAGAGATAGCTCCTCTTCTGGCTCCTCCAGCTGCTAGTCATGCAGTGGTTGAGGGCCGAGTTGTTTTGCCGAGGGTTTCTGAAATGGAACCCTCTCTTCAGTATACTCCCTATCAGCCGGTGCCGCTTCCCCGAGCTACTCGTTCGGGTGGAAAGAGGCCTGCGACTGGCGGGGCTTCTTCTTCTGCGCCACGAAAATGAGCGCGTTCTTCTTCTCCTCAGCCTTCAGGTAATATTCTGATAGGTGAGAAATTTCATTAGTCCGACTTGTTTTGTTTGTATGCGTTGTCCTGACCCTTTCTTTCTTTGTAGATGGCAATCCGTCCCTCTTTTTGAAGATGAGGCTGAAGACGTCGATGATTCCCCTCTTCTTCGTCGGTCTGTTTTCTCGCCTGATCTTTTCATGATCTGGAGTAAACTTTTCCCTTTTGCCTTGTTGATTTTTGTTTTGTTTTGTAGCCCCCGGGGGACTTCGACTTCTTCCCCGGATCTAGGAACCTTGCCGGGTCCTTCCCCCTCTTCGGCTGAGTTGCTGGCAGGCCTAAATGAAGTCATGCCACCTCCGCCTTCTCGTCCTCTCCTGGCTGTACGGCGAGCTCCCCAGTGAGTGTGTTACCTCTGAGTTTTCTTTCATTCTCTTTTTTGTTTTTGTCTTAGCTTGATTCTTGTAGGATGTCTGATGTGGCCCCTTCTACTCCGGCTTCTGATTCAGAGAAGACCGCGAGTGTAGATATGGTGGGCCAGGTGTCCTCTGCGCCTGATCCTCATCCGGCTGTGGAGTCTGCCTTGGTTGTGGCGGAAGTGGTGCCTGCTTCTTCTGCTGCTGCGACTACTTTGCTTCCTGTTGTGGAAGTTGTCGTCACTTCAGGGGGAGAGCAGTTACCTCTTGCTCAGCCCTTGTCTTCTTCACGTCCTCTGGTTGGATGTTCTTCTCCTTTGTCTCCTCCTCTTGCTCCTTGGGATATGATTCGTGATATGAAGTTGGTGCAGGAGTTGGAGGCAGAGTTTAATCCGAGTTCTCGCTTGCGAGGACTTGAGTCTGAATGGGGCTTAGTTCAAGCCTCAATTCAGTCTTTTGCTCAGCGGTTCCAGGTGAGTTCTTTTTGTGCTTCATTTATCATTTTGGATATTCTTCTTTTCTGATTGCCTTGTTCCTTTTGCTTTGTAGAGTTTTGTCAGCGATTCTGACCTCTTTTTTGGCTCGACTGAGTCACAAAAGAAGTTGTTGGAAGAGCTGGCTTATTTGAAGTCTGAGCTTGACGCTGAGCGTGAAGGACGCCAGCAATCGGAGAGTGCCTTGCGGGCCTAGATCGTTGAAGCCGAGCGGCAGAAGTCGACTGTCGTAGAAGCTGAGAAGGATACTTCGAGGAAGCTTAAAATTCTAAATAGTGATTTCCAAGGTAACTTTCTGGCTATCTTTATGCCTCGTTTACTTGGTATGTCTTTTGCTGATTTCTTTTGCCTTGTTTTTGAAGCTCTAAAGAAGTACTCTGAGGAGACTGAGGCTTTGAAGCTTGAGGTAAAGATCTTCCGCAACGAGTCGAAGAAGGTAAAAGAATTTGCTGAAGAAGTCCTTGCCAGAGCTCAGTTGATTAGACATGGCGCTGATCACGATCTTTTGCAGGCCAAGTCGTCAGTGGAGGACTTGTCGGCCCGATTGAAGGCCTGAGAAGTGGGAGGTGCTTTGGAACTCTATTCGAAAACTTGCTTTGGTATCTTTGAGGAAGCCCCGAAGATGCCGGCTTGACACAGGTTCGATTTCTTCCTCGGCCCATCCACCCGGGTTGTCGGTTTGGTGAAGGAGGGGATCCCGTTGGAGTCCAAGGCGTCTTGGGGGCGTATTCGGTTGATTAATCCGGATGTGCCCCTTGAGAGGGTCTTGGAAGGTGCGGCGACCCCTGAGGCTGAACAAGCTCTTACCCAGGCTGAAGTTGCCGTCCTAGATTTGGCTCGGCAATTTGTTGAGCTTGTAGAGGTAGATTCTGTAGTTGTGGGTGGTAATCGCCCGCAGTAATACTTTGTGCCTTTCTTGAGGCATTTTGTATAAACTCTTTGTCTTTTTGACTTATTTCACAAATAGGTTGAAAGTAGCGTTCTTGCTTTCATCTGAAAGTTCTTCGAGTTCTTGTTTGGTAAATCGAGCTTGTTTCTTGCTCTCATCTAAGACTGCGGAGACGCTAGGGTATTTCGGACCGTAGGCCCTCATCCGAGTTCTGTAGCCTGAAGTCGGGATAGGTCGAGCCATCTTTGCTCTCACCTAGTTCTGAAAAGAAGCTAGGATTTTTCGGACCATAGGCCCTCATCCGAGTTCTGTGATCTAGAAGTCGGGATAGGTCGAGCTATGTTTGCTCTCATCTAGTTCTGAAAAGAAGCTAGGATTTTTCGGACCGTAGGCCCTCATCCGAGTTCTGTAATCTAGAAGTCGGGATAGGTCGAACTCTCTTCGCTCTCATCTAGTTCTGAAAAGAAGCTAGTATTTTTCGGACCATAGGCCCTCATCCGAGTTCTGTAATCTAGAAGTCGGGATAGGTCGAGCTCTCTTTGCTCTCATCTAGTTCTGAAAAGAAGCTAGGATTTTTCGGACCGTAGGCCCTCATCCGAGTTTTGTAATCTAGAAGTCGGGATAGGTCGAGCTCTCTTTGCTCTCATCTAGTTCTGAAAAGAAGCTAGAATTTTTCGGACCGTAGGCCCTCATCCGAGTTCTGTAATCTAGAAGTCCGGATAGGTCGAGCTCTCTTTGCTCTCATCTAGTTCTGAAAAGAAGCTAGGATATTTGTAATTTTCTTCTTGATTGATGGAACTTTTTAGAAGACTGATAATACAGTGTCTTTGTTTATGCAAAGAATCTTCGTAACTGGGAGATGTGCCATAAGTTCTTTATTGGTGTTCCGTCTTCTGTCATTAGCTCGCAGGATCCTGGTCCGGTTACTTTTGCTTTTATGAAAGGTCCTTCCCAGGGACTGAGTAGTTTATGCCTTCCGTCTGGTTTCTGGATTCTTCGCAGGACCAAGTCTCCAGCTTGTAGGCTTCTCGGCTGTATGCTTTTGTCATAATGTCTTTTTAATCCTTGCATGTATCTTGCTGATTGTAATGTTGCATTGATTCTGACTTCTTCCAGACTGTCAATTTCTAGTCTTCTTGTTTCTTCTGCTTCTTCTTCGTTATATTGCTCAATTTTTGGAGATGTCCAGATTAAATCTGCTAGTAGTACGGCTTCTGACCCGTAGACCAGAAAGAATGGTGAGTCGCCGGTAGCTCTGCTTATTTGAGTTCTCAGTCTCCAGACTACTTTTGGTAGCTCGTCTATCCATTTTGATCCATAACTTTCAGATCTTCATATAGTCTTGGTTTTAAACCGGCTAGTATGAGGTCGTTGGCCCTCTCGACTTATGCATTTGCTTGTGGATAAGCGACTGGATGCATAGTCTATGCTAAAACCGCAGTCTTGTGCCCAGCTCTTAAATTCATTGGCTGTGAAAGGTGATCCTAAATCTGTGATTATCCTGTTTGGCATCCTAAATCTGTGCATTATTTCTTGAATAAATTCTTGTGCTTTGGCCGAACTGTATTTCACCAAAGGTTTGTATTCTATCCATTTGGTAAATTTATCAATGGCCACGAAGATGTATTCGAATCCCCCTTTAGATTTCTTGAGTGGTCCGACTTGGTCAAGTCCCCAGCATGAAAACGGCCATGCCGGAGGAATGCATATCAAATTATGTGCTGGAACGTGAGCTTGTCTTGCGAACATTTGGTAATTTTTATAATGTTTGACTAATTCTTCAATGTCTTTTTAGTGTTTGTTGGCCAATAGAATCCTGATCGAATATTTTTTTCCGACTAGTGTTCTTGAAGATGCGTGATTTCCGCAAAGATCCCGAGTGCATTTCGATAATATTTCCTTTCCTTCCGATGTTGGAACACATTTTAACAAGACTCGATGATGCTTTGCTCTTTTTGTAGAGATTATTCCCTACCGGGCGTAGTTTTTACTTCTTCGATAACCTTGAGTTGCTTCGCTTTGTTGTCCGGTAGTTTCTTTTCTTTGATGTAATCTATGAATACTTGCATCCGGGTTGTGTTGTCCGAGTTGATTGTCAAGACTTGCTCTTGTTCCGACTTGTTTTCGGTGTTGCCTCGCTGGTCCTTTTGATTGAAGGCTTGGTTAGCTCCTTGACAAAGACCCCACCGGCACTTTTGCTCTGTCTGAGCCAAGTTTGGCTAGTACATCCGCTGCGACATTTGAGTCTCGTAGTATATGATGAATTTCTAAGCCTTGAAAATTTTTCTTGAGTTTCCGTATTTCTACACAAGTAAGCATCCGTATTCTCTTTGGTACAATCCCGTCTTTATTTACTTGATTGATAACTACTTGATTGATAACTACCACTGAGTCTCCATAGACGAGTAGTCTTTTGATTCCTAGCGATGTTGCGACTTGTAGTCCATGAATGAGAGCTTCATACTCGGCTTCATTATTAGTGGCTTGCCATAGAATTTGTAAAACGTATTTGAGTTGTTTTCCGTCTGGTGCAATGAGTAGTACTCCAGCTCCCCCCCTCCTAGTTTCAAAAATCCATCGAAGTACATTTTCCAATGGTCTAGAATGGCGTCTGGAGTGGGTTGCTGTATCTCAGTCCATTCTGCAATGAAGTCGGACAATGCTTGTGATTTGATTGCCTTCCTTGGAGTGAATTCTATTTTGAGTGCTCCGAGTTTAACTGCCCATTTTGAGATTCTTCCTGTTGAGTCTCGATTTTTTAAGATATCGTCGAGTGGGAAATCTGTTACGACGATGATTTTGTGTGCTTCAAAGTAGTGCCTGAGCTTCCTTGACATTATTAGGATTGCGTAGAGTAGTTTTTATACATGAGGATATCTGACTTTTGATACCGTGAGTACTTTGCTGATGTAGTAGACTGGCCTTTGGACTTTGTAGACGTGTTCTTGTTCTTCTCTTTCGACTACAATGGCAGTGCTTACTACTGAAGTAGTCGCCGTGATGTAAAGCATGAGATCTCCGTTCTTTGGTGGTACTAACACTGGGGATGTGCTGATATATGCTTTCAGTTTGTCAAAGGCTTCTTGTGCTTCTTCGTTCCAGGTAAATTTGTCTGTCTTCTTTAGTAATTTAAAGAAGGGTAGGCCTTTTTCTCCGAGTCTTGAAATAAATCTGTTGAGAGCGGCCATGCAACCTGTTAATTTTTGTAGATCTTTTATATCTACAGGTGGGCCCATATCGGTTATTGTCTTGATTTGTTTTGTGCTTGCTTCGATTCCTCTCTGACTGACTAGAAATCCGAGTAGTTGACCTGATGATACGCCAAATACGCACTTGTTTGGGTTGAGTTTCCACTTCCATCTTTTGAGATTGTCAAAAGTTTGTTGTATATCTTCTATTAGCGAGTCCGAGTTCTTTGTTTTGACGACAATGTCATCCACATATACTTCCGTGTTCTTTCCGATTTGGTCTCCTAAACAAGTCTGGATTGCTCTTTGATAAGTTGCTCCTGCATTTTTTAGTTCGAAGGACATTGTCTTGTAACAATATGCTACAAACGGGGTGATGAAAGAAGTCTTGCTTTGGTCTTCTTCTTTTTAGTGCAATTTGGTGATAGCCTGAGTAGCAATCTAGAAAAGATAACAAGGCTGCTCCTGCTGTTGAATCCACTATTTGATCAATCCTTGGTATTCCAAACGGGTCTTTTGGGCAATGCTTGTTGAGGTCAGTGTAGTCGACGCACATACGCCATTCATCTGTGTTTTTTTTATGCACCAGGACTGTGTTGGCTACCCAATCTGGATGTAAGATCTCTCTTATGAAGCCGGCTGCCAATAATTTGGCTATTTCTTTCTTTATTGCTTCTTTCTTGTCAGGTGAAAAACGTCATAATCTCTGTTTGATTGGTCTTGCTCCTTTGTTGACTTCTATTTTGTGCTCAGCCAACTCCCTTGGGATCTTGGCATATCAGCTAGTTTCCAAGCAAATATGTCTTTGTTGTCCCGTAAGAAGTTGGTGAGCACGAGTTCCTATTTGATAGGTAGATGAGCACTGATAGTGGCTGTTTTGGATGGGTCGCCAGTCCCTAGATCAATCTTTTTGGTTTCTTCTTCTTCGGTTGTGGTGAGGGTGACTTGTTTTTTAGCGGGAATTTCTAATTCTTCTATTCTTACTTGAGTTGTTGCCGAATTGATTTCTCCTTGTACTTTTGAAGATATCTGTATGGCTTGCACATCGCACTTATAGGCACGTTTCAAGTCTCCTCTGAGAGAGAGTACTCTGTGTGGTCCAGGCATCTTGAGTAGTAAGTAAGGGTAATGTGGAATAGCTAGAAATTTTACCAATGCTGGTCTTCCCAATATTGCATGATAAGATGATTCAAAATCTGCAACTTCAAATTTAATGAGTTCTGTACGATAATTTGTCGGGGTTTCAAATGTCACTGGCAGAGTTATTTATCCGAGGGGCATTGCTTTGGCCTCCCGGTACTATTCCGTAGAAAGGTATACTTGTTGGTGTAATCATTTTTGAAAATTCTGGCCCTATTTTTCTTAGGGTATCTGCAAAAATGATGTTGAGCCCTGCTCCTCCATCGATGAGTACTTTGGTTACCGTTATAGCTGCAATCATTGGTCCGAGTACTAGTGGGTATAGCCCTACGTTTCCGACGCCTGTCCATTGATCCTCTCGTAAAAACTGGATTGGATATTGAGACCAGTTTAAATATCGTGGAACGGCTGGTTCTGCTGCCATGATTGTTCTCCATGCTAGTTTGTCTTCTTGCTTGCTTCTAGACCCTAGGACTCCTGAGAATATTATTGCTACTGTTGCTCTTGGACTTTGAAACCCGTTGTCTGCTGGATTGTTATCTTCTTCTTTCTTTTCTATGTTTTCTTCTTTTTCCTATCTGTCTATCTTCATATATTTTTCTTGGAATATTCGACAATCACCCATCGGGTGGACTCCAGTTGGATGATAGATGCATTTCATCTTTTCGAGTTCTTTAAATTTTCTGGCTGGGTAGAATTTCTTTCTTTCGGTAGCGGCTACTGTATTATCCGAATATCTCTTTCTATTGTGGTATTCTTGTTTGTTGTTCGAGTTGTTCCACCTTCCTGAGTTGTCCTGTCTCTCTGAGTTGTTTCTTCTATCTGAGTTGTTTCTTCTATCTTGGTTGTTTCTGTTATCTGGGAATCTTTCCCGTGTCTTTTCTTCTGCCGTAATCATCTTTTCTACTGTTCTTTTGAACTCTTCGTTTGTCCGTGGGTTTTCTTTGCAGAAATTGTGGAACATCCATCTTACTCTCAAGCCATATGAGAATGCTTTAATTACTTCCCTTTCGGTAATATCGTGTACTTGTGCCCCCGGTTCTCCAAATCTTCTATAGAAATCCCCGAGGCTCTCTCCTTGATTTTGTTTTAAACCTTTCCACTCGGCTTGTGTTATTGGGTGTATGAGTATTCCTGTGAAATTCTCGCAAAAAACCTTCTGAAGATCCCCCCATGTTTTGATTGAGCCTGGGCGTAATTTGTCGAACCATTGTAGTGGTAGAGTTTTGAGTGCCATTGGAAAAAATAATGCCTTAATGTCGTCATCTCCCCCGGCCAAGTCTATTGATTGAGAGTAGATTCTGAGCCATTGCATTGGTTATGTCTTACCGTCGTATTTTGAGTGGTTTGATGGTTTAAATTTGTGAGGTAGTCAGACCATGAGTAGCCTTCCCGCAAAGCAGAGGAATCTGTCGGGTACTTTTTCTGGTTTGTAGTCGGAATCTGCCTGACTATTATATCTTGTAATAGATCTGGGATGGCTTTGAGGAGGGGTTGGTAATCTGTCGCGATTTTCTCCCGTTCTCTCAGCCCATTCGTGATGCGGTTGAGTTCTTCTGCTTTGATCTGGGACAGATAATCTTTCGAATGCGGAAACTCTTCGACTTCTTTGGCTTGTATGTTCGGAAGGTATACGACGAGGAGGTACCCGGTCGTCTTGTATCCTTTGTGCGGTTGTTCTGAGTAGGTTCTTGAGCCTGGCTTGTTCTTCACTCGGACGTTGTATAGCGTCGATTTCGTTGATCAATTCTTGAATCTTGTCAATCGGATCAAGTCTAGCCTTGGCTGTGGCTCGCCTCTCCTCGGCTTCTTTTTCGGCTCTTCTTTCATTGTACTCGGCTAGTTCTTCTTCATATTTACGCCACGCTTCCCTGCGCTCCTGTACTCAATTCCTCCTTCCTCCTTTCTTCTTGTTTCTTCTCTCTCTTGCCGCTCTTTGACTATCAGTTTCTCCATCCCTGGTTACTGAGTTAGGTGGGATATCGGCTTCTGATTCTTCCGACGACCGGTAGTCGGGTTGGACTGGCGGTACCAGGGGTTATCTGATCATGCATACTTCTTCGCGTACGTCGAGCGAGTAGTCGGATTCTTCCTCATCTAATGACCTTACGTATTGAAAAGGGAGGGGAACTGAGTACTTATCTTGGCCTGAAGTTGTATCATCATATCCCATCACTTTTTGAGTAATGTTCTGGTATGTCCGAGCTGCATTGTTGAGGCCGAAGTAGAAAAAACTCGGCGTTTTTTGAGTACTTGGTTCTGGAACCTCTTCTTCCGTCAGCTTAAGTTCAGAAAAAATTTCAGATATCTCCACTTCGATTAATAACAAGAACCGCCCAATTTATAAAAGCATAAGTGCAAAAACCACTCGCCACGCAAGTAATTAGTACACTTAAGCCCTTATAAACCCGGAAGTCCGGAAATCTCGAAGGATTTCAAACCAAACATCATCAACCAAGATCGTACAAGTTTAGCGTCACCATTCACACGTTACAACATTTCACAATATAGTCCGATAACATCAGAGTGCGGAAATTAAAGTTATTACAAACAGGTCTCAATTTAAGTTGCGAAAGCAAGGTAGTTTTAAAAGCTCAACCCACACACGCACTTTAAAGTTTAATACAGTGCCAGCCTGATGATCAATCCACAAAAGCAAGTGGGGAGAATAGTAAGAATGACCATGCCCTTTGGTACTTTAATCCACTGGATATAAGCAGGTCTCGCAATACCCGTAGTAGGTATGGCCATCTGCACAAACAACAAGCGGAAAAAACCCTGAGTACGAGAATGTACTCGGCTAGACTTACCCGTCGACTCAAAATAAAAGACTCCAAGGAGTATGACAGGGCTTTATCCGGGGATAGCTTGACTCTTTTGCATAAACGCTAATAATGTAACACCCGTGTTTTTGCATCATTTTAAAAATCACTAAAAATTTAAACTTTTATAATTTACAACAAATTAAAACTTAATTAGTTTATTTTCTGCAAAAACCTTATTTAAAAACCTTTCCTAAAAGCCTTGCATTAAAATTCACCATATGCATTTTTAATCGTGTGCTTGAATGTTTGATTGATTGCCTTGCTTGAAATGCTTGATTGGGTGCCTGTGTTTGTTTGTTGTCCTAGAATTTATTTTGGCACCAATTAATCCCTCCTTGATCTCCTCCCAAATTCCTTGTCATTCTTTCCAAATAAATTCCTTGATCATTCCCTGGAAAACTACTCTTGACCTTCCCTTGAAATATTCTCAAACTCCCCAAGTTCCCATTCCCCAATTAAATCCTAATTCAAATTGTGCCTTAGTTTATTCCTGAATTAAAAAGGGAATTAAGAAATGGGAAAATGATCTCGGGCTCAATCCTCCTTCCCCTCCCTTTTGGCCCGGCCACCAGCAGCCCATCCCCTTTTCTCCTCCCTCTCCCCACTCGGGCCGGATCCCACGCCTTTGCAAGAGCCCGGTGCCCGGCCGACGCCCTTTCCCCCCCCCTTCTTCTTGGGCGGCGGCAAGCAAGCAGCAAAGCAAGCCGGCCCGGCCAAAGCTGCTGGGGCCCGCCTCCCTTTCCTCCCTCTCTCTACCGCTTACATGCGGGACCCGCATGTCGGCTCCGTCTTCTACCTCCGGACATCGGCGGCAATACCGCGTCGTCTACCTCCGACCTGTCGGCGCCGCGTGCTCTTGTGCGAACCGCCTCTATCCTTTGTCGCCGAGCACCTCTGCCAAAGCTCCTCCAAAATATCTCCACGAACCGCCTCTCTTCCATGTCTTCTTCCGTCGAGACTCGCCATGGCCGCGAGATATTTACCCCCGCGACCGCCTTATTGTAACTCGAGCTCGGCTATAAATAGCCGGCCATGGCCGCCCGGAGGCCGCCCGGCAAGCTCGGAGCTTGAGCTCGTCGTCGTCGCTGCCTGCTGCCTTCTCTTCCTCTCCTCCTCTTCCTTCCCTTTCTCTCCTTCTCTCCTTGCTGCCCCGCTCCCTCCCGGAGCGATAGAGCGAGAGGTGCTGCCCCCCCGCACCCCGTCGGAGGCTGAGCACTAGGGCCCTTTGCCACCCCTGCTCCTCCCTATCCTCCCTCCTCTCTCTCTGCCTTGTCCGACGAGGCACGGTCGCCCGGGGGCCGCCGTGAGGCCGCCCCACACCATGCACGCGCCCGGTGCCCTTGCTCCCCTGCACCGCCTTGGAGCACCATCGTCGTCGGAGCTGCGTCGACAAACCGCCCCACCGCCCTGCATCCCTTCTCCATC
Source organism: Chrysopogon serrulatus (assembly GCA_015844335.1). Taxonomy (NCBI): domain Eukaryota; kingdom Viridiplantae; phylum Streptophyta; class Magnoliopsida; order Poales; family Poaceae; genus Chrysopogon; species Chrysopogon serrulatus. The sequence goes on along the minus strand of JADLZL010000845.1, from coordinate 45,815 downwards.
CTCTTCCTCTCCCTCGGTTCCCTCCCTTTCCCTCTCCTTCTCTCTTCTTTCCCTTCCCTCTCTCTTTCCTTTTCTTCCCTGGCTGCTTGGCGAAGCGAGAGCGAGGAGCGAAGCAGCGAACGGACGGACGGGCGGCGTGCGATGGATGTCGACATCCTCCACCATGCCCGAGCAACCAACGGGGAGGCGACACCTCGCCATGGGACCCACGCACGATCCATCCCCCCACCTCTTTTTGATTGGGTACGATTCACATGAACCAAGAAAAGGAGCAGCCGGTCCACACATGGCGAACGAGCGGCGCATGACACAAGACACCAGCGAGAGCCCACCAGCCAGTAGGACCCCGCGTCGGCCGTCCGAAAAATGCTAGGTGCACCCGAAGCTGTGTACACGAAGGAGCGAAACACCATTTTCCCTCACACAGAAAATTCCCAGAAAATTCCTAAATAAACTAGGTACACCCCAGATCCTACCCTATATCCTTCCACTCATTTCTATTATCCAATTTCCAGAGATAATTTCCAAAGTATATTCCCTGTTCCTTTATTCCAATTAAACTTTGGAAATTCATATCTTCTCCATTTCAACTTTGATTCCAGAAATTCCACCACCAAAATTCTCCTAAAGTCATGCCCTAATTATCCATGTAATTATTCCCATTTTTTTTGGTGCCCATTTAAATTCTAGTAATATTTTCTTGCTTCTCTTTTATAATTAGTTCTAACCCACTTAATTAATATAAATGCTAGCCGTAGTAACGGACGCCCGTAGCCGCATACGTCCATATAAATATATACGTCATATGTAGTATATAAATATATGGATAAAAGCAACATATAATATATATTTGCACTCACGCAAATATATACGTGATAGGATATACATATAGACCGGGCGTAGATAAATAATATACATAACCGTAGATATACCCATGCACACCTCCCACCTACATGCATGGTCGTATCTCGTATATGCATTCGGGAATATGCCGATGCATGGCTAACTCCGCACCGCCATAGTTAACCCTAGAAATAATCTTTCGCCGTAGTAATAGTCAACCCCGCATATACGTACACACATGTATGGTAAGTCCTGTATATATAATTATACATTACCAGGGCATATACCTATGTGTGGCTAACCCTACCCTCCACCCTCCTCTAACCTAACCCATCCTACGCACATACATATGCATGTGCGTATGCGTCTAACCTAACCCTAGGCATACATGCATGCGCATACATGCCACTAACCTTAGCCCCCACCTATCCATATATAGCTAGCCTAAACCCTATGTGCGGGTATATAACTACGTATCCCCAGTATCAACCACATAAACCCCATCTTTCCGTATATGTGTACATGTACGTGAACCCACCTAGCTAACCCCGCCAAATTCTAGTGGCCAAGTCTGTCTATGATGACTTGGTCAAGCTTTCTCTTTTTTCGAAGTTCACATAATAGTGAAAGATAATAATATGATCTGGTTTTCCATAGATAACCACACCACGCTAACCCAGCCCGTAGGAGCCATCTTGTTGGATAGATAACCTTCACCTACCTCTTATTTCAAGTTCACATAGTAATGATAGAATTAGAATAAACCCATCCACCACCTACAACCGACCCGTTAGGATCCCCCTCCTTGTTTTGGTTGATCGTGCTTGCTTAGTTATGCTTGTTGTATATGCATTGTTTGGTTTTGCTCTCTTGTTTGTCAAACTAGATCGCGTAGACTAGAAGACGTACAAGGACCCGATGGATCCCTGAAGCATGATGATGTCAAGACTCGAAGGATTACTACTACACCAAGACGGCACCGCTACACCAAGACACCGGAGACGTGTTTAAGAAATCAAGACCCTTGGATATACTCGTCAGCGAGCGGAGGCAAGTCCTAATTTCCACCTTCCTACCATCCTTCTAACATAACGACCCTTTTATCATATGAATATTCATGATGAGATAATGCGATAAGTAATAATGAGCTAACGTGATAATGCGATAATAAAATGATCTGATAAAGTGACTCAATAAGCTATGACTTGGAACGGGTAGGGGTAATCTAGGTGTAGATTACTTGGCGGATATTATCATGAAGGATATCCTGTCGGAGATACCTGTTTTAGTCACCCCCTAAGGACCGGTTCATAGTCTCTTATTCATCCCTGTGTGATATTTCGTACAGCCCACATGCCTATATGGGTAGGCTGGATCTCACACCCCCGTTAGGTTGAAGTATGTTTCCACTTAGGGGGCCGGTGTAGGCAAGCGGTAGAGCGGGGAGAAGGCATGGATGCTGTGTGATCTTCCATGGCCTTGTTGGACGTGGTTGCTATGTGATCCTCCACGTTAAGCCCTTGAGATTTTTGGCCGTGGTCGAGCCCTTATATATTTTGAGAATTGAGACATGGTGTCTCCCTTGTGATATGTGATGTGTGTTTCCAACCCCGAGCGCCGTAGTGGGATTCATATGGATATCTAAGGTCGCATACTATCGGTACGAGTTCTCGTTAGGCCTGTCTAAGCCATGACGATGGTGTCGGACTACGTCTATCATGTGGGGAAATTTGTACAGCCTCTGCAGAGTTTTTCTTGAATCTATTCGAATAGCCACGTCCTTGGAATGGGCAGATGCCGGGATGAGACGCTATGATTAGACTACAACAACAATGGATAATCTGGTAAGACGTATTAACAATTTGGTAACCATAACTTAATTCGGGAACTGGTGAGGATGGTGAATACCCTACCAGGGCCCAACCCATAATTATAACTATTACCTTTACCACTAACCCCTCCACATTTAACTTCCATCCACCCAAAGTTAGGGCTTGCTGAGTACGTATGTACTCAACCCCCCTTCTCCCAATGTTTTTAGGCAGGAAGCTGCAGGAGTATACCCGAGGATGAAGCCGTTCGAGAGCATGCACCAAGATGGAACCATTGGAGCTACGCGAGGATCGGACACCGAAGGATACGTGAAGACGGAGCCGCATGACTACATGAAGACATGAAGAAGCTACGCTAGGACTACGTTAGGACTACGATGTTCACGATATAGGAATATGCTAGGGTTTTGTCCGCACTCAGGAGTTGCTGTAGGAATGGAGCCACGATAGTATAGACCCGCAGTCATAGAACTCTGATATATAATATATAAGGCCAGTGGCCCAAGCTATGTAAACGCGAACCATATATCTTGTTTTTCTATTAGCAATAAAAGTATGCCTTTTGATATCAATCTTGTTTAATTGTGCATGTCAGCTACTGATCCAGGGACTGACATATGATGCACAGTAGACCCTAAAAATTAGGGGCCGACAAATAACATTTAAAGTGGTAGCTCAGCTTAACCATTCCTATTTATGCTAGGTGAGCACCTATACTATGCATCATTATAGTATATTAGTCATGATTAAGCAAGCAAATAGTAACCATAATCATAATCATTAGCTTAACCCATCATCATCATTAACCACATTCCATAATCATTACTACGATGCTGCAGCTCAAGTCAAGGTGTTCACTGTCCAGGAACGATGGCGATTCGAATCGATTACTACTGAGCTCAGGGGGTATTCCTCACACAAACCACACTCACGCGTCGGTGAGCTACAGGTCACCGTGGCACATATCCGGGAAGAAACGCGGTTTCGATCGGAACCACCGTACCCAGGGACCGCCCGACTGCCTTAGCCAGTCATGCTGGACCTCGGACTTACTCTTCGCGCCCCTATGGTCCCCCATCCATCTCCAATACGGTGCGAACGGGTCGAGAGCCGGCCTGGATAGTGTTAGGCTTCGCGGTCGGAAGTGCTTATCCGGCCAGCTAAATGTGAGGCATGCGTTCAATATGACTTGCGGTACAACAACGGTACGGTCCTTAATCGACACAGACGGAATCACTGTGGTCCAACCACCCCACAAGACTCCGCCCGGTCTCCATTTATCACAACCATAACCATCAACCAGATGATATCAACATAAGCCTTTCCATCAATCATAGTAACCACCTATACTCGCGGATGACGAAAATCACCCGACTTCTACCGTCTAAGCAATCTAAGCATGTTACTTGCCCCTAGACTAGTAGGGTGTATCAAGGTAGGATAATTCAATGGTAAAGCAAGGATGTAATGCATCAACGGTTTCACACAACTCCTATACTTAATGCAACAATCAGAAAGCATAATTAGACTGTTAGAAAGCATAGGTAAGTAGGTGCTCCGGTGCTTGCCTGGAATCCAACACAAGTCAGTGCTAGTTAGATGATACTCACTTGGCAAGTATCTCCTTTCCCATTGCTTGCTTAGTCCTTTCATCTTCAGGATGAGCCCGCCAAACACCATCTTGGGGGTTTTGCTTCAACATCATATTCTCATCATCTAGCGTACCTAGATGTCATGCAACGATGCATATGTATGAATACATAGAAGTGAAATAAATGATCCATCACACAAGCGTATTTAACACAACATAAGGTTACACTAGATGGTATAAGCGCATTAGAGAGCAAGCTATTCACATCATGCCAAACATCAAGATAGCAAGCATATCAAGCATAACACAAGGCACACAAGACATCAAGTATATTAACTTAACCATCATCAAGAAATGAGTTACACTTAGCCACACACAAGCAACACTATAACTAGCATCTACAAAATTCTGGACATACATGCAGTAGCTGAGTAAATAAATCATATCTAGAGTTCTATAACTCCAAAAGACTTGCAACAAGACAATATGGAAAGCTTATAAAATTTCCTACAAATAATCTTCAATAATCTCGACATGATTCAATCTCTAACATAGCCAAACAATTCAATTTCTCTAATCTGGTCAGGCAATTCCAGAGAGCAGTCATTTCTAAAGCTGATCTTTGCATAGCCATAACTCACAAACTATAAAAGCTATAGCTATGAAAATTTAATACAAGCTAGATATATAAGTTATCTACAACTTTGTTATAGACAAGTTTCACAACAAACATCATTTACAAGGTGCAATCATCAAGGTTCTAAAAACTGTCCAGAAAGGCTGATCCTAAGCAATAATTATATTACTCATGTTGAGACTTGCAAATTGAGCATAGCCAATATTACCAACAGGTTACATATATTAAATAAATATTAGAAAACATAGTGTCCACTCCTAAATAAATTATTTTTATCTCCTTTTCTATTTATTTTGATAACAAGGTGAATTAAGGATATATATGGAACACATATCAAAAGTGCACAATAAATTCTAAGAAAATTACAGTAGCTCAAATATACTACCTTTAGCATACAGTTCAAATTTCATAACATTTCAATAAGTATAGCAACTTCTATGAAAAAGACAAACTGCTAATACAATAAACCATATGAGAGCAAGTTAATTCAAAAACTCAATACTTTCAGTAAAAATATGGCCATGTTAGGTATCCACAGGTCACAACAACATCATGCAAAGGTAGTAGAAACACATTTTCTATTTTTACATTTTTATTTCAATTATAAATAATTTAAATCCATTTACTAGACATCAAGCAAGATAAATCAATAACTCAATCAAACTGCATCCAATGAACCTCAAATTTTTATCACAGCACACAAATAGCATTAGTAGCCTACCATTCAAATTTCACACCAAAAGGAGCATTAAAACTTGAGATATGAATTTAGCAAGAGCAAACCCTAGATACTAAAGATCTACTTTTACTGTAAAAACTTTCTACTAAAACATGCAATATTATTACTCCACTGCATAGATCTACTCACAAGGATTCCAGAAAGTCCTCATTTTCCATTTTACGATTTTTCTGTGATTTACTACGAATTATAGAACTTTTAGCCAGATTTATGCATAAAAGAAAAAACGAAAAAGAGAAAATGCACTGTGCAGCACTATTCATACGAGTCATAGAGTGTGCAGTTAGGCCCCTCCCTTTTGTCAAATTTGAATACGACGCCCTTCACGCGAATTTGGAACAGAGGAGCCGCTGTAGCTTGCTGATTCCGATCAGAGGAAGCTCGTCGGCGGCAGTGGAGTTGCGGCGGAGCACCAGGGGTCCGCGCGCACCCGTGGGGCGGCTCAGCTCGGCCCGAGGTTGCCCGTGGCGGCTGTCCACGTGCGCCCGTGGCCACCACGGCGACGGCTCGACGCGGGGCCTGCTCCGGTGTCGGTCTCGGCCGCAAAGAGGAAGCAGGAGGCGCTGCACGATGAGGAGAAGATGGTGGTGCTCATGGCTTGGGCGAAGGAGGCGCGGAGGCAAAGGAACGGTGGCTGCAGGGAGCTCGGCCGACATGGCCATGGCGGAGCTCGGCGCGTCTGCGCGTTCCAGCAAGGAGCAAGGCGAGGGAGGCGATGGAGATGGGCCAGGGAGGGTGTGAGGGAGTGGAGGAGAGTGCTGGGAGGCTCGGCATCGCCCTGGTGAAAGCAGAGACGCGCAGGGGCGCGTGGAGGCAAGGTGGGGCGCTGCAGCTCGCATGCCGGCCACGTACCCCTGTTGAGGCTCGACATCGAGCACGTGGCGGGCACAGTTTGCCGTGTGATTTTGGGACAGAGCCGGGCCGATTTTAAACTTGGGCCTAAAACGAAGTTTGACGGTCTGCTGATTCTCTCTATTTTCTATTAAGGCCACTCGGCCATTTGAGCCACGGATTAGGAGATAATTAGCCACTAAAACTGCAGTGTCGGCCGCATTGACAAATGATTAAGAATGATCGTCAAACCTTGTCAAACTGAGTCGGATTGATGCCATCTTTTGATATGCTCTTTCTCTAGTAATTACCTTCAACTTCTATTTTAGGTCCAACTTAAGTTGCTTAACCAAAAACATGAGAACGTGAGATGTCAACCGAATAACATTCACTAATCAGCCCCCAGATTTGGAAAAATTCTAAGTCCTGAAATTAGCTGCTGATTCAATCTTCGAGCTCTTGTTTAACTTGTTTCCAACCTGATCTAGGTCTTGGTCATAAAACAAAGTTTGTAGAACACAAACTAAACTCCAACTTTTATTTAAGTTCCAACCTGAGAATCCAAAAATAAGCTATACTTTTCTATTGATCTAGACAAAGAACTTGATAAAGCTTTAAACTAGGGATTTAGCCTCATTTGAGCATTTTCTTGACATTTGCTCAACACGAACCCTTCATGACTTTTGTTCCTAAGTCTAATTAGAGTCTTTTGGGCAACATGGCAAGACTTGGTTGAATCTCCATATACTTATGCACTTGATAAGGCCTTTCAAGCGAGGATATAGTTTATCATTTTATGTGACTATTTGATCCCAATCTTCACGAAACTTCTCCAATGATCAAGGTAGATGGAAATGGATATGAGCTAGAAATTGATATCATCACTTAACATATCTTGCTTAAGTCTAATTTTGCTACTTAGCTTGTGACTAACACCTGGGGTGTTACAGCCTTTCCCCCTTAAAAGAATCTCGTCCCGAGATTCAGGACGAAAGGCCTTCCAAGGAAGAGAAGCGTATCACATACACAAAACTATGACAAAAACGCATAGTTGCTCAAACTCCATCAGGGCGATAAGCACAACTTGTTGTATGAAGGGCTCGACAATGAAGCACCAAGAGTGGTAGCTCTATGTATCAACCTCATCCAACATGGGGTTATGTTCATCATACTTTGGAGGATGAGAATAAGTTTTAGTAATAGGACAATCTTTCCGATCTTTCGCATCATTGGGGAGTGAACTCTTGTTTGAAGAATTTCCTTCATTGGCTTCCATGTAGTATTGTCACTTTGGGAGGAATCCAAGACAGCACAATACTTCGTTCTTAAAATTTAAAGATCATCTAGGCTCACGAACTACCTACTCACAAGTATCTCCTTGATAGAGAACATAGCATAGGCCATATAAACTTTGCACTAGAACATAATCTCCTGAAGGTACTTGTCATAATCACCCATGTAGTTCATAAAGTTTCAAAAGCAATCCTCCACTAAAAGGCTTGAGTACAACCTTCCAAGAAGCATTAGATCAAGGACAGGATAACACTCTCTGTGGTGACAAGAAACGGACTAACTAAAAGACAAGGTCTATGCTGATGGTAACTGCTCATTACTTAGATGCCAATCGATGGAAAGCCACATAAGGTTCCATGTGTGCAGTTCTCTTTCTCTGATAGCAACACTGCATCATATGGGTCTACTAAGTGAGTGGAGAAGGCGATGACTGACTCTGTTAGCTTCAATGTTCTCGATAATTCTTTATTACTGGAACCGTTGTATCCAAGTGGTAACAGTTAATGACATTGAATCGGACGCAACCTCTTGGGTAAACACACAAAGAAGCTACCAACAGATAAGTTAACATTGAACTCATAGCTGAAGAAAGATGATAACAAGGTTTGGAGAACAGCAAAGGTTGTAAGTATTCCTTAAACTAGGGAAATAGTAACTACCAGCAAGTTGAGCACCATTTTCCTTCATGGTGTAGTAACACGATCAGTTGGGTTGATTTGCACTGTAACATAACTGGTCTGATTAGACTACTTTTGACATTGAGGCTTCCTTTTTGGACCAGAGAGTAGCTCCAAGATTTGGAATCTGTTGTTTGACACTTTTCAATGGTTCTCAATTTGATAATCGACAGTTGGCACACCTTGAGTACTTGAGGATACAGGACTGGCATTGAATACTCATCCAGTTGATAAAGTATCTTCTTCTATCTGTGTGGTTGTCCTGGATGGAGCAGACACATTTACTGTATGGTTTGTAAGCGAGAACGACCCAATTATTGCGGACTAGTGTGTAGAGTGATTCCTTGCATAACATGGTTCAGTGAGACATAGCCTTCGTAGCTACCAAAGAGTCATTACCTAGCTGGAGATCAACCATCTTTTTGGTAACTAATCAGTTGTCTCTCAATACTAAAAAGCTCCAAGGCTTCAAATTTTCGCAGCAAGCAATTGCAGTTGATTCTAACACGCATAATCACCATCAAAGTCAGCCGATAAGAGGTCACACCATGAGAGGGTTGATTTTAACTGCATGTGTAGCCTTCAAGTGACTCCAGGGAATTAGTAGGAAGGAATCAGCATCGAATGACTTGTAAAGAAACATACATGTCCATTGGTCTTTGGTTGTCTGATAACTTATCCAACTTTAGTGTCGTGTGCCCTTTTTATGGATCAATTGGTACTAACTACTACCCAAAGGTTACCATGTTTCACGGACAGGAATAAAGCGGAGCCTTCTATTTATGTTAGTGATCTACTCTTCAAAGGTCCTCCTCTTTGCAATTTCAGAAGAAAAGGCTACAACACTAAGCTTGATGAGGGCCTTAGGATGAAATAGGGGGATAACCAAGGAAAAGCTTACAATGGGACAACTTATCGGTGTGGTTCCGTAATGGGTCATGACTTAAACCACGATACACATGTGTGCTTTGGAAAGATGATCGTGTGTGGTCTGCAGTCCACATGAAGCCTCGGTTTCATCGTGGCACCGGTAGTTATTAATCATTACCCCATTACCAAGCCTACAACCAACAAGAAATCACACAGAGCACAAATTGGGTTGGGGATACTAACCAAGGAAAGATTACAAGGATATTTCACATTGGTATAATTTCTGCAATGGATTATGACTAGTAACCTCGATACCAGTGCGTGCCGAGTAGCACAGCCTTGTGTGTGCACCCACAGGAGGCTCTCGGTCTCGTTACGGCACCGTAGAATGCTAATCGTAACACCACTACTGAACTTACACCCAATGGAAAGCTTCGAGCGACGCAAATTTGATCGTAAGAACAAGCATCGTACAAGGGTGGGATGGAAAGCAATGATTGTCACAAGAGGTGAGAGTTAACAAGGGGCAATCTAAGGATCAAACATAACACCAGAGAATAGATTAATTATCGAAGACAACTGAGCATGGGTGTTAACACTGGATTTTGGTAAAGGCCGAGAAGATGACAGGTGGGCCAGTACATGGCAGACTCGCAAGTATTCAGGAGCATTCGGCAAGTATCCATTCGGCTAGCTACGGGCAGTTCGGTAAGCATCTACGCGGTCGGCTAACTCTAGGCGATTCGGCAAGCGTTCATGCGGTCGGCTATCTTTGAAAGTGGTTGCTTCATTCGGGAAGCAAAAGGTGGCAAGCAGGAAGCCGAATAAAAGGAGAAGAGCGTGATGATCAAGGACTCCGAAGAAGACTATAGCAAGAGTCTCGCCATACTTTTGAGTTACCTTTAATATATTGTGTAAGTCGTAATCTCTTAGGATTCATGTTATGTCCAGGGTATAAATATAGACCCTCGACCATTGTAAAGGATATTCACAATCAAATCAATACAACCGCCCCGTGCCACGTTTTGAGTCCTTTTGTCGTGTCGCCGAAGTTCTTCGAGAGGAGCCAATCGATCCGTCGACCTCCGTAAGTTCCGGCAACCTTGCTATCATGTCTAGTATCATGCGGTGGATTTAGATCTTGATGCAAGTAGTCTTGTTCGTCTCGATGGGATGGCCGTGCGGCAGGCGTCTACTTGATGATCAAGAAGTCTTAGCTTATGCTTTGTTTATCTCGACTAGATGGCCGTGCGGCAGCGCCCGCTTGATAGCCTAGCAAAGCAAGATAGTTATCGGTTCTTGGTTAAATCGCGAGCCGTCTGGCGGGCTAGCTAGATTTGGCTCAAGGATTAGTTATCGGCTCTATTAGATTTGGCAAGATCTAGTATATTCATTAAGTTACCACGTGTTGCATGACTTTAATATTTTATTAATTTGTAACACTCTTTTGCCCAATCTAGATTGATTGGTTTCGGCTCTTTATTTGATAGATCTATTCGCTATATGTCTTTCTCATGTCATGATGATAGATAGATCATGTGTTTACGTAGCCGAATAAGATCAATCTAGATTGTTACATGTTGCGGGTTCTTGCACGTTAGAAACGTTTAGACTTTGATAGGATCGGGTATCGTCTGCGGCAAAAGTGTGTCTTTGATTAGTTTAGTCGTGATAATTTGTATGTTCCTTCTTCATGGACCCCGAGTCGGGCTCAGTATCGCCGAGCTTGGTTATGCTTCAATTCGTAGTTAATTTTCACTTGTTCAAACATGTCTTCTCATACATGCACGTTCGGCAATCGATGTACTACGTGTTTCACCTTCATATTAGCCGAATGAATTGCATGCATGATTGGCGCATGCGGCTTCTATAGTCGTATGTCGTCGTAAATGGCTTCGGGGGCCGTATATACGAATCGTGCGGTCTCATCCGACACGTTCTGATTTTGTATTTAACGCTTTGTCCCTTGTCGGTTTTCAGTCAAATTGATCGGCACGCTTCGGATCTCCAAACCGTGCGGGTGTCCGATTGAAGTCACGCTTTTTCGCTTGCCGTGTGCTTGGCGCGAGGTGCATTTTGTGTCAACAATGGGATTCTCACTTTACTTCCACGCACACCTTGCGTCCATCAAGGAAACTACTAGATAAGTGATTAACATGAGACTCGGTCATAGTAGACAAGATCATGAGATCAAGATTGATAAGCATCCCAAGAAGTGAAAAGATCAAAGATGGATTAAGTAGACTTCAATGGCAACGCTAATACATCAATCAAGATTGAGTTGATAAGGTAACTACATGACTTACAAGCAAAAGATTCTAGATCAGATAGCGAGGAATTAGCATTGAACCAGATCATTAGGAAGATAGGAAACTGAGGGGTCCAACAAGGATTTGGGTATGGTCTCTAACTAGCAAAAAGCAACCAAGGTCGAGGTCTGGCTTTAAGCAAGATCTTAATAAGGTTGGTCGATCACGTAAAGGTCTTCATCAAAGGGTGCAGAACATCTACGTTATACACAAACATTTAACGATCTAGGCCTGGGGCTTATGGTTCGGCATGGGCACAGGTCTTTGTGGCATAGCATATAAGGGTTAGCAACCATGTCCAAAGGCTCAGGTTCCTACGATGGAGAACCTAATCGAGACAACAACCATGCGATTATCAAGACAGACGCATTGTCCTAGGATGAGCTATTCGACACTTCTGTGCTCATCGAGGACAAACGAGGTGATAACCATGGCACTGCCTAGACAACAAGCAACACATAGACAACAGCTTAAAACAAGCACTTGAGAAAACTCAAACAAGGGTGCTTAAGCAACTATTATAAGCACAAAGCTCACACAAAACAAGCATTTAACTGCAGCAACACAACTCAACATTCAGATCACTCACAAGTTACTTATTATAGAATAAGAGTGAGAGGAGCATAGTTATGTAGAAGGCAACAACCATGATAATGCATGCTTCGTCCTATTCGTCCTCACAGAATTGCCAACCTGAGGTGGCAATCACGTTCTATGTCGGTGGCATAACACGCACTCTCGATATATAACTAGCCGTCATGTATATTTAATCTACGCATTTGGGGTTAGTGTACCTACAAAAATCCACTTCAGCCCAACCCCATAGTATGAATATAATGCATTGCGGAAAAGTAAAGATTAAATGCTCACACATACGTGCATTCCCAAATACACGTACATGTAGTACAACTACCCGGTCCTCGTCCCAATGACGGCATCGTCTCAACAGACGGCACAACCCACAATTAAACACCTTGGTAAATACATGGTTTTGACATGTAAGTACTTCCGGCATCACACTAACACTCCCCCTAGATCGCCGGTTGGACAATCATGCTCTCACAACTTACACTTACCGAGGCGTAGAGGCTTTTGAACCATACATTACCATTCAAGCGAATAGCACCCATACAATTACCTTCTTTGCATGCATGGGCAACAAAGAAAAAGAAAATATGATGCAAGTCCCCAAGTTAGTACTTAAATAGCCACCTAGTGTCCTTAATTGGGCATAAAAGATATGATCACTGGCACACTCTTAATTTGCAAATAAAATTTTCTCGAAAGACTTATAGATCTATAAGTTAAAATTCAGTTTTGAAGCTAAATTTTTTTGTTTTAAATACACATGTGAACAGTAATCGCTAAACCTTGCTCTGATGCCAGCTGCACTTGATAAGGCCTTTCAAGCGAGGATATAGTTTATCATTTCATGTGACTATTTGATCCCAATCTTCATAAAACTTCTCTAATGATTAAGGTAGATGGAAATGGATATGAGCTAGAAATTGATATCATCACTTAACATATCTTGCTTAAGTCTAATTTTGCTACTTAGCTTGTGACTAACACCTGGGGTGAAGTAGTCAACCATGGAGAGCTCCGCGATCGTCCGCTTCATAGATCCAGCTTCCAAAGATGAACGTTGAGCCTTTTGGGAAAAGCATCGTGTGTAGGTCCGCTGAGCCCTTGACGTTGAATTCGCCGAAAGCCCTAACCTGGCACGCCAGCTGTCGGTGTTTAGCCACCGATAGCCTGCCACGGGGTTCCCGTAGCAGTTGATTCGGATCTCGGCGAATACTAGAACTCGGTGGTTATGCAAGAGACACTCAGTTTATCCTGGTTCGAGCCCTCGTCGTCGAGTAAAAGCTCTACTCTAGTTGGCCTTGGCTTTTTGCGTTGGATTGATGTATGATTATGTGTTGTTTGTCGCTCATTACAAAGAGGGTGCTCTGGCTCCTTTTTATGAGAGAAAGGAGCCAGAGCTTTGGTTCTAATCCTAGTCGGACTTAGTAGAGAGAGTTCTGTTCCTAATACAGAAGTTACTTTCTATTCGTCTGACTAGGACAGGACGTCTTCTACTCGGAATCGGTCCTCTTGCTTCTGTCTTGTGGGTCCGTCTAAACAGTAGTCACGTCGTTAGGGAACTGTCTTGGTCCCGCATCGACAAGGTGATATGCAGTTATTCAATGAATTTATTACTGACATGGAACTGATTGACATCCCTTTCAGTGGGAGATCTTATACATGGAGTAATATGCAAATAGACCCCCTGCTAATCAAATTGGATTGGGTCTTCTGCAATGCTAACTGGAGTTACAGCTACCCATCCACTTCAGTTCAACCTCTGGATAGACCTATCTTAGATCATGTACCATATATCATCAGCTTTGGAAGTAGCATCCCAAGATCATCAACCTTCAGGTTTGAAATTTTCTGGACTGGCCATGCAGATTTTCTAAAAGTGGTGGACCTACATTGGAACAACTCTACTTTCTTCTCAAATACAGCACAGACTATCAATGCTAAATTCAAGCAGACAAGAAAAGGGCTGAAACAATGGAGAAAAGGCTTCCAGAATTCTAGCAAACTTATCTTCAACAGTGAATGGGTGCTCCTCCTCCTGGATGGTCTGGAAGAACAAAGACCCCTGTCATCATTAGAGGTCAACTTCAGAAGTTTAGTTAAAGGTCACATTGCCAGGTTGCTAGAAGAAAAAAGAATTTACTGGAAACAACGAAATACTGTCAGATGGGTGAAGTTTGGTGATGAAAACACCAGCTTCTTTCAAGCTATAGCATCTTTCAACCATAGAAAAGGCTACATTGCAAGCCTCAATCTCCCTGGTAATATGATCATCTCGAAGCATGAACATAAAGCTGGAATTCTGTGGGAAGCATTCAAGAACAGACTGGGCATCAGTGAGTATAAGGGCATGCATTACAATCTAGCTGCCCTCTTCCAAAGACATAATCTTGATGATTAGTGAGTGAGTTCACTGAAGCTAAAATCAAATCTGTAATAGTAGAGATTCCTCCAAATCATGCCCCCGGACCAGATGGATTCAATGGCAAGTTTATCAAAAAATGTTGGCCTATCATAAACCAGACTTCATGAGATTGTTTCAGTATTTCTATAATAATGCCATTGATCTCCAAAGCATCAACTCTTCACACATTGCCCTCATTCCAAAGAAGAGTAACCCAGAAACTGTAGATGACTACAGGCCAATCTCCCTCCTCAACTACTCAGTAAAGAGTATAACCAAGTTGATGTCCCGGAGGCTACAGAAATCAATCCTTGACCTCATACATGAAAACCAATATGGTTTCATCAAGGGTAGGACAATCCAAGACTGTCTGGGTTGGGGATTTCAATTCCTCCACTTATGCCACCATTCAAAAAAAGAAATCCTCATCCTTAAGTTAGATTTTGAGAAAGCCTTTGATAAAGTTGAACACTAGGTTATTTTGGATGTCCTAAGTCATAATGGTTTCCCCAGCAAGTGGATTGATTGGACCAGAACCATCCTCCAGTCTGGTACTTCTTCTGTTTTACTGAATGGCATCCCTGGCAAACCTTTCAACTGTAAAAGGGGGTAAGACAAGGTGATCCTCTCTCCCCCCCTATTGTTTGTTCTTGTAGCTGACATCCTCCAATCCATTATCAACAAGGCATGGGAAATGGGGATATTAAAGCATCCTATCTCAGACAACTTTGGTGGCCATTACCCCATAGTCCAATATGCTGATGACACACTGATTATACTTCCTGCTGATGCCATGCAACTTTTCACCCTGAAAGGCCTGCTCAGATCCTTTGCTGACTCAACTGTTCTTCATGTGAACTTTCACAAAAGTTTTCTGGTACCTATCAATGTATCAATAGAAAGAACCTTGCATCTTGCCAGAACCTTCGGGCCGCCGGTTGGAAGTATGCCTTTCACTTACCTTGACCGCCAATGGGCACTACTAGACCATCGGTTCAAGACTTCACTCTCTGGTCTCCAAAATGGAAAGAAGACTCTCCGAATTAACAAATTCCTCTCATACCAAGGTAGACTGACACTTGTCAACTCAGTCTTTTCAGCCCTCCCCACTTACTACATGTGCAGCCTCATCATCCCTCCCTCTGTCATTCAGCCAATTGATAAATTTAGAAAATATTGTTTGTGGAGCAAAGGAGAAATAAATAGAAGAGGTACCTATCTAGCTGCTTGGGACCCAGCTTGCAGGCCAAAAGAAGGAGGATTGGGAATCATCAACATGAAGAACCAAAATATAGCACTACTTATGAAGTTCCTTGATAAATTCTATAATCATGCTGATGTACCATGGGTTGAACTCACATGGTCCAAGCTCTATGTTGCAGATCACACACCACCTCACCTGAGAACACCAACTGGATCCTTTTGGTGAAAGGACATCCTCAAACTGTTCAGACACTTCTGCACCTTCTCCACCTGCCAGATCAGTATGGGATGCTCCATAGGACTCTGGATGGACAACTGGTCAGACCAAACAATGGAACAGCAATATCCACAATTGTTCTCGTTCTCTAGAAAACCGAAGAGTACAGTGAAATTCTTCATTGACAATGAGCCCAACAGCAGTTTCTATTTGCCCCTCTCTACTCAAGCTTTAGAGCAATATGATAGCCTCTTGCAAGACATTCTCATTGCTGCTGGGAATCAGGAAAATCATGATCAATGGAACTACTCTTGGGGTCCTGCTTACTCCTCCAGAAAAGCTTATAAAGTCCTCTAGGGCATGGTACAAGCATCTCCTCTCTTTTCTTGGGTCTAGAAATCAAGCAACCTCGGTAAACACGAATTCTTCTTCTGGCTCCTCATCAAGGACAGACTGAATTCCCGAAATCTTCTAAAAAGAAAGAAGTATCTAGAGAATTATTCATGCGTGCTCTGCCATACCAACTCTGAGGAATCCAGCTTTCACCTATTCTTTGAATGCCCCTTCAGCCAAGCTTGTTGGAATTCTATTGGGGTTACTTGGGATCTCTCGCTCCCACATCTTGACATGGTCATCCAAGCACGCCTGGACTTCAATAGCCATATCTTCAGGGAGATTATTATCTCAGCTTGTTGGGTCATCTGGTGCGGCAGAAACGGTGTCATCTTCGACAACAAGCCCTTCAACCTTAACGGTTGGAAATCTGCTCTCAAGGATGAATTGGACCTGGTGTGCATCAAGGCCAAGAAGAGAGTAGCTGAACCCCTTAAAGTGTGGAGACAGAACCTTTTGTAACATTGTCTTTTTTCTCTTAGGGCTCTGGAAGCCTTGTATTTTATTTTCTTTTCTCTTTTGTTCATACAACTCCTCTTGTATTCTTTTATTCTTTCACATATATAAAAAATCAAAAAAATAGGTAGGGATCTTCCCTGCCGTTCTGTTCAAAAAAAAGATCGTGCATGTATTTGGATATAGCTGGCAGGCCAGCTTGCCGCCAACGCTGCCTGGCCACGTACAGCAGTGCCCCTGACGGGCAGGCTGGCTGGCTTGCCGCCGCCGCCGTCTAGGCACGCATACAGCAAGTTAAGTTCGCATATGAATTTCCAGAAAAAATCATAGAAATACATTAAAAATTCCAAAAAAAATTAGAGTAAAATTCTGGGCATAATCTGGGCGGGGCGGCTAGGCCACCTAGAGCCACGGCACGCCACCGGGCGGCGCGACTAGTCCACCAAGAGCCGCTGCCCGGCCATCCATGTCGATCGGGATTCAGGAGGGCATCAGCATCTTCAGCGGCGCTCCATCCATGGGACCCAAGGAAGGGAAGGGAGCGTCGGCATGGCGCAGCGTGGGAAGCGTGAACGGCGGCGTGGGGATGGAAGGAGGCTACGGCGTCGGTGAAACGTCGATAGATGAAAAGGACACTCGATGAAGGCAAAAGGGCAAAAGGGTCCTGTCATTGCTAAAATACACATATTTTAGATTAATAGAGTGATTAAAATGACCAAATGTCATGTATAACAAAGTAACAACGTTTCGAGTGTCGTTTTAGCAAAATCGACGATTGGAGTCCTATAATAGGGAAGCACGTTGTTTAGAGTCATATAATAGCAATTTTCTCAAATAAAAGGGGTGGGGAGGCTCCAAATTTTCTTTGACTTAACCTCTCTTTATATGTTCCTTGTATATCTCCTCATTTATTTAAGGAACCATTGGTACTTTCCGATTATGGCTTCTTGAAAATCTCTACCAAACAGAATGAAAAATAATTAATGGCTTCATCGTCTTCAAAACTATTAAGGAGTCTAGCTCTTTTCAAACTAGGAGCTGGAGCCAAAATTTTTAGTTTCTACCTATTCCTCTTAAAAAATATTTTTTGAGGGTAGGGCTTTCCGATTATGGCTTCTTAAGAATCTCTACCAAACAGAATGAAAAAAAAATGGCTTCATTGTTTTAGAAACTATTTAAGGAGTCTAGCTCTTTTAAAACTAGGAGCTAGCTGGAGCCAAAATTTTTAGTTTCTACCTATTCCCCTTAAAAATACTTTTTTGAGCCATTTACTAAATATTTTTTTCTAACATACTTTAGCTCTACTACTAGAAAAGTTGTTCCACCAGAGTAATTTTAGGAGGAGCTAAAACCCAGTCAAATAAATCTTAAAAAACATTCGTTATACTATCCATTAAGGTAAAAATAAAATTAGTTCTGCAATCTATATAAATTGCCCAGTCAAAAAATCTATATAGATTGGATGGGATCAAATTTATTCAAGCAAAACCTATGGTCATGTTCCCTTGGGTCGAGAATGGCTTAGATCATGAGACAAAGGAGTAGCGCGCTAGCGTCAGATGGAGGCGACAAACCTCGACACCCGTGAGGCCATGACATTACCATGAAGAGTACATTATTAAACATGGAATTACCGCAGCTAGCATTATGAGTAATGAACATGTATTACTCTCGCATGAGTTACTCCGGTAACGGTTTTTCTGAATACGCCCCATCGATTGGCATGCAAGTGGAAAACATTGCACCACATCTAGAGAAATAAATAGTTGACCTTTTTAGAAAGAACGCCAAATGCTTTGTCGTAATTTCTATTAATGTGTTTTCATGTGTATGAGAACAAAAGAGGCCTGGACGTTATCATCACCTATATATACTCTCTTCTTGTCCCAACTGGATCTTATATAAACTGGTCGGTCACTTTAGGAACCGCTTCGATAGTTCCACATTTGGTCCATTTCCCTTCGCCGCCCAAACAAATCCGGCAATCGAACGGACGCAGATCTGGTGCAGTCGCTGCTGGTACTGCGACATAAGCGGTGGCTGCACCTGAACCATCCACAGATGGAACGGCTTGGATGAGAGCCTCCTTTTCTCTTTACTTTCAACAGCTGTTTTGGAGGGAAATGGCAGGAGAAGAGTTTGGCGTTTTCTTGCTACAAAGAGCAAGGCGACGTGGCGATGTAAAGAGAAGTATGTATTAGCAAAGCAGACATGTTTGGTGCTAGTGTGCATGCACCGATCATTTGTCTGTTGGCCAGAGAAGCATAATAGTTTAGCACTGTTGCATTAAGTTTCAGAGTTGCTAGCCCGAGAAGCAAAATAGTTTAGCCCTGTTGCATTAAATTTTAGAGAAAGGGTACAAGAAGTGTTCTCTAGAGCATTTAGAGGATTATACCAGCAACAACATATTCATCAAGTTATAAACTTAGCATCAACTACAACCATAGCCTTCTGGCAACAGGAATAACAACAGCCAAAAAGAAAAGTCACAAATTTTGTTCCGGCCTCCTTGGCAATTAGTTTGTGAGAAACAAACTACAACTCTACTATGAACAAATTTTGGTCGGCATGTAGATTCACGAGTCCTCTAACCACTAACCAAATTTCAGTTTAATCAGACACTCTTTGACCACCCAAATAAATCATCTACAAAAACTGCTCTATCCTAAAATTACAGTTACCTGAACTAACAAAACCCCTCTAAAATTTGGTGCTCTATTCAACTAATCCTCAAACCAACTTAATAGATCGAAGTACTCTAGTAGGAACGAGCTCATCAAGTTTGGTGCCTATCCAACCACATTTGAGCCTTCAATCACTGGTTTGAAGATGACTGTTCGGAGCCACCAGATCTAAACAGATTTGCTTCTCCTTAAGAAAATAAATTCCATTCAAAAAAGAGCAATACTTCCTCTCTTCTTTCATGTTATGGGGGGTGTGTGTGTGTGTGTTCGGCTCTCCCTCCTCATATGCTTCCTGTTAGAGTGTATAGTTAGTTCCAGATCTAAACGGATCTACGAACAGGCAAACATGGAAGTATAACCACCATAAAGAAAAAATACGCAAATAAGAATGACACTGAGGCACGATATTTTTATAACAAGGTTCAGGGATCTGACTAATCCTTGGCCCTTAGGGCATGACTACGGGCACTCATCCCCATAAAACAGTAGCTACACTGACATCTGGATGATCGCACGGCCTCGCCGCCACCCAAACCACTAGCCAAGTCGTCTTATCATGATTACTATGGGATTGCCTCATATTTATAGCCTTATAAGACAAAGTTCGACTCCAACTCTATCCTAGCTGCTAATACAACTCAAGTCCAACACCTGTACATATATTTGACACATATCTAACACTTCTCAAGAAGCAATCTCAACCGTTGATTTTGGAACAAGATCAATGGTGCATAAGCACTGAGTTTGTGGGCTATTTTTGCTAGGCTGAATTACATCCTCCATGTGGAGGGACAACTAAACAAAAGGGTGGTTGTTGTTTAGATAACTTTTTTCTATATTTTTTTTAATAAAACTGGTATTGGTAGTGTCTATTTGTATTCGTATAGAAGAAATTAAACACAAGTATAGGTATACCTATAGGAGATAATAACACAACCATGGGAGAAACATCTAATCACCATCGGTCACACAGTATAACAAAAACAATACCATTGTCAAATCCGCAAGTCACCACGGGGCCCAAAAGTCCAAAAACCTCCAGTCAGACACCATTGTCCGTTTCTATAAATTGCAGTCAGAGATGATTGTGAGCCTTCGGGTCAAAATCCTATGATGCAACTCTACCTCTATCCGGTCCTTTTGGCCCTAACGATAAATTCATTTTCCACCACGGCATGCATCATCTCTCCGCTGCCCCCATGCCTACTTGCTTTGCATACATATAACACAGCTATATTCCAAGAGTCTCAGTGACAAAAACAGTCTAACAACCTTTTCAGTTACACTTCTAAATATGTTATTCTCTCTGTTCCTGTCAAAAGTAAAAAGTAGAGATTGCTCTTCGAAATGCACATAAGATACAGAGAATTTTGTTCGAAGGTAAAAATATATTGAGAGCGATGTTTATTCGAATTAATGACTCTCGAAATGAATCATGTACCGTACCCTGAAACGTTATGTGCTGTGAGGATCATACCTACCTTATGTAAATTCTTAGTGACAAAATCAGGGATGATGGATATGTTCCAACGACCTCAGGGGAAAATGTTAATTGATAAAACTAAGAGCCACCGTCACTTCCCTTCAAAGCAGTCAGTTGAGGCATGCTTTCTGTGTCCACAAATATAAACATTTTCTAGCATTTAAAATTTATCCATAATACTTTGTTTGGGTGCACATAAATTCACCCCGATCCAAGTTGTTTGGGAATCACTCTTAAATCACATGAACTGAGATGGATTTGTTGAATTCCATCTCAATCTCTATCAAACCACGTGGATTAGAGTGAATTTGCATACAACCAAATAAGCCATATAATTGTAAAAATTTATATCCTATGATATATTCCTTGTTTGCAGCAATGTAATGTTGGTGTTTACAAAATTCATTAACGTAGTGTTGGTGTTTACGTAATTCATTAGTGCCTTCTATTTCTGGTATATCCACAGGTATTGATTGCATCTCCATAATTTGAACGATTGACAGAGGATGGTCATTTTCCCTTCATCGTTAATCTGTCATAACAATTTCTAAAATTATTTATATCTGTTCGAGGGTACTACCATCACAGCACTGTTCCATTACAACTTTCAAGAACACAGCACAACAGGCTAACTGTCACGATGCTCGTACACGGATCACTTTTGTTTGGCTTGCTTCTTTATTCAGGAGCGTATACGTGCTACACACATCTTCTAGTAGGGCTTGGAGGGCAGGTTGGTGTTGGCCAGGAAGTGCTTGAACAGCTCAAGCGCTTGCTCCGGCTGCGTGGACGGGACCATGTGCCCGGCTCCTCTCACGGTGACAAATGTCAGGCCATCGTACACCACAGTCCAGCCGCCAACCTACAAAACACACAGGGATAAATAACCATGTAGTATGCAATGATGTGTCATCTCATCTGCGTGATAATTAATAGCATGGGATTGGATCAGTTTTACACTAGTAAAAACTCCATTTTGTCACTTTCAGGTTGTGATGCAAGACCATGCATGTTTTGATGTTTTCTCTACTTCTACTAAGAGACCAAGCTGGAATTGGAATGGGAGGTAATTGATTGGACTTGTTCAGCAACTCTGCCGCTTTACTTTACTATACCTGCTTGTGATGGAACCACGGCGACCAGTCCTCTTTGATGGGCAACCCAAGCTTGTTCAGCGTATACCGAGTTGACGTGGTAGGGATTCTTGCGTCTGTGTCGCCGCTGCTCGTCACAAAGCAATAAGGAACATGAGAAAACCACAGCGAATGCTGATAATATATATTCCAGATGAAGGGAAATTTTATTTTACCTGAAAATCCATATCCGGAGGCCTGCCTCCACCAGCTTCTTGACTACCGGAACCACTGTCAAGTCGGAATCTTTCCATGCGTTGCTGATCGAATTGCTACAAAAAGGAAAGAGAAATTTATTACAGAGATCGTCATTAACAGCTCTGTTATCACCATAAACACTCATCAGAATCCAGGCAAAGACAGGGCAGTAAAATCACCGGCAAAGCGAATAGGGATAGGGCACGCCTGTGACATTCGCGTGCAGGGCCTTCTGCACGTCCTTGCGGTTGAAATACTCAGTCGCGTACGTCTGCGTGCACGGATCGTACCCCATGGGTAGCTTGAGGAGATCGAGCTGAGAATTGCCGGAGCCGAGCACGAAAGGAAGGAAACACAGGGATCAATACTTGCACACACGATGCAGATATATATGACTGAAATGGACTCAGCTCATGCTGAAGTTCAGGGCGCTTACACGGCCGCTGTTGGTACCCCCTATTTTCGCCGAGATCGAATTGTTGAAATCCGGGTACCCGAGCTCGCACCAATCAGTGTACAAGCTGTAGATGTCGATGAGCTTGTAGAGCGCGGTGTACTGGTCGATGTCCGCGATGCACTCCGGGGACAGGTCGACCAGGCTGAAGTCGCAATTCTTCTGGACGTCGCTGTAGAGTTTGTCGGAGATAATGGCGTGATGCCATGCAGAGTCGAAGATCCCCACCAGATCAGTGTCCCCGTCCATGTACGCGTTTCCAATCTGGGGATGAAAGTTTTTTTTAAAAAAAAAAAAACAAGAATTCAGGCAGATGATGCTATCAGAGCCTATCACTTGGTAGCTTACGTAGGAGTACTTCTGAAGAAAAGATCACTGACAGTGACTACTGAATACAGACACTGCGTAGCGTGCATACCAAGATGCCTTTGAAGTTGATGTAATTTTCTTTGGAGGCCTTCTTGTTCTCCTCCACAATGACGTTTGCAAGCTGTGGAACGTAGTGTCCTATATATAGCAAGTAGAAAGGGATGTGTAAACACACGTACTGGTACTGCATATCATCGTTGTCTACCAGCAAATAAATATAGATGCCGTTCAAATTTAATCTGGATGGATCAGTATAACGGTTACTGCATGCACCTGCGTAGCTCTCTCCAGAGATGTAGAACTCCTTGGCTTTGTGCTGTGGGAACCTCTGGAACCATCGGACGAGGAAAGTGTATGAACCGTGTGCTGCAGCACATGCAGGTGAAGACAGCCATCGTTTATTGATCAATTTTGTTTTTGTTTTTACAGTGAGCAGAGCAGACATATACCTGTGGAATTGTCTCCCGGTGGATCCTTTTCAAAGGATGTGTTGGTGTACGAAAATCCAACGCCTGCTGGAGAGTCCAGGAACAGCAGATTGGCAGCTGAAATACCACCAGGCAGTTACATATATATGCTTCCATTGTCATGGTTAATAAAGGCAAAACTGTGACAAGTTAGCTAGTTGTGCCGGTTAGTTGTGCCGGTTTTTCTCACTACTTGCCTTGATTCCAAGCATACGGATTGAGCTCAAGCTCAGGAACATCTTTCTTCACTAGGAATGGCCCAAGTTCCTGTGACTGTCCAAACCCAATGGAAGAACAGCCAGGCCCTGAATGAATAATTATATTACAGGAGAATCGAAGTTAACTGAATTTTTCCAGTACTTTTTTTTAAAAAAAAATGAAGAATCAGATGCTAGTACAGATGCAATGAGTTAGTCTCAGTAACCTCCGTTCAGCCACAAGACCAGTGGCTTCTCCTCGGGCTTGTCCGTGGCCTCGAAGAACCAATAGAACAGTGCCTTGCCTAGGTACTCATCGGTCGTGACGTACCCGGAGTACTGCTTGGATGGAGGCGAGTAGCTCGGCTGCCCAGGCAGCGACAGAACGCGGTCGAGCTCTTGCACGGCTACCGTGGCTGCATCGAGGCTGCCGGCGGGCCGAGCTGCCACTGCCAGTGTGAGAGTGAGAGTGCTGAGGAGCAGCAGGCAGGGTAAGGTGTAAACCTTCATTGTTCAAAGTTTCTTTTCAATGCGGTTGCGAAGATGTTAGGCACTTGGGTTCAGTATTTATACTAGTATACGTACTGATGCTTTACGTAGGGAGCCGGAATAGGGACAAGTAGATCATCCTTGGCCGGCTTGAACTTTTCTTTGATCGCTTTGCTTTGTTCCTATAAATTGCGTGGCTCTAGAGCCGTAGACCCATAACATGTCTTTTTTCTTTTCTCGAACATAGTAACATGTCTTGATCAGTAAGCTAAAAGCTTTATTAGTTTCTGGATCGGTATCACAGACCCAGTTTGGAACCACTCAGCTCTCTATTAGTTGTGTTAGCTTAGAGAAACCAGCTAATAGCATTAGCATGGTGGTAGATAAGATATTAGATAGTTTATTATCTGAATACCTATTTTCTTCGCTATCAATATATGACCAACATCTTCTTATCGATGGCTTTTCGAGAGAACAAAAAACTGAGAATTCAAAGACTTGCTCAGCTAATTTTTAGCAGTTAATTATTAGTTGTAGGGATCCAAATAGACACTTAGGAGAAAAGTGTTGTGAAAAGAAGTCAAACTACACTTCTTGACCATTTTCCTTTTTTTTTCTAAAATAAGCTGCAGAGCAACATATCCTTGCGGTAAGATGAATTCCTGACCAGCTCCGAGCACAGAAGATCAAGATCAACTGAACTCCTTTTTTCGAAAGATAAGATCAACTGAACTCAACTGAACCAATTTTTGTACCAATGCTATGTACAGAAATCCTAACCGTTAGAGATATACATTTGGTTTAAAAAAACATGCATTGATGCATACATCAAGGTTACATCAATCTGAGCTTTTCAGCCATGTCCGATATAATCAGATGCTTGTACATATCTGTCTGGGTAAAAAAGACTGAGGATCTGCAATAGATAGTTTATCCGGTGTCACCGCGTTGAGAGTGACAAGCACTTGAGCTGTTGTGTATCCACTGTGATTTATGATAGAGGCAGCAAGAAAGAGGTTCCGTCAATGATTGTCAACATTTTTAGTATTTATAGGCCGTACAAATTATAAATATTTGTGTAGCTTTTGCTATGTACATCAGTACATAGATATATACACTATGTCTAGATATATTTTCTTCCTAATAAATCTGCTAATTATTAACTAGAGGGGTACTAACTATTAATTTCATTAGCAGGTTTAGAGTTACAACTAATAGTTCATATGAACCTTTAACTCACTATCTAACCATCTATTAGTAGGTAGATCTAAACAGCCTCTACTAAAAATGGGCTATGCTCAGGTACTCCGTTTACCCATAAGGAGGTAATATCTAAATGTCGATCCGGATCGTTGATTTTTACAATTTAATTAATTACTAAATAAATTAATAAATTTAAGAAAAATAAAAAAATAAAACACCCGCATTCCCGGAGGGAAATCCCGCGTGCCTTCCAACCTCCTACGCCCAAACTTCGCCGCCGCACTTTCGCATGCCGCAGATGCCGGTCTGCGAAATCCCCGCGTGGCTCCCCAATCTCGCGCCCGTCCCTCGTGCGGCGGAGCCGCCCGGTTAGGTGCGCTCGCACCTCTTCTTCCTCATGTCAATCTGATTTCTCCCCAAACCTCGGAACCGAATCTACTTCAAATCAGGGAAGATGGGCGCGTTGACGGGACAAACCGCCTGTCCCTCGAGGTACCGCTAGACGCCCGACGGCGGGCGAGACGCAGCTAGGGCCGCACCGCTGGACCACGGCGGCGTCGGACGGGCGTGACGCTGCTGGATACGTCACCGTCGGAGGCTCCGCCGCAACAACACGGTCTGCCGCCACTGGGACGATCCTGACGCGCTTCGCCTCCGCAGCCTCCATGAATTGCCCACTAACGCCGTGCCGCCCGCCGCAAAATCGCATCTTGCATCTTGCATGCCGTGATAGCCTAAATCCATAAGATTTCCGCATGCATCAACAAAATCTTAACAACCAAATTTTTAAAAAAGATTTTTAATATTTCAAACCTTCCTTATTTACCCTATTTTTATAAAATAAAAACTCAATAAATACTATTACCTCTTAGAGGTAACAGATGATCGTGGATTTGTTGGATTGGAATAAATGGAATAAATGGACGGTCCACGTTATTTCGAGTGCCGCAACAAAAGCAATTAGTAGTTGAGCTAGTTAAAATTTTTGTGCTAATGAATCCAAACAGACATAGTGACAACTCACTATGTCTCAAATGTGAAGATACTAGGACCGTTAATGCTCCTCCTTATAGAAAATTAGAAACCAGTCTTTTATCATTTTGGTTAAAGTTGGACAAGTAGAACCAAGCTAGACATCATCTGAAGGTAGGATTAAGAGAGTCAAGTATCGGGAAGGCATTATCCCGGGATCATCATCTGAAAAGACATCTTTTATGTAATACAAAACAGGGTTCCGAATACTAACAAAACAAAACAAGATAAGGTAGGAGTAAGAGACGCAGCACAAGCATCCAACTCAGCTGATCGAATGGATCACAAGTGATGATTCGTGGACAGCGAGTTGCCAATTTCCTATTCTGCTTCATGCATGGCTCGATTTGTAGTTTGCCTATGCAAATGCCGAGCTTCTGCAGCACAAGAATCATTCAAAAGTTTTAGATGGGATCAAACTAGCTAGGAAGTAGGAACCCACACCACAATTTTGAGTGCTCAAACTACGCACATGCACATGACAACAGAGGGACGCAACCAGATACGTAAGAGCCACACTTCTGTGGTCGTTGGCCAATTAATCGATCGATCATGCATCTTTTACAGTAGTTATATATTTTTCGAGAACATGCTGGATACGTATTTATTAAGAGAAGAGGAAGATCTAAACCGTACAAGAATATGGGTTATAGAAACGGAAAGAAGAAAAGAAGCCACTGAAAACCTTGGCGCAACTGAACCTAGAGAGGAAAAGCTACGTGGAAGCTGAAAACTGAGCGACAGGTAAGTAATTATGTTTTGAGGAAAAAGGTAAAGGTAAGTAACTATGTGATGCGCAGGGTTTAGGAACAAAGATCATCAAAAAGAAACGAAGAATTAAACGGACACTCATTACACTCTATACCTCTATACTACCTAGTATTTAATTTAATTTAAATATTAAAAAAGACAGAAATTCTCTCCACTTGTTTTTTTTTGTCTCTCTCTAACTACCTGGGCAATGAAGTGTGTTTCTTCCATCCGGACTAATATAACATGTGAACATACGAGTTGAAATAGTCCGCGCCTAAGCGCAATCTGAGTCCAATTCCAAGACAAATTGGACCGTGTATGTAATCCAGACTTATGAGTCATGCTCACAAAAGTTAGAACTCGTGTTTAGAGATGATACGAAGTCCGATTCTAATATGTACTCCCTCCGTCCCTAAATAATTGTCGCTTCGCTTCCCGAGAAAGAAATGCCGGCAAATTTAATAAATAATAAATATCATCAATTAGTATCATAATTAGTATCATCGGAAAGATCTTTGGATCTAGTTTTTTAACAAAATTATTTGGAGATACAAATATTGCACGTATTTTCTACAAATCAAGTCAAACTTGTGGCACGCATCCCACGGCGACAATTATTTAGGGACAGAGGGAGTATTGGATTCCATTGCAATGTGGCACATTTGCTAGTTATCTAAGAAAAAGCAGCAACTCGGCTGCTGGCACAGAGTTAGTCGGGGCTTCTTCCTCGAGTCCTGTCATGATTGTGCACTCGACGAAAGAGCTTGAAGCTTTCTTCCACTACTGCAGCATCTTGGGTACTGCTATTCTCTCAGGATAATGGCTTGCTTGCTGGCAACCGCAACTCCAGGCCCGGCAAAGTCCGATCAATCAGGTAGTTTTTTTTAACGGATCCTTTTCATTGTTATACTCGTGGAGCTAAAAAAAAGGTTGCTCTACTCGTGAAACTAAGCTATGCCATAAACTTCGTGCCCAAGTGCTAACGCCTAAACCATGATATACTAAATACTAACTCAGGTCAATCGATGGGCCAGATGGGTGAGCTCCTCGGCTCGAGCTCCTGATGTTCAACCTCGAGATCGAATTGCCTTGCCTTTAGGCGCTCCACCTTCTCCTAGAGATTAGCGGCTCTGTGATTGGGAGTTAGCTAGCTCCGACAACGTGACGCCAGTGCTGAGTTGTTGACTGAAAACCCCTCGATGTGGAAACAATTGCACTCTGAGTAGTAGCTTTCGATCTTGTCGGAGTCGTCCTCTGGATCAACTCCTAGTGATGTCGGGTCCCAGTGGCGCCTGTGAGGACGACATTGTAAGGCGCTCCTCCGCTCATCAGTTGTGTTGCCTTGAACTAGAGGATGGTCGTAGCGTTCCTAATCCCACAGGGGAAATCCAAGAAGGTGGACCAGAAACGAGGAGCCGGCAGTAGCTCCTATCTGGTGATGATTCGGTGGTGGACATTGGCTAGAGTGTAGAACATCTAACACCGGTCCGCCATTGTGGGGTTCGGGCCCAAACTCAAGCAATCTGTCAAGAGAGCACCTATAAGTCGACACGTAGGAGGCTTCTCGGAGGAGAGGACACCAGGAGCACAATGCCCATCGATGACAACCCATCATCAGGTAGATGGAGCTTGTCGTTGTAGTCAGCAACATAGTCCAAGCCCTAATGCTGAGAGTCTGACCGAGGGTGAAGGAGTTGCCAGTGGAGAGGATCTCGTCAAAGAAGCACACGCCACGTTCAAAGGCGGCATCTTTGGCTCTAGCAGTGATGATGGCGGCCAAAGGCACCAAAGATCTATGATCACACATGACACTACCCTACTTGGCATGCCAATTGTCACGAGTTTGGAACCATGGCTAGTGATTAGTGATTTGATCAAATGGGTCGATATGTGGGACTTTGGTGGTTAGGCACTCAAGACACAGAGGATTTATTCTGGTTTGGACATCTAAGCCCTACGTCCAGCAACAAGTTCTTCATGTTAGAATGCTCAGTCGAGTTCTTATAGTGGAAGGGGAAAGAGATGGTTGTGAAAGGCTAGGCTAGTGGTGATCTAGGGTTTCTCGAATCGTTCGATCCACCCTATAGAAGACTCTGCCCTATCTTAAGTGCCAAAGGGCAAGGGTAGTACAAGGAGATAGGGTTTTAGAGGCTCCCATGGTGCTTAAGGGAGCCCTAAGTTTTGTGTCCTAATCTTTAGGTTATTGGCGGCCTGGCGTCGTTCCTCGTCGATGGTCATGGCCGATAATGCTGAACCACCTCTAACATCCTCTGTAACCACCTCTAACATCCCTCAAGGAAGCAACTCAAAATGATAATTAAATCACGGTGGTGGGTTTAGCTTTCGCAAATGGATCAATTTTTGTATTTGGAAGGGTCACTTTAAAGATGATTGCTAAGAACAACTATTCAAGAGCTTTATTATATTAACAACGTTTGTAGATTCCTGCTCCAGTATAAATTACAATGCGTAGTAAAACCTTGCAGATTGGAATGCAATATATGAGATTAGAGTATTGGAACCTCAGACTATGCTCGATGCTCGAAACATCACCATTCACCAGAATCATTAGTGCCTAGCCAATTCAGTTTAACGTGCAATGTGTAAGCGTCGATGTGGACCTCACTAGCGCCTAGCCAATTCAGTTTAACCTGCAATTTGAACTACTAGTCTTCTTTTTGTCAAGTGTATTCTCCCCCAATATCCATTTTAATCATCAAACATGTAGAGTAGAAGCATCGATGTTGGGCAGGACGTTTCTTTCTTTCTTTTTTTTAAAAGAAAACTAGAAAGGTATCCAGCGCGTTCTTTGAGTGCGAATAATTTGAAATAAAAACTGAAGATGGCACGGATTGTTTGCATTAAGAGGTTATTATATGTTAGTGAGATGACATGACTTTTATGAAAGATGATATGTATAGCTTGCATGTTAAGACGATAGAACTTGTAATAGAGATTAGTTTTATTAGGTATAGATAGATATGACATGCCATATATAATGGAGTTGGATAAGGCTAAAAGGCAAAACTGAGTTCGAAGCACTAGTGAAGACCCATGGTACTGTTAGTCTTATACTCCGTAGGTTGGAATGGTATGTGAAATTATTGAAAAAGCATATGTATGGAGTTTAGATTTTTCTTATTTGTAATACCAGTAAATTATTTATTTACGTGAGCCTCTCCGTGTAAAACTGTCATGGCTACAACTTTTGAACTAGTTTTTTTCTCTTTTTTTTTTGTACCGCAGTGCAGTGCAGCTCCATCGTACCACTGAGCAATGAACACAGCCAACCACCATGTTCCATTCGTACGGTGGTGCCCCCTGCCGGGCGCTGTCCCACACCTCTGGATCAGACTCAAGGGCACGCCCTCTTCTTCGTCGTCGCTTTGCACACCACACAGTGGCGAAACCCTGTGGTATCAGCAGTACAATGCGCACTCCAGCTGGACCCGGTTCACAAAACAAGGCGCATTCCTTCTCCGGCGGCCGGCCATCGACGTTTGGGAAAAAAATGAGATGGAACCTCCGGTCGAGCTAGCACCGCGTACCCATCACACCCAGCGAACCAGCCGAAAAATGTTCAAACTTTTCGAATTTTGGCCTGGGGTTTTTCAAGTCCGTGGCCCCTTGTGCAGTTTCTTCGCATGCCTCCGCCACAGTATGTACGCCTCACAGTCACAGCAGCCTTCGCTTTCCATCGTCCTCGTCCATGCGCCAGCCTCACTCAGCAACCGCAGCGTTGCATTGCATCGCCATTGCATGCATGCAGCTGGCTCCAGCTTCCACCTCCCATCCCATCCGTGCCAGTTGCCGCCAACCCGCCACTGCCATCCTGCCTCCCACCGGCTACCACCGCAAGCCGTCGTCCTTTAATACGTCAGTGACACTCCTTCCTCTCATCACTCCACTCACTCACGGCCGGAATGAACGTTCGCACAACGACGGCCACGCATTAAACACGCGATGGCGCTCAAACAGTTCGAAATGGCGTTCGCCGCCGCCATCGTCCTCCTCTTTCTTCCCGGCCTTCTCCTCCTCACGGCGATGGCGGCCACGCCGTACCCTCACGGCCACGACCCGCTCGTGGGCGCGTCCAAGAAGTTCGAGGGCAGCTCCGACCTGGTGGACCTCCGCTACCACATGGGCCCCGTCCTCTCCGCGGCGCCGCTCCGCCTCTACGTGCTCTGGTACGGCCGCTGGGACCCCGCGCACCAGGCGCCCGTCCGCGACTTCCTCCTCTCCCTCTCCCGACGCGTCCCCGCCGCGGCCCTCCGTCGCCGACTGGTGGGCCACCGCCGCGCTCTACGCCGACCAGACCCTCGCCAACGTCACCCGCCGCGTCGCGCTGGCCGGGGAGGCCGCCGACGAGTCCGCCTCGCTGGGCCGCTCGCTCTCCCGCCTCGACATCCAGCGCGTGCTCGCCGCGGCCGTCGCCGCCGGCCGCCTACCCGCCGACGCCCGCGGCGGCGCCTACCTCGTGCTCACGGCGCCCGGCGTCGGCGTCCAGGACTTCTGCCGCGCCGTCTGCGGCTTCCACTACTTCACCTTCCGTCGCTCGTGGGCCACACGCTGCCCTACGCGTGGGTCGGCCACAGCGGCGGCCGCTGCGCCGACGTCTGCGCCTACCCTTTCGCGCTGCCGTCGTACATGGCCCAGGCGGCATGGCGGCGCTGCGCCCGCCCAACGGCGACGCGGGCGTCGACGGCATGGTCAGCGTCATCGCGCACGAGCTGGCCGAGCTCGCCACCAACCCGCTCGTCAACGCGTGGTACGCCGGGGAGGACCCCACGGCGCCCACCGAGATCGCTGACCTGTGCGAGGGGGTGTATGGGACGGGCGGCGGCGGCGGGTACGCCGGGAAGGTGGCGGTAGACGCGCAGGGAAGGAGCTGGAATGTGAACGGGAGGAAGGGGAGAAAGTTCTTGGTGCAGTGGCTGTGGAGCCCAGAGGCTAAGGCCTGCGTAGGGCCCAATGCCAGTGACTAGGCTTGTTGGCCACTGCTAGCAGCATGTAGTATTATTATTTTTATTACTAGTATAGCAGTAGTATTCTTGGGGATTTGTATCTTGTTATTTTCTGGTTTCATATAATATATGATAAAGCTATTAATCTAGTTCCTAGACGTTATGTGTGCATGCGAAATTATTTTACACATCATGCATGGCAAAGGCATAGTTTTTTTCTTTTCAACTACTATTTTTTTTTAAAAAAAATATGATGTAGTTTGTTGAGTTTTAAATGGGACAAGCGCCTGTGTGTGCTTGGGAGCCAAATACTGATTGTACTAATATCTTGTCTAGTTAATAAAGCTCTCTCTTTACCTAAAAAAAATATATGTTGGCACGTTTCCTAATGGTCAGATGCCTGAGTCCATTTCTTGCTTCTGTTCAGGTGATACCGTATCCATCTCCTGCTTTTTTTTTTCAATCAAGCTGAATCTCTCACCTTTAGATGCTCAAAGACCAACGCTGATGATAATTGCCTCAAGAAACGCCATATTTCGGACACCTCAAATATAGCACGTCCTGTAAACACATCCATGAAAAAAAGGTTAATTAGTTTTTTTCAACTGCGAATTTATTATGCAAATGATTTTAGTACGTATTTTTTCCCCCTCAAGGTGCAGGAGTTGCAGTCTGCCAACTTTTTTTTTTTTTTGAGTGTTTCACTTTGTTTGTTATTGGGCTCAACTTTTAAGCAGCCCAAATGACAGAAGTCCATATCAGAGTCAGAGCGGGCCGGCAACGGACTTGTACTTCTAACCAACTCTGACGCTTCGCCACACCACCATCATCACCATGTATAAAGCCCGCCATACGTCTGCCGAGCAGAAGCAGAAGAAACATATACCAGGCTGGATTTCTTGGTGACTGACTACTCGGAAACACGCAGCTTATTACTACTTGCCAAGTCCGTGGAGAGGCGAAAAAAAGGAATCGACCGTCCGTCCTCGTGAGCGACTACAACACTACACAACCAGCTAGCCTCACGGTTGCGGATCGATGCAGGGAAGGACGATGCGCGTCCCGCCGTTGTTCGCCGGCGGCAAGGAGAAAGAGATGGCCGACTACGACGGCTCGTCGCCGACGGAGGAGGTGGCCGAGGTAGAGGCGCTCGCGGGGAAGCTAGATGCGATCGACTTCAACGGAGGACGACCCGCGGCCGCGGCAGCCATGGCGGTGGACGACGAGGCGACCTGGACGATCAGGGTCAAGACGCTCACGGGCAGAGAGATGGACGTCCACGTCGCGTCCACGGACACGGTGGGCACGATCAAGCTGCACGTCAGGGAGCAGCAGGGCATCCCGCCCGAGCAGCAGCGGCTCATCCTCGGCGGCAAGCAGCTCACCGACGACAAAACCTTGCGGGAGAGCAACCTCCAGCCCGGTTGTGTCATCCACCTCGTCGTTGCTCTTAGAGGCGGTGGTTATAAGTTGTTTTTGCGCCATTTAAGGTGATGATTATTGTCAGCAATTGCAAGAGTTTTTCCCCCATCCTTTTGTATTGTATATATATTGATAGCAATACAAATTTTAGTTAAAAGGTTATCCAATAGCCTTTTCAATTACTGTTTTGTTTCAGTATATAAGGCGTAACCACATCCGATTTAAAGACTAATGAAAAAACTCAAATATATTTGATTCCCTCATTCAACACTAGTATCATTGCATCGATATGCGTATCTCTAGAGAGAGAAACGTCTTATATTAGTGGACATGAATAAAAAGTAGTGATGCCTCTAAATATCACTATTCTTTATATATTCCTAATTTTTCCTTAGTTCAACACGGAGAGGAAGATGGCTCTTGAAATATATATAAGATATAGAGAAGCTGTTAAAAGGTAGAAGTTTTAGTTCTCCAAATAATATTTATAGACTAAGTATGAAAATTTTTTTTGGAGTTATTTGAGTCTACCTAAATGTATCGCTTGGACTAATAGAAATTTATATTTGTGTATTTTTTTTTATCATGAGACTTCATTGTAAACTATTCATTTTTCTAGAATAGAAAAGACTGTTTATTTATCATGTCTTAATACCAAAACTGATTCTACGTTAGTTCAAGAAGAAAGCAAATTCACGAAATAATAGTTAGTTTGTTGGGTCTATTGTGAAGGCATCCACACCCCCCCCCCCCCCATGTTTAATTTCTCAACTTGATAATATTTCTGGAATTATTCTTGAATTTAGCAACATTGTTTTTTTCAATAATGAGCAACGTGCTCCTCGGCGACGAGACTCCTATGATGACTTCATCTAATAATGTCAAGATCTTTCAAGTCAAATCTCGAGATCTGTTGACTCAATCTCAATTTTTGAGTGTCGTGACTTTACCATGATTATAGAATATAGAAAACAATGAAAAGAGCACATCTATAAAGACCTTTACTCAAAAGTTGATGTGAAAATTCAGAATATTACACTCAAATCGGTTTAGTACGCAATTTCAAAATATCGGATGCCGATCGAGTGTGTTTATTACTACTACGCAATTTCAAAGGAGGTGCGTCATGTTCACTTCGTAAAATCGAACCCTTTTGGTGTGCGCTTCATATATTTTGAGACTATTTCTCTCTAGAACAAAATTACAACCTCAATTGCTTATGCATTGCAATGAAAATCCATCCGTGTAAGGACTGCTTCACATAGGTGAGGCCTAAAATCCCCACTTTATCAAAGAAATATTCTAGTACATGCGAGGTGGTAGCATGGTATTTGCCTCTTTTTTTTTGAGTCACCCTTAATTGGCATGTAGCTCATCTCATTAACGTATACTAGACTATTATGAGAGCATCATCTACTAGCAACTAAACGTGAAAGGATATATCATATAAGATTCATAATTCCAAGCTATGCATTATTATAGTAGTATAGAACATAGTTTTGTGAAAATCTAGAGTTGATTTATTTTTTTCGAGCTAAAATAACTTTTTCTATGATAAACAAGCTTTTAGGATCATTACCTCCATAATTTTTCAAAAAAGAAGATATTTAAACTATTCCTATAACTTTTCTATAAAGTCCATTTGACCCCTAAACATGTGTAGTCTGATCTACCCCTGACATGGTATCAATAGATAAGACTGCCTAGGATGCAAATTCAACCTATTTCAAAAAATTGAGGATACCAAGATCTGGCTTAACGAAAAAAAAAAATCTGGTTTTTGACCGGGGGATGAGAATCGAGCTTTGAGTGAATTTGGAGGAGGTAAAAGAACTTTGTCCCATAAGGGTCTATTTGGAGTGGGAAAAATAGATGAGCATCACTTCGTGAGGCTCTCTCTCATCTTCATATTTCCTGTTGTCTATGTCGGGCACTCTGGTTACTTCTCCTCTTTGGTCTCTAGAAGACACTGATTAAAATGAGATTTGATGAGCGATTTTATGTATTTGTGCGAAGCACTTGTTGTGTTGCTAATGTACAATAGCTCAGAGTATCGAGTAGTTACTGAGGCACAATAGCTCAGACTTAGGGTGCCTTTGGATAGGAGAAACGTTTCAGATTCTAATGAAAATCACCTAAATAACTTCCAAACGGTTTTTTCAGCAAGTGATTTGAAACTGAAACAACCTTTGCTACATACACATAAGAAACGACTAGAGGCTAGTTTCGCATAGATTATCATCTCAGTGTCCCTTCCTTTTTTTATTTAAGTTGTTCTCCATAAAAAAAGTTTAGAATTTTTTGAACACATTTTTACTTAATTAGTTTTTTTTTTATCAGAATCTGGTTTGCTAGCCAAATGATTTCATAAAGTTATTCCGATTTATCATCGGAAATGTTTCTTGAAAGAATATAATCCGAAACACATGCGAGAATTTAGAGCTTTACCAAATCAGTACAGACCAGGGGCGGATCTGCAGCCTAGGTCCTAATCATTGGCCCAATAAGCTTACATGACCCTGTAATTTTTTAGCCCAACGGAAGCCCAACTCCAAACAGGCCTCAGCCTCTCTCACCTGTCTGTCCTCCCTGGGCTCCCTGCGCCGCAGGAGCGCGCGACCGCACGGGAGGCGAGAGGTCGCAGTAGCTAGCCGCCGCACGCCGCCGGAGGCCGTAGCCGCCCATCGCGCCGCCACACCGGCCGCCGGGCATTTGAATCCCTGACTCACTCCGCGTCCGTGGCTTCTGCGCAGGGCGCCGGCCGACCTCCGCGGCTCTGCCTCCGCGCAGGGCGCCGCGCCGGCCACCTCGCCGGCTGCCTGCTGACAGTCGCCGGCCCGCGGCCCCCGCCCTCCAGGCCTCTGGCCCAGGCCGGCCGGCCTCCAGCTGGCCAGCTGTGAGCCGTCCGCTCGTCTGCTCCTACTGTGTGACAGTGTGAGTACATTTTCCCCTCTTTTCAGTTTCTCTACTGAATTTCTATTCAGATTCAATATTTGAACTGGATTGAATTGGAACTAGAAACATGGA
This sequence comes from Chrysopogon serrulatus, assembly GCA_015844335.1. Classification (NCBI taxonomy): domain Eukaryota; kingdom Viridiplantae; phylum Streptophyta; class Magnoliopsida; order Poales; family Poaceae; genus Chrysopogon; species Chrysopogon serrulatus. The sequence goes on along the minus strand of JADLZL010000845.1, from coordinate 9,060 downwards.
TTAGCTTCTCAGAGGCCCTAGTTTTTAGTAAAACCTGGATCCGCCACTGACAGACCTCAAACTAGTTGCTAATTGATGTACTATATCTCTTGTCTCCTTTTCGTGCGTTGATGTCCTGCACTTTTAGACTTTTGGTGGTTTAATTAATGCCTACCAATTTTATAATTTACCAAAGTATTCATTGTGGCTCTTCGTACCTAAGCCAAAATTCTAGATACGCCACTGCAGGCATGAAAGGCTAGACCCCATTAATCTGTACTCTGGTGTGCTTGATCTTGAATGTGTGTATGTGCTTGAATGCTAGATATGTCAGTCCACTTCAAGAAATTGTATAATTGTTGGGTACCTACTGTTGTAAGGGGTGTTGTGATGAAAAACAATTGGTTGATCTGTTAGTTGTTTGTGCCTACTGGTGAATAGATACTTGCTGTGACGCAGTCGTCATTTTGCTTTTGGCTTGGTCCTAAGTGGGTAATATTTGCTGCGGCAAAAGAATTGGCTACAAAACCCAACTTAGAGGCGGCTAGCATTTTGGGGCGACCTCACCACTCGCATGCTTCATTTTGCACCTCTACTGCATGGTCGCACACTGGCACCTCCACTGCACCCTGCACCTTCGTCCCTGATTCAGAGCCGACTCTCTGCAGCCTCCAGATTGAGAAGCGGAGCCGATGGCGCCAGTTCCCTGACTCTGCTCCTGACGGTTTCATCCACTCCTGTGGTGGACCAAGCATTGCCCACAGTGAGTCCCCTTGTTCCCCTCGGTCCTCTTGTTCTGTACTCTTGGCATGACAAATTTACCATTTATTTCTATGAAATTGGAAGCAAAATTGTTGTGCCGTGTGTTAAATGGAAACTTAATTTCTGTAGTGTGATAAATAGAAACGAAACTACTGTAGGTATGTTAAATAGATTGCCCTGGTTGTATACAATGGTGATGATTTTCTTCTTTTTGTTGTTCTGCATGTACTTTCATTTCTCCATTTGTTTATAAGAATTCAGATGATTATTTATCCAATAAATAAAAAATAAACATGAGTTTGTCTGGGATGATGCACCTATGCAAACCTCTAGGTTGGTTTTGTTGCCATTTTCTTTTGCCGTAATTGATGTTATTCACCCAGGACCCAAGCCCCAAGTGCCAAGATACAGCAGCGATGGATATTGAGCGATGCAGGATATGGTGGCCACGCCAGGAGTTGCAGCTCAAGCACAAGCCTTTCTCACCGAGGCTCGTCTTGTTCGGATGGTTCTTCAGCAGTGCTGGTTCTATCGACATCGTCATCTCTGCAGTTGTGCCCCAAGATCACATCCTGCGCTCTTTTGCCACACTCGACATCCTCCAGGTCAGTATCGATGATTCAGGTTAAACATATTTTACCATTGTTGCTTCATTATTGGGTTTTTTTTTTTGGTAGACACATGAGCTCATATTCCAGTAATCTATGTGCCAAATGCAATATTGTGAGATTCCTTTGTAAATCTTAGTTGAAGGTGAGGAAATGGTCCATTTTGTATTTTAGTCCCAAAGTAACCACTGCTTTAATCCAATTTAAATTATTAAATGTAACTGATGAAGATTTAGGGTGCAGTTATAAGTTTAGTTTCTGTTCAGAGGAAATTAGTCATTGAAAATTTTGTGCTATCATTTAGATGTCCAATATTTTCCTTTTAATATAGAAATAGGCCTTGTAATGTAATAAGGGTCAAAGGGGCGAATTCTGGTATCTATTTGTAAATGTGCACCTGAGAGTTTCCTGTTCCTTTCAAAGCCACCGACCATCAGTAAAAGAATAAAGTGGGACTGTGCTACTACAACGCCAAGTTGATTTGGCTAGTTGCTTGAGTGTCTACAGCTGATGTTCTGTTATATTTGCTATTTTGCTGTTAAAGAACAAAGAGTTGTGCTTCACAACAGCCGAGGTATGGAAGGGATTAGGGAATTAAGTGGCTTAGGAATCAAAGGGCTATGGCTCCTGTCCTGTATGTTTTTCTTTTTTTTTTTTTGACATGCATAAATCAAATCCTACAAGCTTGTGTTTTTCAGAAGAAATTTGGTTCCTTCTAGCATGAAAAAAACGATGAAGCTGTAGTGCTAAAATAATTTTGGCAAGTGACAGTTAGCTAATTTCTACCTTTACTGGTGATAACTTTCACTCATGCAAATACTACTTAGCCGCTTCTTCTGGTGATAGCTTTTCCTCATGCAAGTGCCGCTTCCTCCTTGTCATGGTCTTTCCTTTTTCATCCTACATCCCCTTGTTCACTGTTCTCTGTTCTCACCTAGTCACCTTCCTCCTTCCTCTCCTCTGGTCCTTCCTTGCTTCCTCCATGAACCCTGGTGCAGTGGTGTCTAGGCGGTGCTTAGCACGTAACTTTTTTATAAAAAAAAATTGGTCCTAGCTTTACCATGCATCTGTACTAAATTACCTTTTTCTTGATTTGTTAAAGATTTTGTTTTGAGGCCCATCTCATCAACCAGAGGATGCTTTGCTATGTACTGCTTGTCCTTTTTCCTTGCTTGGGGGGAACTCCAGTAATCTACTGCTGAAATCATGTTATGTTTATCTGTTCCGTTTAATTTTGCAACATGCATGTTGAAAGGCAGAACCTCTGTTTTTTTTTTTTTTTTGCTCATCTACTGATGTAGCTGCTAAAATTCTCCAGAAGAAAAAAACACTGCTGCTAGAGTATGTTTATCTTGGTTGTTTATATTTTTCACAGCTTCTCTCAATGTTGTCTCTCATGCTAGACCATCGTCCTTTCCTCAAATAAAAGGATGCCAGTAAGCCTGCAAGAATCTGCTGCATTTACCATTCTCGGGGATTGTGGCCAACACCCCCCTAAAGAGTTAGAAGAATACTGCTTTAATAAATTAGAGCAGCTGCCCTTGGATGCAAACTTTGTTCAAAAGGAATATTTTGGCACAAGAAACAATGCCATGATTGGATCAGTTGGGAATGGGGATCAGGGTCCAAGTTATGATCATAGAAGATGGGAATGCGATTGTTGTGTGTTGGATGGTTTTCTGGATGCTTGCAGAAAGTCTGCAGTCAAAGAGGGCAGTTGGGTGCACTTATGTTGGAAGTTTGGAAAGAACTTTAAGAGCAACCTGAATCAAGTTCCAGTTCTTCGCCATTTGTATCTTGATGGCCAACAGATTGAAAACAATCGTTGCCACGTATGTAAGTCAAGGCTCTGTTTATAATATCCTTGTATTACAATTTTTTGAACTGTCATGTTTTTACGCCTCTTTAGTTATTTATTCTTCCTTTTGCTCTGACAAATTAATGAGATATTTTATTCAATTTATTCTAGGTCATACTATATGAGGTTCCGACCATTGGCAGAAACCATTTTTCACTGGGTTTGGATGCACCTCATAAGTTGAATGTTTCTTTCAAAAAGCCAAATTGGATAAATGATCTACAAAAGCAACCGGCATTTCTTCATTTGGTATGTGCATGAGTGGTTCTGCATGTTATTTATTCCTTTTTTTGGTTAGATGGTGTATTAAGTCAGTTCATTTTTGTTTGAAGGATTCAATTGTTTTGGCGCTTAATTGTTCGCATGCAGCTAGACTGCCAGACACTCAGGAATGTTCTACCACAAGCTCTGGGGCTTATTTCATCTTTGCATCTGTGTAAGCATTATTGTTAACCTTCTCTACTCTTCTCCTTTTGTCTGCTCTTACGTCGTTTACTTGCTTATTTAGGTACGATGTCTTAGTTCAAGTAACATGGCACTGCATGGGGATATTTTTGGCTTCAGCATCAACTATTCTCTACATCATGATTCTAATGTTCCGGAAATGTTTAAGCCATATGCCCCAGTACTTGATGCTAAATAAGGTTTTCAGACATTCATGGAATAACATTCATCTTCGTAGCTGTCAAATTCTCTACTGGCCAATTGTCCTCCAAGATGCTTCCCTAAGGTAAATTAATATTTCTGTACTTCTTAATCTGCACTGTAACTTTAGTCGCCGTTTTTAATCTGTTGTGTCATATTGGCATTAAAAATATGCGACCCTTTTGTAAGTTAACATATACCAAGGCAACAACATAGTGATTCTGTTATTACTAATCTTACATGGTTATTTTAATATGCAAAGAGAGTTTACTGGTTCACTTCCATTTTATTGTTCCATGTAATTTTTGTATTATGAATATTCAAGTGCATTTACATTCAGTACATAGTAGTTACTCAAGTCTAGATTATTGAAAATACTAAGCTTCACTTAATCATTATTGGCTCAGCTACACTGTGAATGTTGAATATGCACACAAAGCTGCAATTCGGAAGCATGCTTTGTGGTCAAGTATCATTGTGGATCTCCTGATGGGTTTTGTCCTTGGAGCAGCATTCTTGTTAAATACAGAGACTATTTGTATTTGGACTATTGCTCTCGTCCACCACATGACAGAAGCAATCTTGAGATCTGGTTGTGTGTGGCTGATGGGTGTTCCAGCTGGTTTTAAGCTGAATACAGAGTTAGCAGAGCTCTTAGGCATGATTTCTCTTAATGCAGTTCAAATTTACTCTACCCTTTGGTTCTTTGTTGGAGGCTACCTGAGGCATATAATTCAAGGCATTGCAGTCTCCGGAATTATTTTAGGTCTGACAACTCCAGTTTCATTCTTTATTGACATTATCCAGCTTGCTACGTTGCATGTTACCATGCTTCACTGGTTAATCTCATCGTTATATTCAAGACAGATTCAGACAGTAGCCTCATTGTGGCGTCTTTTCAGGTAACATAAATTATTTGACTATAATTACAGATTTCTTTTCCAGATAACAACTATATCAAGAAGGATAAATTTGAGTAGTTTTCACTAATCTTCATGTATAGAAGCTAGTAATGGAGCTAGATAACTAATGATGTGTGTAAAAGCATAATGTTTGCACCATAAAACATTAGCTAAATCTTTTAATATTATTTCTTTCTTATCATTTTTATTTGTCAGTTTTTTTTTTCATATTTGCTTCGTAATTTTTCTAACACTTGCTTATGCCATAACAGAGGGCGCAAATGGAATCCTCTTAGGCAGAGGTTAGATAGTTATGATTACACAGTTGAACAGCACGTGGTTGGTTCGCTGCTGTTTACACCAGTCCTACTTCTTATACCTACAACTTCTGTATTCTATGTATTCTTCTCTATCTTGACAACAACGGTTATCTGGGTGTGTGTGATGCTGGAAATTGTCATCGCTGTAATCCAATCCACTCCTTATGCTGAGTTAACTCTATGGATGATGAGGAGGCACAGATTTCCAGCTGGATTATTTTTCCTTCATGTGCCATCAAGTGGACATACTTCTGAAGATGGCGACCTATCAGCCCATGCAGTCGGATATTGCAATGAAAGGAGAAAGGAGGATATAATCGATAAACTATCAGAACCATTAGTTTCAGAACTTCATTGCAGCTATGCCACTCTTGGTAAAATGTTTCTCTTGACTTTTGCTTAGACCATTAATAGTTGAATGATTGATACATTCTTTGTTGGATACCTGATTTTACAATAAATGTCAGCAGCGACATGTCCATGTCGTTCTGCATGCCTAGTTTCTGTTTATTTGAATCATATATATTAAGACGTGTAGTTTACAACAAACTGAAGCCCAAGTATAAATAGCTTGCCCAACTTTCGAATAGTGTCATTTTGCCTAGGTCTATGTTCATACCACCAATAGCGTGCTTACTTTTTGTCAATAGAATGCATCTTGCTGAGCTGCAGTTACTTTTTTGCTGCTCCACTTGTTGGTAACCTTCCTAACATAAAGGATGATATGTGCAGTTCAAGTAATCAGATCAAATTACGAGAGAGTTTTCAACAGGACTGGTTACTCCTTTTGCAAACAAATGGCATATGGGATCCTTAGTGGTGAAAGGTATAGCACAATCTATCAGTTTGATTTTTACCCTTTTGATGGCATTTGTTTTAAACTCCGATGTTTCTTTGTTCAGGGTGCCTTCATCACTGCATCTGCAGCCATCTCCCTCATTTCCCTGGATGAACATTGGTATTACAGAGTATTGGATGCACTGCTATGTTTGTGTCCTTCAGTGTGCACCAAAGAGGTGATTCAATGAAGCTTTGCATTAGCCTTCTGTTTTTATTGCGTAATTTAGCAACATGATGAAAATTTGTTGTCCCATCTTTTATGCAACACTAATATGGTAAAAATAGTAACTTTTTACCGCATGCCACAAAATTTTTATCTGGTCAATCATCTATAATGATGTATTTAGACTTGCATATTGCCCAATAAGTTTGACCAGGATTATAGAGAAGATGTATTTATGACACCAAATAAGCATAGTATGAATTATATTTCATAATGACTCTAATGATACTTTCTTGTATTGTAAATAACTAGATATGAATACTTTTTATGTAAACTTAGTCAGGTTTTATAGATGCTTTGATTTAGGGAAGGGATGGATTACTCAGCTGTCATACTGGAACCTTCATGCATGCATCAGCTTTTATACGACCAGAGCTATCACATTTGAGCTGATCCATTTTCTCATATGATTGTCATACATTCCATTTCTTGTTATAGTTCTGATTTGCAGTTTGGATTTACTTTAATGAGATCTAACCAATTGCTGGTATTTTCAGAGGTCCATGATGATTGCATTTGAATGAACATTGGTTGTTTTCTGCTGTTTTGGTTTCAATAGAGGTTTTTTTCTAGTGGTGGTTGATTGTTCTGGAGGAAAGGAAGGGTCATCTTTACTCATGGAGCCTTTTTTTTCCTTTTAACAGTAGCGGTACGATGTTTTAAGTAAGCTGTAATTTTTTAGTTAGGTACGATATTTTAAGTCAGCTGTAATTTTATGGTTATATGGGATTTGCACGATTATGGTGCTGCTATTGACACTTGTGTACTAGATGTGTTTTTATGAAAGAAACTGAATATCAGCTAGACCGACGGGTGAGAGAACACATGATCTGTGCAATATACTACTCTCTCCGTTTCAAAAAAACATGTTCTCATATCATGAGGATACTACTTCCTTCGTTCAAAAAAAAAAAAATATATATGTTCTCACATTCCAAGAGTCAAATATTATGAACTTTAACTAAAATTACATCAAAATATATTTAAACTTATAAGAAAATAAGTATTATTAGATTGGTTATAAAATATATTTTTATAATAAATTTATTTCAAGACATACATGTTATTTTTTGTTATAAAATTAATCAAAGTTGATATAGTTTGATTGACACGTTTGCTATAATTGCATGTTTTTAGAACAGAGAGAGTATCTGCAGTTATACAGCTAGGGACTAGGCAAAAACAATTCTCGTATCTCTACGTATGACTGGACTCTAAAATTCCCGAAGTCAAAAAAAAATTCTCGTCAAGGGGAACATAAGAAAAAAGAGATATTAACAACGGGATATGTGATCGTTAAAAGTCCTAATGTGGTCGTTAAAAGTTACTAACGACCACACACTTGTCCATGGTCGTTAAAAGCTCCGTCGTTAATATAATTAATCGACCACATAATTTTTCCAGTCGTTAACTATTCAACGACCAAACAATATGTGGTCGTAGATAATGGATTTATAACGACCACAATTCTAATACCAACGACCATATTTTAGTAATAATGACCACATTTTTTGGAATTAATAATATTTTAAATCATATTTATATTGATTTTTTTTTTACATTGGCTACTTATTAATTTATAACAGTAGCCACCACTTGACAATGTATACAATGGAAAAAAATTATATGCGACACAGTCGCATAAAATGCTTCGTGCGACGTCTCTCCATGTTACCAGCGTGTCCCACCTGCAGCATGCTGCAGACCCGTGTTTGAGTCGAGCAGTCAGGGATAGAACCCACATGCAGTAACACGTCGCACAATGCATTTTGTGCGACACCCGTCGCATAGAATTTTTTTCCGTATACAATGGCATTTTTCATAAGAGTGATGAAAACAAAGTAATAAACTTGCAACAGCAAGAAATTATTATTTATTCAAATCCAATTTGTCAATACATAAAGATGTATCATTAAAAAAAATAGGAAAGAAACATCTAAACCATGAAACTAACAGTGGCTAACTCAAGGACCATTCCTATTACAAAGAATAAGGAGCAATAAAGCTATGCTTCAAGATGAACACCATCCATACTACTGTAACTAATATACTAATCTTCAACTGGAGGCACTCTGGAAGATTGACCTTCGATAGCTTGGTCATGTCAGCAAGAAGCCTGCAGTAACTTCAATGTTAACACTACACAAACCAAACGAAAAAAATAACCAGTTAATACCAAAATTAATTGGAGTTGAATTTCTATTGAATAATCAGAACAATGCCTGAGAGGATCTGAGATTTTGAAATCCAAGCAATGCACAATAATGACTCAAGCCTATCTTATTTCACCTCAAAGTTTCAGTACAATTATACAGATGAATCATGAACTCTGCTATTTTCAGTTGATGGATGAAGACAAAATAAAAACTTACTCATTCTGTAGAACAAGAGAATAAACTCACATAATTTTGAAGCCTACAGCATCATCAGTCAAGTACTGAAATGCAAGTTGATAAAATTAAATTATGTGTCTCATTGGCTAGATCCTTCTTATTCAGGTAGCAACCAATACTGAAATTTCCTTCTTCCTGATACACTGAGGATAGTTTTCTAGATAATATATTCAGGCTAGTTAAAATGTAAGATGTAATCCGTAGTATAAAATGTGAGATATACACAAGTATAGATTGTATTGTAGACAACCTTTATCAGTACTAAGTGCAAGTCACCGTCCCTGAGATTTTTTGGGGCCCAGGGCAAAATTAAAATTGGGGCCCCTTAAAGCATGTGTCTTTCAATAAAAATAAAAAAAATCTGTTATCGTCTGTATTAGTTTGTTTGCGTTTGCTACGTTGTGTAGTACATTATACATTCATTATTACCTATTCTCTTGCCCATAAAGGTGTCATATTGTTTTTTTAAAGAATTTATGCACACGTTGCTCCTGGGCTCGTGGCCTCTCATACAGCAGTTCACTAAAATA